>CM043322.1:33074399-33759816 GCA_023736055.1 Quercus glauca
TGCTACCACCGTATTTAATGCACTGCAGCAACTTTCCTGGCCGCATTTATGTGGAGAAGACCCCTGAACAGTGCAATCTCAGCTACCACTACTCACGAAAAATTAAAGCAGATATCTGATATGACATGTACTCAAGTGAATGCTTAGATGAAGAACAGGTGTACGATGAAGATGAAGGGGAAGAAGAATATATAAATGTAATAGGCCTCTAAAGAAATGGGGGAGGGAAGATCTGGAGAAGAACTCTAAGAATTGTATTCACCTTTCAATCAATAACAAGTCTCTTCGGATTTGAGTTTATTTAGCTTACAAGCGTGTTTTTATGTCAGTTTATCCTAGTACATTAGAGTTTATCGTTGCTAGATTCACAATCAGCCTAGCTTTTTCACCAACTCTCTACAAATTCATTGTTCTGGTTTCGTTGGGCTCATAATCCTGACATTTTGGGCTTAGGCCACGAAATTTGGACCCTACAATTATTATTTGGATTAAAAAAAAAAAAGAAATATATGAGTTGAGTGGATCCATGGGTTCACATATTTGTCTATATAGATCTTGTTCATGGATTAAAGAAAATGTGCAAAAACTCTATTGTGTGTGATGTGTAAGACATGAATCTATACGATGCGCGAGATCGCTATAAGCTTATTTTGAAATATTTTTTTTTTAAAAAAAAATTTAATAGCCCATTTACATGGTATAATATTTGGAAAATAAGTTCAAATTATATTACACATCATTAAAAAGATAAGAAATGTAAATTGTAAAAATTAACGTAATAAAGAATATGAATCAACTATCTTAAATGCACCATTATTTTTTCTATATTTTGATTATGTGTGTTATTGAAGTTGCTTTTACCTTTTTTTGGTTTTATTCTCAATTTTTGCAAAAAAAATTAAACTTGTCTAAGAATATCATATTCCAAATTAACAATTTATTATATAAATTTTAGAAAAATAACTATATTTTCCTCAAAAAAAAATATAAATTCATTTTAAATAAATACATGGAAAAATGCATTTACCTCATTAAAAAATGCATTTACATAGAAAATTTTGCATTTGCCAGTATGGAATCTTGCTTATATATGTATTACCTTACATGTCACTAAAAGGAATTAGAAAAATAAATTGTTAAGATTAATATAATTAAGAATATCAAAGTATTTTTTAAATAACTTTACAAATATTTAATTATTTCTACTAACTTATATGCAAAATTAATTTTTATATATTTTATTAAAGGTTTTTGTGGGTACTTTCGGCATGCTTGCAACGTCCGACCCTTTGGGTGGCATGCATTGCAACGTCCTCGGAGCCTCACATCGAAAGAATCTTCCCCCACTTTCTACCTTATAAGCTTTGAAGCGAAGGACGTTGCAATGTTTCAAAGCTTATAAGGCAGAAAGTGGGGGAAGATTCTTTCGATGTGGGGCTCTGAGGACGTTGCAATGCATGCCACCCAAAGGGTCGGACGTTGCAAGCATGCCCAAAGTACCCACAATTTTATTGAATTTTCTTATACCTCTTAATGATTTTGTTTTCAATAGTTTTCAAGGCAACTAAATGTGGGCAAACTACTATATTCCAAATCTATTTTTAAAAAAAAATTAAAATCAATTGTTTCTAATATAAATTTGAGAAAATTAACCATATAATTTCCTTTAACAAAGCATGGCCACACCAAAAAAAAAAAAAAAAAAAGAAGAAGAAGAAGAAGCAAAACACAATTTCCCTATCTTCCACGTGGACCCACCACAATTTCTACTTAATTTTTTTTTTAAAAAAAATAAGAAAGTTTATTTTCACTTCTAAAAAGATGTCATGTGATATGATCATAATTCATTAGGATAATTTGAACTTTTATTTCTTTTTTGAGAATAAAAAAAAAATTGAATTTGAGTCTGGTTTTAACTTTTATTTATGAGCATTAATTTTGAATTTGTCATTTTCCAATCAATTTTTCTAACCATTAATTTTCTAGCAGCTATTTAAGTATTTTTCTGAAAATGCATTAATTTACTGCTATGTGTATAATGACCATTAAAACTTAAAAATGACTTTTTTTTTTTGTTGATAATTTGATAGTTGCAACAAAGAAGCGGTGATTTGAATCCTTTTAGCAACTTCTATTTTAATACATTATATTTGTTGAAAAAGGAAAACAATATGATATAAAAGCATTAATTTTGCATTTTTTTTTATTGCTTTTGTTGTATCTGTATTTCCTTCGTGTCATAAATTTTACTCTCATTTATTTGATTTGAAGATCAAAACTCAGAAGTAGCAAATGAGGGAAGAGTTTTTATTTTTATTTTTTTTATCATTATGGTGCATATTATGTTGTTCAAGTGCATGAAAATCATTCATAGGATCTAAATCAAGCTAACAGTGTTGTTCAAAACCTTGAAGTTCAGGGTCAGCTCAAGGCATGGTGGGGTCTAAGGCAACCGACTACCTTAATTGGGCCTATTAATTCTTATATTTTGAATATTAATCAAAGATTTATTTAACTTTGGATTTTTTTTTTCAATTAAAATATATTTTTTAAATGCAAAATTATAAATTAAAACAAATCCATCGTATTATTTAACGACTATACTACTAAAATAAACACTATTTATTGAGTGAAGAAACCATATACTAAAAAATATGGTTGAAAATTTTAATAAAATTATATATTTGATGTAAGGATGAGGGACCCAAAATATATGTTGGGCTTTGGGTCTTGTCCGAGGAGGCTCAGTGGTCCAAGGATAGATCAATAGTAAGGAAGACGTAAGACTTTGAACTTCACGAGCAAGTTATGACTGTGAAAGTTAGGGGAGGTAGGCCGAGGAGGAATATCTCCTCAACTAAACGAAGCAGAGGTTAGAGGGTGTGTTCTGTCATCTAGAGTGACATTCCAGAAAGTTCTATTGATAAGGATATGTATTGTGAACGTACAGGACAAATGACAGCTATGAAATATCTAAAAGAAAGCTGCTATCACCGCATTAAATGCTTTGTAGCTAACTCTCTAGCCGCATTAATGAGAAAGTGATACCTAAACAGTAGTTTTCAGCTTTCAACTACTCCCCAAAGACTTCAGGATAGTGCTGATGTGACAAGGATTATGATCAACAATCTAATTTACACGTGGAGGGTAGAGATAAAAAAAAAAGATAGTATAAAATAGGAGGGAGGCCCTAAGAGAAAGGGATCAAGAAAGAAAGGGATCCAGAAATTAAGGGAAAAACACTGTAGCAATCAATAGTTGAACTTGTAATCAAACTTGAGAAGAAATATGTAAGAACTGATCTCCTCAGATTGTGTCGATGACGATTTTCTTTAGATTAAACTAGTCTATCTTCATTTTCTTGTCATCTAGATCCACTTTACCAGTGGTCTAACTCATTAAAATCCAATTTTCCAACCCACTCTCTACAAATTCATTGTATTGGGCTTTTTGGGCCTAAACTCATCCATCCCTTGGGCTAGAGACTCAAATTTTGTCCTTACATTTGATATCTATAAATCAATTTTGAGTATATATTTGATATTTATAAATAAAATTTGAGAATAAATTAATTTTCTAGTAAGAAATTAATGAGTTCTTTCAGCATTTATGCGTGTGAGATTAAATGAATTATACATTTTAAAACAGAGAAAAACGGACCGTCATTACCACATACCATAAAAAGAGTTTTCTTTAACTGGTTTTTTTTTTAATTGAAAATAAACTACTTTTTATTTACTGGTGAATATTTGGAGCTTAATTAATACTTTCGTTGGTACAGATATATTTCTATTGGTAAAGTTTTGGGGGCGTTTTTTCATTGGGAACCTTAGGCGATTGCCTATTTGCCTCACCCATTGAATCGACACTTGAGTATAGAAAAGACCTTATTACTTTTTTAATTTTAAAAATTGTAATAAATTCTTGGAAATACATTTCTGCTAAAGTTCCTAAATAGTTTTGGAGTAAAATATTTGTATTGTTATTCTAAATTGTATAATGATGATCAGGTGGTCTTATCTAGGTTACTGTGTATTATTATTGTGGTATCTTGGTTTTTGTCCTAAATGTTGTAAATGTATCGTTTGACACAAAAACTAAAAAATTAAATGGAAACTTGATATCAAATTAAACTACAAGTAGAAATTAATTTGAATTTGATTTGGATTCTCATTGTACTTCTACCTTAATATATTATATACAAAAATTCATATATTTTATTTTGTGATACTAAAATAACTCTATTATATATGGTTTCATTTGTAAAATGATGCCACATGCCATGATGAAAAGGATAATTTGAATTTAGGTATAAAAAAAAATTTGTATTTATGTTTTAGGTTTAATTCTTATTTATAAGCATTAATTTTTGAATTTATCATTTTCCAATCAATTTTTCAAAAAATTTAATTTTCAATGGCTATTTAAGTATTGTTCTAAAAATGCTGTAATTGACTATCACAAATATGTGGGTTCTAGTTAGCTCAACTAGTAAAGTTTCAGATAGTGGTATAAAAGATTTAGGATTCAATCCCCGCTTACAACAAAAATTGATTGGTGTTTTGGTCTGATAGTAAAGAGCTATTATCAGGAACAGATGACATAAGTTGAAATTCTCTCAAAAAATAAAATAAATAAAATAAAATAAAAACTATCACATGTATAATGACCATAAAAACTTCAAAACATAAAAGAAAATAATTCAATCAAAATTTCAAAAAATAAAAAATAAAAAGAGAAGAAATCAAAATTTTAATTAATTTTTTTATGGGAATTAAATTTTAATTGCGCTCCAATTTTAAATAAATAAATCCATACATTTGAATTGGTAATGTAACCTATATTTACCAAAAAGAAAAAACTCGATAGAAACAAGAAGGCGAACTTTTTTTTTTTTTTTTCCTGAAAAGTATGACTCAAGAAATTTGAAGAAATTCAAAAAGGTCCCTAATGCAGAAAAGTACAACCAAAATAGACCATCGATCCATCAAACAAAAAATTTTAAGACCATCAGATTCCTTTGGACTCTGAGAACAAAATGCCCGTTTTCAAAGTTTAATTATTGATAAGGTCCATGTAAAATCACGCAGGGGGATGTAGCTCAGATGGTAGAGCGCTCGCTTAGCATGCGAGAGGTACGGGGATCGATACCCCGCATCTCCACTTTCTTTTTTTCTTCTTTTCCTTTTTCGGGGTTTCTCACTAAAACGGCGTCGTCTTGTCTCCTCTTAGTGGCAGAAAGAACAAACTGAAATACCTACCAAGCTCTCTTCTCTCACTCTCACTCTCACACAGAGCCACACTACCCATTCCATCATAGTCCATACTCCATAGCTCTTTACTTCTCAGTCTCTCTCTCTCTCTCTCCTCTGACTCTCCTTCATGAATGGTTCTTTCACTCACAAACTCCTCAAGCACTCTCTATACACCGCTACCACTACCACTACCACCACCCATTTCCCGCTCACCTCTCTGCAATGCGGAACCATCTTACAGTCCCTCACCAACGCCAAATCCTTCACTAAAGGCCACCAACTCCATGCCCACATCACTATTTCTGGCACTCTTCAAAACAACACTTATCTCAACACCAAACTGGCTGCCTTCTATGCCAGTTGTGGCCGTATGCCCCAAGCCCAGTTCATTTTTGATGGGATTGATTTCAAAAATTTATTCTTGTGGAATGTCATGATCAGGGGTTATGCTTGTAATGGCGGCTCTTCTTCTTTCAAGTCTATTGTTTTGTACCGTGAAATGTTGGCTTTTGGTTGGAAGGCGGATAAGTTCACCTACCCTTTTGTTCTTAAGTCCTGTGGTTATTTGTTGCTTGTGGAAATTGGGAGGAGGGTTCATGGTGAGGTTGTGGTTACTGGGTTGGACTCAGATATTTATGTGGGTAATTCTCTGCTTGCCATGTACATGAAGTTTGGGGATATGGGGATGGCGAGGATGTTGTTTGATAGAATGCCTGAGAGAGATTTAACTTCTTGGAATACTATGATCTCGGGCTATGTGAAAAATGAGAGCCCGAAAGAGGCTTTGGTGGTTTTTGATATGATGGAAAAAGCTCGAATGACTGCAGATGGGACTACTTTGCTTGGTCTCCTCTCTGCTTGTACTGGCCTGATGGCCTTGGAGCTAGGGAAAGGCGTACATGGGTATGTTGTTCGACACAATGCTGAAATGTCTAACAAATTTTTGAGAAATGCTCTTATTGAAATGTATTGTAGTTGTAACTCTATAGCTTACGCAAGGCGACTATTTGATGAGGTGAAGTTGAAAGATACAGTTTCATGGAATTCTATGATTTCGGGTTATGAACAGAGTGGAGACGCTTTTGAGTGCTTAAGACTTTTCTGTAAAATGGTTACAGAAGGGGCACTGCCTGATGAAGTGACTATTGTAACTGTTCTTGGAGCTTGTGATCAGATCATGGCCTTACAATTTGGCACATCTATTCATTCATATCTTGTTAAGAAAGGGTTTGGTGTGAATACCATAGTGGGAACTTCCCTTCTAGACATGTATTCTAAATGTGGAAGCTTGGCTTCTTCGCGTTGTGTTTTTGATGAGATGCCCGAAAAGAATTTGGTTTCTTGGAGTGCTATGGTTACAGGATATGGGGTTCATGGGAGGGGAAGAGAGGCTATCACCATTTTTCATGCCATGATAGCAGACAATATTTGTCCAGATGAGGGTGTTCTTACTTCAGTTTTGTCAGCATGTAGTCATGCAGGACTAGTAAATGAGGGCAGACAAATATTCCATGGAATGACCACCAAGTACAATGTTAAGCCTACTCCTGCTCACTATTCATGTGTGGTGGATCTTCTCGGTAGAGCAGGGCACTTAAATGAAGCATACGACCTTATCAAAAATATGGAAGTTGTTCCTACTGATGATATATGGGCTGCACTGCTTTCTGCTTGCAGGCTGCAACGTAATATGAATTTAGCAGAAATTCTGGAACAGAAAGTTTTTGAAATGAACCCTAAAGGTGTGGGTAGCTATGTTTGCCTTTCCAATATTTATGCTGCAGAGAAACGGTGGGGTGATGTTGAAAGGATAAGAGCCATGGTGAGAAAGAAAGGACTGAAAAAACCACCAGGCTGCAGCTTTGTCGAGGTAGATAAGAAGGTTCATCGGTTCTTAGTTGGAGATAGGTCACACCAACAGACAGAGTATATATATGCCAAGTTAGAGGACTTAAAACAGCAACTGAAGGAGGCTGGATACAAGCCTGATACAAATTCAGTGTTTTATGATGTTGACAAAGAAGTAAAGGAGAAGATGCTTTGGGATCACAGTGAAAGACTGGCTATTGCTTTTGCTCTTATTAACACAGGTCCAGGGATCATAATCAGGATAACTAAGAATCTTCGCACATGTGGAGATTGCCACACAGTGACAAAACTAATTTCTAAGCTCATGTGTCGAGAGATTATCATGAGAGATATCCGTAGGTTTCACCATTTTAAAGATGGATCCTGCTCTTGCTCTGATTATTGGTGAGTTATACTAAGTGCAATATAATTGTACATTTGATACAGAAATGAAAATACAGATCTTTTATTTGAAAAGCAGATACCCAACACTTGTTTCAACATTGCCACTATGGATGTTTATTTTTTCCCCAGAACCAACTCTTTTATTTGATTCTTTAACTGCCGCTTCTCTTCTCATTTGGCCATGTTCTCACTTAAATATGGAAAAGATCTTGTCTATCAAATTAGAAAGTGCACCACCGACACTCATATCTGTTTCTTTGTCCCATGGGAATGGCTCCATTGGCTCAGTTGCTTCTAGCAGATATTCAATTTGCATTTTTGGTTTTGATCGCTCCAATTGACCTATGTGGTGGTTGTACTTTTCTGGATCTGGACAGTAATCCTATAAGAGAGAGAGAGAGCATTTCATCATTTCAATTTTGAAAGAGCATATACTTTTTGAAGTATGTAATTATGATAATTGCTAACCTGATTGGCATGCATCCTCTTCACAAATGTCTTAAATATGTTGAAATTATCTTTCTGCAATAGATCATCTGATAAGCGAAGATATGTCACCCCATACATCCGTAGTTTTGGTGGGCCCTCTTTGTTGACACCATTAGGTCTAGCATTTAGGAGGATTTGATTATAAGCATCACGATCATATCTTGAAAGTGCATTCTCTCCTGCAACTTCTAGGTTCTCTCTCCAGCCTCCACTCAAAACCTGAAAATGCATGTGCAACATTGTGCCAATGTGATTTTTTTTATTTATTCAACATTTATTGAAGGTCTTTCTATAAATTTCATTAATAAAAAAATGTCTTTTCTTTACAAAATATACTTCAATTAAAGACTAGAACTTGGTGAGAAGCATCTTGAGATGCTAGGCATGGTGCTGCGTGTGTGTGTTTGTAACTTCATATTTCCCATAGTATTTACCAGTCAACAAAGGAAAAAAAAAAAATATATATATATATATATATATATATATGAAAAAGAATTTTGTGGATGTTATCAAAAAGAATTTTGCAACATGAAAAAATCTAAAACAACTCATAACACCAAACAACATATCTCATTAGAAATTAATAAACATGAGAAGGGAAGTCTTAAAATGGGTTGAATTTATAAGTTTTTACCTGCTGAACAAGTTCCTGAGGTCCACTTTTGGCGTCAGAACTTTGTTCAGAGTCCCTCATCTCAAGACATGTGAAATTCAAAATGGCATAATGCCTGGATAGCATCCTTGCTACGGGTCGGTACCCATCTCTATCTTTCAAGTTGTAGTATCCTGCAGTAAGCTCTGCAGCATGATCATCAGCTTTATACCACCAGTGGATTCCGGAGACCTGTTCACAATGAAGTGTGAATCATTTCATTGATTAAAGATGGTGGATGGTAATATACGATGGCTACAATATGATGAGGTATACTTTGGCTGCTAACTTGACTTTGCAGCCTAGGAAAGCTTTATTTGCTTCATCCAGGATCTGGTCACCATGGCTCAGTAACTTGTTAGAATACCAAGTCAAGAAGAACTTCCCTTTCTCAGTAAGGTATGTACCACTTGGTCCAAAGAACTCTGTAGATGTGGGTGTGTCATTATATGTCCCAGCATTATCTGGCAATTCCCACTCGGGATGGCCTACACTTGTTGCAGCCTCTTTGAACTCTGCCTTGAGATATTTGTCATAGCACTGCAACATTTAATTAGTATGTGGCTAAGTGCTAGAAACATCAAAGATCACACGGTTGTACTGCTAGTTGGACTAGATTGATATTTATTACGCATTTTTTTTTCTAGGATTTAATTGTTATTTTCCTTTCTGTAATTGGTCCATTATTATTTACTTTCATACTTGGTTTGGAATTTATTTTCATTTCCTAACTTGGTCAGAAAGTTAGATCATTTCTTTCACTAATGTAACTTGAAACCCTATTTAAAGACCCCAAAGTTCAGTATTGCTCTGCTTGATTTGGTAAATAAAATTTCTATTGAATTCTTCCCATAGCATGGTGATGATTTAGGCAATTGTAGGTGTTGATTCTTAAGTACTGTTTTCCTTTTCCCATATTCCAAAAAACCCTAAATGTTGATTTCTAAGCGGATCTTTTTTTTTTTTTTTTTTTTTTTTTTTTCTTCCTCTCAAATACTTTCAGAATTTTGTGCTTCATCATCTTTGGTATTAGAGCCCTTTTTCCTGCCTCACGCGTGCACTTACATGAAAGCGAAAACCATTTCCTTAAATATTTGCTCAAGGACTTCCAAGCAACAAAAAACAATCTCACCTGAAATTCTCCAATGCCTGGGAAAACCCATCCTTGATTTTGTGGATAAGAGGGATACCTTAGCTCCCCTGCAGGGCCAAGCCCCACTTCAATGTCTATTATGAGTCCATCTTCAAAAAAATCTGACATACTCTCTCTGAAGCTCTTCATATAGTCTCCATATATCTGTATGGTTCAATAATCAATTTTAACATGGTGTCAGTATATAACAGACGTTCATGTAAGTAGATGGATTTCAAATCTAATATATAGCTAGTCCAAGTTTTTATCATAGAACATATATTTAACAGTTTCAAAAACCCTGAGGAGACTACAGTAATAGAAGGCTATGGATGCAAGTAGTCTAGTCCACAAGTGTGAAGTAGGATTACCTCAACAGCAGTTCGTCCATAGAAGAGAGGCTCGTTATCCACACCAAGACTGAGGTACTCCTTGTTCCTGTTACCTGATCGATTGGTGTAAAAGACATCAGGGTCTGATTCTCCGATGTCCAGTACCCATTGTGGCAGTGGGATGTTAACAACATCTCCTACGTTACCCCCACACTGGTGGAATGACATTATAGCTTGTAACTTCAATCCACATGCTTGGACTATTTGAAACAAGCTCCTATAAGCACTCCAATCATACTGCTTAGGTCCTTGGGATTCAATGATCCCCCACCAGACATCTACCATTACCCCATCCACTCCAGCTGCTCTTAGATCTTTGAGCTGTTTCTCAATCCCGGCTTTGTCTTCCAGAACATTATTAATTGTAACAACTCCCAACTGATGCACAAAGAAAGAGTAAATAATATATAAATATATATTAGCACATATTAGTTTTAATATCATCTTAGAATACATAGATCAAACGGTATTGTATCTAGCGATTGTCATGGAACGGACGTTATAGATTAAAATTATATCGTATCTGTAAAAAAAAAAAAAAAATAGTTTATATTATTTGGTTGAGACTTACTGGGAGCATTACATAGACTGGGACATAGTTTGCCAGCATCTTTTCATTGTAGGTGAGAGAAGAAGCCTGCATTTTTTGAGTAAGAGATAAGTTTTTTTTTTTTTTTGAGAAGGGAGTAAGAGATAAGTTATAGGAACTCTACAAGAAAATGGAAGTGGAGATTCCACAATTCGTTTTCTTTATTGGTTGCTAATGTGAGATGTCACAACTTACTACAGTCTTGCATCCTTTTATATTTATACATATATAGTATATCATTTTCTACTGATATGGCACCTTGTCTTGCGCTAAATGGATACGTATATTATTCGGAGTCTGTGAGGCTTAAGTGGTGAACTAAAAGCCAAAATGGAAGATGGCAGCCCACAATGTTGCCACTGGGCCGGGTTGATTCTTTTAACACAGAGAGGGGACCATCCCTATCTCAAATCTGACACACTCTGCCTTGATAGCCGAGATGGAAGATGGGCCCTTCCATTCATTACTTTCGGCGCAAAAAAAAATTATTTTCTCACCAAAAAAAAAAACAGATGATCATCTTTTTCATGACATTTTGAATTTGGACCACTCCACTTGTAGGTTCAATATATTCCACTTGTAGTTAGAGTTCAATATATTCTTTTTCACAATTGAATGAAGTTATACTCTTGTAGGTTTTAATTAGTTTAACTTGTAAAGTATGTTGTTGTTTGAAACTATCTTTGAAAAGAAAATCATATTTTCTTTTTGTTACTTTCTCAACTAACATGTGTTTCACTGTTTTGTATCACTTCTATTAATGTTTTTTTTTTTTTTTCGCTACTTTTTTTTATTACTTCACTTAAATACAGTAAATTGTCTACGATAATTTACAATTATAGATATAATGACCTACTTAACACAATAATAATGATTGAGTACAATTTGTATAACGAAAAGATTAACATTAATTTTTTAAGAGCTGGACTTTTTTTATATCAAAAAGAATTTAAGAGCTGAACAATTATTTCATACCAAAATTTTAAAGGGTAAACTACATATTTGATCCCTAACCTTTATAGCATATTTCAATTTAGTCCATAACCTTTTAATTATGTTAATTAGGTCTATAACATTTCAATATCGTGTCTATTTAGTCTTTATTGTTATATCTTTGATGAAAATTTATGATATGTCAAACGGTCAAAATAAAATTTTAGTGTATTGTCACATCAATGAAAGCTTTTTTTTTTTTTTTTTTACCATTAGACGCGTTATCAATTGTCATCCAAAAAATAACAATAAAGACTAAATTAACGTAATACTAAAATGTTAGGAATTAAATTGACACAATTGAAAGATTAGAGACCAAATACATAGTTTATCTAATTTTTAATCATTAAACCCTTAAATTACAGTATATAAATATGAAATCAATATTCAAACAAAATGCCTATATGACAAGACATAAAAGAAGAACGAATTTAACTTATTATTATTAAAGAAAGAGAAATGTTTATATCTAATATTTTCACAACACTTTTTTTAAAAAGATTTTTCACAACAAATCTTAAGTTGTAGATTGTTTTTTACTGTTACTAGTGGGCAAAAATGTAATTTCAAATGTGAGTTCATATTAGAACCAATAATAACTTAGTTGTAAAAGTATTATAAAAATATTATGGACATAAACATTTCTCTTTCTTTATGAAGAATAATAAAGATGTGCACTTCTATTATAAGAGTTAGTTCCCACATTACAAAAGATAAAATTATGAAAAAAAAATAAAATAGAAGGTCGGCACAAATAAAAGTATAAATAATTCATTCATTAATGGCAAATTATTATGGAAAAAAATTCAAAATTTGAAAAGAAATTTTTTTTTAACCGTTTTAAAATTTTATAACTTTCTTCCAAATAACTATACATAAGTTCAGCCGTTAAGGTACAATGGAAGATATTGTATTCATTAATTTTTTTTTTTTTCAAAAGACCAAAATGCTAAACTAGTTATGAAAAGACATTTTATGCTTGGATAGATAAGTGACTTGAAGTACAAGAAAATACCAAACGATTTCAAGGAACCAGTTCGGGCTGAAAGGATTTTATTAAGAATTTATTGAATTTGACCAGATTTAATCGGGTAATATGTTTGAAAAATCTAATTAAAGAGTCTAAATACGTATTTGGTGGGAATGGCAATTTTGCCTTACTCCGCTTAACTTACCCTTCTTTGCTTTGCCCCACACGAGTTTTTCCTACCCCGCAAAGGCGGTGGGGCGGGGATGGAATTAGATTTTAGTCCCGCACCACGGGGTGGGGTGGGGCGGAGATGGGTTTAAACTTTTTAGACCCAACCCACCCCGCATTGATAAGAGTTAAATTGTAAATTTTTCATACCCTAAAACTCTACTATTTAAATAAACATATCATCAATTTTTTTTATTCTACCCAACAACGCTTTTTGCCTCTTTTTTTTTCTTTTTTCTTTTTTCTCTAGCAAGGTTGGAAATAAAATACCAATTTTAACATTTTCTTTTGTCTTTATTATAAACAAATTTATGTACCATTGAATCATTGATTTTGTATTATGAGATTTTTGTTTTCGTTATGATATTGTCTTGTTAAACACTATAATAATATTATTCAATTTTTGCTAAAAATTAGTTTGATTTGATGGGATAAATTTATTTGTAATTTCAAGTATATTTTTATTAATGAAACAGGTTTTATTAAAAAAAATTGTAATAGTTGTAGAAAAATTAACAAGAAGTAGAGTTTTACGAGATATGATGGGACTTCGCGGGGCCCCAAAGGGCGAGGATGGGTTAAGAAAATTTTCCCCATCATGCGAGATAGAGTGGAGATGGGATAAGACAAAATCATGTGGGGCGGGGGTTTCCTTCGGACTCGCCCTGCTAGGGGTGGAGCCACCTTATGCATTGGGGGGCCATGGCCCCTCCAAAATTTTTTAAAACCTCTCTAATTATAGGTAAAACTAGGTTGGAATCATTTTGAGTTAAGAGTTGGCCCCCCCTCTAACACGTCACTCATAAAATTCTTCCCAACCCAAATCCCAAATGTGCAATCATAAAAATTAACTTCTTTTGTCTTTTTCATTCTTCTCTAAAGCATGATAGCCACATCCATATTTTTTTTTAGTTTTTAGTTATTCAATTTTTGTGAAGGGATAAAACTGAGGTGTAGTACATCAAATTACCTAATTAAAATCATATGTATTGAATTTAATTGTCTTTAAAAATAATAACATTATTTGTATTTTATAGGTCATGTTAAACATGTGCTTGAATTTAATTGAAGAACTTAATGTATTACTATTAGGATATTGTACTTAAGTTTTGCACTTTCTCAAAACCATTACAATGTCCATTTCCACTTAAAAACCACTGAAAAGACTCTCCTCATCACTTGGTGCTCTCTCTTTAGTTACTCTTCATTAACTCTTCCAAGGGATGCTCTCACATAATCACATTTTCATTAGTTTCTCACTCTTCCTTAACAAAGAGTTTTCTTATTTAAAGCTAAGCAAATATTGAGAAATACCAACTTCTTTTTTTTCTTCTTCTTCTGCAGTTTTGTTGTATACTTATATTTGATTTCTATGAATGTTATGGAATTATGGTTTTTCAAAAGAATAGGAGAAACTCAATAAAAAAATACTTAACATGCTCAATTGGTCGATTAACTTGTTAGTATTTTGATATTTGAGTGCTATAGAATTACACCGACAAAAAAAATTCTATCAATAATCTTGTGTTATAAATATACTGTACTTTGAGTTTTTTGTTGAATTGCAAATCAAAATGATAGTTTTACCTTGGCCCCTCCAAGCAAAAATTCCTGGTTGCGCCCCGCCCATTATCATCCCATTTGGGTCATTAGTTCACCGGTGCCATGCACAGATGAAATTCGTTGGGGTATAATAACATTGTGAGTTTTTAGTTTCTAGGGTCATGTTAGTCTCTTTGAGCTACATTACATTTGTTGCCAAATGACAAGGATAACAGGTCCCCCAAGACAGACTAAAACAAAACAGTTTTTGAACACACGTAGGAGGCAAATGAATTCACTTCACACACTCACTGAGTTGTCCTGACCACAGCTTATTGTGATATCTAGATATAGCAGAAATTGATATCCAAGAAGTACGTTACCTCTTGTTGTTGTTCTCTGGTCGAAACCTTGGGCGCTACAGCTTGGAGACTCTTCACCATACCGCCGCCAGCACTGAAGGTAGTAAGAGCATGACTGAGTCCTACCCTCTTTACTTGCAATTCTCCTGCTGGTGCACCTTTAACTTGATTCGCCGATGGAATTTCCCAGTGAATATGCCTATGGTGAAGCCCCAGTACTCTCCTTCCCATCTCACCTTGTGTTGAATATAGAATGCTTTCCATGCTCGCTATATATGTATGGTTATCAATGTGTTTCAACTACTGATGATATTATATATATATGTTCTAGTCAAGTAGCAGAACAGGAAATCGAAGAATTAATGAATGAAACTATATATTCTATAGTGGAATTATGGAAGGCTCCTTAATTTTCTTGCTAGAGAATTCTGGTTTATCGGTTCTTATATATGTTTTGTGGTTGGAGTATTTCTAGTAGGCTTTATGAGCAAGGTAGTCAATACCGTACAGGTACCGACTGATATATACCGTATCGGTTGCATATCGGTATCGAAACATCAACGTTTCATACCGGTTAAAATACCGGCCATGTACCGACCATACTGGCTAATTTCGGGCAATACCGGCCGGTACCGAGCATACCGACCGGTACAGGAAAAAAAAATTTTTTTTTTTTTTTAAGTTTTGTAATTTTTGAATTTTTGTTACTACAAAATGGTAACTTATTTGCATTAACTTATTGGTATTATTTGTTTTCTTAGTATGCAATGGTAATTTTTAAGCTTTCTATTTTTTATATTGTTTTTTTTTCTTTTAATTGATACTAAAGTCTAAAACCATGAATAATTAGTTCTGAATTGAGGAAATGTTTTATGGTAAACTTTTATATTTATTATACTATATATACACACACATACATACATCTATACATATATATATATATATATATATATATATATATTTATTTATTTATAAATATAAAAAATAGCAATAAATCCGAAATATATCGTACCACTGGTCAAACCGGTACAGCCTCTGATACGGTATACTCCCTTGTTTATGAGCATGTAAAAATGATGTATGCTTGTCGGCTTTTAATGGAGTCCTTACATTTGCATGCACCTTAATTAAAGTACAATTGTATACTTCCTTTTTTTCTTTTTCTTTTTTTCTTTTTTTTCCTCTTTTTTGTTTTTATTCTTATTTATGTCATTGTCCTCTGTTTGTTCGTTTCTTTAACCAGAAATAGTGAAAATATGTAAATAAACCCAAGTCTGTTGTAGACTAACTGCTAGGATTTTTTATCATACAAGCTTTATGATGATATGTGGTCGCGGGTTACAATCAAACCCTAATTTCAGTTAGGTTTAGGGTTTTAGTTTTGTAAAGGTTTCTCATTTTCACGAAATCGTGCTCATTTTAGGCTGCGTTTGTTTCAGTGTAAAATATTTTCCCAGTGTAAAATATTTTCAGGTGAAAATATTTTCGGAAAAGGAAAATATTTTCTAGTGTTTGGTTGCATTTTAAAAATTATATTAGAAAACAATTTTCAGTGTTTGGTAACATTCTAAAAATGCTATTTTCCTACAAATTTTTCACATTTTCTCAGCTTCCAAACAAGTTTTATATCACAAAATTGCAATATGTAAACTTTTATAAGAAACAAAAATCAAAACAAAACCATTCTCAATACACAACACCATTCGGTCCAACTGAGAAAGGGAGAAGGAAGAGAGAGTGATCGCAAATCGAGGGAAAGGGATGATCTCAAGGTGTGATCTTTCATGGTGTGATCACGGAAGAGAGAGTGATCACGGTGTGATCTAGAGGGGTGCGATCTGAAGGTGTGATCTTGGCAGGACGATCTCCCCAGCGCGATCTCGACGGTGCGAGCTCTACGGCGTGATCTCGCGGCAATCTCGCCGGCGCGAGCTTGTGGCGATCTCACTGGCACGAGCTCAATGGCACATCTGGGTTTGGGGCGGTGGGCTGAGCTCGACGACGCGAGCTCGATCTCACTCTCTCCAGTCTCTCTTCATGCTCTTTCTCTCCCTCTCTCTTCGGTGTCTGCGGTTGACGCGCGATCGACAACGCAATTTCCGTTTCGGCTCACTCTCTCTTTCTCGCTTTGCGCGTCTGGTCTTTCTTTCTCTCTCTCTTTCTCTCATTCTGGAAGTGATTTGAAGGTAAAATAAAAAGGGAAATGCTTTTATGCCCTGGGAGCCTTATTTTACGGTCAACGCAGAAAACCATTTCAGTTTGACCCAATTTTCAATAACTACCAAACACACACTTTTACGGAAAAGTATTTCCAAAAGAGGTTTGAAGTCAAAACAAACGCACCCTTATACTTGATATCAACAACCTACCTATAGTTTTAAAGGAAATTGATTATCATGGCATTAGGAAAGAATTAATTTGATTGGATAGTCGGATATTTTTTCTTTTGTTGTCAAAGTTGGTCAAACTTCACATTTTTAACTTGAAACCTCTGGACTGACTTAATTAAGCGAAGTGAAGGTGTTTGAGTGAGCTTTGTATATTGGATCAAATCAAGGTTTTTTTTTTTTTTCCCAATTTGTGTGTGTGTGTGTGTGTGTGTGTGTGTGTGTGTGTGTGTGTGTTTTTAAGGTTTTAGGATTTCATAGGGCAAAATGGGGTAGCAACTATTGAATTCAGCCCCATGATGGGAGTGTTTAGAGAATTCCTCATTGGTTTTAGAAGCCCACATCGGCTAGAACCTAGAAGAATAACAAGGAGATGCACTTATATCATGGTTGTCAAAATCGCGATCCGGATCATAAAATCACATGATTTTTCGATCCCACCTCACCAAAAAGTTTTAAATCGTAGTAGGATCGCAAAAATGGTAGGATCGTAGGATCGTATGGGATCCTACCGATCCTACCATTTGGCTTGATTTTTTTTTTTTTTTTTTTTAAGTGGGATTCATTTGGGTAAGATAATCCACCTAAACCCACAACCCCAATGGGTTATCAGAAGCTCAATAATGAATTGAAGTTCCAAATTTATCCCTATGTCAACATAAAATCTCAAAAAACCTATAGTACTTAAGTTTAACGTTTTGGATGTTGATACTAGGAAGGATATAGATGATGAAATGAGATATGACAATGACAATGATTAGATTAGAAGAACCTTAGAATGGGAATTCTCTTTTGGATTTCATATTTGTAATTAGCTAGTTTACCTTAAATTGAGAATTCTCTTTTGGATTACATATTATAAATTTGTAATTAGCTAGTTTTTATATGCTAACTAGCCTAACTTATTTTGGATTTGAAACTTAGAATTTGGAAAACATTTTCCATATGTGTAGATAATATTTTGGTACTTAGTTGCTAATTAAACATGTACTGAACTTTTTAGATATATTATGTCAAAAGTTAAATATATTTTGTTTTGTTAGAATGACATAAGAATGATGTAGTGCATGCAAATTACATTTTATGATGCAATTTTTTTTTTAATGGATGGATTCATATTTTAAGTGATTATATAACATATAAAGTCACTATCAATAGGTTTTTTGCTTAAAATCTGAAAATAGGTAGGATCTTACGATCCACGATCCTACCTACCTCCCACGATTCTACGTAGGATCCCGATTTTGACAACCTTGACTTATATTATAAGAGTTAGGTCCCACCTTGAAATGAGAAGTAGTAAGGAAGTATGACATCCTTGTAAAAAGAGTGGCAGAGTAGCTTTATTATATGTGTGAGTTAAGTGCAAAGCTTTGTCTCGTGAGAAACTAGAGGATAGCTTTGCCTAGTATGGGAACACATTTGAGTGTATGAGTTGGTTTATTGCCTGTTGAGAGTTTTTTTTTTTTTTTTTTTTTTTTTTTTTTTTTTTTTTTTTCGTATTTGTAGTTGTAATTCTTATTATTAATAGTGAATGTTGTTGGTGTTGATCATGGAGGTAGGTTTGGAGTTAGCCTAGCCACGTTAATTTTTTAAATCTTGCAGTCCTTGCTATTTATTATTTTGTGTATTTTAACAACAGCGACAATTATTATATGGCCCTGAGGTAGTCTCCCATGCAACGGTACAAGTATTTGACACATTCTTGGTAACACATAGATACATTGTGAGTATGACTACTGCATTTATTTTTAAGTTTTTGCTAATAATTTCTACATCTTTCTTGCTTTATATGTTGATGAATATGCTATTTCCTATGAATAGTAAGAGAGAAGTTAATCTGACGTCTTTGTTGAGTAAGAATTTGACATGAAGGCATCTTTGAGCTACCAAGATGATCCTAGGAATGGAAATTTACCATTAGAGGGTTTGCAAATAAATTGTGTTATCTTAGAAGAACTATCTGCTTCTGATTTGGAAAGGCTATCCGCTTCTGATTGCTACAGATTTCAAATTATCCACATAGTCACTTCCAAATTCAAATATGGAGTCAAAGCATACTAACGCAATTGAGTGTCGTCTCATGTATTTGATGATGTGCACTAGACCTGATATCTCTCATGTAAAGGTGGTCTATAGGCTTATGGTAGATCTTGGAAAACAGCATTTGGAGTGCATCAAAATGGATCTTCATACATATTCTAGGGACTTGTGACTATGATATCCTATTTTCTAAGAGCATTCTCATCAGCTGTTCTATAAAAAATGCCATTTTGACACACCAAAAGTCTACTTTACTATTTTATAACATCTCATTTATCAGGTGTTCTATTTTTCAATCCCATACATTAAAATAATATTTCCATCACATTAAAATATCATTAAAAAAAAAAACTCCAAACGGTAAAATTTTTCTCCCTACCATTCTCATTCTCATCCTCATCGTCAACAACAACAACAATGGCACAACCTATGCTGCCGCAACAACGGCCACCAACAACCACTGCCGCAACAACACCGACAGCCACCACCGGCACAAACCCACATCCACCAACGCCACCTCAAAAAAAAAAAAAAAAAAAAAAAAAAAAAAAAAAAAAAAAAAAACACAACCAGAGAGATCGCCTACGCACAAACCCACATCCACCAAACCCACCACCGGCGCACAAACCCACATCCACCAAACCCACCACCGACGCACAAACCCACATCCACCAAATTAAACAAACCCACATCCCAAATCCACCAAATCAATTATAAAATTAATTACAACTTACACTAAAATCATAAATTGAATCGAACATACAATGCAGCGAGATCGGCGATGGCGAGACGGCGTGGCGAGACGGCGATGGAAGTTTTCACTCCCGGCCATCGTTTCCTTCACACCGGAGTTCCTCTTCGTCGCAAAGTGGGTCAGTGATCAGTGGCGAGCCTGGGCGTGGCGAGACAGCGATGAGACGGCGTGGCGAGACGGCGAGACGGCATGGGCATGGCGATGAGCCTGGGCGTGGCGAGACGGCGATGAAGTGCCCCAAAGAGAGAGAGAGAGAAAGATGGGTTTCAGAATGGTCGAGAGAGAGAGAGAACTGAGAGGAGGAGAGAGAAAAAAGAATTAAATAAGCCACAGTAAAATGGCATTGTTGACCGTACGCTCTCATATTTGAGAGCGTACTGTAGCATGTTTTATATTTTTGAGACATTTAGCACGCCTGATAAATGGCTGCTTTTGATGTTTGGTGTGTCAAATGTGCCAAATATTTGGCATTTGGCACACCTGATGAGAATGCTCTAAGAGAGCTTGTACATATGCTATCGTTTTTTTTTTTTTTTAAATGACGACTATATTGGGGATCTTGATTTTAGAAGGTCCATGACATGTTATATGTTTATTTTTATTAGTGAACTAATCAATTGAGAGTCTACTCTACAAGTTACTTTATCCGACGTTTAGGCAGAATATATGACAGTAACAGAGGCAGCAAAAAAGTTATTTGGCTTAAAGTACTGGATAACAAGTTTGGTAAGAAAAATATCATCACTGCTACTAAAAAAGCCGATCTAAGCACGCCACTATACGTGAGCTATTATAGCTTTTTTGATAAACGCCGCTACAAACCCTGACCTATAGCAGCACTTATGAAAGTACTGCAAAACATTTGGTTTATACCGGCGTTTTAAGGGCCTTTAGCGGCACTTTCTTTATATAGGACCTATTACAGCGGTTCAAAATAGGTCCACAATTTAGATATATATGGATTGGGTTCAAGTTACACCTAGTGTAACTCTAAGTAACGTTACATCAAACAATATTTTTTAATTGGATGTGAATTTTGACAAATTGACCGTTAGATTACATTATCTTTGTATATTCTGCATGCTTGCAAAATTTTAAGGTGATCAAAAATCAATAGTCATGTCATCTATCAATTGTATAAATTCAGGTTTTTGTAGTTTAAAATAATACATAAAAGATGAGCTTATGGATCGAATGGTAAATAATATCTAATTGGTATGAAAATTGGCATAAATGTTATTGGGTGGTATGACATTACTTAGAATTACACCAGGTGTAACTTGAACTCAACCTATATATATATATATATATATATATATATTTATGCATAATGAGCAGTAATGAGCAGAACCTGTTATTGTCTTGTCAACTCTTCGGGGTAGCAAATTTCTGCCACCCTAATTTGAACATACATACTAATTGAGTTGTTAAAAGCTTGTTTGCTACGTGATTTTACAACAGTTTTTAGTGTTTAAAAACTGAAAACAGTTGTTCAAAAAAAAATGACATGTTTGGTAAGAGTGTTTTTAAAGAAGTGTTTAAGTTACATTGTTCATTTTAGGGTGTTTAAACATTGAATTTAGAAAACTTCTCTTACTAGTTTTCAGATTTCAAATAACGCTGCTTAATGACACTTTTGTAAATATTTTGAAAAACATAAGGCTCACTTGATTAGACAACACATAAAGCTTCCTTTTTTTAATTCTAACTAGAGGCCTACTTGTAAGCTTTTTTAAAAAACACACACACACACACATACTAAACACATGGTTATGTTTTTTCACTCATTGAAATATGTTATTTGCAACATAGTACTAAACACATTTTTTGCTTTATGAATACTGTAAACACGTATTTTTACAACACTTTTTAAATCACAATTTTTACATCATTTTTTAAATCACAATTTTTACATCATTTTAAACAATAATACTAAAAATCTCTAACCTAACGGCTCTAACTTGTTATGAGTTTTTTTTTTTTTTTTTTTTGGCTGAAGAGTTATTTTGAGATTGAGCTCAACTCGTTTAGAAAATAAAATTAGATAAATTAATTTTAAATTATTAATACTGGATTAAATCTAGCTATATTCGTTTATAGCCCAACTTACTGCCTGATCAAGTCAGAGACTAACAACTAATGGGATGACTAAAAGTGCCGGTAAGTGAGCAAGTAAAAGGCAGTAAATTCTAAATGAGAAATGAGATGCAGATAACATTTTATGATATTTTTATGATAAATTTTAAGTGACGTATTATTACTAGTTGTGATTGTGGAAGTAAAAAAGTAATCTTTAGTGTTAAGTTTAAATTTGAACTAATAACAACTAACTACCTATAACTTATTAAAAAAATATTTTAAAAATATTATGGATAAAGTATTTCCCACTCTAAATAATAACTCTTGAACCTAAAAATAAAAAATAAAAAGGCCAAAAAAGGTAAACTGCCATTTTTATCACTTCAAGACAATCTCAATGCCACTGCAGGCTAGTAGCTCTCCGGTGGAAGACACCTAGGCTGTAGCACATGATAGCTCTTGGGTCGGGCCCGTTTGTTTACCAAAAGGTCAAGGAAAAACAAATTCATGAAATAGCAAAGAATATGAAATACCTGGAATAACCACCTTAAAAAGAAAAAATATATAAGCCCTGGAATTCAATCAATTATCAATCAGCCATGACATTGACAATTGCATTGAAAATGAGCACCCTTTTTTTTTGGTTGGGATCAAAAGAAAAATGGGAAACGCCAGAGTATTGAAAAATGCTGCCTCAGCCATTGTTGGGTCAAAAGAAAAATGGGAAGCATCTGCATTGCCAAATTTGTTTTAAAATTTAAAATTACTGCTTCAGCCATTGTTGAAAGTGAAATTGCCAAGTTTTGACAGTAGTGGATATTACTCACTTATTTGCACTAATTACTCGCATCAGCCAGTCTCACTTCAAAGTAGACAACCAGACATCCTAGTCAACTTAATGTGACAACCAACATTGAAAGTTAACAGTACAAGGTCATTATTGTAAACAGTAACAGTTGTCAGTAATAACTCTGTAAATTCACTTATTGTAACCGAATATTCTACGAAGTAACAGAAAAATGGTTCAACTCAATGGTCCATACCCAGAGAAAAAAAAAAAAATCCACCATCACAAAAACCAGAACCAGAAACAACCACCAAAATTAACCCACATTGTCCTATACAACAACCTCATCTAAGACTTATGAATAATTTTAAAATGAAATAGCTAACAAAAAATTAAAAAAAAAAAAAGCAATGGCATAAGAAATTTCTAGGATTCTTACTAAATGAACAATGCTGCTAGGCATGCGCAGGGCCAGGTGTGACCGGCACCGGACTAGGCTGATTTATTGGCGGCGGAACCACCATTGTTGGCGGCGGAGGTGGACTTGGATTTGGGTTAGTTGGAGGTGGGCTTAGGATTGGGTTGAAGTTAGGCGGAGGTGGGCTTAGACTTGGGTTGGGGTTGGGGTTAGGTGGGCTGGGCTGGTTGGAGCTGGGGTCAGGGCTTGGATATGGATTTGGATTTGGATTAGGTGGGCCGAAACCAGGGGAAAAGAACACCGGAGCCGGAGGAGAATAAAAGGAAGAAGAAGATTGGCAGGAGTCACCGAAGCATTTGTGGGTCTTCTGAAGGCCATGGCGGAGAAGCCCAAATCCCAATACAAGTCCAAGAACCACCAGCACTGTCACTATGAAGATGAAGATCTTTGTAGCTTTACCCACATAACACATTTCTTCTTTTTCTTTCTTTCTTTCTGTTTCTGGGGTTTCCTTCAAGGATTTGAGCTTAGGAATTCTGAATCTGATGGGGTTTGTTTTGGTTCTGTAGATTTTAGCAAAGATGGGTTTGAGTTTGGGTTCTTTTTCGTCTTCTTTTCATGGTGGGTAAGAGAAAACGAAGGAGAGAGAGAGAGAGAGAGAGAGAGCCTAGAATAGTGTTTGGTTGGTTCACTGGTTGGCTGGTCACTTGCTTGGTTTGGTTTTTGTGTTTTTAAGGATTGGGAAAGAGCTAACGTGGCAGGTGAAGGACTTTTTTTTTTTTTTTTTTTTTTTTGAGAAAGAGGATAATTCATCATAAAACTAAACCCGAAGGTCGAACCGTACGTGAAGGCCAATTATGAGAGTGAAAGGCAAGCAAAATGGATTATATTTGCCAAAAGTTTTACCTGTTGCTTTCTGCAACTACCTATATAGTAGTATTAGACTTTCCTCAAACAAGAAAAAAACCCATATAGTATTAGTCTATTAGACTCTTCTCAAAAAAAAAAAAAAAAAAAAAAAACCCTATAGTATTAGACTATAGTCGCACTCTTTCTTGACTACCAGCTTACAAAATAGTGAAAATACCTCTTATTTAGGGAAAATAAATTTACGCCCTAAACTATCTTCACATCTAAATGCAAATAAAATTAAAGAAGCAGGCTTATATATTGCTATTTCTAAATTTATAGATTACTAGCAAATAACCTGTACAATGTACAAGAAAGTTTAATAACATATGATTTTTCTCTCTTTATTTTTTGTGTTATATGAAATTTGATAATGATATTAGTTATTAATAGGCATTTATAATGATTATGTTTTTTTTTTAATAATTCACTAGTATAATGAGGAAAGGGGGATTTGAACTTTAGATATCTTCAATGGAACTATTAGAATGTGCTAATTTTTTTTTTTTTTAAGGAACAATGTGCCAACCAATTGAGTTACAAGTCTCTTAACTAGGATGGTTATGTTTAAATATGAAACAATTTATTCTACCATTTTAAAAAAATGATATGACACGATTATAAAAAAGGTTTAAATATAGAATAAATTCCAAACTAAATTAAAATATATATTAGAATAATGATATATAAAATTTTCTAGCCTCACAAACTATAGTTAGGCTTTGTTTGTTTTGGGTGAAAATAATTTCAGGAAATCATTTTCTGTAAAATAGGCTGTTTAGTTGGTTTTGAAAATAGCATTTTCCGGATATCATTTTCATTTGACCATGTAAAATGTTGCTTTGACCCGGAAATGGTTTTACAGTTTTAATTTCACTTCAAACCATTTTCGGAAAACGCAAAAGAGAGAGAGAACGAGAGAAAGAAGAGAGAACTCAGCTCACTCTGAGTCCGACGATCACACCGGTCTTGCGTCGATCGCAGCACCGCGCCATCGCACCATGCCGATCAATCAAAGGGAAATCGCAGCACCGCGCCAATCGCTCCAACGCCGCTCGACCCAAACCCATCGCCTTCGACCCAGACCCATCGCCTCCTCAATCTCGCCTTTCCACGAACCTCGACCTCGTCGTCGACCCAGACCCAGACCCAAACCCATCGCTCTCTCTTCCTCGATCTCTCAATTTTGTTTTTTTTAAGTTTGATTGTTGTTGTTGTTGTGATGGTGTGGTGGTGATGTTTTGGTGGTTATGGCTTTTAATTGCCGGAATTTGCTGCCGAAATTTGTTGTTGAATTGACTGTGATGTTGAAATTTTTTGTAATAAAATTTGTTTGGATGCTGAGAAAATGTGAAAAAATTGTAGGAAAATAGCATTTTCAGAATAGAATTAAACACATGAAAATATTTTCCACAACAATTTTTATAATACAACCAAACAGTTAAAAATATTTTTCTTTCCCAAAAATAGAATTTCCGGAAAATATGCTATTTTCCGAAAATTATTTACGCGAAACAAACACAACCTTAGTACAATATTATGAAGTAAACAAAAAGTTAAACACACATACCAATTAATAACACTTAATAAGGTGACAATATGTATCTTTGGAGTTTGGAACTTTGAAGACCTCACAAAGTCACATTCACTACCCTATAGCCCAATATGATGTGTCAATAGCACTTCCTCGATTAAAATCAATAATAGCAAAATAAAATTACATCATCAAACACAAACAAAAAGAACACCATAATTTATTTGATTTGATGATATAACTATTTACATCAGTGATGACATATGAAAATTTCATTATAAGATAGTGAGATTATATTCTCTAAAAAAACTCAAAAATTACCACAAAGATTTACTTCAGTGATGACATGTGAAAAGCTGTATTTCTCTCTCTCACACACAAACATAGAGGCAGCAAGAATACCATTTTCCCCTTTTATATGGCGGCTTCCATATACTTGTGAAAATACATCTAGTTTTATGCATGTTGCACTGTTTAATTAGGAATCACTAAACTATATGAATATTAAAATAATTTAATTAAGTTGAATGATAAAATTGAAAGTAAACGACGAATGCACATGTAAGCTTAAGTTTATTATATATATATAAAATAATTATTTGATTATAAAATAATTTAAAAAATATAATGAAATTTTTGAAACTTTTGATGATTGAGTTTTAATTTGATTGATATTTCATATTTTTATTTTTATTAAAAACTTTAGTAATAGAGTTTTGTAGGGTCAAGATTTGTAGCCTAGGCCCAAAAGATATGGAATGTGAGCCCAATACAATGAATTTGTAGAGAGTGGGCGGAAGAATTGGGCTGTTTGTGAAATAAGCAACAGTTAATCAAGATTTTAAAAGATGAACCAGTACAAAAATAAGCTCGAAACTTGTATAAACTGATGTCCGAAGAGATAAATTATTGTCTGAAAAGCTAATATCATTCTTAGAGCTACAGTAAATTTTCCTTTCTCTTCTTCTTCTCTCTTTTTCCGATCCCCTTTCATGAGAGGTCTCTTACATTTATATAGTTTTCTTTTTAAACCATCTTCATTGTACATTTGTTCCTCATCTAAGCCTTCACTTGAGTACATGTCCCATCAGGTAAGTTCCTTGGTTCTTTATGAGTGGTGGCAGCTGAGTTGGCACTGTTCAGGGGTCTTTTCCACATAAATGCAGTAAGAAAAGTTGCTGCATGATATTAAATGCGGTGGTAGCAGCTTTTGCTTTAGATATTTCTCTATTCTTATAATCTTTATACGTACATGAAGCTCATCCTTATCGTTGGAACTTCCTGAAAGTTCACCCAAACTGCCCAGGTATTGGCTTGACCGATATTCTTTAAATCCGAGGAAGATACACTCCTTAGACTACATTTTTTTACCCTTTTCCTACGTGATTCTCCACTATGGGGCATTTCCCAATCCTTTACTCCTCTTCGGACGTACCCACATCTTCAAATAGGGCCCAAGGCCCAATGTACGAATTTGGGCTTTTATCCCCACAAGTTTAATTAAAGTAAATTATTTTAATAATCTTCAGGTACATCTACTAAGTCACATTACGAAATTATGTTGTACAACATATAATGCTCACATTGAGTCACATGATGCAAACACATGTAGTGTGATCTAACTTTTATTAATATAAAAAATAATGTTTGAGTGTTAAAATAAAATAAAATAAATAATGAACTTTCTTTTAAATTTTTAGAAACTCTTGCTAGTAGTAGTAATTTTACTAGAGTAGTATTTTTTTTAAGAGAAAAAAACTTATAAAATTTTAGCAATTGAGAACAACTATTTTAATTACTTGAATGAACTTATAGTTCGTTATATAAAAAAAAAAAAAAGAAAAAAAAAAGGAGATGGCTTATAGTTTCACATGAAATGATTTATATATATATATATATATATATATATATCATTCTTATTAATTTTACGATCCTCATATACTATCCTAGAGGTCTTAAAGTCACGTGAAAGGATATTTTATTTGAGGTCTTTAGAATATTTTTTCCTTTTCTTGTTTGAGAGTTTAAATGGAGGTAATGGAAAGTTCATTCCCTCGCTTGAGAGTTTAAGTGGGAGGAAATGGAACTAATAGGACTTAGAAGGAAACACTCATTACTCTCTATTCCCTTAAAATCTCAAATTTTCATTCCCTAAAATTTGGGAGGAATTGGAGGGAATGAAATTAGATTTAATGAATTTTTTATTAAAACTCCCAAAATACCCATATATATTCAGCCATTTATTTTAAAATAGAGGTCCAATAGTAATATTGTCAAAAAAATGATTTCATTCACTTCCCTCTATGTTACTCTTAAACAAGATTACTTGCATCCCATTCATTTGCATTCCTTTAATTATTTTAAAACATCCAAACAATGTTGCTTAATTCCATTAAATTCCATTCTTTTCTATTCTTTTCCCTTGCTTAAATACATTTCATTCAATTCCATTCATTTCCATTTTCTTAAATATATATGCTTGATTTTTTGACAAGTGAATTGCACTTATCACAGTGCTTTCAATATTTTCATTTTTAGACCTATTGTGGGCTTCTAAACCATTGTAATAGATTTTTATTTTGTAATTCCCTATTGTAGTGGTTTAAAAGTGCCGAAATAGGTCTTTAAAAAAAAATCAATTTCATTTTCGTACCTATTGTGGCACTTTCAAACTGCCATAAAAGGTTTTTATTTTGTAATTACCTACTACGGCGGTTTAAAAGTGCTATAATAGGTCTTTTGAAAAAAAAAAAAAAAGCATTTCCCAATTTGGGATCTATTGCGGCACTTTCCAATAGCCCTAATAGGTCTTTTGTCGTTGATTACCCATTGTCGATGTTTTGGAAGCACTGTAATAACTCCTTATATATATATGGTTGAGTTCAAGTTACATTTGGTGTAACTCTAAGTAATGTTACACCATCTAATAACTTATTAATGAATTTATATTTTGAAAATTCTATCGTTGGATTACATGTTCTATATGTTATAAACATTCATACTAATTTTCATACCAATTGGATGTTATTTACCATTCGATCCATAAATTCATATTTATGTATTATTTTAAACTACAAAAACCTGAATTTATACAATTGATAGATGACATGACTATTGATCTTTGATCACCTTAACATTTTGCAAGCATGGAGAACATACAAAGATAATGTAATCCAACGATCCATTTGTCAAAATTCACATCTAATTAAAAATTATTAATTGGTATAACATTGTTTAAAGTTACACACTATGTGTAACTTGAACCCAACCCTATATATGGGTTGAGTTAAAGTTACACTTGATGTAACTTTAAGCAATATTGCACCACCTAATAACTTATTAATAAAATTATATTTTGAAAATGCCACCGTTAAATTACATGTTCTATATGTTATAAACATTCATGCCAATTTTAATATCAATCGGATGTTATTTACCATTCGATCCATAAACTCATCTTATATATATATATATATATGTGTGTGTGTGTGTGTAAATTATTATTTTTTATGTTATACATATTCTATTACTACTCTCAAACCACTTGTTTTCTCTTCTTTTTAGTATTCTCACAACTTTCAATTCATTTTCTCTTTCATCCTACGTTATTAATGAGATGACAAATACCCCCAACCCAATCCACCTTGCCTCTATCGGTCCAACTCTTGCCCCATTGCTATCCTAGTTCAAACTTTGTTTACTGTCTTATTGAACAAACTCAAACTTTTCAAGAGTTTGTTGATTAACTTTATTCCTTCTCCATACAAGAAATATCAAAAAGTCACAACTGAGATTTTTTTACCCCTTATGTTAATAGTTAAAAAAAATAAATTTTAGTTAAAATTATGTTATTTCAATTAATTATATAGATTTTTTTTTTAACGTATAAAAATAAGATTCACAAAATTTGTATTATAAGATATTGTATAGAACTATATAGGTAATATTTATATTATTAATAAAACACAAATAGTAAGTTGATATGTTATGAATTTATTTACAAATTTACACAATTTAATCTCAAGTCTATATAAGTATATTTATGTTATAATTTTGTTATAAATTTAATATTGTATATGCTTAAATTGACCCTCATACTCATGGGTTTGTTTATGAATACATTATAATATTTGACTTTCACTCAATTAACAATTGAGTATAATTTGGGTTTGAGTTTAGCTCTCTTGTTCAATAAATGAACATAAACAATCTTTTTCTTGAGCCAAACTTGAGCTAGTTGAAAATAGCTCGATTCCATTTATACCTCTAACAATTGGGTTATTTTTATTTCTTGTTTTTATGTAGTTATCTCAAACCTTTTGCTACATGACAATTGAGAAAAATATAAACCTAGCAAGAAAAAAAGAAGAAGTAAACTCATCCTATTAATAGATAGAGCCCAAGATTATATAGGGTCTATTTGGTTAACAATTTCAACATATTTGTTTTATAGTTTTTTCCAACCCAAAAAAAAAAGGTAATAAACTCATCCTATTATTAAAATCACTCAAAACTTATTTTGAGAATTAATTCTAAAAATTGATTTTCTTGCGTTTTCCCACTCCAAAAAAGTGATGGAATTCGTTTGGCAAGGTGTTTCAATTCCAATCACAATTAGCGACACCTAAACCCACCACTATTGTAACCACCGACCCAAATCGAATAAAAACCAATTACACGTCAACCACACACAAGTCATTGCACTACCATCATGAACACATCAAAACTTGGATAGCTTCAAAACAAGAAAAAAAGAAATAGTTTAAATAACAATTATCAATCCAAAATCATTTTTGACATAGAACACAAAGCGTAATAAGGGTTAGATATAAGCGTGATCCATGGCTACTACTACCGGGGCTTGTGATTGTTGTTGGTCACAATAGTCTAATTGAAGCTTATCCCACACTAATTCACTAGCCAATGGGTGAGAATCTAGTTCCCATGATTCTTGCTAAGACTTTTCCAAGGGTTGGATCCTTCATCCAAGAAAGAAACTCACTTGTTTCGTGGCAGTTCACTATTGCTCTTCGTATGGCTACTTGATCATCTATCTTTGCTTCCAAGACCTAGCATGTTTGAACACTGAAATAGAGACAGGAATCCACCAGGAATTTTTTTTAAAATTTTTAGAAAAGCCTCTTTAAAATTTAATTAATGAAATTATGAACTTCAATTGACCTTTAATTGAGTTACAACATCAATTAACAACATATTGAAGAAAATATCAAAGTTTTCTACTCCCAAAAAATTAATAGATTTTGATGCACTGTCAACGGGATCCTGAGACTTAAGGGTTAAGGACTCACCTTCATATTTATCTTCAATTAAATCATCTTCAACAACTCCATATTTCCCCCTTTAGCCTCTTCAACAACTTCTTGCAAAACATTATCATGGTCTTCAATCTTGACAACGTTTTCAATATTTTCTTCTTCAAAAATTGGCTCGACGCTTTTGAACTCTAAACCTAGCTCTTCACTTGATAATTGGACATCAAAATTCTTGTTATTATCCATACTATATGAATTTATTACCATATAATTTTGACTTGTACAAAACAAGTTTTCATCAAAATCACAGGGAAAGAAAATGTTTACCATCATCTTCTTCATTCTTAACCATGAGGAAATTCTAAGTTTGACTCTTTGCATTCATTAAATATTGTACATCATTTCACCAACCTTTTGCATCACTCTCGAGTTTCTTTGATACATGCAGCACCTTGAAATCTTCAAGAATCTTTAAATGAGAATTTGAAATGAATGACCACCCAAATTTGGAATTCAGATCCTCTAGAGTTTGTAGGGTATTCTACCAATAGACTTTCTTAAATTCTAACCGTTCTTTAATGATTTAATGGTTTAAATTTTGTCATATCAGCATTCCACTAACAATACTTTTAAAATAATATAATAATATTGAAAACAAAACAATTAAGATTATTATTAATGGAATGCTGATATGGCAAAATCTAGACCATTAAATCATTAAAAAACAGTTAAGATTTAAGAAAATCTACTTTATAGAGTACCCTAAGAACTCTAGAGGATCTGAATCCCTCAAATTTGTGGCTTGAGTCACAAGTCTTGGGAGAACTCTTTGAGAAAGAGATAAAATTTTTTGTTAAGACCACCTAAAAGATGTTTTCAATTTTGGTGTTTGCATTGTGATTTTGAGAACAAAATTTTGAAGTTGTGTTTTTCAAATTACCTTTCCAAACAAGATTTCTTTTTTAGTGGGACTCGCTACCTTTTGTTTTGAAAACATAAAACTTGTTTTTAAAATGGACAACCCAGTAGGCTTGCTTCAAAATCTAAAATTTCAATGCAAAAGATTTTTCCTTTTAGGTTTGACCAAAACTACTCAACTAGTTTCATTGCGTAGTTGAGTCTTGAGACACTTATATTGACTTCGTTGAAATTGTAATTATTATGGCTACTTTGAAATACTTCATTCGAGATTATGAGAAAATTTTAGAAATCTTGGTATTTGTAAAGTTTTTACCCAATGCAGAAGAGAATTATATAAAACACAGAACTAACACATAATTATTTTAAAACACATGTCATATTTTGTGTTGTTCTACATAAAAACTCTAAAGACAAGTCAAATCCTATTGGTATTGGTTTTTTTTTTTTTTTTTTACTGTATTTGAGAATCAATCCCTATTCTTATTTAAACCCCCCCCCCCCCCCAAAAAAAAAGAAAAAAGAAAAAAAAGAAAGTGTAGTCTGCTCTATAGGGATAGTTGAAGAATTTAAATTACGATCGCATATCCAATCATTCCCTAAGAACGTGGACAGCATGGCCCCAGGGAAGTAAATGATTTGATGGAAAATGAATCATTGCTTGTAACATGAGTGGAAATTATAAGGTGAATGAAAATTTTGTAATTTGAATGGAGTAGCTGTCCTATAAGGTCAAAAGCCCTCTGAAAATGAAAGGACGAGAATCCAAGACAGACAGTATTGCCTTCTTTCTTTCTTTTTCTATTGTTTTTGCTGAATCAGTTTTGTCTTCTTGCGGAGTTCAGACAAGGAAAGTTCTACTGTGACCGAAGGTCTCCTGGTTTTTATCAACATCCCCAAGCTAGTCACAACTCACAGGTCAGTACTGGGAATCTGCAATGACAGTTTCCAGGGTGTACATGCATATACAAAAAGGTCTATATCATTTTAAAAAGGCAGTAAATGACGAAACTTAGTTACATAGCCAGTGCCTTCAAAAAGTTACTGTGCCTCATTTGTTGCGCAAGCTGGCTTTGTTTTACGTGTATGTATTTGCTTATTGTTTATTCCGCCTAGTCTGCAGCATTGTTGGATATTTTTATAAAAAAAAAATATTATATTTATTTTAGTACTCATTTATATGTATCAATTATTCCTTAATGTCAAATATGTTAATTGCTAAATTTTGAAATTCAAATTTAATTCAAAATTTGAATAGCTTTTGTCAATGGTTTTAATCAGAAAATTTATAAACATTAACATGATATTAATACTATAATTGCCAGCATATTTGGTTTTATTACAAATATATACTTTCCATTCTAAACATTTTGTATTCAAACGTTTTTATTTGAATATGACATAATAACATCATATATGGAAGATATTTCAGCGCTTAAATATACAGTTATTGCTGAATTATTTTATGTTATAATAAGTTACTATATATATACAAATATTTACTATTTAATTTAATGAAAAGTGGTCAAAACAACTAACAATTTATTGTAATATATATATATATATATATATTCAGAAACTTTCAAAAAGAAATTGTAATAATGTACAACAACTTACTAAAGGCTGGCAAAGACAACGTATTAATATCATAGAATCATGATTCTTTCTTTTCTTATTCTCGACGTACTAAAGGCTGGCAAAGGCAACCTCTTAGCCTTGATATCCGGTTTTTATTATATTATATATTATATATATATATATATATATATGAGATAGGTTCAAGTTACACCTGGTGTAACTCTTTAAAGTTACACCTTTTTTAAACCGTTGGATTTAAGTAAATTTAACGGTAAAAAAATGACCTTCATTAATACTAATATTTTAATTGATCTCATTTATTACTCTATATTTAATACATTCCATATTTATTTCTAAACCTAAAAAAAAAAAATTATACGTCTACTATTTCTCTCTCTCTCTCTCTTAATTACATACCTCATCCATGCCCAAATTGACAACTTTCTCGTCAAGAGCCCCTATTTCCTTGACATTGAAAGTGTTAAGCAGAGTGAGAGTACTAGAGATAATGGACATCGGTTTAACCTCCAGATTATCCATCACCATGTATGAAACCAGGCCTTTCACATAGCCTCACTGGAGGACTCCGTATTTGTTACGCTTGGTAGGCCTACGAAACTTAACTCACTGCTCATAACAAGCTGGCACAAAGGACAGATTGAGCTGAAATCATAAGCCACATATTTACTACAGTTTACGTTGTAATTATTAGAACACGGGTAGAATTTAGTGGATGTGGATGATTCAATGTTTGGTAATAGGCGAGGGACACTACCAGTAGTACTATCATAGATGTATACTTTGGGGTTTAGGATAGTCTCTTTCTTCACATTTGGTTTAAGGTAAGCACTACTCAAATTTTCAATGCTCTCGAAAATGTTATGGAAGCTGCCAACCATTTCCTGCTTTTTGAGAAGCGGAATGTAAGATCCAGCTAGAAGGATCAGAATGTGAAAGAGGAAGTGGATGAAATCCTTGCCCGCTTCTGCATAAAGTACCCTTTGGTTTTCTCTGTCTTTTAGAAGTTTCAAACTCACTTTGGTTTCTTCCATGGACTGTCTAACCTTGGTTTTTTTTCGAATACACTGACTGTACAGCTTATGTTCATGTTGCTTGGTGGACCATATACTTATTGGTTCTTCTTCTAATTGATGTTTTTAGTCGTCTTGATATAACTCCACATAGAAACATATCAAATGTTGTAGGTTATTGTTAGAAAAGTTGCCCACTACGAATTGTTCAGAGATACTATAATGTTGGACAGAGTTGGGATTATTTTTCAATTTTTTTTGTTAGATTGTGTTGAAGAAAATATTATATAGTGGAAAGCAATAAATAAGGAGAGAGGGAATGCTAGTATTAATTAGGTGGTAAAGTGAAAAATAATAGCATTTAATAATGTTTTTTGAACCGTTAGATCTCTTAGAAATCTATGGTGTAAAAAATGTGTAAGTTTATAAGAGTTACACTATGTGTAACTTGAACCCATCTATATATATATATATATATATATATATAATATAAAGAAGCCATTGATTATATATATTAATTTCAATAAAATTTCAATAACTTTATGACCATTTAATTGATATCAAACCCTTTTGATTTTTTGGCTAAGTATAAGTTATAGTTCCAGCTATATATATATTTAGAAAGAAATAAAAGTCTGAGACATACATTTTTTTTTGAATTACAAAGCTGAAAACTTTTCAAAAAACAATTTTTATTGTGCTAAACACTTACCATCTATTGCTTTTTACTACTCACAAAAATATTCTATCTTTTACAAAATTTTTTGGGAAAAGAAAGTACTATAGAGAGCTTATATTCTATGAGCAGTATAAGCTCGCAAGGATAATTAGCAAAGGTGGCTGGGCTGTTGTATCATAGGGGCAACGTGCAGAAACTATTTGTCTAACTACATCAGATATACCGTAGACGGCACGATTTGTCTCAAAACAGTGACTTGGTCCACGCCTCATCCCTGCCACCTCTTTTTTGGTAATATCAAATTGTATAATTTCCAAGGAAAATTCATGTATTATCTCTCATTTATTTCCAACATCTGAGTGTCCAAAACCTAAACCCAAGGCCAATATTTAATAACGTTTAACATTTTTCCTATAAAAAAAAAAACATTTTTCCATTAAAAAAATTGCAGATAGGAACTCTTGAGAGATTGATAGAGAAACAGAAATGTGTGAAAGAAACAAGTTTGTGCTGCTAGAAAGTTTAACCTTCATTTTTTTTAATCTTCACATTTTGACAAGTTTGATAAAATTAATTAAATGATTGAATAATGTATCATGGGTACAAGTATAAACCGTCTTTAATTTGAATATCATTTTCACTTTACCTCCTTATCAAGACAAGTCTAACACCCATTAAAAAAAAAAGTGTTAGAAAAATGGTTAAATGTTCAAAACCATTGTTCCTAATGGCTTAAGACTTCAAAACCAGTGTGAGCTATGAAGCCATGAACGCTCTCTAGGGAAGAGGAAGCGAAGTTAGCTAGGAGCAACAAAAAGGTGAAAGACAGCCGTTATGCCGAGTTTAATGAAGGACCCAGCAAGGGCTCTCCTTCGCGAAACAACCATAACCAGTGGAGCAAGGAAGACGTGTCGTTCAAGGACAAGCTCGTGGGTGAAATTCCTGGAGCGTTTGCTCATGCTTTTGAGTTCACGGACCTTATGGACGTTGAATATGACTCGGATAAGGACGATGAGGAGACCAATGAACTCCGTGAAGGACAGGTGGCCATCAAGCTTTCGAAAGACACCAAGAAACGCTTACGAGAGCGCTGGTGTATGGCTGTCATTGTTAAACTGGTGGGGCGTTCAGTGAGTTTCTCCTACATGCAGAGTAAACTGAATCAAATCTGGAAACCTGAGGGTAGAATGGATGTTGTGGACCTCAGCTATGGCTTCTTTCTGGTTCGGTTCTTCTCCAAGGAAGATTTGAACTCTGTCCTTAAAGGGGGACCTTGGTTTTTTGGGGATAACTTCCTCTCCATAAGGCCATGGGAACCGTTCTTCAAGCCGTCTTCAGCGAACGTCTCGCTGGTTGCTGTGTGGATTCGTCTCCATGAGTTACCCTTTGAACAATACGAGGCGGAGGTCCTGAGAGAGATTGGGGAAGCCATTGGGAAGGTGCTAAGGGTAGATATGCATACTGCCATGGAAGCAAGGGGTAAGTATACGAGGTTGTGCATCCAAATAGATATCAATAAGCCCTTGATCAACTCCATTCTTATTGGGCGGTTCGAACAGGCTGTTAACTATGAAGGAATTCAAAAACTCTATTTTTCCTGTGGAAGATTGGGTCATTTGAAGGAAGCATGCCCTTACACGGTTCGAAGGAGCAAGGAATCGGTGAACACAGCGGAGACAGCTCCGGCAGAGAACGTTGGACCATGCAATGGGCATGAAGGTGATCATTCTGATTCGGCCAATACCTTACCTGCCAAATCCACGTCGGGTACGAGTGTAGTGGAGGAGGCTTCGGGTACGAGCGTAGTGGAGGAGGCCCCATGTCAGTATGGTCCCTGGATGATTGTAACAAGAAAAAAAGGGGGCAATAAGGGGATAAACCAAAATCCCAGTCGGGGGGGGGGGGGGGGGGTCCACAAAATCAACTGGGAAATCTGCCAACCTCTTCACGTCCAACAACATGCAGTTTGAGCGCTCTAAAGCTGGGCCATCTCGCTTTCAAAATGAAGCTCCTAGGGGCAAAGCCCATGTTAAGGTGGGCTTCAGTTTAAATAATGGGACTCAGAAGAATTCTCCGCTGGGCTTCGGCCCAAATCTGAATCTAGATATTCAAGGGAAGCCTGATGCCACTTTTGTTAGTAAACTTGGCCCTCTACCCGGTCTGGCCATAAACAAAAGGAAGAATCCTCACTCAGTGAGAGGCAAAAAGATTATTGCTAGAAACATCTCTGGGATTCCTCCTAGTGGTGCCGTCACAAACCCATTTCAAGGTCTGTCTTTTAAACTCATCTCTCTTTCGGCCAGCGCTTCTTCCTGTGCTAACCATGAAGCCGAGGCTTCCCCAAGTGCTTCTTTTAAGTTCATGGCTCCCAATGAAGAAGGGGTGGGTGTCATTAATGGTTGGGAAGGAGATCGGCGTTCCTCAGGTGACCAGAGACCGGTTCAGAGCAAGGACCATGTGCACGGCGAGGTGGGTCAACTCGAAGAAGAGAGAAGCTTGGGTGTTGAAGATGGGGGTGCGGGAATCGCATCTGGTTCTCATCCCAGGAAAGGGTCGGATGACGATATTGATGAAGTGGACAAGATGGTATCCAAGGAAGGAGAGGATATTGTTAATCCCTCCTTTTGACAAGTGCCTCACAACCGCCCATCATCTCTTTATGAAGATTATTATTTGGAACAGTAGGGGCACTCTGAAGCCCAATTTTCAGAGTCATATTCATGATTTGGTTCAGAACCATGACCCTGCCATTATGGTAATCATGGAGACTAAGCTTGGTGGTGTTAATTCTAAAGCGATTACTGACAGGCTCCCGTTTGATGGGGCCATCCACACTGAAACGATTGGGTACGCTGGTGCACTTTGGCTACTGTGGAACTCAGATAGAGGGGAAGTTAAAGCTTTAGCCAACACGGAGCAGGAAATTCATGTCGAAGTCAAGGTACGCCCCTCTAATTTTACCTGGATTTTATCTGCAATTTATGCTAGTCCTAGAGGTGAGGAGCGGCGCATTTTGTGGGAAAATCTTACTAAGGTGGCCGAATTACATAACATGCCATGGATCATGGCTGGTGACTTTAATGAACCCTTGATTGAGGAGGACAAGTATGGGGGCAGAGGTGTTCATGTCAACCGTTCTCTGGCCTTTAAGGACTGTCTGGATTCTTGTAGTATGGTTGATATGGGGTTCTCTGGGCCGAGATACACATGGACAAATAAAAGAGAGTTAAATAATCTTATCCTTGAGAGGATAGATAGATTTTTCATGAACCTGGATTGGTGTCTGCTCTACCCTAATGCAAGAGTCACGCACTTGCCTAGATGTCACTCAGATCATTGCCCGGTTCTTATGGAGACCCTTTCTACCAGAAATATCAACCTTTCTAGACCTTTTAAGTTTCAGGAGTTTTGGCTCTCTGATACCTCCTTTCCTAGTGTGGTGTCTCGGGCCTGGAGTGGGGGTAGAGATTTGGCAGAATGCATCAACACCTTTTCCAGGGATACTTCATTGTGGAATAAAAATCACTTTGGAAATGTCCACCACAAGAAAAGGAGAGTTATTGCTAGAATTTACGGGGTGTAGAAAGCTCTGGCTGTCCATCCGAACACCGATCTTATTAATTTAGAGAAGCATCTCCATCAGGAGCTAGACCTTCTTCTAGATTAGGAATGCGATCTCTGGGCCCTAAAATCTAGAATTAATTGGATGATTCAGGGAGATCGTAATACAGCCTTTTATCACATTTCTACTATTGCAAGAAGGAAGAGGAATCACATTGCAGCAGTCATGGATGATTTAGGGAATTGGTTAACTGAGGAAAGGGAGGTTATGGATTATTTTAGAAGCGGGTTTGTGAAACTGTACACCACCTCTCATGAAAGTGGCCACCGGGTCCTAAATTTAGGACATTAGTGGCGTGCTCAGCTCACTGATGAGGTGAAATCATCCCTTGAAGGGAGGGTTAGTGTTGAGGAGATTAAGAGTGCTTTATGGTCCATGAAACCTTATAAGGCGCCGGGTCCGGATGGGTTGCATGCGGGGTTTTTCCAGCAATTTTGGCTAACTGTGGGAGAATCAGTCAAGGATGAAGTAATGAAAGCTTTTTCTGACAGGATAATCCCATAGTACCTTAACAAAACCCATATTGTTCTTATCCCCAAGATTCAGGGCCCTGAAAACATTGCAAACTATAGACCCATCAGCCTGTGTAACTCGGTCTATAAGATCATCACTAAAATTATAGTGGCGCGGATCAGACCCCACTTGGAAAGATTAATACCTCCCCTCCAAGCTGCGTTTGTCCCGGGAAGAAGAGGGGTAGATAACTTCATCATTGTCCAGGAATTAGTCCATTCTATTGGCAAAACTAAAGGAAAAAATGGTCTTATGGCTATCAAGATTGATCTTGAAAAAGCGTATGACAAGATTGAATGGAGTTTTTCCGAGAAATGCTTCTTAACTTAAACTTTCCTAGTAATCTGATTGAGCTAATCATGAGTTGCCTCTTGTCGGTTTCCTCCTCCCTCCTTTTTAATGGGGGCTGCCTTGATCCTTTTAAGCCTTCGAGAGGCATTAGGCAAAGGGACCCCCTCTCTCCTTACCTTTTTATCATCTGCATGGAGTACTTGAGTCATTTGATTGAGTTGAAGTGTGTAGACAAGAGCTGGAGCCCAGTTAAGACCTCCAAAAATGGGCTGCCATTCTCTCATCTCTTCTTTGCGGACGATCTAGTCCTCTTTGCTCATGCTAACCCGGAGAATTGTCTAGCCATCAAGGATGTGCTTAGTGCTTTTTGTGCAAAGTCGGGTCAGACCATAAGTACAGCGAAGTCCCGGGTTTTTTTCTCCCCGAATGTTGACTCAGATCAAAGAGAAGCTCTGTCCAACCTTCTTGGCTTCACCCCAACCTCTAACTTGGGTAAGTATTTGGGGTTTCCGCTTAAGCACCCTGGCAACCGCAGGCAAGATTTTTCCTTTGTCCTAGATAGAGTTAAGAAAAAACTCGCGGGTTGGAAAGCTAATCTTTTGTCCATGGCGGGAAGAATGGTTCTAATTCAATCCTCCTCCTCCACTATTCCTGCGTATGTTATGCAAAGTAACCTATTGCCAAGCAAGGTTTTGGATGGTATTGACCGGGTGAATAGGAATTTCCTTTGGGGATCCACGGATCAAGCTAAGAAAATGCACTGGGTTAATTGGAGTAAAACCAAAAAACCTTGGTGGGTTGGGTCTTCAAACAGCTAAGGGCAGAAACACGGCCCTCCTGGCCAAGCTTAATTAGAGGATGCACACAGAGGGTAACGCTCCTTGGTCAAAAGTCCTTAAGCTGAAATATTGTACTAGGCAAAGAATCAATTCCAGAAACGCAGCTAGGCTTGCTTGCTCCCCCACGTGGAAAGGGCTGAGGAAAGGGGAAGAGGTGTTTAATAAGGGAGTTAAATGGGTGCCTGGTCACGACAGCAAGCTGAACTTCTGGTATGATTGTTGGTCAGATCTTGGTCCCTTAAGGAATCTCATTCAGGGCCCACTTCCCCGCGAGACTGAGAACCTCCAAATCAGGGATGTGTGCTCTATTAGTGGTTGGGAATGGCCCATTATTCCATTTGAGCTTCCTCTGGAAATTAAGGCCACTGTCCAGGCAATTCCTACACCCATTTTTGCGAGAAGTGGGGATAAACTAGCTTGGAAATTCTCCCCTAAAGGGGATTTTGATGCTAGGAGTGCTTACCTCTTAGCTTCAGACTATCAGGACACTAACGCCTTTGATGGCACCTGGATTTGGAAGCTTTGTACCCTCCCAAAAATCCAAATGTTCATATGGAAATGTTTACATCAGGCTATAGGTGTGAAAGAGTGTTTGGCTGCTAGAGGCATGCAGTTAAATGTTTCTTGCCCAATGTGCAATGCATCAAATGAATCCATTATCCATGCTCTCCGAGATTGTAATGTGGTGAAACCAACATGGCATCAACTCGGAGTTCACAGCAACAACTCTACTTTCTTTTCTCAAGGAATCAAAGATTGGCTAAGCACCAATGCCAAGTCAAAATGGATGGCTTCCTTGAATCACCCTCCATGGAATGTGTTGTTTCCCTTTGCTATCTGGCTTATCTGGAATCAGCGCAACCAAACGGTCTTCAAGGGTAAAGGAGCAAACCCATAGCTGGCTTGGAGGCCTGATAAGGGATGATCAAGGGAAGTGGCTTGGGGGGTTTTCGAGACATATTGGTTACACTAACAGCTTCATAGCTGAGGTTTGGGTGCTTCGGGACGGTCTTCAACTTTGCCACCTCATGAACCATCACCCTGTCATTGTTAAGTTGGACACCAGTGCTTTAGTTACTGCTCTTAACAACCCAGTTTATGCCAACACCATACTTTCCCCTCTGTTTGATGACTGCCAGCAACTGGTTGCTTGCATTCCTCAATGCCGTATCAGACATATTTTTCGAGAAGCAAACATGTGCGCGGACAAGCTGGCTAGGATAGGCCTCATGCAATCTATAGATTTTGTTTCTTTGTCTAGTCCGCCTGTGGACTTGATTCCTCTCATTGAGGCGGATAAGTGTGGTTTGTACACGAAAAGAGTAGGCCCTGTTAGTGCCTCTGTTTCTTAGCGTTGTTTTATTGAATTTCCAGTTTACCAAAAAAAAAAAAAAAAAAAAAAAAGACTTCAGACAAAAATAGAAATTTATAGACCTTAACTAGTTCTATCATCTATTTTGCCCATCTAGAAGTTCTAGCCTATTTGAATTTCTCGTGATAGCATATATAGAGGCTCTTTCCAATTATTTTGGCAATATATTTTGATCAATGGTTTGGGGTGCAAATCTTTTATACCACTTTTTATATTTTACTTTGTATATTTATTCTGCCTAGCCTGTTGTATCTGTGTCCCAAACAAACCCAAGGCTAATATATAATAATAATAATAATAATAATAATAATAGGTGAAACTAAGAGAAACTCAAATTAGAATTCCAAATTAGAGTTCCAATTTTGTGCTGTATGTCCTAAATTATTAATTTTTAAAGAGTTTTATTTCTTAATTTTAGAATTAAATGTAAGACTACATCATAAATATTCATCAAAGCAAGTTATTAAATACAAAAACTAATGAGTCTAGAATAAATGAATCGTAAAAAAGAAAAAAAAAGTGCTTCATAATAATAAAAAAAATGGACCTAATAATATCCTTACAAAATTTTTTAAATAGTTAATGAAATATAAAAATGACTATCAATGGTATTTAAATTATATATATATATATATATGAATTATATTATACATCTTATTGTATATCTTTAAGTGTATTCATGCATATGCATGGAGTTACAAATTAGTATTCAATAATGTTAACATTTTCCCATTAAAAATTAGGCAGGTAATAAGGGTATGTTTGGTAATTGTTTTTTCTTTTTATTATCTATTTTCAAAAATAATTTTCTATTTTTGAAACTAAAAAACTTGTTTGGTAACCAAAAATTGACAGAAAACAAAATATGTTCTCAAAATTCAATTTGTGAAGGAAACTGAAAACATGCAAAATGATGTTTTCAGTTTCTAATTTTCAAAATTCATTGAAAATATGCATTTAATTTAATTAATCCGTTTCATTTAATGAGTTAGCATTAGAGTTCAAATCTTAGTAATAACATATTTTAGTATTTTCTATTTTTTTCTTCAACTAAATATTTTTTTTAATTTCAACTAACCAAACATGTTTTTTATTTCAAAAATACAAAAAAAAAAAATTCTTTATATTCCCCAAAACAATTTTTTGAAAATAGAAAAAAAAAAAAAAACTGTTACTAAACATAACCTAACTCTTGAGAGATTGGTGAACCAGCCGAAGTGGGTGAAAAAAAGTAGTTTGTGTTGTAGTAAAGTTTACCTATCAGTTTTTTCATCTTCACATTTTGATAAGTTTGATAAAATTGTTAAATTTTAAGAACAAGCTATAATGTATCATGGTACGGAATAAATAGTCTTTAATTTGAATCTTATGTGAAAAGATGTGTTAGAAAATAAGTGTAAGTACTTCAGGTTTTGTCTTTTAATCAAACAAAACTAGGCTATTATCATCGTTGCGGAGGGAGAAAAGAATAACGTAAATGGTTTAAGTGATTCGACCTGAGCTTTGAATTCGATTCAGCTGTGTGTGTGTGTTGTGTTGCATTTTGTAGAGTTTCTACTTAATAGAAATTTGAGAGAGAGAGAGAGAGAGAGAGAGTACCTTTGGTATTGATTCACTTAATGAGCCCGTAGGCTGGAGACTTGTTTTGGGCTGTAGTTAATGAAGAGTAAATAATTACGGGTGGAGCCATGATAAGAATCTTTTCAATAGATATAAATAAGTTTTTTTCATCAATATAGTTATACTATTGTTTTAGTTTAACTTATTTTTTAAGTCTAATAAAATAATGATAATAATTTTTTCAACAATTTAATTTGTGATCTAAATAATATCTCATGAAATAGTATCCTAAGATTATCGCTTGGGTGTGATCTATGATGATATTTGTTGCCTAGCAATAGGACTTCACTATGTGTCTTTTAGTTGTATTTGACGTGGTGTCAATTCTGTGGCCCATTCCTTTGCACGTTATGCTAATGTCCTAAATGAAGAAGTTGCGTAATTGAAAATTTTGCTATCACTAGGCTGTGATGCTTTGTATTTTAATTCTATTTTTTTTTAAATGAATGAAGTTTGATTGGGTTTTAAAAAAAAATAAATAAATAAAGTAGAGACAAGAAGTGAAGGGCTACGGCCAATAGTGGTCGAATATTTAACACTAAACACAGCAGAGTTATTGGGGGCATTTTGAGTAGGGACCAATATAGGAAATAAATACTCATGCGCCCCAACTTCAGTTAAAACCTTTTTCTTTTTCTTTTATTTATTTATTTATTTTCTGATGAGAAATAACTTCAGTTAAAACTTAGAATCAAAGTCAAACATCTTTTCCTCCGATCTTTTCTTCAATCTATGTTTTTAAATCTTAGGCGTGATTTTAGGCACCATCCGGCCGAATTCTAATTCACGCAAACATAATTCAACCCAAAAAAAAAAAAAAAATAATGAAATCATAAAAATATAAAATATACATTCAACCTTTTCCTTTTTGGACTTAAAGCTAAAAACATGCAAACATACCCATGAATCTATCCGGACCCTCAAAGTTATTTCTATTTATAGGTTTTAACTAGTTCAATTAATAAATTTATTTATAGTCAAATAAAGGACCTATATTCGAATTCTTGTAATAAGAAAATTTAGTCAATATAGTTGTGGGTGAAAAAGCCCAACGCCATATGTTGGGCCTGAGGCCTAGTTCAGATACGACTCTCTGTCCGAAGATGTCAAAAGTATCAATGTTTTGCCATCCTGGTGGAAGTGCAACTCATAAGGGACAAACGCTCCGTCCGAAGACAACCTGGTTGGGCCGAAGGGACCCTACCCAACGGAGCTGCCCAAAACTTGATCGAGTAGATATGCTGAAGATCTCTCTACCAGGGCTGAGCTTCGGGCATGTCTAACTACGTAGCTATCATGAAATATCTTACCAATAAAGCTGCCACCGCCACATTTAATGCACTGCAACAACTTTCCTGGCCGCATTTATGTGGAGAAGACACCTGAACAGTGTATCTTCACCCACCACCACTCACTGTAGGTTAAAGCAAACGGCTGATGTGACTAGTACTCAAGTGGGCGCCTAGATGGAGGACAAGTGTGCAGTGAAGATGGGGAAAGGGTGTATATATAAGGGAAGCAAGTCTCACAGAGAGGGGAGAGGAAAAAATTGTATTCACTAAGCCTTTAAATAGTAAGCCTCTTCGGACTAAAGGGATTTCTCTTGTTGAATGCCTGACTCAATCCTTTTTTCTTTCACTATTGGTTTTGTTTGTATGGACCGTTGCTAAATCCACCACTAGTCCAGTTGTTTAACCCATTCTCTACAAATTTATTGTTGGGAATTTGTTGGACTCACCATACAGAGAGTTGGTACCTGGCCCAACAAATTTGGACCATACAATAGTATATTGTTAAATAATAAGAGCAATTTTCATAAATTATGGAGGAGTAGGAGTGTAGGACACTCCAACTCATAGGTTCAAATATATGTTATTTACTTTACTAAAAAAAAAAAAAAGTGTTATTTACATACATTAAAAAAAAAAAAAAAAAAAAAAAAAAAAAAAAAAAAACCTCTACCTAACCCAAAAAATATATATTTATTTAAAAAGTTAATATATACTTTTTTTTTTTTTGAAATAATTAAAATGAGAACTTTCAATCACGATCTTAAACTTAAAAAAGTGATAGTTGCAATTTCAGTTAATTTCAAACAGTGCAGAATGGCGTTGACTATTTGAAGGTGGCGTGGGATACTCGGACAATGCCGAGTGCGGACATAACTTTCTCGCATTTTCTTCCATAGTCTTTGTCTTTCCATCCAATCCAAACGGCACTTCCTCATTAATTTTCCCACTCAACTAATAAAAGTACTAGTACCAAATTGGGTTATGTGCTCGACGGCAATCTAAAATTTTCCCACTCACAAAAAATGGAAATTGACTCCTCAGAAAGCTCCAATTGGCTCTTTGACTATGGCTTTGTGGAACAAATCTCAGTTCCCGGCGACCCATTTCCGTCTTCCATCTCCGGTAGTTTCAGCTGGGCCCCACAACCCCTCGATTGTTCCTTCAATACCAGGTTGGGGTCTGTTTTGCTTAACTTAACTTCCCTGTTTGGTTACCGAGAAAGTGAAGGAAAACAAAAGGAGAAAGTAGGAACATTGAAGTTTTGTTATGTGATGTCTTCCTTTTTCCTAGGTTGTATGCAATAAAGTCCAAACACGTGCTCTTTGCTGTTTTAAGACTATTATTTTGGCAATAGTTTGTTTTGGGAAACAAATTATATTTACTTTTAGTCAGCCTTGTTAGAATTGTGCTTGTTGAAATAATTATCTCATATATGTCTGTTTAACGTGTTCATGAGTAATAAGTACATTAGTTGGACTGAAAACCAGTTGAGTTTACAACTTATGTTTAATTAATTTTCGCAAATTATGGTTTTAAGCTGTTTAAAAAAAAAAAAAAAAAATTTCCTGACTTGCCACAAGTGATGTGTACAAAACTTGGACAATTCTAGGAAGGTGCTGTTCTAGAATCTAGGCTATGGCTTCTCTAGAAAGATGTACTTCAATACGGTTGTGTTCTGATCAACTCTCAAGGGAACAATGATAGAAAATCTATAATATACTAGGATATGTACAATGAGAAATCCATGTCCACAATACTTTCGTAACAAATCTTAATTGATAGGTCGTTACTAGCTGGAAAAATAAAAATAAAAATAAAAATTCAGTGGTGATTTCAAATTAAAATTAGTAACAACTTACCACTTAGGATTGTGAAAATTTTGTAGAAGTAGTACTTCTCTATGAACCATTACCCTACGAAGGAAAGTGTCTTTAAACAAATTTTGTAGAATTATTGAACTCTTGGGCGCTTTTGTTTATCTGATTTATTGCCTAATTAGTTGACTGAATATTGCGAAATTACCATCTCATACCACTAATTTTAACTATGCAAGTCTTTTGCGATATTCCTTTACCATTCCCCAAGTCAAATTGAGTGCACTGGTTGCCCTTTTGCAAATTGCAGATAAAATCATGTTGGGGGCTCTATTGCTCCCCATTTTCTGTTGTTTTTGTTTTCTGCTGTTGGTAGTAATAGATTGATGGTACTTCTGTAGCTTGACAGTTTGCTCAAGGTTTTAGATTTCTCCTCAAATTGGCGATATAAGATAGTTCTTGATCAGTATGTAAAGCAATGTTTCCTCTGCTGTAGTCCTTTATGTTCAAAAGTTCTCTTTCTATTTGTTTGGGTGGATTGACAAAAACAATTCTTATCTTAAATGTAATATCATGTTTTCATTTTGAAGCCAAAAAAACAAAAGCGCTCAAATGTCAGCTGTAGAAAAAGAAGAAGTTATATTATGTAATTCAGAATAGGAGCAATAGATCTTATACATACGTGTAGTAATATTATTATGTTTCTCAGTTTTTCTTGATGTCCTGATCACATGCTATTTGTTCCCAGTGCGGTAGTGGATTGCTCATTTAGAGATTCAGATAGCCTCAAGGAAGTTGGTCATCGGAAACGGTAAATATCTCTTCCCTTTTCTTGTGCAAGAGAGATAACGACATGTTTCCATGTATAAGGTATATGTATTCAATGATAGATCGTAATCTGGTGTTTTTACCACTCATAATGGATAGATAGATCTGTAACATTGTAAACTTACTTGTGTGTTAATTTTGGCATCTAGTTCTGTCTTTTCTAATCCTAAATAGGTGAGATGACCAGTCTAGGATTCTTATGGTCAAAGCACTATTACTGGTTTGTTGTAGATCTTGAAGGGGGAATGGGAATCTGTTGGGAGTGGTTCATTCGTATGCAAAATTGCTATGCTTTATTATACAGGCAAGTTTTGCTCTGTATGAAGTTGAAGTGGAAATAGATCGAATTGAATTCTCTTGAGAAAACCTACTGCCAACATTTCTACACTCAACCAACAAGAGGTTCTCTCAATTGAGTAACTTAGCAAACATGAGAAAAATAGGAAAGGTGTGAAAAGTACAGAGATGGGTGTCATCTTTAGTCTCAACTTTGTGTGTGTGGGTCATACTATGACAACAACATACCAAAAACCAATAACATTGCATCCATAATTTTCTGTCATATTATAGATCTAGTGGGAATACAATCAAAGGCATGTTGATGATAATTCCACCCCCCCACCCCTTCACCAAAAAAAAAAATAATAATAAAATTTACACAAAAGTTGTGGGTTCTAGTTGTACAGATGGGCTCTATGGCGTGTTTCATGCATCCCTGATAAATTAACTTATTCAGTTTGGTTGGGTTCCCTCCAATAATATGAAACTTAATTAGTTGGTCCAGATTTATGGGAATAGTTATTGGCTGCACTTGAGACTTCATAGTTGCTACTTCATCTACTGTTAGACGGCTTGCTGTTATTCGATTATTGGGCTGACTTATTTTAATATGCAATGCACACTGATATATACTTTCCAAAAAAAAAAAAAAAAAAAAAAAAAGAAAAAAGGAAAAGGAACATAATACAAGTTGTGTAAATTTTCAATCTTGAATTGGCAACCATGCCTTATATTTTAAATAGGTAGAGATGATCTTCTAGTGGATGCTCAATCCAATGGATCAGAGGAATCATAATTACAAAAGGTTTGGGAAATGATATTCCTTTTGAATTCGAACTCCAGCAAATGCAAATTGAGTTGCTTGCATTCTATTATCCTAAACAATTTCTACAATTTTTTCCCCTTGAAAAATAAACTGCAATGCTGCTTCAACAAATAAGAGGCAATCCCAAATGTAAGCTTTGAATTATACACACACACACACAAGTATATATTACATTAAGTTGAGCTATGATGTAATTGCAAATAGTTGTGATTGAGACTGTTATTTTCTTTAAATAAATAATTTTTTTTAATGGTGACTCTCTCTCTCACACGCACACATATTATGTTTCCTAAATTTAACTGCAAATTTTCTTATAGGTTGAGGCCTGAATCATGCATTGCATCTGCCTCAAAAGCATGCCGGGAGAAATTGCGAAGAGATTGGCTGAATGAGAGGCATGCTATTGTTCGTTGTATTTTCTTATTTAGTGTTCTCCGCATTCTAATTCTCACATTAAATTTGGTGTGATTTCAAGGTTTCTAGAATTGGGTTCTATCCTGGAGCCTGGAAGGCCGCCCAAAACAGACAAGGCTGCCATTTTGGCTGATGCTATTCGAAAGGTGACCCAGTTAAGAAGTAAAGCTCAGAAGCTGAAGGAATCAAATGAGGATTTGCAAGTGAAGATTAAAGAATTGAAGGTTGGATTATTTTGGAGTGGGATCTTTCTTTATCTTTTTGGAGGATTTACTTCATTTAAAAATTGCTCCGTCATCTGCATTTCATTTTATCAATTATCCTCCCTAGCTGCATACTCGTCACATATGTATGGGTAACTGGTTGCATTATGCATAGACGTAACTTTTGCTTGCCCTTTTTCTGTGCAGGCTGAGAAGAATGAGCTTCGTGATGAGAAGCAGAGTCTCAAGGCAGACAAAGAGAAGTTGGAGCAGCAAGTCAAAGCAACGAGTACACCACAAGGCTTCCTGGCTCATCCCACTGCAATGTCGACTGCATTTGCTGCCCAAGGGCAAGTTTCTAGCAACAAGTTGATACCTTTCGTTGGTTACCCCAGTATTGCCATGTGGCAATTCTTGCCACCTGCTGCAGTTGATACATCATTGGATCATGTACTACGCCCTCCAGTTGCTTAAAATGGAAGGCCTTCCATGGTTTGGCTCATAATACCATTTACCTGTAATGCTAGGATGCTTTTTTTGTTTTTTTGGGTTGTTGATTTCAATTGCTTGTGTGTTTTTAGTTTCATGTACTGTAAAGAAATATAATTTATTAGGAAGCAATCCCATTTTATTGCTTAGAGGAAAAGACATTTCATGTCATGAGTTAATCATATGGAACTCTTTGAGTGATCTCACATGTCCTAGTATAGTGCAATGTTGTATATACCATATTGGTACAGATTGGACATAGGAATGATATATTTTGGTTCCGATATGTATCATTTTAGGATTATTGTATATATTCACAATATGGAGTCGGTTCTTTTGCATCACCTATTGGTTTTTTACTAATCTAGTGCCTAAACTTGCAGCAGTTGAGCTTGTTGAGTAGCAGGTTATTAGTCAATCCATGGCAGTATAGTTGTTTATCTTTTAGCCTTTTGGTTCGGCTTTGGTGTAGGCTGGTTTAAACTTTAAACTTGGAGGTAAAGCATCATATATAATATATTGTAATTCTTCCAGTAGTGTGGAATATATTAATGAATCAGATAAAAATCTGCAACTACAGCTGTATTATTTGCCCGTATTTAATGTTAAAAAAAATTTAGTCATGTCAAATTCTTCAAAGATAAGTGTAGTTAGAGAGGGTTTTGCAGAAAGAGGATTTGTAGAAATTTTTTGTTTCCGTCTCTCTTTGATAAACGAACAAGAAATCCCAACATTAAATTGCTAGATAGAGAATTAAAGGAGGCTCAACAGTAATCGTGAGATAACATTATGCTTGTGCTATGAACTTGTTTCCAAAATGCGTCAACAGGTAAAATAATATTTGGCCACAATAAATATTCCTCACAAAGAAATAATCCAATGCTAGTATGCCTGAAGCATTGTCATTACAAAGATGATCCCCATTGTGATGTTGACAAGAAAACCGCCTTTGTGAGCTGATGAGGAAGGTGGTTTTGCTGAAGTTGCAGATGGTGTTGGAGATGGTACAGTGGGGGTGGATTTTGGCGTTTGAGCTGGTGAGGAAGAATGACTTTCTGAAGCTGGAGTAGGAACCAACGGAGTCACCGATGAAGTTGGTGGTTTGCTTGAAGGAGATGCGGGTGGTGGGGTTGATGTTGCAAGAGTGTCTATTTGAACTTTCATTCCCTGGCTACAATGTCCACTTGTTCCACAGATGAAGTATCTCTTGCCTTGTGAAGAGAGTGGGATGTTGGTGGTTCCACCACTGTAAGATTGAATTGGGTTACTTGCCTGGCAAGAGTCATAGTCTGACTTTGAAACCTCAAGCACATCATGGTTTGGTGTGTACTGAAAAACTGTGAATACATTTAGTCAGCTCTAACTCTCTTTTCTCCATCAAGCTTAATCAAATTATTACAGGCTGGATAATGTGGTCTGATAACATACACAATTATGAAAACCACAGCATAAATAGATCTCTAGTATATTGAAAGTGGATCATTTATAAATACATGTTACTTACTCAGGTTATCTCCAACTAAAAATGATTGAGATGAAGCCCATGTTTGCAAGTCGGTGCTTGTATCCCACCCACTGTTTGCGCCTCCGACTGTGTAATTTGCCCCCATAGCTAAATTGATGAGCAGGGCTAATATCGCCAAGCTCTTTAATGTTGATCTCAGCATTGCCATTTCTGGGGCTTAGAAGTAGAAAATTGGAAAAGATGGCAAAATGATGAAAGTTAATCACAGAGAAACAATTGGATGGATTTCAGTTTGAGCTAGGAATTCTATATATAGAGGTGATAGGACGAGGAAGAGAGCCCTTTCACGTTGAAGACATTGTTATTTTTTGGTCTACGGTTAGGAAGTCATGGAAAATAATTGGAAACGTAGAAAGTCAAAACTTCATGTAAGGGGATTTAATTATTCTTGCAATCCTCTCACCAAGGACAGGTCAGGGTTCGAGTATGTACAGCCACATAGGCGAAAAGCTATTCATGTAGTGGTTATGGCAGCCATGTGATAGACTAGACATAGACCTGGCGTACCTAATCCCTGTATCCAACTCAGGATTGCAGGAAATATATAAAGAACTAAAGAAGACTATTGTGAAGCTCTAATGAAAATGGAGGCATGAATGGATCTCCATTAGCAATAAAAATGATTGTCTAAAGTACTATGATTAACTTCAAGGTCAATGAGCTCTTCCAGTTCAGATGGCATATTTTTCCTTGTAAAAGTAACGGCAAGGGTGTTATCTGAAAAAGCTTATTTAGACCCAAATTATTCAGTGGATTAAACAAGTTAAGCCAATTGACCAACTATGTAAATAAGATTACCACAGGTTAATCACTGCGAGCAAAAAATTTTACCATAATATAAAGTAGTAAACAAAACCAATGAACACATGATATGATGAAGAAGTGGAAGACAAATGGATAATATCCAAAGAAAAAACCACTACGAGGTACCCACAATTAGCTTCAGTAACTCTGAACTCTTCTATTATGAACATCTTTTACAAATTGTGTCAATGATCACAGTCAGTTTCTTTGAATGACTCCATCAACTTGAAGGTTTCAGCTTTGCAACAAGTATGATTTTTTCTCCTGAACTCAAAAGTTGAAAACTAGGTTTAAGATTTTTTTTTTGGGTAGCACACGATGTCCAATAGCACTTCAATCTAAACCTCTATGAAGTGGTGCTATGATAAGCCCTTATATATGTTTGCATGTACAGAGAGAAAACTAAGACAACAACAGACATATAATTGTCAGTTCTAAGTTTTCCCCATTCTCGATCAATCAAGCCGTTGTCTATGATCTATTGATAAGTGAGCACTCTTTTTGATCAATCAAGACGCGATCGTAAGGCTATCGGATAAAAAACATCGATCACAATGCAATTGAAATATTAAAATCTTGTATTCTTTAAGATGCATTTTAAACATTGAGCATGGAGCTATATTTTTAGCTATTTGGTATAACAAAAAGTTACTTTATTTATTTTATCTACTCATATGCTGCAGTAATGGATTTATTTTAACTTTCAACACAATAAAATAATATAAACATCACAATAAAATAATATATCCACTACAATAAAATAATACATCCCACTACAAAAAAATAAACACCACCACAAATATTCAAACCAGCAGTGTGAACACAAAATAAAATTATATATATATATATATATATATATTTATATTTTTTACATTTGAGCTACAGTGCACAGCTATCTTTAGCTATGCACTGTAGCTGAGTAGCCAAATTTTTTTGCTATAATTCCACTGCTAAGCTCCAAATAGCTTTTTAGTGGTGCTAAAAATAACTTTTTAGCTTTTTAGTACCACTGCTGCAAACTAAAACTTAAAACTTTTTACAACTTAATTTTTTTTTTTTTTTTTGGAGTAGGATTACAAGATACACATTATATACTCAATCAAGATTACATTGTCATGAAATTTGTTAATCTAAACTCTAATAATATCAATATTTCAATACCAACCATATATGCATACGAAATTACAAATTAAAATAATAATAATAATAATTGTAACCAACTTAATGTCAAATTACAAAATGGATCTTCTACTTTGGCCAGCAGCTTACACTTTTGTCACTAGTGATTCTACATGGAAACTTTACTAGCAATTTTACATTGCAAGTCATTCGAAAATATTTTATCTGCTACTCATAACTCATCTTTTAATGTTGAAAATGTCAATATATATTTTGTCGTTGTTACATATGCTTTGGATTTTAGTGAGCTTAAGGAAATGCCTGGCACCTAGAGCTAACCACCACATGCATGCCATTTTATATCTCAAATGCATTAAGGATATTATTAAAATTAAAGATCTTGACATACTTAGAAATGTGTTTTGGTGCTAGGTACACATCCACAATTAAGTAAATCAATATTTCAGGCATACATTAGCACATGCGGGTAGGTTTGCAATGACGATGATTTTCACTCAAGTATTGCAAAATGTATATGCATGTTTCCACATTATAACACCTGAAACTATGTCACATGGCCCAGTCCAGACCCTATTAGATATATATGATTAATCCATGCTGAATTTAACCAAACCGAGACAACATCCTCTTTAATATTAGTTATCTTGCCTATTCAGCAAACAGGGCAGGTTTAATTTCTCCAAAGAGAAATAAAAAAGGGAAAATTCTTAGGTATTTTTGGAATATGCATAAATAATGTTTTCTCTTTTCATATTCATGGTGGGCTCCACCATAAATTTAATGAGTAGACTTTACTATGAATGTGAGAAGATGAAACATCATTCAATTTCTCCAATAGACAAATAAAAAAGGGAAAATTCTTAGGTACTTCAAAAGTACGGATAATTGGTGCTCTCTCCTCTCATATTCATGGTGAATCCAACCATAAATTTAATGAGTAGATTTCACCATGATTATGAGAGAATGGAGCTGTGCTCCGAGAGTACTTAAGAATTACTCATAAAAAAGTAACAAACTAATTAACACATCTGTTATAAATGAAGTAAATTAAAATTAAAACAGATCGTAAACAAACTTAATACTAAGCTACTGTCTCATTGGATTAGGTAAAGGCCATGTGTGAGTCTACAAATAATACCTCCAAGCTAAAATTATGCAGGCCTGTATCAGCAAAATAAAAAATTATCTTGCTACCACACACATGCCACAACCTAATATAAATAATAAGTTATAATAACCCATAATACTATATATATATATATATATATATATAACTGGAATAACAAAAGAACACATAGAAATAGCAAGAAGGGGAACTGAAAAGTGAACTCGTTAATGATGGACTAGAACGTTGAAAATAAATAAGCAAGCTTTAGGATCAAAATTGACATGGAAATGTATACCATAACACAAGCAAAATCACAATAGTTTCTGAACCAAGCAAATCAAATTAAGCATCTTTCATTTCATTCAAAATAGTTAAATAATTTTTTATCACTATTTTGACTCAGAAACAGAAGCCTTAAACCTTTACTCTGCTTTGAAACCTAGAAATTGATAGCAAGTTACCAATGTGACATAGGACTTCTGTGTCATTACTGAGCCCTGGAATCTGGATGTACCTTAACTCACCAGTCCTTGGATTATAGGAAAACAAACTTTCATAGTACTTCAATAGTATTTCACCAAGTTCCCATAGTCCTATAACTTCAATCAATGAGTTATTTGGCATCCCCATTGGTGCATTAATATCAATCTTGTATTCCTTGATCCATTCTTTCTTTTCATATTCCTTCATTACCCAAATTTCGATGTGGGTATCAGATGACAAATCAACCATAGCCAAGTTTGCTCCTAGATCAAACAAATGACCAACCCAAATTTTTGGTAGAGAAATCAAGCCAAACTCCTCCTTCCCAACGTCAAAAGAAACAATCTTATCCTTTAAAGCATCATGAGAGTTAACAAACCAATGAAGAGCTCCACATGCAAATATAGGCTTTCCAATTAAAGGGAAAGGAGGACCTTTGCTAATAGTTCTCCATGAACTTGTACCAAGAGTGTATACTTCAGCACCCAAATTGTAGTCTGGATTTTCATAACCACCTTCCCGGAAGAAAACACTAACAATCTTGTGCTTGTTGGTTAAACAATCAAACCCTAATTCATATTTTCTCTTGCCTAATGGAGGAGAGGACGTAGATGTTGGTAGTGCTAGAACTTCTTGCCTAAGAGGATTAACCAAAACCAAAACACTATCATCACAACGTTTTGTAAAACAAAGCAAACCATTGCAACAACCCTCTAAGAAATATGCTTTTGAATTTGCAAACTTTGGGACTAAATTCATGTTAGCCTTCAAGAAGACCCCAGCTTCTGTAAACGTTACATCTGGTGTGTGATTATGATCAAGAAGTAAGATTTTGGATTCTTGAACACATCGAGTTAGGTGCATGTAAGCAAGACATGGATCATCAATGATATTGGACCATAGTGGAGAGACACACTTGAATCGAAAAAGTGACTTGATGGGTAGTCGTGAAAAGATGTCAAAGAGGATATCTGAAGGGAATTGTACCATTCTTGTTTAATGAATCGGCTTGCTGGAGTACTTTTATCCCTAACATCTCTTCAATGGCTTGAAAAACGCAGTCATGGTAAACTCGGTAAACCTTCACCAGAGGAGTAAAAAAATACAATTTATATTGCCACAAAAAAATTTCAATTCATTGTCCACACTCAATACGCAAGCCATGGAAACCTAGTAAGTCTTGGCCGGTAAGTTAATCCCTAGTAGAGTACTAGGGTCTAGGAAACATCTATAGAAACCTCCTTGAAGTCAACTACAAACTTTAATGTTATATTCATTTATGGTAGGGACGTGGTGGCCGAGAAAATGTCTTTGTGACTAGGAAACATCAACACAAACCTCCTTGAAGCCAACTATTATTAGAAAAATGGTATATATATGATTTGTTTTTATTTTTTCTAATTATTTAGTTCGATAGTTATGGTAATTATTAATACTCCTTTTTTGTGATATGAAATATAATAATTACAGTAGCTGTTAATTAATATTATTTTTTTTTGTCTAAATATTAAATTTAATAATTATATTACCAATAATCACTCACTATATTAGCAGTTTGTAAAAAAATTTGTAAAATAATTTGTATCTCTAGCATTATTCCTTTTTTTTAAGAATATTAAGTATTTTAACACACATAGAGAAATGAGAGAAAATCTTAAAGAAACTATACTTCCTATTACTTCTTCTTAAACTATGAGAATGCATGCTTATCCCTCTAAAATATTACTCAAGTTTTATAAAAATAAAAAACTATTACCCTTCTTTAATGGAAATTAGTAGCACGAGTGACATTATGCATACATTCACCACATGAAAAGACAGAATTACCCTTCCTTAATCTCTTAAAACATCACATGTCCCTCGTTAATCTAATCTTGCGGTGAACATTTCACACTTGAAATACTGTTTATAGATCACAGTTCGGTGATATAGTAAAAATTGAGATTGATAAATTAGATTTTGCTAAAGTACAAAAGTGTTGAGGATCAGGCATTCTTTTTGTCCGTCGATAAAAACAATTATAGCCACGGTGTGTTCTCTTCCCTATAAGAGAGATTGAAGGCAACCGTGTATATGTCACTCTGGCTGATGGTCACAAAAATTTGTACTCATGCAACATAGAAGAAGGGAATATGTTGGTCTCTCCAACTTTTCTCATTAACAGATTACTGGAATGTCAAATCATTTATTCCTTTATTGAGTAAAGTATGACCACCAACTTTTATCCTGAAAATCAATAACATTTGTCTTGAGCACCTTAAGTGTGAAACAATCATGAGATCGATGCACAATAAAAATCCCAAAAGAAGCTACAACAACAGACATTTCCAAATAAGTGCCATCAATAATAACACATGAAAAGAAGAAAGTATTAACCAAGCTGTTGTAGCATTTTAATATTAAACAATTAAACTGGTAGGGTGGTGCTGGTGGTGGGGTGCCATTGATGATTTGAAGAATTGGGTATTTAGGGTTTTCAAAAATCATGGTAGGAGGCAGAGTATGCAATGCAAGAACTAATGTGAAGTGTTGAGACACATTAGTATTTTAAGAGATTAAAAATGAGGCAATTTGGTCTTTTCATATGATGCCACTTATGCAAAAATCATGTGAGTTGTATGTGAGTGTAAATTCACATCGAAGTTAACAGTTAAATAAACTCTACTTTAGGAAGCAAAGTGTTAAACATATAATAGTTTAGTGGGGTAAATGTTTATTCTCATAGTTTAGGGGCAAGTGTAATTTTTCCAAATTTAAAAAGGTCATTAAGATAGTTATTAATGGTGGTGAAATTCTAATAAAGGGTATACACACACATATATAATGACATACAAAATTGTGAAACTTATACAAGCTCAACCAAAAGTTAAATGTTTTCAACTATAGTGATGGTAGAATCTTTTAGAGGTCAATTATAAATATATTATAAAAAAAACTCCTCTTAATTTTTTTGAAATTAAGATCATTCCGCCAAGAGTCTTATAACATAATTGGCACCCTCCTCATTCGCAAAGTATTTTGAGGTCTAGGCAGGAAAAGGGTTCAAGTTGTGACTTGTGAAGGTTTTTTTTTTTTATTATTATTATTTTTTATTTTTTAAGAGAGAACTTATGAAGAGTTAACAGCATATTATAACTAAAAAAAATTTAATATCCTTTCATTTAAGATGTTATTTTCTATGATGTCTATGGCCGGGGTATGGCTACTAGGGAAAAGTAGCTAGGAGCCTAGGACTTGTATTCTTTAACGAGTACAAAAACTCCACCAAAAAAAAAAAAAAAAAAACTAGTATTCGAATATTATGATTAACTAAAAATTATATATATATATATATATATATAATAAAATATTATTTAATGTAAATAAAAGTAAATATTGCCTAATATCATTAACATTAATTTTACAACTTGTAATACGCAACAAATTATTTATTTTAAACTACTTTAAACTTTTGGTCATAATATTTTAAATTTCTTAAAATTTAAGCATCTGTTGGGATGAGCTAAAAAATTCAGCTTATCTACACTTTTAGTTTATTTTTACTATTATTCATGAGTCTCACTGTACTTTTTGATACTATTCATAGGTCTCACACTCTTACTGAACTATTTAGCTTATTTTTTAACTTATTTTCTACACTTTCAGTAAAAAAATTTTAGCTTCAACTAAATAAACTGTTTCTAAACGGAAATTTGATATTTAAGTATCAGAGTTTTACCTTAAGTAAATTATTCTAACCATTAATAGGTCACTTGATATTTTAATAATAAAATTTAACGTAAATAAAACTATCTTAATAATGCGTGTATTCACTTGCCATAGTGAGAAAATATCTATTTCAAGCAACCACAATCCAACAATATATAATATATATGGCATGCTCCAATTCGGTCATGCGTGTGTCAAGTTGAACCCTTCAATTCTATTTGAGGTTAACCTAATTATGCAGATTCAATACCTAACTTATGGTCTAATTAGTTCTAGACAAAGAAAGGACAAGCAGTCAAGCACTGAATTGCTAGCGAGGATCTAAATCAGTAATTGTAACCTCATTACTGATTTAGTACAAAGTCTTAAACAATGGTTCAAAATATTTTGCTAGCGAGGATCTAAATCAGTAATTGTAACCTCATTAATAGATTACTGTGATGGTTCTGGTTTGGATTCAAATTGTTGAGATGATGCTCCAGCATCTTCTGTCACCAAGTCTAATTCAGGATTTTCCCTAGTGACCAAAAATGCTGGTCTTGAGGGTATTGGGGATGTTATAGTACTATAGGTACTAAGCATCATTACAATCTTTGACATTGTAGGTCTATTAGCAGCAGCTTCTTGGATACATAGCAATCGAATATGGATGCACTTCATTACTTCATATCTTGGACACTGATCACCCAAGCTTGTATCCAACAGCTCCAAAGCCATTCCATTGCCCCAATGTTGGCATACCTGTAACAAGTTGAATTCAAATCAATCTTGAGCTGCTAATTAAAAATTATGCACAGAAGAGAATACTCATACAGCTAACTTACATAGGTTTGAAGATTCAATAAATTGCAGAGCTTTTTCGACCAGCAACAATTTCTGAAACTAAGATACCTAAGCTATAGACATCAGATTTAGCTGAAAATTTCCCATTCTTAGCATACTCTGGTGCCATGTATTCGCTTCATGCCACCAACAAACAAGAAAAGTTGGTAAGTCTTTTACAAGAAAAGGGACTTTTAGAATCATACAACACAAACATCATGCAGACGTGAGCATTCACACATGTCATCACTTGGTACACAGACTAATTCAGTATCTGAAAGTTACATATAATGTTTGCAAATATATAAAGAATGAAAACTGTCCAAGAATGGGGAAGTTCTTACAAAGTGCCAGCAATCTGATTTGTATTGCCTTGAGTTTGGCTTCGATCGAATAATTTTGCCAAACCAAAATCAGAAATTTTGGGATTCATGTTTTCATCTAACAGGATGTTACTGGTTTTCAAATCCCTATGAATAATCCTGAGCTGAGAATCTTCATGCAGATAAAGTAGTCCTCAAGCAATTCCAATAATTATTTTGTACCGCTTTTCCCATTTCAAACTAAATTGTTTTCTTTGCTCTGCAGCATCATCCAAGCATCAGATCAATAGATTGTTATCAGTGTAAAAGAAAAAAAATGGTTTAGCAAGGCTAACAAGAAAAGGATAATTAGAACATGAACTATTAAGTGCAAAAAGATAACCAATTGATGAGGAGAAGTTCCTTTGAACAAAAATTTCCTCCACAATGCACATGGATCTCGCATTTGGCTGAAAGTTGGTTAAAATATGATTGGACTTAAAAAAGGTGAGGCTTTAAAAGCTAAAAAGCTAAAAGAAAAAGTTGTTGCCAAACAGACAAGGGTTACATTTCAGTATTAGACTAGTTTTCTGCAACTAAAATTATGTTATTGTAGTGACCACAATTTCATGATTATATATCCAGAGAGTATATGCTAGTCAAACAATGGAGACAAAATAACAAGAAAAACATGAAATTATTCATACCAAACAAAATTTTGTCCAAGCTCCCATTAGGTAGGTATTCATAAACAAGTAGCTTCTCTTCATCTTCTAAGCAGAAGCCTAACAGCCTTACCAGATTCCGATGCAACAATTAGGCAACCAACACTACTTCCGTTTTAAGTTCTTCTAGACCTTGCCCTGAGCTCCTTGATAGCCTTTTAACAGCTATTTCTCTTCCATCTAAGAGTTTACCCTGGTGTATACAGACAGTGCATTCAATCTACAAGATAGAAATGGGAAAAGATAGCATATGCATCGTAGATAACAAGTACCTTGTAAACAGGACCAAAACCGCCTTCTCCAAGTTTATTGTCCTTGGAGAAATTTCTTGTTGCAACTTTAAGTGTACTTAGACCTATCAAAAGAGATTCACTGCTCTTATCTCCACCTTCATGAACACTCTCTATTTGACAATACAATATAAAACATATATGAATTCAGACAGTAGAAAGCTTAATTTAGAAACCCGCTTAAGTAAGGCATACTAAAAGTGTTCCTAATATCATGTAATGTTCTAAGGAATAAATTTTTATTACATCAAAGTTTATTGATAAAACGAGAAGAATGAAATTTAAATTTTACAGCTAACAATTTGATTGAATGCTGCAAGAGATATAACGTGATTCACCAACTCTTTTTCTTGTGGTTCTTCTCCATAAGAAGTAGCCGAAGATTATAGATATCACAACCAATGCAACAGCTAATGGGATGACCACCAAAACAAAAATTTCTGAGTTGTTCTTCTTTCCTGCTCACATACGCATGAAATAGTCTCATCCTTCATGCAACAAGAAATATACTAAATTAACACAAAAGGTGATAAATTTGTTTTCACACTCCGGATCAATGAGATACTTGTTGGTAAATCCTCAAGAGATTTGAAATTAATGAGCAAAAAACATACCAGCATGATTACTTGTTGTCTTACTAGTTCCAGCTGTAGTTAAATTGTTCTCTGGTGTAGTTCTAGTAGTAGTTGCATTGTTCTCAGGCAATGGAGGGGATGGAAAAGATTTAGATGATACTTCAGGTGGAGGAGGTGGTAATGGTGAGAGAACTCAAACGAAGATTGCAACTCGGAGTGTATATACGACTGCCTACTTTTTTATCACAGCATGCATCCATGCATATAACTGATAAGCCCTTGCAGGCAAGTCAAGCAGCGGTTATCTAACTAGTCTCTGGTGCACTGTGCCATAGCATAGATATTTACATAAACAGTGTAGCCTATGACCCCAACAGCAAACTTTGAAGGACTGGCTGCAGCATCAGATGAAATATTTTGCAACAAAGGTTCCAACTTCTGCTTAAAAAGAAGCGTGTCAGTTGCATCATTCACATTAGCAAATGCCGTTGTTGGAGCACTATTGACAGTCGAGAAAAAACGCCTGTCCGAGTACTGTAATGAGCAATTATTAAAACCTATGGCAGCTTCCTTCTGATTATAACAGTTGCTCCTGATCTCTGTTGCTGCTGTATATGCACAAGTTTGACAATCCTTGTTAGAAAGATCACCTATGCACTGTATTAGGCCATAAACTGCATCAAGGTTCTGACCCACATTAGTGATATCGAATCCATTTATAGAAGAATTGGCGACAAGAAATGTAAGAGTAAGGTTAAGGTTTTGCTCATAGACACTCCCAGAGGTGTAATTATTAGCAGTATTACAGTTGACATACGCATAATCTTGAGCTGCACTGGTGGAACATAAATAAAGAAGACATGAAAATAAAATCAAATGGACAACATCTACTGCAAAATATCGCATTATATTAGTTGGGAAGGAGACTTGGTGAAGTAGAAGAGGCAGCAAAGGAAGAAAAATGTGTAGTGTGATAGCTAGTTAGCAGTATGACATGAACAAACTGTGCCTCTCTCTCATACTTTATAGCTAAGAAGATTCATAAACATCCATGGTCTATTATTTAATATTACTTTCATATTTAAAATATATACAGATTACAAGGTTCAGACAATCTGAACGAGCTGAATTTTTCTCGAATGACATGTTAGAACTTAGTTTTGGACCTTTTGGCAACCCAGCTATGATCATGTCTCTATTAACCATTATATTAATCCTCATCTAATATGAATATTCATGCAAATTCATCCATAAGATCCAAATGAGTCAAATCAAGGTAAAGAAGAAGAACCCACTCAATACTCTACAAAATTACAATTAGAATCTTACGTGCCATGTTGAAGTCATTCTAGTAAAACAGGCAACAAATTTAATAGTCAGAGCAAAGACTAGGAAAAAGCTCACTTCTCGCTAAAATATAAACATCTGCTAGAGACAACCTTAAAATCACTGTTATGGCGGCCGGCCTAATCCACTAACAATTAGGTAATAATTATATACAGTCAATGGTAATTCTATTGTAAAAGTTTAGGGAAATAATGAAAGAACAAAATAGGCTAAGAGGCACAAAATGATTGTTTTCTTTAAAATAATATTTGTCTTACTCAAATGAGTTTTTTTTTAAAGGGTTACAAACAAGGATAAAAGATATTATACACACTTATTTTGAATTGAAATTGTGAATTGTAGGTACGATTTTAACTTGAATTTATATTTTAAGCTCAAGATTTCAGTTAAAAAAAGTGTGTAGTTGCTTGTGTGTAACAAACACTAACATTACCCTATAGACAAATCATACTGATCAATGAATTTGTGATTGATACAATTCTAAAGTATGGATATGCCGAGCGAGGACGATGCGGAGAAATGGAAATTAAACGAGCTCTATGGGTTTGTCAGCCGCAGGAATCAAACCAGGCTAGAAAAATGTTGGGCTTTGTTACTCAATAAAAAATATTGGTCCAAATTTCAATTTGGTGAATAAGACATTATAAATTTTAAATATAGTAAAATAAATTTAATAATAAAAAAACAAGGGAGCAAGCCAGGAAACTAACAATATTATGTTTTTTGGGAATCTAACAGTTTCCTGGCTAGCTCTCATATAAAATAAAATAAAAACCATAATCATGAGGAAAGCACTTAGGATTATGGTCTATGGGAGTTATATTTTTTCTTTGGATGGTGATTTCTTCTTTTATTGATATATTTTTGATGAATTTTTTATTAAAACTACTTATCGACTAAAACAATAATCCAAGAGATTTAGTACCTGGTTGGATACTAATAATTTGCTTTAGCATCTGCGTTTTTCAGTCTTTTTTTTTTTTTTTTGAGAAGTGCGTTTCAACAATTATTCTGCTTTTCTTGTGAGTCCCTTGTACTGTTCTCGGGACCCACATACCTATTTTATTAACAAAATTTTTATTAAAAATAGATCTCACGATACTATTCACACATATATAAATTATTTTGTTACAATGTTTTTAGTTTTTAATTTTTAGCAAAATAAACTGTATTTAAACACTGGTTTAGTCTTAGGAATAAAAAGGGGAACCTCTAAATCGTTGAAATCAATCACTAACAAGAAAATAAATAAACCAAGAGACACAGTAAAAAAAACAAATATATCAAATAAAAATCCAAGGGTACAAGGTCCAAAAGACACAGACCCAAAGTGGAAGATACGGAAGAAAATAGCGTCATCAATAAGATTAACGAAGTCTACTTTTTTGTCGTGGAAAACAAAACACTGAGAGGCCAAGTCCAAGGATGACACATGGACTCTGCTTTCCTCGTGTGTTACTCATCATAATTTCATTTGCCGTCAAAAGCTTGTGCTAGAAAACTCGCGACTAAACTAAAATGTGAATTGTGTTTCATGATCATGTCTTTCTTCCCAATTCTGATGACCTCCATCTTCCAAAGTTTCAAGTAAACTCTTGATGGGGGCGGACGAACTACCCTGCCTAGACGATCTCACTAAGGACATTCGTCCACTCAGCCACGACATGGACGAAGAGAGGCAAATCATTAATAAGAAGTTTTAATGATTCAAATCAATTACCAATTAGCTGTTATATCGTTGGAGGCTTATCAACACCCATATTAATTAACCCCTAAGCGTTACAAAAAGGGCACTAAAGCCACAATTAAGGCCCCAATGACTAGAAACTGTGAAGCTATATATACAAGTCCATCAGGACTAGACCATGTACATACACAAAACTGAAACATATTAATTTTGATATTTTGAGCTCTTCTACTTCCTAAAAAGCTTCTATTTACTGACTTTTTCATCGGAGGTTCCGTTGCAGGCACCACACCGATGATCATCTAAGGAGAGCTTTACACCACCTTTGCACGCTCAGCGACGAGGATTCGACTTTGTCTAAACGAACCTACATAGCTAACATTTTTCGCATCATCAACTCTCATTTTCATGTTTCAAGTACAATTAGCAATGTTAATGGTCAAATAAATTGTGTTTTTTTGGGTTCCAAATTTTTTTTTTTTTTTCAATTTCCAAAGACATTCAACTCTTTAATCTCTCTCTCTCTCTCTCTCTCTCTCTCTCTCTCTCTCTCAATTTGTATTAGGGTATGTGGGCTTTAGGCCCACCTTATTTACTTGTATAGCACACTTACTTGTACTGCACACTCTGCCTCCTATATAAAAGCACTCATGTATATTCTATTACTTTAGAAATACAATACACTTATTCAATATTTCTAACATTCATTATATTAACTTGTGCGATTTTTTTTAAGTCAAATCTTTAGGTATGCCAAGAATCCCGACTTGGAGACATCTATTCGGGCTAGGCGAAAGCTTCCAGCCCTTATTGCCTGGCCGGCGTCCTGGAAAATGCGAGACAGGGGGTGTAGTCTAAGATGAGATGAGTGGCGCGCAATTGTCCGTCCTCGCTCACAAACACTTCCGACCTAAGGAGGTAGTTAAGAGCCCGAATGTTGGTCAAGCTGAGCTTCAGAGCGACATGATTCTTATCTACAAAAAACAGCCTAGAAGAAAATCACGGTCAGAATGATGAAGATTGTCACAAATAGTAATAATAATAAAAATAGTAGGGCTAAGTCCCTTACCCAAAGAAACTAATCCTATGATATCCCACCTAGTTCTCCTGCCCGAGTTGGGCAAGGAAGACCATCGTGCCACTCCCTGGAGACAATCAGGTAATCATCTTTCAGGCCCTTGTTGGACTTGGAAAGACAGGATATCAACCTAATAGCCTCGGATTGAGACTTGAGGTAATAGCCTGCGGTAGCAAGGAAATGGCACTCGTACATATGAACGATGTTGTGCCATGTTAGCCCCAAATTCATCTGGGCGTTCAAGGCATCTACACACCCTAAGACTCTAAACGTGTTTGGAGCACACTGATGGGGGCATATCCTATGGTTGCGCAGATAATCCCTAGTTACCTCACCCATGGGAAGAGTCATTCCTCCCTCTATAAAAGCAATCATCGGACTGGCAACTTAGCCCACCTCTCTATCAATAAGTATCCCCTCCGGAGGACAGTACTCTAAGCCCACTCCCTGTGGGATACGATACTTAGCCCTAAAACCCGCCATACCAGACGAAGAGTCCACTAAGTGTTTAAACCTACCCATCTATGTGAATATGGACGACAAGAAAAAGGTTTTCAAAAAAAGAAGAAAGCCGAGGAGTTCAGCCGAGGAGAAATTAAAGTTCTGGGTAGGCAAATACTTACGAAGACGGTGTATTGAATCTTGAACCTTTAAAAGAAATTCTTGTGAAATTTCTTAAGGGAAAGATTTAAGAAGGTTTAGCGACTAAGAGAGCTTGGTGAGTTCGAGCGCTTGGAATCTCTAGAGAGCTTGAAGGTGCAAAATAGAAGAAACGAGTTAGCTGGATGATTTATATGGGGGGCGGGATTAAATAGGGGTTACACTGTTCGAAACCCAAGAATGAATGCCAGCCATTGGATCTGCGCTTCACCGTTGGATGCGGGGGACATCAGGCCGCCTAGAGTAATTAATGGCGCCTCGCGAGATGCGAAGCGTCAGTGGCAATCATGGGGCGCGAAAAACGGCACTCCCGCACGTGTGAACCAGGAAAATAAATGACTTTGCCTCGTAAGAATCAAAACTCCGCCTTTTCTCCTCGGATAAGAAGGAAAAACCGGAGTTTTGAGGGGCTATTGTAGGAACAGAGGCTCAAATTCGTGTGTTGGGCCTTAAGCTCAATCCTAGGAGGTCGGCCTGTCGGAAGAGGGGTGGATATTCATAAGGAGATCCAGCCTAGAGCCTCGCAAGGAAGTAAGAAAGTAAATGACGGTCCGAGGAGAGATTACCTCTCAACCATGGTAGAGGCAGCTTAGACACTTGCTCCATTGACAGAAGGGACCTCCACGAAAGCTCCAATGTCAGGAGCATGCCTTATAAACACATAAGAAGGAAGGGGACTCAGAAATATCGAAAGGAAGACTGCTACATCCGCATTAAATGCTCTGTAGTAACTTTTCTAACTGCATTTATGTGGAGAAGACCTCTGAACAGTGTTTCTTTGGCCTCCGCAACTCACAGGAGGCTAGAAGGGGTGTCTGATGGGACAGGTGCTCGAGTAGTGGTCTGAATAATCGACAAGTGGAAGATCAAGATCACCAAAAATACGTATATAATGAAAGAAATCATCCATAAAAAGGGGGTCGAAAAACAAAGAGAGAATACCATGTTAGGGAGAATAGCACTTGTAATCTATATTCTCAATCTATAAGGACATTGGCCTCCTCGGACAACATGCAAATCGAACTTTGTACGCACTTTTCTTGTATGACTGTCTTACAACTCCATCTTAGCCATTGTAACACTGACTAGAGCCCAACTCTTTGACTCACTCTATACAAATTAATTGTATTAGGCTCACTAACCCATAATCCCATACTCGTTGGGCTTGGGTCGCCAAAACGTGACCCTACACTACTTATGATTTTTTTTTTCTAATTTTTAATAAGATAGAACGTGTGGTGATTTTTATTGAGTAAATGTGATTGGTTTTTTTTTAAAAAAAAAATTTATAATTTATTAATATTAGATTCTTAGTATTTTGCACTCATGAACTCACTTGGCACAAAGATTAAAAAACTTAAGTGAACACATGGCACAAATTTAAGTGGATAATTATGATGTGGTCCCACATAAATTTAGACACATTGCGCAAAATTAGATTCTAATTTTAAATTATAATTGAATTTTCTCTAAGTTTTGCTTATATATATATAGATTACTTGTAGATTTACATGATAGATGGGATTGGCCCATTAAACCCATGGGCCAAGCCCTTCCTTCATAGGCCAGCTATTGGAGTGATCCTACCTTGACAAGTCACAGATTTAACCACTTTAATGCTTACTTAGGGGTTAGGATATTTGTTAATTGGTCATTTTAGATAAGTTTTTATACCACTTTTAAGGAAAATATTTTAAAAAATGTCAAATAATCAGTTACTTTTTTTTATCTCTTCTCATAATTTCATAAAAGTTTTTAAAAATATTTCCTAAACCTGTACTTTAAGACATCCATTAACTTTTTCCTTATTATTATTATTATTATTATTATTATTATTATTTGATGATGGCAATTAAAAAAATAGATGATGTGATAATAATAACAAAAATTAATGAGAATATATTAATTAATAATAATAACAACACAAGATAAGGATTACAATATTATTAAATTCTAAGGATTTATTACTTACTATGATAGTGATTAGGGTAATTGCTATAGTTGTTGAAGTAAATATGAGAGAGAGAGAGAGAGAGAGAGAGAGAGAGAGAGAGAGAGAAGACATTTGGCTATTAACATAAATTTTCCAATTGTTCTTAGAGATCGTTTAGTACACTGAGTGAAAATTACGACAATAATGGTAACTTTATTACTAAAAATAAAATATATTGTAATGGAATAATTAAACATATTTATAAGTTTGGTTGTGAGTTGTAACATTATAATTATATTTAAGATTTATTTTACAAAATTCCTTACTCATACAATTATATTTCTTTAAAAATAATATTTTTAAAAGCAAAAGGAAAATTTTAAATGATAGTCAAAGAATATTTATATATAAATTTCAAATTTTTATGGTAAGTGAGAGATCACCTTATAAAGGTTTGCTATCCCAGGTAGGTACATGCAAAATTGTAAACTAAAGAGCAACCAAAACTGTGACACTCTTTCCATAAATAAAAAATAAAAAAATAAATACTGTGACTCTCTAAATAATTAGTGGATAATTTACTGGCCAATATATTTGCCTAGTCGTAATAGATTTGGGGCTATTGGTCGTTTCTGCGAAAAAACCCTTATAACTTTTGCCTTTGCCACTGGGATCTTCCTAGCCAATACATTTGGTCTAGATTTTGCCTCTCTCAAGGTTCCACATGATTTTGAGCTTTCCTTTGGATTTGGGCTCATTGTAGCCCCATAAAAATAAAAGTAAAAAGAAGAATAAGAAGGGGTTTCAGAACAGAGTCAATTGCAAATAAATAGAGTCATTGAATCACTGCAATATTTTTCTTTTTGTTTTTATTTTAAAATCTTGATTTTGCAGTCTGCTAGAATGTTTATTTCCTAAAACTAAAAAGATGATTATTAGTTTACATGAATAGTACAATGCAAAGTGTACATTTAGGCAACAAATGTGTCAATGTTAGCCACTTTCTCCAGAAGTGGCAAATATTCGCCTGCAAGATGCATTGTAAATTGTTCTATTCGTGTAAACTAAATATACAGAATTTTCTTTTGAGTAATACATAAATTTCATTACATTGCTATAATATCAACCTCCCAATATTGGTAAGATTAAATTTGGATTGTTGTTGAGCTCCTCAAAGCAACCAAAGAATAGATCGTTGCTAGCAAAAAATTCCTAAATTTCTCCTTGGATCTCCCATAATCAGAAATTTTTGGCTTTTTTGCTTTGCCGGTCTTCTGATAGTCTTACATTCGAGAAAGCCAACAACAATGAGAAATTCTCAAGGACGAGAGCTCTCTGAACCGAACATGAAACGAGCTCACTATACAGTGATCAATATTCAAATTGTGTACATATGGCTTAGGCCAATGACTTTCCTATTATCTGTGATAATGATCTATGGTTAATGACGCCTCTACTACTATCTGCAGTCCATCTGGAACAATAATGCCAAATCATAGGAGTAACCTGCATTGTGTTGAACACTATTATGGATGCATGTAAATTAATTCCTCATCTTTGCATTCTCTAATTGCAACTTCCATAACTTCACTAGCAGAAGAAGGTAACACATCACAACAATGCCTTCTTGGAGCCTGCAACTGAATTACAAAGAGAATACGTAACAGAAATCAGTAATGACAATAATTTCATGGAATTCGAAGCGTGTATAAATAATTGAACTTCTTATGTACAAAACCTGATTAGCAAATACCTGTTTAATATCAAGGTCTAACTTATGTGAGAACACTCTGATCTCTTGCACTTTCCTTGGTGAAGCCATGTCATGTGAGCAATTTACAAAAGACTTCTTGTAATTGCTCTTGATTCCATCCCTATTGGAAGATATACCATCAAAAAAGAAAATGGTAGGTCTTCTACAAGGGTCAGGATCAAGTTGTCTTGCATTAAATGTATAGGCTTCTGCAAAAGGTTTTCCTTTTTTCCACGGCTGGAATGTTTGTTGCACATGGAGAACGTCTGGCAAAAATATATGGTTTGGGAATATTTGAACAGCATAACCCCATGAAACAGAAATGGTCCATGAGAACCATCTATCATAGCAAATTGATTGTTGTAAGATCCTCTGGGAATCAACATTCGCAGCTTCAAATAAATGTTCTAGAGCTTTAGTGGTTGTCATGTTTGGGAAGATAGGGTCTAGGTGATCCAAGTGATGCAGGGATACCAAGGGTGTTACTGGATGTGCAGCTAATAGACCAAACAAATCGCCCCGCACATCAACCTAAAATTTCACAAACCATAATGAAAAAAATTATTAATTTTAGATTATAAAGGAAAATTGCTGATTAACTTTACTGTTAATTTATAACTTCCAAAATGTGACAAGATTTGCAAACCTTGTGACAGAGTTAACAAATTGATATATACCTGATGGAAACCTGGCTCATGTGTCAAAGCAACTCCAAGCTCTGCCAAACAAGTGTAGACCCTTGAATCACTTCCATAGAGATGTGGATACCGTTCTATACAAGAATCGAAAACCTTTGCCAGAATTTTTGCCAGGGGGTAACTTATAGCAAAACCTGCCCCTCCAAAAGCCATTCCAAATCCAAAAAACCTGTTCTGCTCGAAAATCTCAGAGTGAGTCCCAATGTAGTACCAAAGGCCATGATCATACTTTGAGAGAGTCTTTACCAAATTGTCTGGAAAGAAAACCGTGTCATCATCCCCAAACACATACCAACGCACATCAGAATGATTGAGTGCCACAGTCTCGGAAACAACACGTGCCACGCGAATCGCTGACCTGAGGCCATTCCTGTAAGTGTACCGAAATCGTGAAGTGTCTTCAGAGATGCAAACCGGTGGAAGAGAAGTATCATTGTTGGCAGGTTCATGATCAGGTGGAGGGCTTTCAAGGAACACGCATCCTCTCATTTGGCGAGGTTTCCACCAAAGCCTAACATACTCCTTCCTCTTAGTCCAAGATTTCTGGTTAGAGGCAATCCCAAACACAATATGCTCAAGAGAGGTTGGTGCATGAACATGTTCAGATGATGAAGAAGAATATGTATGCAACAAGTTTGAAGAACATGTGAGGAGTAGTGACACAAGAAGATAGATTACACATACAGAAGATGAGACAATAACGAGGTTTATCAAACGAGATGGTTGGTTTTTGGTTGGTGATTGAACAAACAGCATGTTTACTAAGGAGAATAGGAAAGGAAATGGTTTTGGTGGGGATGGTTGTTGCTACCTTGGAACCGAGGTTCTTTAAGCTTTCTTAATGAAAAGTAGAATATAATAAGGGTGAAGCATAGAAACTTTAGTAATTTCAGTTGACTAGCGCAATCAACGGCGAAAGCAAGACGGAAATCTTGAAGTCGTGTAAGTTTGTTACTTCTCCAAGTGTGGGAAAGAAATTTATGGGGTAGGTCTTGACGAGCAGCAGAGTCCAACCTTTTGCCAATCAGAGCCGTCCAAATGGTGGTACATTAATCAAAATTAGTCAAGTCATACTCATGATGATATCGGCTGCAGAGAGAGAAAGAGGGAGGAGAAAACGTGAATTGTTGAGGTAGGTGTTGGAGAGTATTTTTTTTTCAGTGAATTAAGGAGGCTTTAGTGGAGTAATAAAGAAATATTTTTAATTGCACAATTGATAGCAACATTTTTTTTTGGGAGGAACAGGATAGCAACTTAAACTCAAGGTACAAAATTTCAAAGAAATAAAATTGTCAATGAATTAAGGAAAATGAGATAGTTTTCGAAAAAAGTCTCCTTAATTTTCCAAAAAAGCCCTTTTTTTTTAACTATCTCATTTTCTTAAGTTTGTAAGCAATTTTAAAATGAGTTGAAAAACTATATTTTAGCTTCCCTTATTTAGTTTTGTGTAAGACAAAGTTGTTTTTTAGAAAATTTTAATAGAAAACAAATCTATCTAATCCCAAGTTAAGTAATGGAAGTTATGAGATAATTTTCCTTTAATTCATTTTTTCTGATATTACCTAAAATAAAAAATATTTTTACATAAATATTTCCATTGGAACAAACAAAACGTTACTAGGGCAATAAAGAAATCTTTTTTGTATATACTACCTCCGTTCCATTTTTTTTGTCCTCTATTCCATTTTGAGATGTCCCAAAATATTGTCCTGTTTCTAAAAATAAAAGTCATTAATTTACTAATGTTCCTATTATACCCCTATTAATTTACTAATTCAATTTTTTGATAAATTTTTTTAAGGGTAGTTTTGAAAACTTACACATTTTTAAAAGGTAGACCAGACAATAAATGATGTTCCTTTAAAAAATTTGACTTTTCAAACAGAACAAAAAAAGTGGGACGGAAGGAGTATAATTTAAGGATTTGACTTACCTCTAGCACTAGAGGTAAGCCAGACTCACAATTTAAAGGGCATCAATTTAAACTCAAGGTAAGAAGTTTCAAAAAATTAATTGTCAATGAATTTAGGAAACTAGGTAGAGTAATAAAGAAATCTGTTTGCTTGCACAATTTTAAGGGCAGCAACTTAAACTCAATAAGGTACGAAGTTTCAAAAAAAAAAATGGTATTTGTCAATGAATTAAGGAAACTTTAGTAGAGTAATAAATAAATCTTTTTGTTTGCACAATTTAAAGGGCAGCAACTTGAACTCAAGGTACAAAGTTTCACCCAAAAAAATGTATTTGGGCACCAACTTAACTCAAGGTACGACGTTTAAAAAAAAAGTATGTGTCAGTGAATTAAGGAGACTTAAGTAGAGCAATAAAGAAATCTTTTTGCTTGCACAATTTAAAGGGCACCAACTTAAACTTAAGATACGAAGTTTCAAAAAAAAAGTATTTGTCAATGAATTAAGGGGACTTTAGTAGAGAAATAAAGAAATATTTTTGCTTTCACAATTTAAAGGGCACCAACTTAAACTTAACCTCAAGGTACAAAGTTTCAAAAATAAATGCCTATGAATTAAGGAGTCTAAGTAGAGTAATAAAGAAATATTTTTGCTTGCACAATTTAAAGGGCAGCAACTTAAACTCAAGGCACGAAGTTAAATATAAAAAGTATTTTTTTAAAGAACTAAGGAGACTTTAGTAGAGCAATAAGAATATATTTTTGCTTGCACAATTTAAAGGGCAGAAACTTAAACTCAAGGTACGGAATTAAAAAAAAAATTGTCAATGAATTAAGGAGACTTAGTAGAGCATTAAAGAAATCTTTTTACTTGCACAATTTAAAGGGCACCAACTTAAACTCAAGGTACGAAGTTTAAAATTTAAAAAAAAAAAAAAATTGTCAATGAATTAAGGAGATTTTAGTAGAGCAATAAAGAAATTTTGCTTGCACAATTTAAAGAACAGCCACTTAAACTCAAGATACCAAGTTTCAAAAAAAAAAAATATATATATATATATATATATCAATGAATGGAGGAGACTTAGTCCAAAATTGTCAATGAATTAAAGTTCGTTTAGAAACAACTTTTTTAACTTTTTGCTTAAAGTACTATAGATAAAAGATACAAATTAAATAAAATAAGTAGGTGGCTCACGTTATCCACAAATAGTAGGAAAAATAAGTAAAAGTTAAATAAAATAAGTAAGTGACTAAACATGAGACCTACAAATGGTAGGAAAAATAAGCAACAAGTTGACTTATATGTGCATCCCAAACAGCCACTTAAGGTATGTTTAGTAGACTGTAATATGCACGGTAATATAATAGTTATTCCTATAGTTTAATTATACAATAATTTGATTATATTTTTATTACAATTAATTGTCGTTCCTTATGAATAGCTATTATTTAAAATAAAGAATAATCATTCCTTTCTTAAAAAGTTGTAATAATTATTCTATAGTATGTGTAATAATTTCTAAAATTAATATATTTCCCAATAAACAAACTTTCTATATGCACATAATAATTATGAAAATAAAAATATCAAAAAATAACTAATCTCTCTCTTAAATATAAAGAATATTATTTTTTTAGGAAATATAATTTCATGAGTAAGATATTTCCTAAAATATATCTTAAATTTTATTCTAATATTACATCTCACAACCAGACTTATGAAAATTTATAGTTATTCCATTACAATATATTTTATTTCCAATAATAAATATTACAATTCCTATTATAATTCACATTCAATGTACCAAACGTGGCCTTAGTATGCATTTGATATCAACTTATTTAGTTTTTTGTTAAAAGTGTATATACTTGTACTTTGAAAATAAGAGGTTTTAAAAAGTTGTACACAGGCGGAGGGAGGGAGTCTAGGGGAGCCCTTGACTTTTCGAAAATCCCCTCTCCCTCTTGCATTTTTGGTATAAAAAAATAACTCTGGACATAAATTTTAATAATTGATATATATTTATAAGTTTGACTTTTCCTGAAATACCCCCAAAATTTAAAGGGTAAAATCCGAATTCTAAAATATCATGGTGTAAAATTCAAACACTTCCAAACTTCATGAGGTAAATTTTAAATTCTGAAATTTCAGAATGTAAAATTCAAAAACTCACATACTTTAAAGGTGTAATTTATAATTTATCCTAAGAAGAAACCAAAAATCAACTTAATAAGCCGTTAGAATGTAGGATGAGACATCTTCCATCTGGTTCCACCACATAGTAGAGCAATAAAGAAATATTTTTGCTTGCACAACTTAAAGGGAAGTTAAAAAAATAAAGTCATGGTACAAAGTTTAGGCTCTGTTTGGTTTTTTTTTTTTTTTTTTCATCACTCATCACTCCTCACTCAATTTTCGTCACCCATCACTCATCACTTAAAATATCCCAATTTCCACTACCCCACCCGTTTGGACACTGTTTTCACTCTTATCACTCAAATATTTCAACCTTTTTGTGGAATCCATACCTGATCACCAAGTCAAACCCTTCTGTTAGCCTCATAAAGCATTCCACTAAGCCATTATATGTACCTCTCAAAATGGTTGAAGCTTTTGTTCAATTACTCAGGCACAGATATACAAAGAGAACTGTGTCTTAGACAGCAAACCAAAGAAGCAAAAAGAGAAAATCTTCAAATTTGAAGAAGTGGGTTTTGAAGAAAAATAGAAACAGAAGTAAAATGAAGTGGAAGAAGGAAGAGTGACCCAGCGGTGGCGCGACCCAGCGGCAACTTGACCCAGCGACGGCGTGACCCAGCCACGCGACCCAGTGGCGTGACCCAACCTTGTGTCTTCTTCATTTTTTTTTTTTATGGGTCTGAGATTGAGATGATGGTGCCGACAGTGGAAATGGAGAAGAAAAACAGCCCTGTGTCTTCTTGATTTTTTGTGCAGTTGGGGTTGTGTTTGTTTTGGGTTAAGGTTTATTTTGGAGATTGTTTGAATTGAAAAGTTTGTGGGTATTGTTTATGGGTATTGTTTGAAAAAAAAAAAAAAAAAAAAAAGATGAAGAAGTCCAAACCAGACCCACGCAGCATGAAAGGGAAAATAAAAAAAGAAGAAGAAGAAGACCACCCAAACTCACCGAACCTAGTGAAAAAAAAAAAAAAAAAAAAAAAGGTCAAAAAATGAGGCCGTTGCTCCGACCGTGTGGGTTCCTTAGTATGTGTTTAATTACGAAAATGTCATTGGAAACTAAAAATACTTAAAATGTGTTTTCAGTTTCTATAACTCATCACTCAAAAATCAAATAATTGAGTGATGAAAATAGAATTATGAGCTATAAAAATATAAAAACCAAACAGCCTCATGATTATTGAAAGAAACTTAAGTCAAGGTACAACGTGTTACGTTAAGTACACAGGTTGCGAATGCCAAGGCCCTCTTCCCATGTGCAAAGTCATTGGGTTGGGTCCATCTAAGCCCCTTGGATCGTTGAGACGAGTCCAAAATCAGCAAATCCACATGGCTCATTTTCCTCAATAACGAACACCGACTAACATTTCCAGCCAACAATATGGCACTTCATTTTCAATATTATTTTATTTTTAATATTAAAAAAATTAGTACATGTGTTGTGGCCCTTGTGGGTACAGAGTACAGTACAATTTTATGTTTTCTCCGCGGACCTAGTCCACTATAATTGGACTTGGTCCATAATAATAATAATAACAATAAGGGTATGTTTGGATGGCAGCACATTTTGTATTGTTTTGCGCATTTTAAATGTGGGTCTTGTGTATTATTCATGAACTTACAAACCTCTTTTTTTAACAAAATTTTCATTAAAAATGTGTCCCACGGTACTATTCACACATTTAAAAATTATTTTTCTACAATATTTTTAGTTTTCAGTAATAAACGATATCCAAATAGACTAAGTGTATGTTTGGAAGGCAACGCGTTTTGCATTGCTTTGCGTCTAGCGTTTTAAATGTGGGTCCTATGCACTGTTCACGGGACTCACAAACCTTTTTTTTCAGCAAAATTTTCATAAAAATGGGTCTCAAGGCATTATTTACATATTTAAAAATTATTTTGCTACAATGTTTTCAATTTTCAATTTTCAGTTTTCAACAATAAGCGGTATTTAAACAGACCCTAAGAATAATAATAGGAGTAATATTTGTTCAGGTTGAGTCGAGTTTACAGCAAACTGCAACCCGACTTGATAAGTTTGCTTGGATGAAATCTTACCTGACTCTAAAATTTGGGTCTCAGGTTGGACTATCTTTTGAATAGAAATTTCTAACATAACAAATGGTCAAAATTTAAAATTAGTTTCAGTTAATATGGCAATAAAAAATTCCTTACATCTATGGTCACACCCAAGGGGGTGAGTCACAATGGTCACCCCTGCCCCACCTTTCATTTATCCTAAAAAAATAAATAAATTCCTTACCATTATTCCCCTCTTAATTAAATACAGATATATTTCTCAAATATATATATATGTGTGTATGTGTGTGTGTGTCTATACAGATATAGAGTAAAAGAATGCACATTTTTAAATAATAATAATAACAATAATAAATTAATACAATTACATTACTTATAAAGAAGTCCAGCTATAAATTATACCATACTTATATAGAATTCAAGCTATATATTATACCCCACTAATTAAGTCATTTACTAACACCTTAGTTAAAGAAATTTTCTTTTATGCGCAAACTTCTTAGAACCTAGTCAATGGAGTTCAAATCTTCTGTCCCATTTTTTCTGCCCCACTCTATACTCCACTAATAAAAACTTGCCACATGTTCACCTAATGGAAAATGTGCCTAATGGAAAATGTGATAGATTATGAATTTAGCTAAACTAATTAATTCTCAAACTCTCCTCTCGAGAAATTATTAAGTTCACCATGAGGATTGGTGAAATGGCTCTCCTAACTCACACATCATCTAGTGACTCACACATTTGCATAAGTAGTATTATTTTATTAACCGGGATGACCATTTTAGCAGTTTTCCCGATAGACCTAATAATTTCTCATCTTTCTCCCCTTTCATAAATTAACTCCCTACATTCATTGGATATGATGTCATTCATTTTCTTATTTCTTTCCCCTTACTTTTAACGCAATTCCCAAGTCTTGCCCTCTAGAATTAATTTTTGAATGCTCATAATTATTGTTTTTTAATAACATTGGTTTGACATATACAAAAGATGCATTAAAAACAATAATTATGAGCGTTTAAAAATTAATGAGAAATGATATGTTCACAACATTTTCACAACATTTTTACAACAAATTCTAAGTGGCAGGTTGTTACTAGTTGTTATTATTAGGACAAAAAAGTAATCTTAATGTTAAGTTCAAATTTGAACCAATAACAACTAACCACCTATAATTTGTTATAAAAATATTGTAAAAATGTTGTGGACGTAGCACTTCTCAAAATTAATTCTAGATGACAAGACTTGAGAATTGCATTAAAAGAAAGGAGAAAGAAATAAAAAGAGTAATATTACAGACATGAACTATTTTGCAAACAGTTGATGTGGTTTTAGCATTTTCCAAATAATTAATGGTAAGCAAAAGTGTAATGTTAGCGATGGACCCATATCTCATAAATGTAGTGAATTAATTTATGAAAGGGGAGAAAGAGAGTTTGGGAATTAACTAGTTTAGCTAAACTCAAAATCTGCCATGAATGACCAAATTCTAAATAGAATTATAATTTGGAATTAAGATTTAATGGATGAAGACGTGACTTAAAAAGAAATTTTAATTTTCAAAAAGAAATTTTATTCAAACACCAAAAGGAAATTAAAATTTTAATTACTAAATTATGAATGAATATATAACAATGCTATGAACAAAAAAAAAAAAAAAAAAACCTACAAAAGCAACTTATAAATCCAATTTCTATCCTTCTAGAGTCATGTATAATTATCTCATTTTTCCAATTTCACGTTCATGATATAAATTATACTTTTTGAACAAAAGAAAGAAGGTAAAATTATCTTAATTCCAATGCAATATAAAAATTAATGATTAATCCGTGAATATCTTCAAAATTACCGGTAATTGAACTATTCCATGTACTAAGTAGCATTTTTAGTTTTATTTTTTTAACCCTTATCTTTTTCCTTATAAAAGCAAACCTAGCTTGTCTAGACTCTAGATAATCGAAAAGAATTATGGCTCACAATTTTTTTTTTTTTTTTTTAGAGAGAGTTTTAATCTATGCCATCTGATAATAGTTTTTTATCATCAGATCAAGACACTAATTGGTTTTTATAAAAATTAATGATTAATCTGTGAATATCTTCAAAATTACTAGTAATTGAACTATTCCATGTACTAAGTAGCATTTTTAGTTTTATTTTTTTAACCCTTATCTTTTTCCTTATAAAAGCAAACCTAGCTTGTCTAGACTCTAGATAAACGAAAAGAATTATGGCTCACAATTTTTTTTTTATTTTAGAAAGAGTTTTAATCTATGCCGTCTGATAATAGCTTTTTATCATCAGATTAAGACACTAATTGGTTTTTGGTGTAAACAAGGATTGAAGCACAGATCTCTTATTCAATCATCGGGGATTTTACCTGTTGAGCTAACTAGAACCCAGGGCAAGTCACAAATTTATCTTGATTGTGGTTTTTTTTTTTTTTGGATACAAAACTATTGATACTTATGATTACCAAATAAACATTAAAATTTCTTAATAAGGAAAGACCGGTCCCAAAAACAAAGGAAAAAAATGGAAAAGGGAAGACCTCCAAACATGTACGGTGACGGCGAGAAAGACCAAAACCTTTAAGGAAAATTCATCAACCAAATCAAAAGGTTATTCCGTGTGATGAGAAAATCAAACACAAAAGGAAAGTAACTTGTATGAGAATAAATACAAATTGAATAATTGAAAAATGAATTCAGTATGTTTTGGTTGCATTTTTGAATGCTGATACGAGTAATTTATTCACTTTCCGGCCAAAGAAAACCAAATGAAAATTTTCATGGTAAAAGAGGCAAGAGAAAGATTGAAGGTTTTTTTTTTTTTTTTGATAAATTATTATTTTCATCCCTAAACTTTCACAAAGATTTGTTTTTCATCTTTAAACTTTCAAAAGTTTTTTTTTGTTCCTAAACTTCGTGAAACGTTCTGATTTTACCAATCATAGGCAAACCACTCACTTTTTGTTCATTCCAGTGGTATTAATTTTACTGCATTGCTAATCTATGTGGATGACGTGATCATTATAGGCAATGATTCAGCTTGTGTTGCAAAATTGAAATAGGTATTAAACTAGAAATTTGGGATCAAGGATCTTGGCTCACTCAAGTACTTCCTAGGGCTTGAGATTGCTAGAGGTGCTAAGGGGATTAGCATTAACCAAAGGAAGTATGCACTTGATGTGCTTAAGGAATCAGGTATGATTGGTTGCAAACCTGCCAAAACACCAATGGAGCAGTAGCTAAAGCTATCGAAATGTGATGGAGAATTGCTCAAAGATGTTGGTCAGTTTAGAAGGTTGATTGGTAAGCTAATGTACTTGACTTTAAGTAGACCAGACATAAACTATGCAGTGCATAGGCTTAGCCAATTCTTGGCTCAACCTCCACACATGAAAGCAGCAACCAAAATTCTTCAATATATTAAAGGCACACCTGGTCAATGAGTGTTCTTCCCTGTAGAGTCAGATCTGCAGCCTAAAGTATTCTGTGATGCAGATTGGGCAGGCTGCCCTGATACTAGAAAGTCCTTGACTGGATATTGTGTGTTTTTAGGTGATGCTTTGATCTCTTGGAGATCAATGAAGCCAGATGTGGTCTCAAGATCTTCTGTTGAAGCAGAATACAGATCTTTGGCCACAACCACATGTGAGGTAACTTGGTTATTGTACTTGTTAAGGGATTTACATGTTCCATATAAAAAATCAGTGTTGATGTACTGTGATAACCAGGCATCACTGCATATATCAGCTAATCCAGTCTTCCATGAAAGAGCAAAACATATTGAAGCAGATTGTCACATAGTAAGGAATAAAATCTTGGATGGAACAATTAAAACTTTTTTATGTTTCATCAAGAAATCAATTAGCAGACATTTTTACTAAGGCACTTGGTGTTGAGAATTTTCTGAGGTTACTTGCTAAGTTAGGAGTTATTAACATCTTTAGTCATCATATTCAGTATCCAGATTATACAAAGGATGATGAAGGAGCAAAGGAAGATAAGGAAGCAAGAGCTTTGCTCTAGAGGGGGAGTGTTGAAATACATGCCCTCTGCAGCAACTGGGTGCTAAGTAGGAAGCATGCACTAGTCATCGGGAGAAGCTGCCATCATGTGCATTGCAAAGTGCACCACAGCATCAGAAGAAGGTACAATCAAGTGCAGCACAGAGTGCACCTCAGCATCGAGAGAAGTTGCAATCCAATGCAGCTCAGTGTGCACTGCACTATCAAGGGAGGACTGATGCAGTTATAACAAGATGGAATTAAGAAGATTTAGATGACTCAATGCCACATATGATCAGATGATTAATTCTATTCAAGTGATGATGTACTTGATGTACGCGTGTAACAATTAGGTAGTTTTTTATTGTAACAAACTTTCTCTTAAACTTGGGAGTTAGTTATTTTTCTGTTTTGGCATCAGATTGTATATAAAGAGTAGGATTAGCAACTAGATGTAATTCATTCATTCATAATCAATAAAATTCAGTTTCTATTTAGAGAGAGAGTCCTGAATTTTACAGGAGGATTTATCAGACAAATGCTTAAGCTCGATATCATCATTAATCTATGCGTACAAATGGGACCCTAAAGAATTGCATAAAAATAAAGCCTTTTTGTTTTTGTTTTTGGGAAATGTTAAGTTGGTTTGTTTGGTTGTTTGATGGTTTGAAGTCAAACCTTTGTTTGGTTGTTGATTATGATTGGAAGTAGTCTGGGTTTGATTAAAAATTGAATATTTATTAATAATTCTTGTAAAGTTTGTTTGTTTGCTTAGAATTTTATCTGGGTTTTGGATGAAGTTTGGTTTTTGTTGGGTTTGATTAAAAATTGAATCTTTGTTAAGAATTCTTGTAAGTTTTGTTTGCTTCCTTAAAAATTGAAGTCGTCGCTGTGTAGGGTTTGCCCTTCTAAAAAAATTGTTTCCATGTGTCTAAATCATTGTGAGCCATGTGTCCATATATATATATATATAATGGTTTAGTCCAAGTCAAATACTATGTTAACATTCTATTAGCCACATATGGCATAAACAAATAGACATAGATGGACGGATGAAAAATAGAACATTTTACAATGTTTAAAGAAGAAAAACGAACTTTGAAAGTTTATACACAAAAAATGAACTTTTATAAAAGTGTAAGGATGAAAATGATATTTTATCCAAACCTAACCCATAACCGACTTGATCCAAAAGTTTAGGTCAGTTGGGCCACCCGAACCCGACCTGCAACCGACTCGACCAAAAAGTAACCCAACTGTAAGACCCAACACCTGAACTGAATAGACCCAGACCCGCCCAAAACATGTCAGGTCGAGTTGGGTCAGTTGGTTTGGTTAGGTCCTTGCTCAGCCCAACATAGTATATGACCTCAAAATCTACTGAGCTGTTGCTTTTCACTGGTGAAGAAGGGTTTCAATCATGTTGGGTGCCCAATTATCGACCAACATTAGCAATTTGAAACCTCTGCTCAGTAGGGAAAGATAAAAAGTAGAATGATTAAAGATAAAGACTAGAGAAGGAAAAATTAGTTGAAATTTTACATCCTAGTTGTTCCACAAAAAGGATGAAAAAAAATAGAATGACGGAAATTGTCAATTGTGAGAGCAGAGAGGAAGAAAATGTCAAGTGAAAAGGGTAAAACTATCTCCATTTTCCCTCCTCTTTTCTGTCATCTCGTCTCTTCAGTTACAGATTTGAAATTTACCTTTTCAACAGTAACGCGCACTCAAACCTGAGATATCTTCTTCAATATCTCAACAAGGTGACAATTTAGCTTTTGCTTTTTATCTCATACAAATGTTAACTAGCTTTTTTAAAAATAAACTAACATTTATCCTTTTGTCTCGGCCACAACAATTAACAAATAAACTACCAAAAGTTGTGAGATGCCAAACTCAAAGACAATTATGAGACCAAATATGCTTCTCTAAGTTTTATAAACCTTTCAGTACTAAGGGTGTTCAAGAAATTAGTCCCACTGACAATGATCGCACCAGACCAACCGCTTCCAACAGTTTTCATTGGCATGGATGAACTACCCTACATTCCCCCTACAACCTGGCAACTTTCACCATAGCTCCGCCACATACCAGCGTTTTTCGCCCATGCCTACCACCACATTACCTTTATTTGACCCTATCTCAAATCAACCCCACATATAAACCATTGTGGCTGACCTAAGTCGAGAAACCCACATGCCCAACTTCCATTATTCCCCACTGCCACTCAAAAGGCTATCTGACCTCTGCTGATTTGTGAAATTATTTTGGGTAAAATATCATTTTCATCCCTAAACTATCACAAAAGTTCGTTTTTCGTCCCTAAACTTTCAAAAGTTCGTTTTTCGTCCCTAAACTATCACAAAAGTTCGTTTTTCGTCCCTAAACTTCTAAAAGTTCTATTTTCGTCTCTAAACTTTTTCAAATGTATTGATTTTCGTCCCTAAACTTCCAAAAGTTCTTAACAGAGTGCTTATGTGGGAGGGACGAAAATCAATACATTTGGAAAAGTTTAGGGACGAAAATAGAACTTTTGGAAGTTTAAGGACGAAAAACGAATTTTTATGATAGTTTAGGGACGAAAATAGAACTTTTGAAAGTTTAGGGACAAAAAACGAACTTTTGTGATAGTTTAGGGACGAAAATGATATTTTACCCAATTATTTTTTTTCCATTGACAACTGGCTAACCACACCGACAAAAAACCGCCACTACTGACTTCACCTTTCTGACCTCTACAGTACTGGTGGTTTTTATTTTGGGGAAACCAGCAATGTCGGTGCAATATAAAATGGCTGCCAAAAACCAGCAGACCACGCTAATAAACACCCTCTAAACAAAATGCAAGGCACAAAGAAGCAACAACTTAAAATCAAAATGTTCTAAATGCTTATATACTCGTTATAATCTCATGAATGAGAAATATTTTTCGAGAAAAGATAAAATTTAAATAAATAAAAAATTATACATTCTAATTACATGATCAGATGTTTCTTAAAGTAATATATTCCACCAAATGAATACATAACAACGCAGTATTATCTTGACGTTAGTTACTTGTGTCATCTTCCTCTTTGGCATGTGATTAAAATTCTTCTTCAAGTCTCTGTTTATCAAAATTTCTCAAATTTAAATAATAAGACAATCGGGAGCTAAAGGAAATAGCCTGATTCTTGCACTACAAGAACCTAAGCTGGCAGATGACCTTTGCTCTGCTTTTTCCTTCAACCACAAACTCCAATAATTTCAAATGATCAAGACATCTAGCTGCTCCACGCCTTGATCCTGTAGATCCCCAACCATTTGAAGGCATGTCTCCTTTTTTTTCAGTCCTTGAAGGAGAGAAGGAACTATGTCTGTTAACAAACATTGAGGAAATCTCACTTAACAGCATACTTCTTGGAGAAACTCTAGAAATAACCTAATACTTCTGCATGGTTTAGAGATATAATAAGCATAAATACAAACAATATATAATTATTTTTTGATAGGTTACAAACAATTTATAATTAAAAATTACTTTCTGAAAAACCATAACGGAAAGAGAGAATGAGTAGAATTCAAATGTTATCAACTAGGTTTAGGTTGAAGTATACAGAAGCAAAGATAGTCACGCATTAAAATTTAAAATACAGGATCTGTCATGATGAATATGTCACTGAATTTTCAGAAATCATAATTTTACAAATACATTCAAAAACAGCAGCAGAGTAGCATAAGTCATTTTAATATAAAGAAAAGCAAAAACATTCTATAAGATAGTGTAAGCAATAAGGCACGCATCTTTTAGAAATGAAATGCAACTTGAGGGAAAAGGCACTTAATAAAAAGTTACATAGAGCATAGATTAATTGCAAATTCCAGATTGAATTCTCTTTGTGGCGATCAAGTAATTCTGTGCTGAAATGATTTAACAGAAAAGTGATACCAACAACTCTTCCTGGGCAGTCGGGTGAACACATTTTATAGGTTAAAAATAAAAAGCAAGTCATGATAATTTAAATTCGATAGTACTTTTAATTTTAGTTCTCCACAAAAAAATTTTAGACAAAATTTAGCTACAAAATTAGTTATAGCCTAAGGCTACAACCTTAGTCAATATCTTTTTATTAGAAGTGAATTTTGACAAATCCACCATTAGATTACATCTTCTTCTTATACTTTCCATACTTGCAAAATTTCTAGAAAATTAAAGATTAATAGTTATGTCATCAATAAGTTGTTTAAATTGCAAGTTTTTGTAATTTAAAATTATGCATAAGATAGAAACTTATAGATGATATGGTAAATAATATCAAATTGATACAAAATTTGACATTTGTATTAAGAGCATAAAGAACATACAATTCAACGGTTAGATTTTCAAAATATATAGTAATATTTATTTTATCTACAATCAATTTTGTAGCTAAACTTTATCCAAAAAGTTTTTCATATGCCTATTAGAAGTCATTCTTTCCAGAGGAGTTTCCAAGCACAACCTTAACAACTACGAAATTACCTTGCAGTTTGCATTGCAGATAATTATATAGCAGAACTGCTACAAAACTTTCTGAGCTTTGTGTGTACTCCAAACTCTTCTCTTCCCAAAGAATGCTAGATGTGCATGGAAATTAGTTCATCAAATCCACATTGTCTAATGTCAATGACCATTGATTCATTAAAAGAGGGCAAAATGCCACAGCACTGCCGTCGTGGAGACTTCATCTGGAATAAAGAAGACAACATTTGCAAAGTGACACTAACTTACAAATAACAAAAATATGAAGAAAACATCATATGATGAACGTATGAATTGCAAATCAAGCATAGTTAAACCAGTTCGTCAATACCTGTTCAATATCAAGCTCAAGCTTCTTAGAGAACACTCTGATGCCTTTCAAATTCTTTATTGCATTAGGTGTGACACACTCTTTAACCAAGTGTCTGGTATAGTAGCTCCAGACACCACTTTTATCAGGTACAATACTTTCCAGAAAGAAGGTAACAGGTCTTTTACATGGATCTTTAGGATACTCTCTCATGTTAAACATATAACGACTTGCATCTACCGTGCCACTCCTCCTCCATGGTACAAAAGTTCTCTGCAGTGAAAGGAGATCCGGGAGAAATTCATTACCATTGAACACCTGGATAGCATAACCCCATGCAACTGAAACAGTCAATGAATTTGATCGGTCATAGCAGACAGTCTGTTGCAAAATCCTGGCAGTATCAACATTCACAGCTTCAAAAAGATGTTTGATTGCTTGAGTCTTGTTAATGTCAGGAAAGATTGGCTCCACAGCATCCAAATGATGAAGTGACACCAAAGGAGATAATGGATGCGAAGACAGCATCCCGAACAAACTCCCCCTCATATCAACCTGGTATGAAAAGAATTAAATCATGAATTGCCTTCAAAATTTAGTCAATTAACTTGCATAAAATCCCATACAACATCCATAAAGTAAAGAAGGAAAAAAAATGTGAAACATTATAGGATAATCTAAGAACTTGGTAAGGTTATTCAGCCAACCCAAGTCAGTCAGCTAAGCAACCTCTCCAAAAAAACCTCGAACTACTGTTGCATGTCACACTCATCTGATCTCTCATGTGCTTTTAACTACATGCAGGTTCATATATGCCAATAACTAGCAGATCAGGCTGTAAAAGTCATTCGATCACCAACAAATAAAAAAAAAAAAAAAAAAGTAAAGAAGAAGGGGGTCTAGTAATTGAGCAGTGCTATATACACACAAAAATTTCATAACATTTGTTCCAACAGTTGAGTTGGCAAGCTTTTATTAGTTCTTATCTGAGCCCACCATCAGCATCACAGTTTTACCTACTATTAACAATCTACCACATAGAATAATTTCAGTATTTCAGTGATCACACATGGTCATGCATTACGATACTCTGCTCCCTCTTCTCACATAATAGTGGTGCATCCTATTAATTAAAAATTCATCATCATTCATGTGAGAGGACAGAACACTATTGAATAATTTTCCTAAATAGTTAGCAACAATTACATTTCTTTGAAAATTGGAGTAGTCATTAAGAATCAACATTTCAACTAAAATTTCCTAATTAGCCTTTCTTTCAACATCAACAAGTTTTGTACTCTACATTCTACAACAACCAAACCTTAGTTCCAAAATTTTTTGAAGTCCGCTGTGGATTCTCAATTTGCATATAAATTAAACTTAGTTTGTGCTATAAAAAATTTTGCTAATACTAAAAATTGCTTAATGAGAAATGCGTATTAATAAAGCATATAGAAAGAGCATTTACCTGATGAAAGCCAGGTTCATGAGTTAAACCGACACCGAGCTCCGCCAGGCACGAAAAAACCCTAGCATCGCTGCCATACAAGTGCGAGTACCTTAGCAAGCAAGAATCCAAAACCCTAGCCAAAACCCTCGCGAGCGAGTGGCTGATAGCGAATCCTCCACCGCCAAATGCCATATCAAACGAGTACTTCGAATTCTGCTCGTAACTCTCCGAATTGCCGCCAATGTAAAACCACCGATCATGGTCGTACTTAGCTAGGGTTTTGACCAGATTATCGACGAAGAAAACGGTGTCGTCGTCGCCGAACACGTACCACCTCACACCCTCCTCGTCCCGATCCACGACCTCCTTCACCACGCGCGCCACGCGGATCGCCGATCGGAGACCTCCACTGAACGTGTAAGGGAACCTCGAAATGTCGCCGGAGACGACGACCGGAGGCACAGTGTCGTCGCCGTCAACAGCGCGGTCGAGGAAAGCGAAGGCGCGCGTGGAGTTAGGGGAGTACCAGAGGCGCAAGTAAGGCTTGCGGCGAGGAAAGGAGTTGGACGAGGAAGCAATGGCGAAGAGGAGATGGCGGCGCGTGAGGGGAGAATCGGAGGCGCGTGGACTTGGAGGAGGTGGCGGCGGGTGGGGGTAAAAGAAGACGTAGAGGAGGAGGAGAAGAGAGAGAATCAAAAAGAAGGTTTTGAGGCGGGAAGGATTGATGGTAAGAGATTTGAGGAATGTGATAGAAGGCATGATCTTGAGAGAAAGATGGCGAACGGTGCGTTTAGATTTGGAGAGACAAAATTGGAATGAAAATGAAAATTTGCGTTCACGTTTGGTTGCCTTTTTCTGGGACATTAATGACAACATAGCATTCATCAGTTCATTTAACCTCCCTCTCTCTCTCTCTCTCTCTCTCTCTTTGTTCTGCTTAACTCCAATATCCAAATATCCAGTAGTATTGGGGTTGTTAAAATGATGCTATATGTCCTTATTTTTAAATACGTGTCATCATTTGATTAGGTCTTTTTTTCTATTTTTTTTTTCTTTATTTGTTTTTTATAGTAATTATAAATTATGCATTTGACATATGTGTGTTTTTTATGTAATCTAATTAGTTGGATTTATAGTTTTTTAAATATTTACAAAAATATCATTGAACGATATTATTTGAAAACTGAAAATGGGTGAAATGATTTTTTTTTTAAATTAAATATTTAAACATCATATAATTAGAAACGTAATTAAATTGCTATTTCTGTTTCAATAAAATTTTCTTAATTTTAATAATAATAATAATAATAAAATTGTTACAAAATGTGTGGAAGACTCTAGACTTTTTGAGTTGTCGGGGGTTTTTTTTTTTTTTTTTTAAGTATAGAATGTCGGGTGAAATTTTCGACGCATGTATTGTTTGTTTTTTTCTTTGTTATAAAACAATTGTGCCGTGTCTCTATAATGTACACGTGTCCGTAACGTGAATGACTTTTCACACGAAAACGATGTTTTTGTGCTTTGTTCAAAAATCATTAATTTTGAAAACGATTGACAACTTATTAGAATAGTGGTATTTTGTGCAGGTGCTTCCCGCTCTCAAAAATACCCGCAAAGAAGGAGAATATATACGTAGGAAAATGCTAATGAGTGCTCTTAAGGTACTTTTTAAAAATTTATTTAAAGAAAATTTTATGAGAAAAGAAAAAAAAGTAATTAATATTTTGACAGCTTTTTTCATTTCCATAAAAATGATGTCAAAACTTTCTTAAAATGGATTATTAAAGAGTGCTCTAAGGACACTCATTAGCATGACCTATATATGTATTTGGCAAATTACAATTTACTTTTACGTTATTTAATTGAAATTTAAGTTGCCTATTTATAGATTATAATTTGATATTTTACTTGCTTCAGGTTTGATCGAAATTTAAGTTAACTACTTGTGATTTGAAATTCTATGATGAAAGTGTTCTGCTGGATTCTTTTTTATTTTATATTTTTATGTTTTTTGTGTTTTTGGATGAGAGAAACATAAAAGTGAAACAAAATCACATATTTAGTCATGTTTTTTAACAGAGATGGGTTAAGAAAATTTAATTAAACTAACCTCAAGTAGGTAAAATGTCAAATTTCAAATCACAAATAGATAACTTAAATTTCGGCTAAATTACAGTTAGGTAATTTGTAATTTACCATTTTTTAAATAAATGTTCCTCAATATTTTGAACGTTATTTCTATATTAAAAAAAAAAGTTAAATGCAATATATAGCCAAATCCTCTTTTAAATTAATTTATTTGGTTTACATTTCTTTAAAAGGTTTTAAAATTCTCAAAAATAACAATTCACAATCGTATAAGATTTTGCACTAAATAAATAAGGATCAAGTCCATAGAATGAGATTAAAATAGTCAAATGAAATATTCTAAATTTTAGTCAAATTACTTTCTTATTTATTTTTGGCAAAAAAGTAAAACTGACCCTCTAACTTTTACATTTTTTCATTTCAGTCCTCTAACTTTTAGCTTTGTCAATTTAGTCATTTAACTTTCAATTTTTGTCAATACAAGACCCCGTTATATTGCTGTTAGTGTTTGCCGTTAGAACCATTTTGCACTTTTTTTTTTTTTTTTTTTTTTTAGAATAAAAAAAAATCTGGACAAACGAAGCACTTCCATTTTCATATGAAATTTTCTCTTAGCTGTTGATCTGGAAGTTTTCTTCTTGAAGAAACACAATTCTTACTTTATTGACTTGGTTGAAGGGATTAAGAATCTTTGACCTTTAAAATCTCACATCTCTAAAGAACCCATTAAAAAGAAAACCACGCATGCACTGTATTGGGTAGTTTGTTGAAGAAATTTCAGAACCTTAATGTAATTTTCCTCAGTTGGTTGGTTTGTGTTGCTATCCACCTTTGCTCTGATATATGTTTTCTGTCTTTCCCTTTTGTTCAGTTTTCCTCAGTGGGTTGGTTTGTGTTGCTATCCACCTTTGCTCTGATATATGTTTTTTGTCTTTTCCTTTCGTTCAGTTCTTGGTTTATATTTCCTATGTTCTGACTTCTTCTGTGTAAATTTTCTATGACATTTATGAACTAATCTATAGGAGGATCTGGGAACCGAGTACCTTGTCAAGCCAGTAGCCCGTGCCGAGGATGAGGACGATGCTAGTGATTTTGAGCCAGAGGAGAACAACGGCGAGGAGGAAGAAATCGATGAGGAGGATGAAGACGAAGATGGTGGGAAGGTTGATGTTCCGGCAAAGAGGAAAAGGATGGATAAAGATGATTTGGATGACGATGAAGATGGTGGAAAGGATGACGGGAGACCATCCAAGCAATAGGGTTGGGCCTCTGCTTGGTTTTTCTAGATTTTTTTTTTTATTTTTTATTTAATTCTGAATAATTTATAAAAAAAAAAAAGTGCAAAATGGTTTTAACGGCAAACACTAACAGCCATGTAACAGAGCCTTGCATTGACAAAATTTAAAAGTTAGAGAACTGAAATAAAAAAAAGCACAAATTAGAGGGTCAGTTTTGCATTTTTACCTTTATTTTTTCTACTTAATTAAAAAAAAAAATTGAAGATTATATGGTGTAACAGTGGTACCACCTCGTTTGAAAATTCAAGCTCTAAAGATATATATAGACTTAGACTCTAAAAAATTAACATTTTTTTTAGAGAGTTTTAACATATAGTGTCCGCTCCTGATGATAGTTATTTATCATCAGACCAAAATACCAATCAGTTTTTGGTATAGGTGGAGATTGAACCCCAAATCTCTTATACAATTATAAGAAACTTTACTAATTGAGCTAACTAGAACTCACCTAAAAAATTAACATTAAAATTCTAAGAAAACATAGAAAACTATTTTTTTAACACACCTTCATAACGTGTGTGTGAAGACTGAAGATATTAGTTGTGGGGCCCTATTGCACTTATCACGCTGGCCCACTACATGCGGCCCAAGGCCCGCGCCGAGGATAGTGCTAAGGCCGAGGACAATGGGACCAAAACCCAGGACGTCCAAAGCCCGCGCCGAGGATGACCTGTCCTCGGCGCACCGACTTCACTAAAGGGAAAATATCCCACCCCCGTTGAATATATCTCACCAACATTCTGACCACTTTAAATGGTGAGGTGACCTGAAAGCCCTAAAACATCAGTCACTTCAACTATTATAAAGCCTGCAAAGGCGGCTGGGAAATAACATAAAGCCTGCAAATACAGATGATGGGACAATCCCCTACGCCTAGAGGCTTAGATTATTGCCAGATGGACGGCTAAGATTAACAAAAAGAAACAATATATAATAAAGGGATTTCCCAACAAGGGAGAGGGGAAAAAAAGAAGGGATCCTCGGCTTGGGCCGAGGACAAGAAAGCTTCGCAAACACTTAGCCAAATTCGGACATTTAGAATCCAGTGGATCTCATGTCTTCAATTTTCATTAAAAACTTTATACCGGTCATTGATTATTTCGGTGATGCCAAATTCTTAAACCCACTTCTCTACAAATGTTATTGTTAAGGGTCCGTTACAAATTGAGTCCCTACAATTGGCGCCCACCGTGGGGCCGAATTTGTGCACTGGCAAGTACGGCGATCGGTGTAAAGAGATCAAGGGCAACTTTTTCAGAAACAATTTACCAAAAACGATACACTCTACTACAGCAACAATCATTCAGAAATCAACAATCACAAAAGCAAAAATATGCGAAAAATAGAGAGAGTAAAAACGAGTCTACTTCTTTTATTCATACATAAAGAAAAATTCATTACATCTCTTACAAGTGAAGCCCGTGGGGCTTGTTCTAAAGCTAACTACAAAGGTAGACGCTTGACAAAGCCGGCAGAGGAACAAATGTTAGAAAGCAACGATGGCAGAAGAACAAAAGAAAAGAAGGAGAGTAGAGGAAGAGATGAAGAACAAATATTAGAAAAGAAGTGAAGGACGAGAGGAGGAAAGAGAAGAAGAAGGCTCGTTGAAGAGCAAAAAAGAGAAGAAAGAAGAAGGACTAGAAGAAAGGAATGCTACATAGGAGGTGGAAGAGGTCGCGGCACAGGACGGCTCCGCTTCCGGGTTCCGCCTGATTTCCCTCCCACCCCCACTGCAGCCGGCTTGGGGGGTCATTGACCCATACCCAAGAGAAGGTGGTTACGTTCTTCCTGGATCCTCCTCCAGACGGCGAGGAGGGCTCCTTCTCTGGTTAGGTTGAAAAGAAGGAGAATCTTCGGATCTCCCATATATCCATCCCAGCGTAGCGGCCAGGGTTGGAGTGCCATCCTCGGCTCCTGATAGGGGCTTTGCATCCCCAAGATAGCCCTCTCCAAGGGCCAACTTGTTCGTAGGGGCTCAGACGGCTATGTTTGGCAGAGCCTTTTTGGGGAGGTATTTTTTAGAGAAGTTTGATATGGACGTTTGTCAAGTGTGAAGGAGAAGGTTGCCCTAGAAACGTCTTATATAGAAGGTGGGATATTGATGAGTGCCAATCTGCCATAAATCCCAGGGAGAAATTTTCGGAGGCAATGATGCCGCCCAAACTTCCAAGGGGCTTGCCAACCGTTAGATCCTCATAGATCCATGACCGGCATTAATGAGGGGACGCCTCATTAAACGAGAGGACAAAGAAGCGTCAGAACGCGTCACTCGGACAACCCAGGAGACGCCTCGTTATCTGAAGAATCCCACCAAACGAAGAGGCAAAACACGGCAAGGTCTTATCCTCCACCAACTCCAGCCCCATTTATTATTATTATTATTATTATTCTGCTCGAAAAATGTGATTATTTAATGCTTATTGTAAATTGTAGTAATGTAAAATTAAACGGCTACAGATAAGCAGATAAAACTGATTAAAACGAGAAAACTAGGTACTGGACAGAACCAAGGCATTGCATGGTCTTCGGACCCAAGCCTCTGGGGAAACCAGATACTTCAGTTGATTAAAACGAGAAAACTAGGTACTGGACAGAACCAAGGTATTGCATGGTCCTCGGACCCAAGCCTCTGGGGAAACCAGATACTTCAGATGATTAAAACGAGAAAACTAGGTACTGGACAGAACCAAGGTATTGCATGGTCCTCGGACCCAAGCCTCTGGGGAAACCAGATACTTCAGATGATTAAAACGAGAAAACTAGGTACTGGACAGAGCCAAGGCATTGTATGGTCCTCGGACCCAAGCCTTTGGAGAAACCAGATACTTCAGATGATTAAAACGAGAAAACTAGGTACTGGACAGAGCCAAGGCATTGCATGGTCCTCAGACCCAAGTCTCTAGGGAAACCAGATACTTCAGATGATTAAAGCGAGAAAACTAGGTACTGGACAGAACCAAGGCATTGCATGGTCCTCGGACCCAAGCCTCTGGGGAAACCAGATACTTCAGATGATTAAAACGAGAAAACTAGGTACTGGACAGAACCAAGGCATTGCATGGTCCTCGGACCCAAGCCTCTGGGGAAACCAGATACTTCAGATGATTAAAACGAGAAAACTAGGTACTGGACAGAACCAAGGCATTGCATGGTCCTCGGACCCAAGCCTCTGGGGAAACCAGATACTTCAGATGATTAAAACGAGAAAACTAGGTACTGGACAGAACCAAGGCATTGCATGGTCCTCGGACCCAAGCCTCTAGGGAAACCAGATACTTCAGATGATTAAAGCGAGAAAACTAGGTACTGGACAGAACCAAAGCATTGCATGGTCCTCGGACCCAAGCCTCTGGGGAAACCAGATACTTCAGATGATTAAAGCGAGAAAACTAGGTACTGGACAGAACCAAGGCATTGCATGGTCCTCGGACCCAAGCCTCTGGGGAAACCAGATACTTCAGATGATTAAAGCGAGAAAACTAGGTACTGGACAGAGCCAAGGCATTGCATGGTCCTCGGACCCAAGCCTCTGGGGAAACCAGATACTTCAGATGATTAAAGCGAGAAAACTAGGTACTGGACAGAACCAAGGCATTGCATGGTCCTCGGACCCAAGCCTCTGGGGAAGCCAGCTACTTCAGATGGCTAAATAAGAAAGAGAAACTCGATACTTCCAGCAGGAAGAACATTTCATCATGAAAACTAGACGTTACAAAGAACCAAGGTCTTGTATGGTCCTCAGACCAAAACCTACATAGGAACCAGTCACTATGAAGCAATACAAACGCTGAACGAAACCAGGACTCTTGTACGGGTCATGAGCTAAAAACTGAGGTAAAGCCAATTCCCGTCCAGGTGCCAAGTAAACGAGTCCCATCAGGGACAAAAACCATGAGAAATCGAGTGCTATAGCACGAACGACGCAAGCCTATCTCTTCTCGGGCGACCCTTTGCGCAAAAAGAAAGCTGCAAAAACAGCTGAAGTAGCGATAACACTGTCGGTACGGTAAAATCCAACAGGCCGAGAAAAGGCGCCGAGGAAATCAAAATCCTCCTCCCCGCCCAAGGGGACGTGCAGCAGAATTTTGAGGGGCTATTGTGGGGCCCTATTGCACTTACCACGCTGGCCCATTACATGCGGCCCAAGGCCCGCGCCGAGGATAGTGCTAAGGCCGAGGACAATGGGACCGAACCCAGGACGTCCAAAGCCCGCGCCGAGGATGACCTGTCCTCGGCGCACCGACTTCACTAAAGGGAAAATATCCCACCCCCGTTGAATATATCTCACCAACATTCTGACCACTTTAAATGGTGAGGTGACCTGAAAGCCCTAAAGCATCAGTCACTTCAACTATTATAAAGCCTGCAAAGGCGGCTGGGAAATAACATAAAGCCTGCAAATACAGATGATGGGACAATCCCCTACGCCTAGAGGCTCAGATTATTGCCAGATGGACGGCTAAGATTAACAAAAAGAAACAATATATAATAAAGGGATTTCCCAACAAGGGAGAGGGGAAAAAAAGAAGGGATCCTCGGCCTGGGCCGAGGACAAGAAAGCTTCGCAAACACTTAGCCAAATTCGAACATTTAGAATCCAGTGGATCTCATGTCTTCAATTTTCATTAAAAACTTTATACCGATCATTGATTATTTCGGTGATGCCAAATTCTTGAACCCACTTCTCTACAAATGTTATTGTTAAGGGTCCGTTACAAATTGAGTCCCTACATTAGTATTGTAGAATTTTAACAAATTAGAAAAATTATAGAACATGTCCCCATTACACCCATCGGTCATCTTGGATTAAATTATTAACATCGTATACGCACTTAGGTACCGCTTGTACTTGTACTTGTACTTGCACTCGTTCATTCGGTGCTAAATAGATTTTGTTTATGCATCCTTTCACCGGCGGAAAAAAATTAATAAAATTTGTTAATTTATTTAGAGTTTAGACTTTAAAAAAAATAAGGTTGGACAATTTTCATCACTCATTACTCACTTTTAGTAAATCTTACAGCCATTACTCACTTTTGGTAGGCCCTACGCCTAAGAAGTATATTTAACCAAAAAAAAAAAAAGATGTTTTCGAATTATAAGATATGAGTTTTGATGGTATTATTGTCAATGCACTGAAATCGTGAGGCCCATTAATTGTGTATAGTCAATGTTGCTTATTTTTGTTACTAACTCTAAAATACAATACATTATTCAGCACCCAAAAAAAAAAATATATATATATATATATATATATATTTAAAATTCTCTACAATACATCAAAAATTGAAACTCTATTAGACCAATGGTAATTTGTGGGTTCACTCTTCACATGATGTAACATAAAATTTGAGAAAATTTGTTTAATATCAATTCCAAAATATGTAGAAACTAGAAACTCTTTTTAGTCCATAAAATAAATAAAAATTTAAAAAAAAAACTCTTTTTATGAATTTAAATATTGACTTATTTCTCTAATTCAGTATAAAAAACAAAATAAAAAATCTTGACTTCTTTACGGTGAACAATAGCGAAAATTATATGTTGTACTCGGCATATATGCTGGGTCTCTCACACATAGGCGGGGCCCACAATGTGTGGGACCCGCCAGTCTGTGAGTGACTCGACATATATGCCAGATACACCATATACTAGCTCGAACAATAGAGGCACCATCATCACCACAACGTACTAAAAATTAAGGCACGTTTGGTAGACTATAATAGACATTGTAAATTACAATGTAATGTAATAGATATTCCTATGGTATAACTATTCGATTGTTTGGTTATATTTTTATTACAATGAATAGTTATTCCTTATGAATAGTTATTCTTCAAAATAAGGAATAACTATTCCTTATCAAAAGTACTAAATATTTATTCCTTCACATTATGTAATAACTTTTTAAAAAAATTTCCTAAAAAGCCATTAGTTGCCACATCTTCGAAAAGAAAGAAAATAATTTTCCTTTTTGTTAATTATTAGCTCTATTTTGAACACCCTAAAATAAGTGTATTTTAGGAAATTTGATTTAAAAATGATTTAATTATACATTTTTTTCATATTCTACTAAATTGTGGATGCATATTCAGAATTCTATTCCTAAATAGTCACCAAACTAATGAATAGTAATACTTATTACATTCAAACTTAATATTTTCCTTGTAATACTTATTCCTATTCCAATATAATAATCATTACACTGTACCAAACGTGCCCTTAAAGTATTATATTTCTCAGCTTGGGCGAGGAAGACACAGTAGAGGGATCTGGTACTAAAATAGAGGGCCTAGAATTGCACTGCATTGTTTTAGATTACTGACTTTGTAAGTAGCTTTGGGTGGCCCATGTAATGAAGCCGACAGAGATACGGCCTCTTTTCAAAGATAGCCTTGCGAGATACGGCCTCTTTTCAAAGATAGCCTTGCGAGTCGGGATGCTGGGCTTTTTGGAAAAGCATGAAGTTTGGGTGTAGTTGTGTGCATGTAGAGAGTCTCTAGACACTCTAGGCTCTATAATTCTATATTGCATGTGCCTAGAGCTGGCAAATCGATGGGGTCGATCAGTTGCTATTCCTATTACCTTTACTTGGATAACTTATAAAGTTATAATTATATACCTTTTAACTTTGCCCAAAAATACAATTTACACCATCGAAAATGTGTTGGATCGTGGTCATGGCTTGGCCAGTAAAAGGCCACGTGAGTGCTATGGGGTAGCATGAGCCATGGTAGGCTTGGGTGGGGTTAGCCATAGGTAGACTGATGGACAGTGGGTGGACTGGACTACTCATGTAGCCTTGGCATACTTGACAAAAGCATGGCTAGATTGCACAGCGTGGTGATAGGCTGTGGGGTAGTGTGGTCAGAATTTGGAGGTGGCATTAGCATTGGCCAAACCCTCCATGTATGAATTGGCTAAGAGCATTTTAGCATTGGGGGTTGTATAAAACCCCCAAATTTCTATTTTACAATCCCAAAATGTTAAAATCCTTCACCCGGGTGTGTAAGCCCATATGGGTTTGGATATACTTGGGCTGCGAGATAGGTTCTCGTGACATGTGGTGCGCTAGAACAAGTGTAGCAAGATGTGCACGTGGCAGCATCTTGGTGCGATTGTTATCAAACAGTTGGCAAGTAGATACCACCTTCAACATATGCTTGCGTCATGGAAAGCCTCTAGGATAGCAAGTAATTGGTCACAAAGAGAAGTTCCAAGACTGGTAATTGTCATGACATTTATTTCTTGCATTTTTTGTTTTAAAGTAAAATATTATCCGAAAAATGTTTTCCCCATTTTAGGTGTTTGCTTGCATGTAAAACGTGGCCAAACTTGAAAAATATTTTTTATTAACTGTAAAATCTTTTGTAAAAAGTTGTAAAACATTTTATCTTTAAACTTTTCATAAAACATTTTACAAAAATATACAATGGTTTCACCTCATCCCATCTAGTGGCAAGGCCACCAGTTTGGTGGGTTAGGTAGCCAATGTCGGCAATCTGGTGGCAGAAGTCGCCACTCCAACGACTAGTGTTAGCAGACCGATGCCAGGGTCCAATCATCGAAGTCGCCACTCCGATGACTAGTGCTGGTGATCCGATCACTAGAGTTGCTGCTCTGACGATCGGTTCTAGTGGTCCAATCACTAGAGACTTCGATTTAACCATTGGTGCGATGGTCCGGTCGCTGAAGCCATGACTGTTCAATCACAAGACCTCCAACACCAGTGACTCCAATGATTGAGTCATCGGTTTTAGTGGCCTGTTTAAAAAATTTTACATATCATACCAAACACTTGAAAATATTTTTTTAGGTCTAAAAAGTCACAATGTTGCGCCAAGGCCCAAAAATGGCACAAAGAATTAAACTCCATAAAAAAATAAAATACTTGAGCCCGCAACAAAGAAAGAAAAAAAAAAGATGGTAGGCTCAAATCCATTAAGGGTTTTAAGGAGGAACCCAAACCCACGAATGGGTAAGCTTTAGAACTCATGAAACGAGGGGAAGAAGAAAAGCCCAACCTGCCAAGGTCAAAACATCGCTAGGGAGCCTAATGGTAAGAACTGGGCCGGGATACCTGGGGACCGCCAGGAACTCGGGATCCTCAGAATGTGCAGCAAAGCGAGGATTGGATTAAGACAGTTCAAAGGCGGTGCCAAGAAACACAAGGAATGAGAATAGATATGTCCCTATCAGCTACCCAATGCTGCAGAAAGGAATCAAAAGGCTTAAGAACTAACAATTCATGAACAAAGAGTTGGTACCTCGGGGAACCTAGAAAGAAGAACCATGAAGGGAAGTGGTTGGGAAACTTTCAACTTGGCAGGAAGGAATTAGCTCGCTTGGAAAAAATGACAAAAGGAAAGGCAGCCAAAAGCTGAGTCTGAAAAGGTAAGGTTTAGAAACCTTAAAAGAAAAAGGACCAAAAGTCAGCTCTCTAAGGACACCCCAGAACGGCAAGACAGCAAGAGACTTTTGGGAAAGAAACACTAAAAGAAGGAAATTATAAGGAATGAGGGAGGGACTAGCCACCAATGTTGCTAGCACAACATTGGTTCTGGTACCCAGGGGAGCAAATGGGGGGGAATCAGTGGTATACCGGAAACCCTAAGATGACACTATAAAAAAGGGAAGCAGCCAACAAGTGAAGGGCTTTCAGCAACAGTGAATTAGAGTAGAATCATTGAGAAAGCTCTGTTAGAATTCAAAAAAGAAAAGAAAAGAGAGGGAAATACCGCACAGTATCCTCAAACAATCACTAGAGAATACACTTGAATTCAAAGGGATTCAAACTTTGTAAGTCTTAGAGGCCTGAAGAGCCATCTAAGTTTGTGATTTTTGAACTTATTTGGACCTTGTAACACGTCCTAGTGAGCATAATGTATTACACAATTAAGAAAGTAATGGAATATTTCACATTATCTTAAAGACCCTTAACGTTTTATTTTGTGTCTTTCTTTGCCACTTTTCCCCTTTATTGTTTCTTACTGTTCAATACATATTTCTTGTTTGCTAGCATGCATGTGTTGTAGGATTCGTGTTCTGTGCACCATCTAGTTCGTAATCAGTCTATTTAGCTGAGGTGAATCAAGCCTAGTCTCCCAAAATAACAAGTAAAGGGCCCAAGGTCCTTGTTTCTACTTGGGCCTGGGTACTGTCCAAAAATGACCCACACAATATTTTACTTCAAAACAAATGGAGCGTTAATTGAAGTTTTTAAGGGAGGCAACAACATAAGGAGAAGAGATGAATAAAAGACATTTAGGATGTGTTTGTTTGGAGGTGAAATAGGGTGGATGAAAAACTTTAGAAAGAAAATAGGAAGAAAAACTTTTTTGAAGTGTGTTTGGTTGGGTGCAAAGGAAAGAAAATAAATGATGGGGTCTAGGTGTTTTCTCCCCAAACTCACCAAAAAGTTTTCTCCCCAAAATGAGGAGAAAACTAAGAGGGGTAAGCTCATGAAATGAGCTTCCAAAAATACCCCTCACGTTGGACTTCACCTCCAACATGTTGGTTTTTTTTTTTTCTATTAACGTGTAGGCTCTTTTTTTTTCTTTGATTTTATCTTTCTCTGTTAACGTGTTGGCTTCTTTCTTTTTTTTTTTTTTTTCTTTTTTTCTTTTTTTCTTTCTCTGTTAATGTGTTGGCTTTTTTTTTCTTTGATTTTTTTTCTCTCTATTAATGTGTGGGCTTTTTTTTTTCTTTGATTTTGTCTAGACGTGTTGGCTTCTTCTTTTTTTTTTTTTAATTTTAGAAAATACTTTTGGGTTAATTTCTTATGCTTTTTTTTTTTTTTTTTACTTTAATGAAGTGTCCATCTATACATAATTTTTTAAAAGTATAATGTGTTACTTTTTATTTTATTTAATAGGGACATGATAGTAAATTTATACAAACTTTATTTTCAACCAAACAAAAAAAAATTTCATCCCTCCACTTTTCCACTCTCCTAGCCAAACACAAATGAGAGAAACAAAAACTTTTCTATCCTCCCATTTTTCCATTCTCTCTCTATTTTCTATCCTCTCACTTTTCCATCCTCCCAATCAAACGGACCCTTAGGTAGCTACAGGGAGAGTACTATGCGAGACAAAACATGTTTCCTAAGCTTATATGGAGGGCCTTGGACTCTAATTGGTAAAAGACCTTTTAAAACTTTGAGGGAGAGACTTTGTGTCACTTCCAAAGAGAACAATATCTTGTCAATGAAGAGTTTGGGCTTCACATAAGGGATGTCAACAACGTGGGTAAAAGGGAAAGAAATTTGGGCTATGTGGGATTGGTGTAATGTGTGCGTATTTTGTAAGCCCCAATTGCTGGGCTGGTTTAGAATAAGGTAAAATCCTAGTAAGTGTTTTGGGAGAGGGAGGCTTAGTTGTCCTTTGTACTTGCAAGCAAGTTATAGAGGTTGGAAGTATTTTCCCTTGTGTTGTGCATTCATTAGAGCATCCACAGCAGTGGAGCTAAAAATATAGCTATTTGGCACCTACAAAAATCACTTTATCTATTTTACCTCTTCACACCCAACATCAATGGATCTATATTTTTAGTTATTTGATTAAAATAATACAAACAACTCATTAGAATAATAATAAAAACATCCACAGCAAAAAAAAAAAAAAAAAAAAAACACCAACACAGCACAAACATCCACCACCACCACCACTACTCCACAACAGGGGGAAAAAAAAAAAAAAAAAAAAAAACCCACCAACTCAAATCCTCAATCTTTTTCCTCAACCCAGACCAAACAAAATCACCAATCACAAACAAAATCAAAAATCACCGACACAGAACAAACACAGCATGGGTCGGCAGAAACCCAACACAAACACAAACACAAACACAAACCAAGCACAAACTGAAGACAAACCCAGAAATCAAGCTCCAACAAAACAGATCGGCAATGGGACTTGGGGAGATGGCTCTCGGCAAGATGGGTTTGGGGAAATGGGGTCTCAACGGTAGGCAAGCTGGCTAGTGAGCTAAGGGATAAGGGAGACGGGGGAAGCACTAGACGGCTAGAGAGAAAAAAAAATGAGAAGGAAAAAATAAGAAAGAAGAGAAGCCGGAGAGAGAGAGAGAGAGACAACCCAAATAAAATATTTTTTTAATGAGAGAAGAGAGAGAAGTATAATAAATTTTTTTTTAGCTTCTTGCTACAATGCATAGCCATAAATGGCTGTGCATTGTAGCAAGAAGCTAAAAAATTTAGGGAGATAGAAAATGATGTGAGTACTCAAGATTATGTAAAGAAGATATGGGACTTCATGGGATCACTCTATAACGTTGAATCCATGGAATTCAGCATAGAAACTGCAGAGGTATGGACATGTTACGTTTTTCATGCTCTAACTCTCTTATCATTAATTAAATTGCTCAACGCTACTTAATAATATTTGACTTCCTTGACGTTTGATGGTTGTATTAGGTCTTGTTACTATATGAGGCTTGCAAAACAATTCTTGTTTTGTCAGGCTCCAAAGGTGCAAACACTTGTCTTTGAATTGACATTCCTAGGTAGCCATGATGGTTACCCACCTGAAAATCGCTTGGAAGATTGCTTGGAGAAGTGGCTTTACGTTCCTGAATGTTTGTCATCACATCTTACAGGCTGTTATTATAAAGGATTTTCAGGGCATGAAGTTGAGATGGAACTTGTTCGACAAGTCTTGAAGGAAGCAAATATATTAAAGACAATGAAAATCACTTTTGAAAGTTGTCTAGACTCAGAGATAAAGCTTTGTGCTCGCAAGAAATTAAGAAAGCTTCAAAGGAGGTATCCTACTTGTCAATTTGAATTTGACGAAGGACAAGTTGATTTTTAAGTTCTCTTTCTTAATTTATGCGAAGCAATAGCTTTATGGGAATGGCCATTGGTCTTTGCATCTTTCATTTTAGTTTGGAAATGTGTATTTTGTCCATTGGTTTGTTTAGTGCAACTATTTGCACAGCGTTTGTGTGTTTTTGTTGAGGAGGTCATTTAGACTTTTTATAGCAGCTTTGGTTGTGTTTTGTGTAGCCACTAGGCTGATTTGGGTGTTGTATGGCTACTGGCCTTTTGTTCCTGCACAAAGTAGTTTGTTTTCTTGTGCGTGATTTAAATTCTTGTATTTTGAAGCATCTTATAATCTCTTGGAAATGGCCTTGAGAAATAATTCTTTGCCCAACACTCTCAGCATGCTATTAAAGGTGTTGGGTAAAATAGTTTATTGGTTCCAAAATTCCATAGTTAAAATACCAAGTTCCTTTAGGTTAATGTGAAAGTGTCTCCATAAACTTCAAAAATGAAGGATTTAGTGATTTAGAAAGCTAATTGAATTTTGTTTTAATATTTTTGTTTTGTTATAATATAAATTTTGTAATATGTGTTTCTTTAAAGTCTATGTACATGGTTGAGGGTTTTTTTTTTTTTTTTCTTTTTTTAAAGGAGAAAAACCTTATTTTAAGGGTTGGGAGACCCTAAAAAAGGTTATTGTGCTTTTATTTATTTTTGAATTTTTCCAGGGTCGCGAATCCTTCCTAAAGATGAAACATTTTTTTCAAGGGTCATGTAGGCCCTTGAAATTTCTGTTTCAAGGGTCACATAGGCCATCGAAATTTTTGTTTCTAGGGAATTTGTCTCAAAGTTATCAAGGGCCTTTTAGACCCTCAAAATAATCATTTTTTGAGGGTTTTTAATACTTATTTTAAGGGTTTTGACCCTGAAACAAACCAACTTTGTTGTAGTGTGTGTCTAGACTCTATAGTATAGTATTAAATAACATAACTCATTAAATTTATATAAACAAGTCACACAACTCATTAAATGAGTAATGTCATAATTAAAAATGGACTTGGTTGATCATTTGAATTGTCATATTATGAGTTAGAGTAATTTTTCTCAAATTGATTTGGAGGTAAACTCCATCCGAAATTTTTTCTTTGGGCAATTTTTACATCTCAATCTTGCCAACTCATACATGTACGTGTCTAAATCAATTTAAGAACCAGCAAGTGAGTTGCTACTACCAAACAAGATAGTCTTCCAGTAATCGGTTTGAGTTTTTGAAGTTTCAACTTTCAACCACACATGTGGACTAATATACCAACGCTAAAACATTGTGGACAAGGACATTCTTTCCAGTCTTGCCTTGGCGCGTACGCTCCGTGAATAAGGTCCAAAAAAAAGAAAGAACGAGCATCGAAGCTTGTACGCAAAAGAAGTCAAATCAATTTCTAAAACTCAAAGACTTGTCCTACATGCAAAGAACTCTAGTGGGGAAATTGGTGGGTTCCAAAATGCATGCCTTTAATTCTAGGCCATACAACAAAGTTTCTTCTTTTTTAGTAACCCCAATTGACTTGGTCCACTCGATGAGAGAAATCATGGCTCACAACGTTCCCTCCAGCATCTCATAATGCTTAAAAAAGGCTTATCAATCATGTTATAGCTTTTGCTATTTTGTCAAACTTAGTGGAGTCACAAATTCTCCATCGTGATTAATTACTACAAGGATCCTCGGCCACAATCAACTTTATAATATTAATTCCAAATATTTTCTCCACCACAAAGTTTTTCTTCTTCATAATGCCTTTGATAAGTTTATACGACCAATGTCTTTAAAATAAGGTAAAAGACACAATGCCACTTTTGTCATGTAGTAACACTTTTTGTCATGCAGTGGTATTCATGTCATTATGTTGCATTTCCAGGAAAGAATTCACATTCATTTGAATTAGTCAAAAAATATTGGCATATCATGCTTTTACATTTCCTATAAAAGGCTATCTTTTCTCCAAGTTTAGGCCATGCCATAATTGAGTTTTTAGGAAGAATGTGCAAAGGTATAGTCCTAGAAGAGGGAAATCTGCCTATACCCCAAGGTGTTGTTTCGCCTGAGGCCACCAGTACTGGCTCGGTTTCTTGCGAGCTTTGTGACTCAAAGGCTTCACTATATTGCCAAGCTGATGATGCTTTTCTATGTAGAAAATGTGACAAAAGGGTTCATGGGGCTAATTTCTTAGCCCTCAGACACATTAGGTGCTTTCTCTGCAACACATGTCAAGACCTTACACAACGTTATCTCATTGGAGCTTCGGTCGAGGTGGTGCTTCCTACAATTGTTAGTTGGTCAGAGAGAAGCCAGTGTAATTCCAACACTGAAAAAATGTGCTCAAGAAAGCTTAAAATGCCTTTTCTGTTTCTCTAATTTTTTTTTTTTTTTAACTTTTTACAATTAATATTTTCTTTACTTTTCTATTTTTTTTATTGTGAGGTTGTGTAGTCTTTGTTTGATTGATATAGGCTTACATGTCTTTGTATCATTGAGCATAGAGTAGTGAATTTCATATGGAAGACCTGATATAACATGTTATTATGTCATATAATCTGGTATTCAGCCTTCTTCTCTTGTAATTGTTGTTATTAGTTGTAATTTGTACCAGGTGATTACACAGTATTTTCTTTAAACTTCAATGTTGATAACAGTTTCAGCTATAGCAATCCCTGATCAATTATCTGCTGGCACAACCCGTATGACACAGCTATTAAATTGTCTGTATTGGTAAATGGTAACACTAAGTACAGTTGGAAAGACCGTGATAACTTTTCATTCATACAACATCATAGATAATTCACAGATGATTGCAAAGTTGATTGAGAAGTAAATTCTCTGATCAGAGATTATGAATTATCCAGTACTTCCAAGAATCCCAACGGTTTGCTTTAATCAGAAATTGAAGCTGTAAATCAGCTGTGAATATCCATCTACGGAACCATCTATAAATCAGTCTCTGCAATTGCTTGCCTCCCAAAGTTTATATCATAGAATTTGATTGCCACCCTTATAAAGAGTGAAAAACAAACAAATAAAAAATGACACCCTCTCAGAACTTCCGCCACTTTTTCCATTAATGTTGTGACTTGTGAACTTTAGACCAGCATCACAAGTTATACCACGTCTTCTGCAGTTTGTCTTTCTTTCTTTTTCTTTTTTGGGCCAAAAAGTCTTCTGCAGCTTGTTTATAACTTCATATTGCTCTTTTGTTGTGCAATTAAATCATAATTTTATTCCTTCCATGCAAAACAAAGAATTATACGTCAAGTGTGCCAACCATCGGTCCATTCATGCCAGAGAACACAATTCCTTATGAATATGCACATATGCATTTTCTTGTAATCATATCTCTTATATATTAGAGATATCAAGGCTAAAGCACATTGAATGATTATAGTTAAGGCTCATGTTATTATCCTAGTCCAATTTCATTGTGGTAAGAATCATAATTCTACTTGCATACGTAATTCTAATAATACTATTATTATAACCCTAAGGTTAGTAAAACATTAGGCTATGATTAATCTACAACATATACCTTCCAATTTGATCATTGTAAGTTGTAACAAAGAGCTCAATGGTATGGATATAACTACTTAGGGCTTTCCGCTGCTTTTAGGCCTCTAAGGTTGTTAATACCTCACGTTGTCTTTCTCTCTCTACTTCTTAATATTTTTTCACCTCGCGTTGTCTCTCTCTCTACTTCTTAATATTTTTTTTCTTCTAACGTGGTATTAGAGCTATGCCTTACCTTTTCTAACTTGATATCTCTCTTTGGCCCTCACAAATTTCTCAAAGCTCAATCGCCTCTCACCACCACTACCAGCCACTCTATACAACTCACTTCGATCCATTCCCTATGGTGGACATTGTCTAAGTTCTCAAAAGTTCTCATTCTCATCAATGCTGCTAGCAACTCCTACATGGCACAGTATTGATGTATTCCTTGCCGTCTACAATGTCTTGATAAAAACTCATACACATCTTCACATGTTCTTCTCGGTGATGCATTTCTACCATTTATAGTCAAGTTTCTTAGAGCACTCCTCTGATTGATAGCTTCTATTTCTATCAGCTTTCTTTTTGGTCATGCATTTCTACATCTTTGGTTGAACTTTTTAGATCACGTCTATGATTAGTCTCCTCCACAACTACAATGTGTGAACTTTCCTCAACAACATCAAGCTTCAATCACCATGCGCCCGCTTGGCAACTGGCCTTTATGTAGCCTATGGTTTCACACTTTCCTACCAAACTCAAGTTACCTTCAAGCTTCCAACTTGAATTTGAGGGGGGAAATGTTAGAGATGTATCAAAGCACAAGTACACTGTTATTCTGGATAAGTTTCATTGTATTATCCTAGTCCAAGTTCATTATACTTGAAATCCTAAGTCCTAACTATATTAACCTGACCCTAAGATTGGTCAAGGGTTAGGCTATGATTATTGATTAGTTTATAATTTATACATTTCAGTGGCACACAAAATCCAATAATAAAGAATTAACCAGTTTTCCATTGTGGATGTAGCCACTAAAGACAAACTATGTTCATTCCTCCCGTCCTCCATTACTGATTTACTAGAAGTAGAGATTGATCCACGCTCTGTTCGAGCCCCTTTCAAGTAGACTATATGTAAGGACCTACCGACTCCACTAAAGCTAAATCAAGAATCTGCTTTGAATCCACTATCTCTTTATTTTTTTTCCTGATATTTATTTTATTCTAACATAATATTAGAGCTATACCAATCCTTTTCTAACATCTCCTATTGGTACATCCTATTGATTCACTAATCAAATTCTTCTACATACATAACAAACTGAGTTGCTTACGACAATTACCATACATTCTTTAAGATTGACTTCGCTAAACTTGAAGCTAGAAATAATTCCCTGAATTGATATGTATCATATTTTGCACCACATATAAATCAATGATTACTCATCGTATGTTTATTCTAACTGGATTCTTGAACATTCTACTTCAAAAAGAACAACTCATTCTGGCAAAACTATGACACTTTTCCTTAAACCATAAAAAAAAAAAAAAAAAACCCATCAAAAAGATCAACATCATAGATTGTATCCTCTTTTAAACTTCAAGTAACAGAAACCAGTAGAACTGAGAAGCTTTAAATACAAAAACATACCTGTGATGGAAGGGTAAGTGTTACTTATCATTCTTAAATATGGAAGTTCTAGTTTTATTACAATTTGTAAAATATGAATCTGGAATCATTACATGGAGTAGAGACTGATTAAATATATGAATGCAACTACAATAACAAAAAAATGACTTGCAATAAGGTTTCTGCCTTAAGAAAGGTTGCTGGAGCTGGCAGCAAAAGCAAGAGGAGGTTCTACATAAGGATAGGCAAAAGAACATGACTGAAAGGTCCTCACTCGACGTTCTTCATCAATTCTATTTCCTGACTGAATATCCATTGCCATTGCCAGAGTATAAACAAAAGATTAAGATATTGATTAGTAAAACTGGAAACAATTGTTTCTATTTTAGTGCCATAGACAAATTAAGCATCAAGAAGACACCTATAGATCATCTTGATGGCATACAACCAATGCTTATACAAATAATGAAGTTCAAAAGTAACATTGCCTATGAGATTTTTTGGAACACTTAGAAAGAATAATTGTTGAGGCGGCATACAGATTGCCAGAGACGTGACCATGTCTAAATTAATTTATTTTAAGTTACTACCAATGCTGAAGATCCATCATTGTACGCATGAACTGTGCTGTAAATTGATGAAAGGAGAAAATCAAAGATAATGCTAAAAAAGGGAGCATTCTTAAAATCTTTTCGTTTTTATTTTTAATATTTTAATGATTTGAAGATTAAAGGAACAAAGTACTAGATACATATAGGATCTGGAGAGAGAGAGAGAGGGAGGTAAATAACCTGTAAGAAGATGATGCTCAGTTGACTATGGACAATCCCAGTCTGAAATCACAAAAGAACAAACAGAATTGCATAGATAAGAACATGACACAAAGCATAAGGGTTAATAAAAATGAAAAAAAAAGGATCTATTCCATGTGTTCAAACAAACAAAACATTAACGGCATGAGTAATAATAACATAAAATGAAAAGGCTTGCAAAGGTATATAAAAAGAAACCTGTAAGATTTTCCTATTTACAAAATTTTACAAGAAAGAAGCTTTTCTTTATTCATCATTATTGAGTTAGGAACCTATTCTGATAATGAGAGAGCATATTTTCATCAGATAAAACTGCATTTATCTGTTCGATTAAGTTGTTGATATCTATCTTCTCATGCAGGGAATGTAACATGCATTTGCTGCAGGAATACCTTTTTCCAATTAGGCTTTGTCTTGCAAGGCAAGACATGGAGATTGGGTGATATGGCTCAGAAGTCACTTGTCGTGAGGGGGTCATAATCATATACCTCACCTTGTTTCACAAATCTCCCTTTCACACGCTTTCTAGTATCAGCTCTGGCTTTACGAGAGGCATATCTTATTTGTTTACCAAACCTATACATGAAACACATGCCAAATCAATTAGGAGTTGACTGTAAGTAGAATTTCTGAGATATTAATGAAGTACTGGATATATAAGGGCAGACTTCAGTGAAGGAAAAACATAAATCTACCAGTCAGTTCAACCAAAATCAAAACAAAAGTTATTCATAATAATATTATTCTGATATGAGAGGCATAAACCGGAACCATGACTTCTAGAAAATAAATAAGAATAAGAAGAGGAAGACTTCAAAGATAGGCTACATACTTTTTGAACTTTCTAAGAGAGACATCTTTCAAAAATTCATGATATATTTGCTAAGATATGCTCACATGTAAATTTTATTTAGAAAAGTTTAAATAAAATTTTCTGCAATGTAATTCACAAAATACACAGTTGCATCACAGCCTCTTGTTATGATATAGTTTTAAGATAATGAATTAGGAAATTTCTATATTCTCATAAATGCTAATTTTAGGTATACAAGAGGTGTCAGCACTTTATGTTCCATTACCCACACTCCCATCTTTGATAAGATGCCTGTTAAAAATGAACACGTGACTGGCTGTGATAAGTGGAACATAGTTTAGAACACTTGAAATGGCAGAGGTAGCAAAGATGTCTTTCAAGCACTTTTGGAAACAAAAGGATACGTATATCAAGATTATAAAGTTTTTATATATTTTCTATAAGTAAGATTATAAAGATATCATGTTAAATTATCATTTAATCAAGTCAGAGTTGAGACGTATACGTTCGACTTTTCTTTTTTTCATTATATCTCATCTTAGCTTTATCCCTTGCTTGTGGGCAGCTAGCCTCCAAATTTGATTCCCAAGGTGATTCAACTGTCAGAAATACTGGTGATAATCCACAATCTTGATAATCAGCTGCACTGCTTTCACCCGTGATGTTGGATAGTGAAAGTGATATGCTTGAATGAACTTGCCCAGTAGGAAACCCCAGATTGATGTTTCTGGTGTGAGTAGGATTCAGAAGTAAGCAATTTGGACTACCACTAACAGGCATCATACTAGCTGACCCACCAACATGAGAGGATTGAAAACCCACACAATCTTGCTGTCCTGATGACGATGCCTAAAACGTACAGGAGGGCAACTCTCAGTCAAACACACAAGCAAATTTTGTAAACTTCAAAAGTAAGTGGAATTCAAAGAAAGGCTATTGTTTTCAGCCATTTTGACAGGTAAGTCTATAGTAAAGGATCATTCCTAGCATGTCAGAGTAGAAATGAATAGTTAAATGTAGTAGCAATGCTTAAAAGCCATATTTGAGCCTTCCAAATTAAAAAGCATTCCCCAAAATTGATCTGTACATACTTGTAGTTAAATATTCCAGAAATCATGGAAATGGATATCACAGCGTTGATCATTAACAATCCTATAAATAGTATTTCATTTGACTGAATATGAAACTTTAAATTCTAACACTAGGATTTTGGATTTTGTTGCCTGCATTATAACTTTATAAGTCAGCAGTATTTGACATGTCACTATGAACCTTTGTCAATAATTATGTGCACTGTGCAAACAAAATGAATGGATATTTGTGCATGAATGTCTTACATGTTAAATCTCCATGAATATTTCAAGTTGGACAAGAGAATTGAGGAGAAGAAAGTGGAATAATAATTAAAGATGACTCAATGGAAAGAGCTATAAAGGTCAAGAAAAGATAGAACCTCTAAAGCACTCTCAATAGGACCATTAGATTCAGTGACTGATAGGTTTTTCTCCATCGATAGACATTCCATTCCTCCATCCTCAAACTGGTATCTAGTAGAACCTTGGGGACAGCCAAATATCTCGCCATTTTTTAATGACACATCATCCATGTTGAGGCCTTCACAGAGATCATCAGTATCAACAAGATCCTTGAAATTCAAAGATTCCTGAAGTACATTAAGTAAATCAATGCATGACTTAGAATTACCAAAGGTCCAAAAGTACAGTTACTTTTTTTGGGGACAAAAGTAGAGTTACTTGATGAAGAAGATTAAACATTAGGGAGATAAACTTGTAGTTCAAAATCTCAATGCTCACCGAATCAGAAAGGTAAGCATGTAACCTTAGATGGATAAAGACACCATGAAAACTAGTTAAAGTATAATATACAAAATTTTTAGAATATATCTACTTACTCTACCAATTTAAGAGAAAAACTGGAAATACAAAATAAAAAATTACCTTTGGTAAATTTGATTCTTCAGAAAAGAAAGGTGCTTGATCTCTGCAGTATGGCATGTAAGTTGGATTTGTTGGAATCAAAGAAGACAGCCCTGTCCAAGACTCAAACTTAGAGCAAGGTTCAATTTCATTCGGTTTAGTTGCCAACAACTCCAATGAGCCCTCGTTATCCCTTTGTTCCAAACAGTTGTTGATGCAGTTCTCACTCATAGGCTGTGTGGTCATGTACTCCCAACCACCAACAAAATTACTTGAAGAAGACGAATCAAGAAGAGAAGACCAAATCCTTGACAACTCTGTCAAAGAAGGACAACCTGTATAACAATTCAATGACTGGCGTCGATGCCCCAGCCTTGAACACTCATTACCATTCCAATCACAGCCTTGACAAAGAGACATTTTATCATCCATGCAGCGGACAATTGCAGGCTGGGAATTGCACTTATCACATAAGAGCGAACGCATGTGCCTACGGGACAAAGAATTGGCAGAGTGTACACATCCGTCACAATGCAAGCAAAGGCGTGCCAAATCCGATTTACAATACACCACTGCCCTCAACACCCCACAAAATTCACACAGAGGCTCCATACTTCCCTCCTTTTAACTTAAATAAAAGTAATTATTTTTTCTAATGGAATTAACTGAATCAAAGCTCTTGGTGGGTATTCGGGTTTATTGTTTCAAAGCTCAAACCACTGACTCCGTAGTCCTTCACAATTCCATAACAACCAAAATGTAAACCATCATCACAAATTAACAAATACACAAAAAAATCAACATAAGTATGTGTCCAACTAAGAGTTTTTCAGCATAAAATATCAATCCCATCATCATTTAAGTATTCCAATTGCATTTTCATACTCCTAGTCCAATGATCTATATATAGATAAGATCAATGAAGAAAAAAGAAATCCTTCACCATTACATAACAACCAAAAAAAGCAAGCCAGCATCACACACTAACAAAAAGCCATCTAAAATTTTACTAAAGTATGCATCAAAGTATCAAACTATATATTTGTTTTTAAAAGTATAACTTATCAAATCCACCATTGTATCAGACTGTCAATACTGTAATGGCATTTCACATTTGAGTCCAATACATAAATTATATCAATGACGACGGAAAAGAAGCACTTACCGGGTGCCGAAAGAAATGTTTAGAACATATTCAACCAACATCAAGAAACTTAGATTCCATTAATGAGAGCAAGGAAAGGTGAGGTTGATAAAAAGAAAGCAAATACTTTGATAAAGAAGCAAAAGGTTATAGCTATTGGAGAAAACAAATGTTGAACACTTAAGTAAGCTACGTTGGCTTTGGCATTGGAAACACTGTACGAGGCAAGCTCAGCTCGTTATTTATTTATGTGTAAGTGTTTTTCCTAGGCTTTGTGGGTGTTCGACACGTGGCAAAACGTGGACATTAGTAAGCGATAGCATGGTGACTTGGATAGGCTTAATTCGGATATGCTATGGCCAGCCTTATTGCTCGGAGAGTGGACTGGGCTGGGCTATGGCAATGAAAGGTAAATAGATGAAAGATTTGGGGCAAGAAATTCGTGAAGCATTCACATACGATGCTATCATTATCAAATCACAATTTTACGTGTGTACTTAATTTTTCAAAATCAATGTGATTTGTTTTTGTTCATGCGAAACTTTAGTTACGCGTCCTAGATAAAGGGTTTAAGAATTTGTGGTGGTGAATTGGGAGTGCTGATGATTTTTTTTCTTTTTTCTTTTTTTTGCTGTCTAAGCACTTCAATTGGATTTGGTCGTGTTTTACCCTTCATGACATGTTAAATCTATCTCGTTCTTTGCCTTTGTAAGTAATACCAAGCCAAACCCGTATATAATTAGGCAAAGATTGGGTCCTATATATTAGACTCGTTAAGATATGAATAGCTAGCAAGTGTTTGACATTTGTCTGTATCCCAATAGATCCAATGTCCAAAAGTACTAAACCCAAGCCGATTTTTATACAATTATATATTTACAGTTTCATCCTAATTATTATCTTTTCTTTTTTAGTTTGATTGGGCCATCTCTTTTTAATGATGATGAATTTTTATTTATTTATTTTTAGTTTATTAAACAAAATGAAAATGACAATTTTTATTAAAAAAAGTTAAATGAACCATGAATGTCTAAAGTTTGTGATACTAAATATCTTGTAATTCAGGGACATTAATTGGTCTTTTTATTATATATATATATATATATATATATATATATATAATAATAATAATAATAGAATGTAATTCTTATCACCCACTTATTCCAAGTATTATAACTATTTATCCAAAGAAAAAAAAATCAAAGTTTATGATATTTAAATTATGCAAACCAGTGCATTGTATACGGTATACACATGGACATGTTAAGCTTTTGAATTAGAAGTGGATTTTTTTTTTTTTTTTTTTTTTTTTTTTTGGGGGGGGGGTGGGGGGGTGAATGAGAGGTTGCTGATTTGACTCCTGTTTGTATCGACTTAGCAATTGGATTGGTTCTTAACTTCTTATCCCAAAGTCAAATAGGTATCACTCTTGTTATTTAACTACCCTTGTTTTATGGCGTTTAATCCTTAAGCTGTTCTTACTTCTTACTTCTTAGCTTCGACTAACTCTCTCAAACTTTTATTCTTATCCATCAGAGACACATGTTTGGCTTCTACAATGTAGCTCCGAATCTCCAGAGCTCTCTACCTTAGAGCTAACCAGGATTCCGCTTGGTAAAAATAAAACTACTGTAAATGAATTTTAAGTTCTAATAGAATCAATTATGATAGTCTTCCCAAAAAACATTATGATATAATGAATTTTGGTTTACCATATTCTTTTGAACTCTTACTTAAAAAGTAATTATGAGTCTGCTCCAAAAAAAAAAAAAAAGTAATTATGAGAAATGAAACTGAATTTAATTACAACACATAAGAAGTAAATGTTTTATTTAATAATAATTTATTCCCTAAAATACGAGTAAAATATTTATTCACATCTTTTCCCTTGCTACCTAAAAGTTTCCGCCATTGCTTAACCTGAGACCGGTTAAATATAATGTAAGGTCTAAGTCGATAACTTTAAATGGGGCATGAGTTTTGCCTCTTTGTCTTTAAAGTGCATCCATATTTGGCCAAATATTGAAATGGATAGTAACATTATAACCTAATTATCTTTTTCATTTTTTTGGGTAAGTAACCTAGCTAAATGTAAAACCTAGACAACATCAGAAGGATATTCTCCCTTTAGAAACAACATATGTTGTCAACTATGTTGATACCGTATTTTGTCCACCCTCAATTTGTGTGCCAGACTCTAAAAAACCCAAAAATATCATTTTCTCTTCATGGGGTCATGAGAACATATAGAATGGCGTGACACAACCCATTCGGACACCGAAGTGCTCAAAGTATCTTTTTCAACCAAAATGACCAAAATGCCCCTAGTTAGTCATAGGTTGACCAAATGTCAAACATGGTCAAAATCCCCACAAAACAACATTTTTCATGGTTTTATATCAAGCCCGAGCTCCTCAGAGATTTTTAGCAACTTTGACCAAGTTTTACCAAGTTTTACCCGAAGTTGACTCTCCGTAGGCCCCAAAAACCCTAATTTTGATCCGGCCATCGGAACTAGTTGAAATTGATTCCATGGCAAATATAATAAAATTATCATTCCAACGACTATTTATGGGTCGAAATTAGAGTTAAAACGGATGAGATATTGGGAAAACTGTGAAAAGCGCGTCAACACACTTTCCGAGGTCATAATTTTTGATCAAACCGTTGGAATTTTAATTTATTTAGTGTTCTAAAAACTAGACATCCAAAGATTTCTAGGAACACCAAGATCGCCTCAATCGGAGTCTAGGAAGACCTCCAAATGTGCATCTGAAGTTAGAACCTAAAAAGTTCATAAGGACGAAATTGATGTCGTCAGCCAGGCCGACCCGGCAGCCCTTGTTTGGCCTCCGACCCGACCTGGAGGCCCTTGAAAGGCCGTTGAGCCTCGAGAAGTGTGCCAAGGGCTATAAATAGCCCCTAGCACCCCAGATTGGACATGAATGGAAAAAAGGGGGTTTTGGGAGCTGTTTTGGGCATTTTGGGAAATTTTTTTCTCTCTTTTCTCACTATATTTCTCTCCAAAAAACACAAAAACACATCAAAGCTTTTTGATTCTTCTCCCTTCTCCAAAAATACAAGGTAGTGTTCATACCCTCCATCTTCCTCTCCTTGGTTCCATACCTTAGATTTGAGGTTTAAGGGGTATGGATGTAGCTTTTTAGCTACTATCCATACCCCTTTTTCTTTAAAGCTTCATCAACTTTTTTATCCTTTCTTTTTACTTAATTAACACTATTTATTGCTTTCTTTAACATGTTTCTTGCTTTATTTGTGCTTCTAGCTTAAATCTCCTTACTCTTTATGCTTTATGCTATGTTTTGTGCTTAGATCTACATCCTTCATGCCTTTATGTTTAGATCTACATGCTTAGGGTTTTTATGCCATGTTTCCTTTGTTTTGTTCCTCTCTTTGCTTTGTGTTGTTGTTAGGGTTATGTGCTCAGATGCTTGATACCATGTCCATGGTTATGCTTTGCTTTGATCTATGTGCTCGTCTGCTTTTTGACATGTTTTATGCTTAGATCCACATCCATACATGTTTGTATGCTTGGATTCACATTCTTCCATGTTTATGTGCTCGTCTTCACATGTTCACACATGCGCTGCCATGCCTATGCCTAGATCTTTGTTTTTACATGCTTGCATGCTCGCTAGGTTTTCACATGCTTATATGTCTAGATCTATGTTCTTTCATGTTTGTGTGCTTGGATCCATGTTCTATGTGCTTTATGCCATCTTCCATGTGCTTGTGCGCTCCATGCCATAATTGTGTGCTTAGACTTAGGCTATGTTTGTCTTGCCATGTGCTATTGTAGCCCTTTTTTCGCTTTACCTTTCTTTCTTGTATTTTGGCCTATTGGTTCGGACTTGATCTAGACCCTATGGTCTTTGTCTTCGTCCATATATGTTGGCCTATATCAAAGGGTTTGGATCACCCGTTTTGCATGTCTATGCTTGCTTGTTTCTATGCTTTATGCTTGTTTTAGCCTCTCTTGTTCTAGGCTTTGCCACGTTTGACACCTTTAGCGGATTTATGGTTGGGCGGTTACATCTAACGCCCATGAGACCTTGTTTGGATGTAACCATTTGGGGATGCATCTCTATGATGTCGGTTGCTTTGTACATACCTTTCCCCCTTTTCTGCCCTATGCGATGATATGCTTACCATGCTTGTTTGCGCCACCCGTTGGCTTGCTATGCATCTCTACATGCTTGCTTACATGTCCATGCATGAGTCTTGCTTGCTAGTGTGTCATCCATGCTTCAACACAATGAAACTATGGACATATGATCCAAACCTACATTTGTCCCTCGCAGACACAACCCTTTTGTTTACCTTTTGCTTGTTTGTTTGTTATCTAGCTTGTTTGCCTGCTCATATGTTTGCTCGTATCCTAGTTGCTTTGCTTGCCATATCTATCTTGCTTGTTCGCTTTGTGTCCTTTTAATATTATCTATGCATTTTCCTTCCATTGTTAGTCTGTTGGTTGTCTTATCTTTGCCTTTGCATGTACACACACGGAGCGAGGACACACGAAGCAAGGACACATGGAGCTAGGGCACGATTTCCTAGGCGCAAGCAAAAAGGGCATGGATGCAAGCATGTGGTCAATCCAAGCGGCTACAGTCAGTAGGTTTAGGGTTTAGCATTTTCCCTTTGGTTATGTACTCTTTTAAACCCACTTCTTCCTCCTCCCTTTCTCCCTTAGATGGTTTGTATTAGGTATATCATGCTTTGTACCATTCGTCCTCATCTCTAGGGATGTAGGCATTTACTTTCCTGCTCTATGTGCTTGCATTGTGCATGATGTATATATATATATACCTGCTCGACCCCCTCCGATGTGATTGTAACAGTTCGTGTCACCTAAGGCAAGCAATGCCTAGTTTCCACAGCGAAAGTAAGGTGACATGTCACCAGATTTTCGCCTCGAAAATCTGGTACTCAGCTCGAATGCCATAGGAAAGCATAGATTGGGACCACACCCTTTCAAAAGCCAAACCTCAAAGCCCCCATGCATGCAAAGACCCGAAAGCCAATGCCGAAATCATGTTTTTTACAGCCAATCTCCAAAAATTAAGGTTTTATCAAAACAAATGACTGTCCTTGGACAGGCATTGTGGGGTACCTAACACCTTCCCCACACGTAACTAAACTTCCGGACCTAAAAATCAAGATTTTTTGCCATCCACATTAGATTAGGAAAAATGACATTTTTCTTAACCTAGGATTGGTAATAAAATCAACTAGAAACAGGTGACCAATCACACTTTAGAAAAACCCAATGATTGGTAGCAACTCCACTCAGCTTTGGTAATCCCTAAATAACGCCAAAGGTAGACTTACCTTCCTCCACCGAGAGAGAGAGCACCCGAAGTTTTGCGTAAACCATACATATTCATCGAGAGGGGTATCCGACAGGCCTTACGCGTGCGAGAGTTGTTACCACGGCGAGTGGTCAAACGAAGGCCCACGGCGACGGCGATTTTTCCGTTGCCAAGGTTGAGGTCGAGTTTCGACAAACTATTTATGGGAAAAATAAATAAATAGACATGAAGCTAAATTAAGGAACATATTAAGTTTTTTGCCTTCTCAAAAAATAAAAATAAAAATTGGAGAAAGTTTCAACCTATGACATCCGCTTCTAATGATAACTCTTTATCATCAAACCAAGACAGCAATCGGTTTTGAACCTGGAACCTCCACCTCTCAAACTCTTAAGAATGAGCTCATGACCACTAGACAACTACCCCCGGTGGTCTTTCTCATGGATAATGTTGACTATTTTCTTTTGCTTGCCATGGAATCTATTAAGCAAAAGAAAATAGTCAACATTATCTTAAAGATCAATTACAAGGAAAATTAGTGCCTTAACAAAAAGAGCTTAAACATCATTACCCAATGAACCGACAGGTTCCAAATATATTATATGTATGGACCGTTAAAATAAGAAAAAGTTTAACTACAAACTTAGTTGTAGTCATTGGTTACAAATTTACTTAATATCATTTTATTGGATGTAGATTTTAAAAAAACCACAATTAGATTACATTTTCTTTTTATATTCTCCATGCTTACAAAATTTTCAGAATATTTAAGATCAATAGCTATGTTATCAATTAAATATTTAAATTTCAATTTTTGGTAGTCTAAAATTATACCTAAAAAATAAGTTTACAGATCAAATAGTAAATAATATCCGATTAACACGAAATATGATATGGGTGTTAAGAACATAAATAACATGCAATATAATGGTTAGATTTTCAAAATATGTAACCATGTTAATTTTTTAGTGGAAGTTGTAGTTATTGACTACAACCCAGTTTGTAGCCAAGTTTTTTCCATTAAAATAAAACAATGCAACCTAGGTATTTCAATAACTTGGTTTTTCTTCTCTCTCTTCTTTGCTAGAATTTATACTACCTGAACAAAGTTATTCTAGTAGATGAAAATTTTCAGTACTAGATTTCATCTACCAAATGTGAATCTCAATTGATCTTGGGACGTATAGCCAAAGTACAATAATTCTAATCAAATAAAAGGGCTCGCAGAAGGCATGATGCCTAGGATTTAATGTTGGGAAATTGTCTCAAATTCCAATTGTGACTTGGAAAGTCAATTAGGTTTCCTGGTTGAAGAAGGAAAAATTAATTTGGGTTTCCTTGTTGTAGAAGGAAAGAATATTCCTTGGTGTGGAAGGAAGTCTATTCCTTGTTAAAGAGGTAATGTATTCCTAGTCCAAGGGAGAATAGATTTCTTGTTAAAGAAGTAATGTATTCCTAGTCCAAGAGAGAATAGCAAAAGAGTCTTATAAATAGACAATGCTACAAAGAAGTTGAAGGCTTTGGCCCAAGGGTCCTCCCTATGGGGAGAGAGAAAATTAAGTGTGAAACCAAGAGAGAGAAAAGAGATTTTCGCTTGGGAGGAATACAAGAGGAAGGAGAGAGTAAGGTATCGCCATCTTTGAGAAGACACAAAGAGAGTATGTGCAAGAGCAAAGAAAGAGGAAGCCGCACAAGAAAGAAAAAGAAGAGAAAGCAGCCAAGAGGGAGCCGCTTAGGTAAAAGAAGATAGCCAAGAGAGAGCTATACGTGTAGAAGAAAATAAAAAGGAGAGAGTAAAGTGTTGCTGCCTTTAAGAGATAATTAGTGTGTGTGTGTGTGTGAGAGTTTCTTTAGTCGTGAGACATACACAAGAATTATTATAATTATTTTCATAATAGTGAAATTATTTGGAGTTTGTCCCGTGGTTTTTCCCTTCAAAAAGAAAGGGTTTTCCACATAAATTTTGCATTCTTGTGTGTGATTGTTGTTTTGGATTGCTAATATTGTTAATAATATAATTTGGAACCCAACATTTGAAACAAAATTGCCTTTTTAGTTTCATTGCAAAACCATTTTTTGAATTTGGAGCATATTGAAAACATAAGATTTTATAATGACGTTGATCCTAGGATTTTTTAATAAAGATAGAGTTTCAAGTTTTAGCTCAGATCATAATTCATGGGATTTGAGCTACTACTGAAATATGCATTATGTGTGGGTTTGAATACCACGTTTCCAAACCCACGTCTGTGTTTCTATCTTTTTTTTTTTTTTCAATGCATGAATAGTAACATCACATGGATGCACTATGCTGGAGACACTGTTCATGCACTGTAGCAGCACTGTTCATACATTTAAAAATATTAAAAATGGGTCCCACAGTACTATTCACACATTTTAAAATTATTTTACTACAGTGTTTTTAGTTTTCATTTTTCAGTTTTCAGTTTCAGCTGTATCCAAACGGACCCTATGTATAGAATGTGACTTTAGAGTTTGAGATATGCTAATATTCCTAAAAGTTTAAGAAATGCAATGCCATAGGATTTTATATAGCAAAGACTTGGTCACAATTTTATGACTTTCTTTCATTTTATGTGTGGGGCCCCAGATGTTCAAACATTTAAAACAATCCCGGCCCACTCCCTATCCGGCCCAAGGCCCGCGCCAAGGAGAATATAAAGGCCGAGGATGCCCACCTCCTCGGCCTACTGACGTTGATAGAGGGAAAATATCCCCCACCTATCAAACGTACGCCACCAACCTTCTGACCGCTTTAATGGTGAGGTGACCAGCAAACTCAGGTGCCTTGGTCACTCCAACTAATAGAAAGTCTGCAAAGGCGGCTGAGAACTAACATAAAGCCTGCAAAAGCAAATGATGGGACAAACCCATATACACAGAGTCCGGATAATCGACAAATGGACGGCTAAGATTAACTAAAACGATACTATATAACCAAGAGGATTCCCAGCATAGGAGAGGCCCCCCTGATATTTATCAGTCCTAAGAGAAAGGACAAGATTTAGATCAATTCTAAAGAAAAATAGATCCTCGGACTGAGTCGAGGACGAATACGCTTCACAAACACTTAACCAAAATCATCAGGATCCTCACAAACACTTAGCCGAAATCATTATAAAGATCTTCATAAACACCTAACCAAAGTCATGGTCCTTATTTTCATAGAAAATACTTAGTTAAATTAACAAGGCAACTATCCCTATGACTTTCATGTCATTCGTTGTTTGCTATGTTGGTGCCTAGCCTTTCTACCCACATCTCTACAAATTTTATTGTAAAGGGTCCATTACAAATTGAGTCCTTACAATTGGCGCCGTCTGTGGGAAGACTTGTGCGCTAGCAGGTGCGACGGTTGGTGTAAAAAAAAATCAAGAGCAACACTTTTAAAAAAAAACACATCAGAACAATACAGTTTACAGCAACAATGTTCATTCAGAAGTCTACACTCACAAGAAACAAGAATATGCGAAAAATAAAAAGAGACAAAACAAGTCTACTTCTTTATTAATATATGAAGAAAAAGTTACATCTCTTACAAGTGATGCCCGTGGGGCTTGTTCTAAAACTAACTACAAAGACAGACGCCTAGCAAAGCTGGCAGAGGAACAAAAGATAGAAAAGAATGCTCATTGAGGAACAAAAGATAGAAAAGAAGGCTGGTTGAGGAGCAAAAAAAGAAGAGATAAAAGGGAAAATGAGGAAGGAAGGCAACATGGAAGGCGGAAGAGGCCGCGGCACAGGATGGCTCCACTTCTGGGTTCCGCCTGGTTTCCCTCCCACCCCCATCGCTGCCGGCTTGGAAGGTCACAGACCCATGCCCAAAGGAAGGAGGTTACGTTCTTTCTGGATCCTCCTCCAAACGGCAAGGTGGGTTCCACCTCTGGTTATGTTGAAAAGAAGGAGAATCTTCGGACTTCTCCTACCTCAACCCCAACGTGACGTTCAGGGTCGGGGTGCCATCCTCAGCTCCTGATAGGGGCTATGCATCCTCGTGACCGCCCTTTCCAAGGGCCAATTCATCTGAAGGAGCTCAAACTGCTACTTCTTGCAGAACCTCTGGGCAATATTTTTGGGAGAAGTTTAAGACGAATGTTTGTCAAGTGTGAAGAAAAAGGTTGCCCTAAAAACGCCTTTTATAGAGGGCGAAAAGTTGGTGAGAGCCAATTCGCATTAAATCCCAAGGAGAGGTTTTCGGAGGCAATAATTCCACCCAAATTCCAAGGGGCTCACTCGCCGTTAGATCCTCGTAAATCTACGACTGACATTAATGAGGAGGTGCCTCATTAACGATGAGACACCGAAGCGTCAAAGCGCGTTACTTGAATGACTAAAGAGACGCCTCGTAATCAGAGGAGTCACGCCAAACGAAGAGGCAGAACAAAGCGGGTCTTCTCCTACCCCAACCTCAGCACGCGTTTATTATTACTTTGCTTGAAAAGTTTACTTATTTAAATGCTTATTGTAAATTATAGCAATGTAAAATTAAATGGCTATGGATAAATAGATAAGATAATAAATAAAATGAGAAAACTAGGTACTGGACAGAACCAAGGCATTGCATGGTCCTCGGACTCTAGCCTCTGGGGAAACCAGATACTTCAGATGAAAATGAGAAAACTAGGTACTGGACAGAACCAAGGCATTGCATGGTTCTCGGACTCAAGCCTCTGGGGAAACCAGATACTTCAGATGAAAATGAGAAAACTAGGTACTAGACAGAATCAAGGCATTGCATAGTCCTCGGACACTAGCCTCTGGGGAAACCAGATACTTCAGATTAAAAACCAAGTGTTAGACAAAACTTAAGCACTGCATGGTCCAAGGACTCAAGCCAACAGGGAGACCACTTCCTCATGAAATACTAAGTGCTAGGGAAAGCCAAGGTCTTGCATGGTCTTCGGACCCAAACCTATGTAGAAACTGGTCACTACAGAGTAATATAAGCGCTGAACGGAACCAGGGTCCTTGTACTGATCGTGGGCCCAAATTTACGGCAAAGTCAACCCCTTTGATGCTAAATAATGAGCCCTATCAGGGACGAAAACCACAAGAAACTGAGCGCTAAAGCACAGACGACTTAAACCTACCCATCCTATAGGAACCAATAAGAAGCTCATGCAGAAAAGTATAAACTAGAAAGATAAAAGCCTTGTAAAAACAAGGAAAAACTCCTCGGACAGGCCCTTAGCGCCAAAAAGAAATTGCAAGAGCAGTTGAAGTAACGGTAACACTAACAGAGAGGTAAGGCTCAACAGGGCATAAAAATGCGCCGAGAAAGTCAAAATCCTCCTCCCCGCCGAGAGGTCGGGCAGCAGAATTTTGAGGGGCTATTGTGGGGCCCCAAATGTTCAAACATTTAAAACAATCCCGGCCCACTCCCTATCCAGCCTAAGGCCCGCGCCGAGGAGAATATAAAGGCCGAGGATGCCCACCTCCTCGGCCTACCGACATTGATAGAGGGAAAATATCCCCCACCCATCAAACGTACGCCACCAACCTTCTGGCCGCTTTAATGGTGAGGTGACCAGCAAACTCAGGTGCCTTGGTCACTCCAACTAATAGAAAGTCTGCAAAGGCAGCTGAGAACTAACATAAAGCCTGCAAAAGCAGATGATGGGACAAACCCATATACACAGAGTCCGGATAACCGACAAATAGATGGCTAAGATTAACTAAAACGATACTATATAACCAATAGGATTCCCAGCATAGGAGAGGCCCTCCTGATATTTATTAGTCCTAAGAGAAAGGACAAGATTTAGATCAGTTCTAAAGAAAAATAGATCCTCGAACTGAGCCGAGGACGAATACGCTTCACAAACACTTAACCAAAATCATCAGGATCCTCACAAACACTTAGCCGAAATCATTATAAAGATCTTCATAAACACCTAACCAAAGTCATGGTCCTTATCTTCATAGAAAATACTTAGTCAAATTAACGAGGCAACCATCCCTATGACTTTCATGTCATCCGTTGTTTGCTATGTTGGTGCCTAGCCTTTCTACCCACATCTCTACAAATTTTATTGTAAATGGTCCATTACAAATTGAGTCCTTACATTATGCTTTCTAGTCCTATTAATTGTGAAACCTTGAGTTTGAATTATATTAGGTACTTGGTTTTAGATTCAATTTTAATTAGTAATTTAAGCATGCTTTTTTTTTTTAATTTATAATTTACATATTTATTTTATGATTTCTCAAACTTTTATACATACATACATACATACATACATACATACATATATATATATATATTAACTTTTTAATTAACCCTACAATTTGATTGATGACCTATTAGTTGAACCACTGACCCAATTACTCGGCTCTTAGGTTAGATTAATGTATGATTCAGGTATAACAACTATGGTACTATAGCATTTTCCTATTTTAGGGACTGAGTAGGGAGTCTCATATTGGCCTTTTTTGGAGCTTCTCTCCCTAAATTAGGGTCTTACCCTATTTTAAAGAGGCCAATATGATTGCTCTAACATGTTGAACATCTTTTTTTCTTTCTTTTTGTTTGGTTATGGGAATTGCACCCACGTCTTCGATATGAAAATACGATATCATAACCACTAGACGAAAGGGACCAAAAAGTCATTCTTCATATACGATAAAAAAAATGGTTTGTTTTGTTTTTATAAGCAATTCAAGATTTTATTTTGTGTTCATATTGGTGATTTCTGATGTGAATTCAGTGGTTTATCCTCCCTTCCTACAGGTTCCACTAACCTAGTGACACACCACTATGTCTCCCTTTCTCCAATCATAAAACCCCCCTTTGAATAATATGCCGAACACTAGATGGTGGAAATTTGACTCCAAAATTGGGCTTAGGAATATTATGGTTGATGGTGTACAACAAAATAGGCCAACTCTAAGCTCGTCCATGAGGGTTGTCCAGGGCAAGAATAGAAAAATGGACTGTATAGAACGCTTGTCCATGACAAGGTCGTCCATCCAAAAAAAAGGTTTGGATTACCTCCATACATGCCGAGCATGTTTCTCTATACAAGTTCTGGACGACCTCCACATTACTATTTTGGAGCACAAGTAAAAATCGAGGTTCTTTGCTACAAACCGCTTCCGATGACAGTTATGGAAAATAAGATCAAACAATATAACTTCTATGGCAGTTATGGAAGTTAACTCCGAACCTTTCGACCTCCTCAATGATAGGGGAAGTTATTAGGCAAGTAACCGCTTCAAGTGTATACTATATAAGCATTCATCTACATCAAAATAAAGTAAGTCTTTCAAACACTTCCAAAGAGATTGGAATTCCAAAATTTGAGAGAAATAACTGACTTTATCATCGGAGGGTTTTTGGCCGGTCCTCCCCAGTCACCTTTGATCGTGTGTTCATCCTTTCAGGTTTCCCAAGTGATTCTCTTGCCATTAAAGCCCGAAGCATTCAGTCTACTGATTTTACTTTGTATCATCAGTTGGCGCCGTCTGCGGGAAAGAGATTTTGTTTTTGCAATTAATCTTTCTTTCAACAAAAAGACTGCATGTTTCGGGCAAGATTAAGGGCCACCAGCCCAGGTCATCAAGAAAGTAGGGATGCCTCTAGTAATCCCCACCATGATCCCCAGTTAGCGCTTGTTATGCAACCGCCATCCGTTCAACACATACAGTCCATGGCGGTCACCATGGCAGAGTCAACCCGTCAGAACCAAGAGTTGACTAGGGAGATTGGCTTAAGAAGACAACATCATGAAAGATATGCAGAGGGGCAAGCCCAAAGTCAGGAAGATAGAGGAGGAAATGCTGAGCTCAAGAGCTAGTCAAAGGGCACCACTTCGCGAAGGGTGCCACACTTGGAGAAGAAGATGGATTAGATGAGAAAGATCATGGACGAGATGAGGGAGAACATGAGAAGGGCGAATCCCGTAGAGGATTTAGTCCATCGAACAGGCTCCCCTTTCACGACTTCCATTAATGGTCACCCTTTGCCTCTGAAGTTCAAGACACCTTCCTTGGATTCATATGATGGAATGCGTGACCCTTTCGATCATATTGCTAATTTCAAGACTACAATGCACCTTCAAGGGGTTCCAAACGAGATTATGTTTAAAGCCTTCCCTACCACCCTCAAAGGTTCAGCGCGAGTGTGGTTTAACAAGATACCTTCGAACACCGTGAGTTCTTTCGAAGAGTTGAGTAAGTTGTTTGTCAATAATTTCATTGGAGGACAAAGGCACAAATGTTCCTCGTCCAGCCTGCTAACCATTGAACAAAGGGAGAATGAAAACTTGCAGTCTTTCATTACTCGTTTTAATAAGGAAGCCCTGACAGTGGACGAGATGGATGACAAGTTGTTATTGGCGGCCTTCCATAATGGAGTTAACTCTGACTTATTCATCCATAAGCTTTACGAGTAAGAGCCTCAAACCATGGCTGAACTCGTCCATTCGGCCCAAAATTTTATGAATGCAGAAGACGCGATTATAGCCAAGAAGAGGAAGAGAGCTGAGAGAATGGAAGCAGATCTCCCGACGCCACTCTGAACAAGGTCCTCGTCCAAAGAAAAGGCAGACAATAGAAAAGAAAGACCGAGATAACAAGCAGGCGGGCTCTTCAACACGAAGTCAGCAATATACGCCCTTGAACATGCCGCTGGAACAGGTGCTTATGCAAATCAAGGATGATCCTTCCTTGAAGTGGCCTGAAAAAATGAAGGGAGATCCCAACAAGCGCAATAGGAATAAGTATTGCCGCTTCCACAGAGACCATGGACATGATACAAACGAATGTTTTGATTTGAAGCAGCAAATAGAAAATCTCATTAGGCAAGGGAAATTGAGAAACTTCCTTGGACAAGATTATAAAGATGAGAAGTTGAAAACAAAGTTGGAAGAGCCATTAAGACCGCTGCTTGGAGAAATAAGAGTCATCATAGAGGGGAACCTCAACAAGACAATCTTCCAAGTCAAGGAAGACGTACCTGAAGGTAGTGCAAAACATCTAACTTTCAGGACGATCCCTGAGGACAAGGACCACGAACGAGCAGACCATTACATTCATGGACAAAGATGTTGAAAGGGTCCACCATCCATATGACGATGCGATCGTCATTACCTTAATTATTGCTGATTATACAACCAGAAGAGTGTTGGTGGACAATGGTAGTTCGACAGACATCTTGTACTACCCTACTTTCCAGCAAATGAGGCTTGGACTAGATCAACTTCGTCTAGTGAACTCACCCTTAGTGGGATTTGGAGGCATAAAGGTACAACTTGTGGGTATTGTTATGTTACCTGTGGTGGTGGGAGCATATCTACCAAGAAAGTAAACTTTCTTGTGGTAGATTGTTCATCATCATACAATGCCATCATTGGGAAACCAACTCTAAATAGTTGGAAAGCAGTAACGTCTACCTACCACCTTTTAGTCAAGTTCCCTACAGAATACGAGGTAGGGCAAGCGCAATGAGACTAGTTAGCAGTGAGAGAATGTTACTTAGCAATATTGGCTATGGACGAGCAAGTTTAGACAATGAGCATTGAGGAGAGAAGGGTTGTTGCAGAACCCACCGAAATGTTGGAGGATATCCCTTTGGACGAGAATGACCCTGAGAAGTATACTAAGGTCGAAGTGAGCATGGAAGAGAAAACGAAGCAAGACCTTATCCAATTCTTAAAGAAGAGCATTGATGTGTTTGCATGGAGTCATGAAGACATGCCGGGTATAGACCCTAGTGTCATTACTAATCATCTAAATGTCCATCCTTCCTCCAAACCCATACGTCAGAAGAAAAGAGTATTTGCTCTTGAGTGAGATAATGCCATTGAAGAAGAGGTTCAAAAATTAACTACAGCAAAGTTTATTCGAGAAGTTTATTACCTAGACTGGTTGGCCAATGTAGTAATGGTCAAGAAGGCTAATGGCAAATGGAGGATGTGTGTGGACTTCACCAATCTAAATAAGGTCTGTCCATGGGATAGCTATCTATTGCCACGTATTGATCAGTTGGTGGACTCGACTGCAAGTCATAGGTTGTTAATTTTCGTGGATGCTTTCTCAGATTACAATCAGATAAGGATGGGAGAGGCAGACCAAGAGAAGACATCCTTTATTACCAGTCAAGGCTTCTTTTGTTACAAGGTAATGCCCTTCGGACTGAAGAACGTACGGTCATCCTACCAAAGGTTGGTTAACCATATGTTTCGTCCACAAATTAGACGGAATGTGGAAGTCTATGTAAATGATATGCTGGTGAAGAGTTTGGACAAAGGGAAGCACTTTGACGACCTTCAAGAAACCTTTGATACGCTTAGGCAGTACAACATGAAGTTGAATCCCAGCAAGTGCGCTTTTGGAGTTTCATCAGGAAAATTCCTCGGATTCATGGTTTCACATAGGGGAATTGAGGCAAATCCTGATAAGATTCAAGCAATACTGGATATGAAGCCTCTGCAAAGTATCAAAGAAGTCCAGTCTCTTACCGGAAGAGTTACTACCTTTAACAAGTTTGTCTCTAAAGCTACTGACAAATGTTTATCGTTTTTCAAGTTTCTTAAAAAGGCGTTTGAATGGATGGATGAGTGTCAAAAAGCTTTCCAAGACCTTAATACCTACCTTACTACAGCTCCCCTGCTAAGTCTGTCTGTGCCTGGTGAAGAGTTGTATTTGTATCTGGCAATGTCCCCACATGCAGTAAGCTCAGCTTTGATTAGAGAAGAAGGAAGGGTGTAGAAACCGGTCAACTATACAAGCCGAGTGCTAAGAGGGGCAGAAGAAGGATACCCAATGATGGAAAAACTAGCCTTCGCTTTGGTTACAGCTTCTAGGAAGTTAAGGCATTATTTCCAAACTCATGTTATCAACGTCTTGACAGACTATCCACTAAAGAAAGCAATGAACAAGTTAGAAGCCGCAGGACGACTGATCCAATGGGCTATAGAACTTAGTGAGTTCGATGTCAAGTATCAGCCGAGAAACGCGATAAAAACACAAGTACTGATAGATTTCATTACGGAGTTTACCTCAAGTCAAAAAGAGCTAGGCGAGCTGGACAAAGCTCAAAAGTGGGTCGTTAATGTGGACAACTCGTCCACATTATATGCAGGAGGAATTGAAGTTATACTCAAATCCCCAAAAGGAGAGAAGTTGAAGTACTCCGCCCGTCTACAGTATCAAACCACCAACAATGAGGCCGAATATAAAGCTCTCCTTAAGGGATTGGAATTGGCTAAGTCCCTAGGGGCGAAGTCAGTAATAGTCTAAGGGGATTCTCAGCTAGTCATAAATCAAGTGAATGGAACATATGAAGCTAAAGAAGGCCAGATGAAGAAGTATCTAAACAAGGTAAGGCAGTTTGTTAAGAAGTTCAAAAAAGCCAGTTTTGTTCAACTCCCTAGAAAGGAAAACATTGAGGCAGATGCTTTGGCGAAAGCAGCCTCAACAGGGGAGGCTATGGACGAGTTTGATAAAATCCAATACATGCCAAGTATTGATCTTCTAGAGGTATAGCAACTTGGAGGAGAAGAAAATTGGATAACTCCAATAGTCATCTACCTCAAGGACGGAAGGCTTCCAAAGGACAAGGACGAGGATGAGGCCAAAAAGTTAAGGATCAAAGCTGCCAAGTATGTTCTCAAAGACGAGGTGTTGTATAAACGAGGTTTCTCTCAGCCCTACTTAAGGTGCTTAGCCCCGAATGAGTCGAACTACGTATTGAGGGAGATTCATGAAGGGGCATGTGGGAACCACTCAGAAGCAAGAGCATTGGTTCATAAGGTCGTCCGTGCAGGTTATTATTAGCCAACTATTCAAGCAGACACAAAGGCTTATGTCAAAGTGTGACCAATGTCAACGCTTTAGCAATATTCCCAAGCAACCATCAGAGTATCTTACCCCGATGATGGCCCTATGGCCCTTTGCACAATGGGGATTAGATATCTTAGGTCCCTTCCTACTTGGAACCAAGCAAATGAAATTTTTGGTTGTTGGAATTGACTATTTCATTAAGTGGGTAGAAGTAGAACCCCTGGCAAAGATCACGCAACAGAATGTCAAGAACTTCGTCTGGAAGAACATTGTGTGCAGGTTTGGGGTGCCCAAGGTATTGATATCAAACAACGGATAACAATTTCATAACACACTTTTTAGGGACTTCTGTGAACACTTTGGAATTCAGAATCATTATTCCTCACCAGCCTACCCTCAAGCAAACGGTCAAGCAGAAGTGACAAACCGATCCTTGTTGAAGATCATTAAGACTCGGCTTGAAAGGGTAAAGGGAGTATGGCCAGACGAGCTGCCAGGTGTTCTGTGGGCTTACAGGACGACGATGAGGACCCCCACAGGGGAAACTCCTTTTAAGCTAGCCTATGGAAGTGAAGCAGTAATACCTCCAGAAGTGCATAGGCCAATCACAGGGTAATGAAGTATCAAGACGAGGATAACAAGGAGTAACTTCGCCTTAACCTTGATTTAATAGATGAGGTGAGGATGGATGCAGAGAAGAGGACAGCAAGGTATAAAAACCTTAAGGCTAGGCAATATGATGTAATGGTAAAACCTAGGCGTTTCAACATAGAGGACCTCGTCTTGAAAAGGGTCTCTTTGGCAACCAAAAACCCAGCTCATGGGAAATTGGGACCTAATTGGGAAGGACCCTACAAGGTTATCAATTGCAAAAGGCAAGGGTCCTACTACTTGGAAACCCTAGACAGGAGAAAATTGGAGCATTCTTGGAGTGTTGAACACCTGAGAAGGTATTATCAATAAGATATTGGCCTGGACGAGCCAAATTTTTTTGTTTATCTTCGTGTTGTTAGCATTATATGTTGTGTTAACTCCTCAAAGCTTATATTAGTTTCTAAATTGTGTGGTGTGGATTATGGACAAAGTCGAGGATTTGTGGTATTTGTTTGTATCTTTCAAATTCCCTAAAGGCATTAGCTTCTAAGCGTGTGCCTCATCTATGGACGATATTTATGTAATGTACATAATGTTGTGTGAATTCCTAGTTCTCATATTGTTTTCGTTCAGATTAATCCACAAGAAGGCTAAAAGCCCAAGACGAGTAAATTCTCTGAACGCAGAGATGTAACGTCTATAAGCTTTCCTTAAGAAGGATAAAGCAAAGAAAAATGAACCTAAGGTGTGTTCGTCTAAATCAATGGACAAGGTAAAACCTAAGGTATATTTGCCCAACCAATGGATGTGAAAAAGCATGCACACAAAAATATTCAAAATCCATAAAGGAATTTGACTAACCAAAGTCCAATCTTTGGACGAGTAAAAGCTAGCAGTTTACCCAAAGACGAGTAAAGAATAGTCAAGCCTATGGACGAGGGGTAATGAAAGCTAGTCCGAACAAGTAAATCTAACAAAAGAAACACCATTCATAGACGAATTATACTTATAAAAATTTAAAGAATGGTAAAAAGGCTGAACATGAACAGATTCTTGTCATGGACGAACTAAGTTTGAAACCAATATTATGGATGTAAAAAATATTTGTCCATGCAATAACATGTTTAGCAAGTAAAAGGAAAGGTGAAGAAAATAAGCATTCATTCATCAGTTAAGGGTGGACGACCAACGTCCAAAAACCCTTATAAAATAAAGCTTAAAAAAATCAATTGTTTAAACAGCTCATCCTAAAACTGCAAACGAGTTAAATGTACTTAAATAACTTTGAATGGTCGAAAACAACGGACCAAATAAAAAATATATACAAGGATAAACAAAATATCAAAATCTTGTCTTCATGAAGGAGGGACATCAGCATTGGGGTCATTTTGAGTTGGCTAGGTGGTGGCATTGTTCTCTATATTGATATCATCTGAGCTCGTCTAAAGGAGGGAGCTTGTAGCAGCACCACGAAGGTTGAGTTTGATGGAGTTAAAGTCAACCTCAGGGAAGTTTTCCATGGCGTCCATCCTAAAATCTTCAAACCCGGCTGCATAGTTGGTGTCCATTAGGTCAGTAAATTGCTTAGACGCCTTAAACTCTGCGACTACGTCTCCCTTAACTTTTTCAAGAAGGGCACTCAACTCGTCATTCCTCTTTTGGAGGTGATCAAGACGAGTGTCCTTCTCTATAGCATCAGTCTTCAGCTCCTCAACATGGTTTTGTAGCTCCTTAGCTTCGTCCTTGGCCTTAGCCGCCACCTCAGCCCACCTCTTGCACTCGTCCTTAACTTCTTGGATCCTCGTCTCCAGCGAAATCCTCGTCTTGTCCAACTTCATTGCCTGCCTGGACGCAACGATGAACTTGGACATTGCCTACACAAATAAGAATTTTGTTAGACAAAATACATATGTATATATTATTGATAGGACGAGATAAAAAAGTTTACATACCTTAAAGAGGTCATGAACACCAGAGTGCTCAAAATCCTTCAAAGACATGTAATAGCATGCTGCCACGTCCTGGTCGGTCACAACCTTCTCGAACCTCTCCCAAGCAAGGTCTTCATTTTCAACAAGATTTTGAGGAACTCGTCGAGAAGGTTGAGTCGAGGCAAGCACATTGGCTGTGGACGGAGTATCCATAGACGGAGGATCTATAGGCTGAAAATCAACGTCATGAATCTGGATGGAGGGCTGCTAGGTAGGAAGGATAGGAAGGTTGGGCTTGACCACTTCAGGCTTAGACGACCTGTGCTTAGCCCTCTTCTCCTTATGACGACTTGGAAGGTTATCCAAGTCAATTGCTTTTGACAAGTTTTTTCTTTTGTCACCTACAGATGGACGAGGCTAGGATTGGACCCCCTGACTGACTGCCTCGTCCATCACTTCTTTGCCTTTGTTCTCTTTCATTATAGCCATCCCTGAAAAGAAAGACGTTAATCACTAGAAAAAAAAAAAAAATATATATATATATATATATATATAACAACAAGAGAGAAAAGAAAGAGGGCTTACGTTTACAGACAGTAAGCTCGTGGGCAATAACTTCAGCGAACGGCTTAGAACCTAACCCCTAAGTGGCAAGACGTTGAAGACTTACCAAAGAATTGAAAGTCCCGTCCGTGTATAGACGAGCCTTTTGGACTCGTTCAAGATAGAACCTACTAAAATGTGGTCATCTAACACCTGTATAAAAAATAAAAATAAAAGAGAGAAAGAGTTTGACAATTACAAACAAAAAATAAATATAATAAATAATTAAGTGACAATCATAAGCGTACCTTCAGGACGAAGGTTCCCTAATTCTCCTGTATAAGGGGCAAATGGATCCCTGTCAACCTCAACAGGGTGTCCAACCTAAAAACCAGAGACGAAAAAGAACTCTGTCTTCCACTTCCTATATAAGGTGACTAGGGACTTTATTAACCTATAATCTTTCCCTCTGGCTGTGAATTGATAGAAGCCAAGGGATTGGTAAATCTCGAAGGGCTTATAACAGTAGAGGAACTCGTCCACAGTAAGAGGACGATCCCCCTCAAACACCTCCCTCCACAAAACCTGCATAGCGACAATTAGCCTCCATGCGTTGGGATTAAACTGGCAAATACCTAAGCCTAACTTGGTGAGTAATTCCCTAGCAAAGGCATTAAGGGGAAACCTCAAACCCCCTAAGAGGTAAACCTCATAAATGCCAACGCCAAAACGGGATTGGCAACACCACTTCCTACGTGCAGGTAACCTAGGGTTTAGGTTATCAGGAATTTGGTACCAAGTCTTAAGGGAGTCTAGCCTTTTCTCATCTGTCTTAGAAGCGACCCCTATGGCACAACTGTAAACTATCTCAACCTCGTCTTGAACAGTAGACGAGGGAGCACTTGTACCAGCCCTAAACCTGGACTCAGCCCTCGTCCTATGTTCTTCCTAAAGAACCTTTAAGGGAGCCCCAGGGACACCAGACGTGTATTCGTCGGTGGTGTTTCCTCCACTACTACTATTGCTACCACTAATACTACTATCACTAGAACCACTAAAATTGCTAGGGTTGTGATACTCGTCTATGGCCTTATCAACACTATTGCTAGGCGAAGAAAGGACAACCTCAAACATTTTTTAAAGAAAACTTAAAACCTGAGGACGAGAATAGAGAAAATACCTGGATCTAGACGAAGGGAGACTATAGACGTGGGATACTTCTAGATGAAGCGTTAAGATGAGGGATGTCAAAGAAGGAAATTTTAGAAATGTAAAGGGTAGTGGACGAATTCCACTATTCATAGGCAATGGACTTTAGCATCTGAAATGACACAACCAACCAAAAGGTGACATATGGCATACTTCTAGAAAAAATGAATCGACGTGACCAGTTACCAATAGGATCATGACACGTGGCACACTTGATCCCTGACATAAATACATACGTCCAAAGAATGGCATCAGGCTATACATTTCCCTAGACGACCCATGGACAAGGGGGCAACTGATGGTGTACTACAAAATAGGCCAACTCCAAGCTCGTCCATGAGGGTCGTCTAGGGCAAGAATAGAAAAATGGACTGTATAGAATGCTCGTCCATGACAAGGTCGTCCATCCAAAAAAAAGGTTTGGACGACCTCTATACATGCCGAGCATGTTTCTCTATACAAGTTCTGGACGACCTCCATATTCCTATTTCGGAGCACAAGTAAAAATCGAGGTTCATTGCTACAAACCGCTTCCGATGACGGTTATGGAAAATAAGATCAAACAATATAACTTCCATGGCAGTTATGGAAGTTAACTCCGAACCTTTCGACCCCCTCAATGATAGAGGAAGTTATTAGGTAAGTAACCGCTTCAAGTATATACTATATAAGCATTCATCTACGGCAAAATAAAGTAAGTCTTTCAAACACTTCCAAAGAGATTGGAATTCCAGAATTTGAGAGAAATAACTGACTTTATCATCGAAGGGTTTTTCGCCGGTCCTCCCCAGTCACCTTTGATTGTGTGTTCATCCTTTCAGGTTTTCCAAGTGATTCTCTTACCATTGAAGCTTGAAGCATTCAGTCTACTGATTTTACTTTATATCATCAATGGTCATCATGATCAAATCCACTTAGCTTTTGGATCAAGTCCGAATCAATAGCCTAAGAAGGATCCACAACAAGTTGAAGCCCCCACTCCCAACGTTCCTGGAGATGAATGTTGCATGGAAATCTAGAGCCCACGACTGTTAGGATTAGTATTGGTGTTACACAAGTAGGTCAGTGATTGGATGTAAGAGTGAGTGAGTAGAATTGGGAGTGGTAGTTAGTTGTGAGTGTATAGCTGGAGTGGGAGAGTTAGTTAGTAGTTAAAAGTTAGTTAGAGGGTGGGAAGATGTATAAAGGTGAGAATTGGTTGTTGTACAGATTCAGGTAATAAGCAAAGTCTAATTCGGTTCTATTCTTCTTCTCTATTCTCACTATTTCAATTCTTCCTTGGGAGGACCAGCTGGCCTCGAATTCAGCTAGAAATAGAACCATTCCAACTTTGTACTTAACAATTGGTATTAGAGCATCGTTCTTAAGAAAACCATGACTGAAACACGAGCTTCTGCCACCATGAATTTGGTAAACAAAGCTATTGCTTCTCTTTGCACGACTTCAGACCACCATGACAAAGATATTCAAGAAATTCAGAAGATCCAAGGCATTCATACCAGGACATTGAATGAGATGAATCAAAACATCCACACCATCTTACAGAAATTGAATTCTACAGAGGTCAATTCACATACGCCTCAAAGGAATACTTCCCAAAATTAGAATTCTGTGTTAACCCTTGCTAGACCTGTGAAGCTAAAATTTCCATGCTTCTCAGGTGATGATCCTTCTAGTTGGGTTTATAAGGCCAATCAGCACTTTGGATATTACCAAACCCCAATCACAGAAAAGTTATTAATAGCCTTTTTCCATATGGACTTAGGCCTTGATTGGGTTCCAAGATGCAGAAGAAGCAGGGGAGTTCTCTGATTGGGAATCTTTTGTACCAGCTTTACATGTGAGATTTGGAACTAGTGCTTACGATGATCCTATGGAGGTGTTAACCAGGCTATGGCCTTGTATAAGGTAGAATTTAAAGCTGTATCTAATAGAGTCAAGGGACTTTCTCCTTTACATAAGCTCAACTGCTTCTTGAGTAATTTAAAGGATGAAATAAGATTGCCTGTAAGAATGCTCAATCCTCAATCCTTGAATGAAGCTTTTGGACTAGCCAAGATTCAAGAAGAATATGTGTGGAGCAGCAGGAAGAGCATCAGGTACCAACAAGAATCAGGTAAAACTTCCATTCTTGGTTTACCTAAGAGTAATGTAGTGTTAGATACTAAGCCAAAAAAATACCAATTAAAAGAATTACTTCCGCTTAAATGGATTAAAGGAGAAAGAAGGGGTTATGTTATAATTGTGATGAAAAATGGGGGGGCCTGGGCATAAGTGTAAAAATGTCAAATTGTTTCTTTTAGAGGGAATTGATATAGTACCAAGACTGCAATATGGAGTGCAAATTACTAAGGTGGATAAGGAAGTGGGCAGTGATCTTAATAAACCAATTGAACAAGAAGAAAATGTGGGAATTACATTGTATGCTTTAACTAGAACTCCTACACTAGGCACTATGAGGGTTAAGGGCAAGATTAATGGCAGTGGGTTAGTGATACTTGTTGACACAAGTAGTACTCATAATTTTGTGGATGCATTATTGGTCTCTAGTTTACAGTTAAAGGTTGATGTTTCAAGAATTTTGGAGGTTAAAGTGGCTAATGATACTGTGGTGAGAACTCAAGGTTTTTGTAGTAGTGTACTAGTGTGTGTGCAAAGGGTGGAATTTTGTGTCCAATTTCATGTTTTGGCACTAGGGGGTTGTGACGCTGTGTTGGGCACTCAGTGGTTGAGTACTTTGGGTGTAATACACTGGAATTTTCAGTTTTTAACTATGAAATTCCATTATAAGGATCAACAGGTCTTACTACAGGGTTTAAGTCCCTCTTCAGGCACTTCTTTCATGGATTGTAATCGGTTGCTCAAAGGATCAGTGAGGAAGGGTTTGTTGCTTCAAATCACTCCTGCAGCTGGTGTGGTGTTGGAAGATATTGTGCCTACAGAAGTGGAGTTGTTATTACAGGAATTTGGAAAGGTTTTTGAGACTCCTACAGGTCTACCACCTGTGAAGGGTCATGAACACCAGATCACTCTCATAGAGGGCTCTCAGCCAGTCTGCCAGAGACCCTATAGATACCCTTTTCTATCAAAAGAATGAAATTGAGAAGATTGTGAGAGAGTTGTTGTCTGTTGGGTCAATCATAAATAGCACCAGTCCTTTTGCTTCACTTGTTTTGTTAGTAAGGAAGGCAGATGGGTCTTAGAGGATGTGCATTGATTATAAAGCCTTGAACAACATCATTGTGAAGGATAAGTTTCCAATTCTAGTTATTGATGAGCTGTTAGATGAGTTGAATGGAGAAACTATCTTTTCCAAGCTTGATTTGAGATCAGGGTACCATCAAATCAGGATGAAGGAGAAGGATGTGCCTAAAATAGCCTTTAGAACACATGAGGGGCATTATAAGTTCTTGGTAATGCCATTTGGCTTAACCAATGCTCCCTCAACCTTCTAATCCTTAATGAACCAGGTTTTAAGCCTTATCTTAGGAAATTTGTTTTATTTTTTTTATTTTTTATGATACCTTAGTTTATTTAGTTTATAGCACTTCTTTATCTAAGCATGTGACCCATCTAAGATCTATTTTAGAGATTTTGGCTTTAAATAAATTGTATGCTAAAAGGTCCAAATGCAAATTTGCTTGTAATAAAGTGGAGTACCTAGGGCATGTTATCACTGGTGCTTGGGTTCATACTGACCCTAAGAAGACTACTGCCATGCAGCAGTGGTCTACCCCTACTGATCTTAAGTCCTTAAGAGGGTTTTTAGGGCTCACAGATTACTATAGAAAATTTGTTAAGGGATATGGTCAGATTGCTACTCCCTTAACTGCCCTATTGAAGAAGGATGCATTTTCTTGGTCTAAAGAGGCTGAGTAGGCTTTTCAGCAGTTAAAGGCTGTTATGGTTCAACCACCTGTGTTGGCTCTTCCAAATTTTGATAAGACATTTGTCATAGAGTGTGATGCCTCAGGGAAAGGGCTGGGAGCAGTCTTGATGCAGCAAGGTAGGCCTATTGCCTTTCATAGCCAAGCCTTCAAAGGTAAGAATTTGGCCTTATCTACTTATAAGGAGTTATTAGCTTTGGTTACTGCTATCAAAAGGTGGAGAGCTTACTTGGTTTGAAGGCCTTTCATTGTTAGAACTAATCAACAAAGTCTTAAGTACCTATTAGAGCAGAAAATTGGTACTCCTACTTAACAGAAGTGGTTTGCCAAATTATTGGGGTATGCCTTTGTGGTTCAATATAAAAAGGGTAAGGATAAACTTGTGGCTGATGCATTGCCTAGGAAAGTTGAAACTGAGGATGATTTGGCTTCAGATGTGCTGTCTAGTAAGGCTAAATCTGTGAATCTTACTTTTAAGGATGATTTGGATTCTCAAGAAGGAGTTTTGTGTATGCTTTCCTTTCCTTCCCCAACTTGGTTGACTGACCTTAAAACAAGCTATGCCACAGATCAGCAGGTGTAGGGTATTTTACAAGCTTTGACTTCAAGGAAGAATGTTCCTAAGGGTTATTCTCTACAGAATGGTTTGTTGTTGTACAAAGGGAGGATCTACCTAGGCACTTGTGAAGCCTTGAAGACTGCTATTTTGCATTAGGTTCATGACAGTCCTTTAGGAGGTCATTCAGGATTTCTTAAGACCTTGCATAGGGTTAAAAGAGATTTCTATTGGCCCGGTTTGAGGGTAGATGTGAGGAAGCTGGTCAGAGAGTGTGACACTTTCAAAGATTGAAGTCTAAAACTTGTAATCCAACTAGTCTCTTACAACCTCTGCCAATACCAGAGAAGCCTTGGATGGATGTGAGTATAGATTTTGTTAAAGGACTTCCTAAGTCTTAGTTGAAAGATGTGGTGTTAGTGGTGGTAGACAGATTAACTAAGTTTGCTCACTTTGTGCCTTTGTCCCATCCTTATTCTGCAACCAAAGTAGCCTCATCAACTCCTATCTTCACTTCTCATTTCTGGCAGGAGTTGATGAGGCTATAAGGGGTGCAGCTGGCCATGTCTTCAGCTTATCATCCCCAATCAGATGGCCAGACTGAGGTAGTCAATAAAAGTTTAGAGCATTACCTAAGGGCTTTTACTGCAGACAGATCACAATTTTGGGTGAAGTGGTTACCCTTAGCTAAATTTTGGTTTAATACCAATTTTCATGTCTCCCTCAAGACTTTGCCCCACCAAGACTTTTAGATTACATTCCAAGCACTACTAAGGTAGATAGTGTGGAGATGCATTTGAAAACTAGACAACAGGTTATTTCCTTATTGAAGCAGAATTTGGTGGCAACTTAGGAGAGGATGAAGGTTTCTGTTGATAAGCATAGGACCGTGAGGGAATTTGCAATTGGTGATTGAGTGTACCTCAGGTTGCAGCCATACAAACAGATGTCATTAAGGAAGAAACGTTTGGGGAAATTATCACCTAGATATTATGGTCATTTCCAAATATTGCAGAAGGTTGGCAGTGTTTCCTATAAATTGGATTTGGCTCCTGAATCAAGGCTCCATCCCACTTTTCATGTTTCATGTCTAAAAGGGAAGTTAGGTCAGTATGTGGTACCTCTTCCTTCCTTACCTCCTGTGGATTCTGAAGGTATTATTAGACTAGAACCTGTTGCTGTTTTACAAAAAATGACTCATCATTTGAGGAACAAGTCTATCACTCAAGTCTTGGTTCAATGGCAAGGTGAACAAGTGGAGGATGCTACCTAGGAGAGTCTGTACTTGCTACAACAACAATTTCCTCACCTTGTGGGCAAGGTGCTTTAATGGGGAGGGTATTGTTAGGATTAGTATTGGTGTTACACAAGTAGGTTAGTGATTGAATGTAAGAATGAATGAGTAGCATTGAGAGTGGTAGTTAGTTGTAAGTGTACAGTTGGAGTGGGAGAGTTAGTAGTTAAAAGTTAGTTAGAGGGTGGGAAGATGTATAAAGGTGAGAATTGGTTGTTGTAAAGATTCAGGTAATAAGAAAAGTCTAATTCAGTTCTATTCTTCTTCTCTATTCTCTCTATTTCAATTCTTCATTGGGAGGACCAACTAGCCTCGAATTCAGCTAGAAACAGAACCATTCCAACTCTGTACTTAATAACGACACAAGGTCCATACCTTGATTTCTCTAGTCAAGAAATGCTTTGTCCACAATAGTTTCGCAACAAATCTTAATTCTTAAATGGTACCTTGTTATTAACTATTATTAGTGGGTGAAAAAGTAATTTCAGTGGTGGGTTAAAATATTAGCCTCAATACTGTATCATTCTTCCATTTAAATATTATTTTTAATTCCTATTCACATTTTTAATAATAAATCCGACAGCCACCGGCACAACCCAGCTCAACCACAAACCAACAAAAGCCATTGACACAACCTAGCCCAACCACAAATCAAACAAAAGCCACTAGCACAACCACAAACCAACAAAAGCCACCAGCACAACCAGCCCAACCAGAAACCAACAAAATCCACATTCACATTTCAATAAACTTTGTTGAATTTCCCAAACCAAAAACTCAAATCCCAAAAATCTAGTAACCATTTGCAACGTATCCATAAATCAAACCCTCTTGCAACATTACAAACCCAAAAAAATTAAATAAAAATAAACCCAAACAAAAGCCACCACCGCCACCCATCTAGTATCATCTTATCGATCTAACCCAACCACCGTTGCAATGATCAATCATCAATGAAGACAACAAATCAATCAGTGAACCCATCATCAAGTAAACCCACACCTGTAACACAATCAATCCCACACGCCACCGGCCACCCACTGGTACACAGCAGACACATGCACACCTAACTAGTATCATACCCATCACCAAGCAATTTTGGTGAAAATTTGAAGCACAAATCAAGCAAATTTGGGGAATTTCAAACCAACTCACAATACCTGGAATAGGTTTCAATCGATGCCGTGTAAAACCCCCTTTAATTTTTCCTATGTCGAGGAGGTCAATTAACGGTGAGCTCCTTTCTAAAAATGGTATGAAGTTAAAGAAAGAGGACAAAGATCTTGGTTGAGAGAGAGAGAGAGAGAGAGAGAGAGAGAGAGAGCATTGGACAACAAATAAAAACTGAGTTTTTATTGTTAATTTGGAGAGATTAGTTCCCTCGCTAAAGTTGGCGAGGTACCCATCATCTGCTAAGTTTGAATATCAAATTGGTTTTTTTTTTTTTTTTAATAACTATAAAAGCCAAACTATTTTATTAGTTAGCACAGTTTTGAAACTATTTAGGTATCTAATAATTCGAGTCTTTTAGACTTGATTTTACTGTAGCAAATCGAGTTTTAAAGACTCGATTTCCATGAGCTGTGTAGCTAAGGTGGATGAAAAAATCCACGTAGAAATCGAGTCTTTAAGACTCGAGTTCCCTGTAGACCATCTTCTTCCATCGTTCTTTTTCTCCTTTTTTTTTTTTTTCCTCCATCTACCATCCTAAGACAGTTCTTCTCCAGATAGTTCTTCCTTTTTCTTCTTCTCCTTCCTTAAACATCCGTTTTCTGTGTTTGCTAGTTTGGTTTATCTCTTGATTCATTTTCTATTTTTTCTGGGTAGGTTCTCCAATGGAATATTTTCTGTTGTGGGTTTGTGTTTTCTGGGTTGGTCTGTTAGTGTTTTCTAGGTTTATGTTTTGGGTTTTTTTTTTTTTTTCTTTTTTGGTTGGTTTGTTTGTGTTTTCTAGGCTGTTGTTCTGTGCTATTCTGGATTTCTGCGTTGGTCTCTGTTGATTTTTTTGGGTTGCTGCATTTTCTGGTTTCTGGTTGCTGCATTTTCTGGTTTCTAGTTGCCACATTCTATGATTTCTGGCTGTTCTAGGTCTCTGCGTTGGTGATTTCTAAGTCTCTGCATTGGTAATTTCTGGCTATTCTGGGTTTCTGCTTTGGTCTGTGGTGAGATGTTTCTGGAGGGAACTAACTCGAGTTCCACGTGGATTTTTTTAATCCACCTCAGCTACGCAGCTCATGGAAATCGAGTCTAAAAGACTCGAGTTGTTAGATACCTATATAGTTTCAAAAATGTGCTAACTAACAAAATTGTTTGAAATTGGTTGCTATTTTGAAAAAAAAAAAAACCATCAAACTGGTGAGGCTAATGCGAACTGATTTTGGTGTATTTCGCCATTTATTTGTTGAAATGTTAGAGTGGCGACTCTAAAGTCATAGTTCTAATTTGTTGTGAAAATATTGTAGACATAATACTTCTCTTTCTAATTCCGTAAGAAAATTGTTAAGCATTTAAACTTTCCATGAATGTAGCTTTAGTTGAACATGAACATTAAATAAAGAAACAAATACAAAAGAATAAAAAAAAAGAATAAAATTTAAAAAGTCTACAAATTTTTCTCAAAAAAAAAAAAAAAAAAGATACTGCAAAATTTACTATATAAATCTTACATATTGATGCGTCAATTTTTAAACCCAACACAAAAAAGTGATTATAAATTTGTTTATTATGTTTAAGAATGAAACCGAGATTTCATCTTTGACGGGCCAAAGTGTGAACAAAAAAATTTCACAATTTAATTCTAAGAATTATACAAGGATTTAAGAACAAATTAATAAATGAAAAATAAAACTTATGTCTATTTAGTGCCTATGTAGTGTTAAAAAAAATAGAAGATACAATAGTTGTTTCTTAATACATTTCAAGTTAATCATTTATTAATGTGTACTAAATATCATATTGATCTCCTTCACTCTATGGCTACACTAAATGCTTTTATATAAATAAAACTGGCATGTAACTCATATTTAAGCACAAAAGCATTTAACAATTGTGATGATGAGATGTTCATCTCAATTTCCACACTAAGCATTAATTATGAATGGAGGTCACTTGGCACCAAAATTAAAAAAAAAAAAAAAAATTGACACATAACACAAAATTAGACTACAATTAAGAATTAATTTTGAATCAAATTGATTTCTAAAATTGTACTTCAACTTAATATAATATATATGATTTTTTTTTTTTCACTTTTAACAAATTAAAAAAATCTTAATCTAAACACATTGAAAACTATTGAAAAATATGATTCAAAGAAATCTTGATCTATTTTTCTTATTTTGTACAATATTTTCTTTCTTTTTATAATTTGAGATGGTACTGTAAGCTACAATTTAGAGAACGCTTCATCAACATTTGAGTTTATTTTAGCAGGGAAAGTTTGCATAAATGCATAATATGATATACTAATTGAAGCGATTTTTGTGAGATAACATTACTGATAATAATAATAACTTGAACATTTATAATAAATTTAATCATAAAATAAACTATCTTCTTCTGATAAGATTTAAAGTCTTCACAAATTTGCAAGTTATGGAGAATGCAAAAGGAGATGTTGTTGTGGTTATTTCAATTTTGATAGTTAGACTCCCTTTGAGAATTCATAAGGGAATGGAATGAAATGATCGTAAGGGAATGGAAAGGAATAGAATGGAATGGAATGTATTTAAGTAAGGGAAAGGAATTGAAAAAAATGAAATGGAATGAAATTAAATAACTTTAATTGGATGTTTTAAAATGAAGGAATGGAAATAAATGGAATGTAAGTAATCTTATTTGGGAGCAACATGGAGGAAATGGAATTGACTCATTTTATGACAATATTACTATTAGACCCCTATTTTAAAATGAAATGCTAAATATATAGGGGTATTTTGAGAGTTTTAGTAAAAAAATCATTAAATTTAATTTTATTCCCTCCCATTCCTTCCAATTTCGGGGGGAATGAAAATTTGAGATTTTAAGGGAATAGAGAGAAATGAGTGTTTTTTCCTACCCATTCCATTCCCTCCCACTTAGGCTCCGCTTAGGAGTTCGTAAGGAAATGGAATGTAATCATCATAAGGGAATGGAAAAGAATGGAATGGAATGGAATGTATTTAAGTAAGGGAAAGAAATGGAAAAGAATGGAATGGAATGGAATCAAGTAACCTTGATTTGATGTTTTAAAATAAAGGAATGGAAAGGAATGAAAATGAATGGAATGTAAGTAATCTTGTTTAGGAGCAATATGGAGGGAATGGAATGGAATCATTTTATGATAATATTACTATTAGACCCCTATTTTAAAATAAAGGGTTGAATATATAGGGATATTTTGAGAGTTTTAATAAAAAAATCATTAAATTTAATTTCATTCCCTCCCATTCCTCCCAATTTTAGGGGGAAAGAAAATTTGAGGTTTTAAGGAAATAGAGAGGAATGAGTGTTCCCTCCTACCCATTCCATTCCCTCCTACTTAAACTCCCAAACAAGGGAATGAGCTTTCCATTCACTCCATTAAAACTCCCAAACAAGGGAATGGAAGAATATTCTAAAATTATTCTTTTCATTCCTTTCCATTCTATTCCATTCCACCCTCCCAAGCGAGGCCTTAAACTCTCAAACAAGAGAATGAGTTTTCCATTCCGTCCATTAAAACTCCCAAACAAGGGAAGGGAAGAATATTCTAAAATTATTTTTTTCATTCCTTTCCATTCCATTCCATTCCCTCCTCCCAAATGAGGCCTTAATTAGAAACCCAATTTCAATTATTGGGATGACAGGTTACGGGCTCACAGTCATTGGATTGGAGTTGTAACATACAGTGAAGCCAAGAAGAAATTCAGATGAAACTTGTGTATTTTATCACCAAACTAGCACATTCTATCATCATTTTACTTGGCACGGGAGTACACCATCAAGATTTCAATACCATGGTTCAACCTCTTGCTAAGTTGATGAATGTAATTTGCTTGAATAACTTTTACCATTTGGAAGCTAATAAGATAGTTTCCATGATTACACGCCATCAAAATTTAGTAGTCAACAAGTTCTATACAAAACCATTGATCTCTCATTAGACTGCAGTATCACTATCAGCTTTTGTTTTAGGGTAATACTGGATCTAATACATTCAGTCATTTCTTTTTAACCTTAAGACTCCTTAGTTTTAACTTTAACACATGACAGACACGTGAATAGGAGCAGTTTTCTAGAGAAGTTTGTAGAAGTGGGATCTAGAATACAAAACTTAAACCATTTTGGCTTGCTTGGAGTAACTTGAAAAGTCTAGTTCACAACATCTTATAGCTCTTAATTTGGAGTGAACTGAAACTAAAATTTATCTTTTTCTTGGCGATTCAATAGATCTCGAGACTCTATTGAGTTCACCAATAATAATATGTAGGTGAGATGTTCTTGCTTAGGTTCATGAGCGTTATTATTGTGATTTTTTTGGGTTTATGTATTAAGTGTTAATGCATAATTTATTTTAGCACCAAAATTTAGATTTTTTTTGGACACATGGTGCAAAATAGACTCCAATTATAGATTTTAATTATATTTTCTCTGTTTTTTTGCTTTAAATATATATATATATATATATATATATATATATATATATATATATATATATATATAGATTATGTTGTTATATCCTATCTGTCATCAAATTCCAAACTCAAAAAATATAAATAAAATTATCTTATTATATTGGCTTGGCTCGACTTGGTTCATTAGCCAAACTAAGCTCGAGTTCAATATAAAGCTCAAACTCGAACTCACTATCAAGTTTTTAAATTTAAGATCCAACACAAGTACATTATCAAGTGTTGCGACTTAAATAATGCTCCCGAGTGCAGGATTGTCGCGAAGTAATAACTCGGAAAGTCCAAGGTCAAATCCACAGGGAAAAGGGAATTGATTAGCAAACCATAAGAGAATAAAACTAAAATAATAAAGTTTAATTGAAGATATTTTTGATAGTTTAGTAAAGGTAATTTAAATTGAGAGAAAATAACAATATATTAAGGTGCTAAAGTTTAGGGATCCACACACAACACATCTATTGGTAGTCTTAACAATATTTATTTTATAACTCAACAAAAATTCATATGAAGGATGATCTTAGTCGGATGATTTAACATTAAAAACTCAAGAATTAAGTATCTAAGGTAGTTTCATGCAATTGATTGATTTTAGGCAAAACAAAACTAGTGAATTAGTCTGCAGAGAATACTAAGCATTTAACGTGCCCAGAGTCTACGATAAATCAAAGAATTATACAGAACTAAACATTTTTTTAGATGAGCAAAACAATCAAAAACATAAAAAATAAGCATTAAAACCAATAAATAATTGTTAAGAACATACCAATAAACGGTTGGGTTTCACCCCTTGCCTTAGCAAGGCTTCTAGCAAGCTATAACACAAATAGAACTCTAAAAACTATAAAGAAACTTTGAGAAAACCTAAATTATATTCTACAATAGCTCTCCTCTGAATTTTTCCCTAAAGAGCCTTTAAATAAGTCAAGAAATCCTATTACAAGTTGAATTCTCGTTTGGAGAAAATCCCAGGTTTTTGGGCTTCATTTAACTGACGTTTTTGGCCCATTTAACTTCAGAATTCGAACTTTTGGTAAACTAAAAAGTTATAGCCCTTTAAGTTATCTTTCCAACCCAACTTGAATTATCTCGATTAGATATCTGAGCCAAAAGTTATACTCCAAATACTAACTGGTGTGCAAGCTGGAATCCTAATCCAAATTAGACTTGGATTAGGTGCAAATTTCTTTTGATTCCTTACTCCAATTGGACTTGAATTTAATTGGGTTGGCCTTCTTTGACTTCATCATGGTCCTTGTAAAATTAAAATCCATTAGCTTTCTTCTTTACACGAATCCACTTATTTAATTTCATTATCCTACAAAAGACAAATTCACGTATTAAAATTCAATTAAGCACAAAATTAATTATTTAGCATTATTCCAAAATCAACTATAAAATGCATGAATTAACTCAAAATAAGTATGATAATGCTTTTCTAATAATGATATAAATTTTTAAAATTAAGCTATTATCATCAAGCTCAAATAAGCATGTTATCCAACTCATTTGGTTTGGACGAGGGGTCAGTTCCCAATAAAATAAAAACTTAGTAAGATATGAGTTTATTTTTCAAGCTAGTATCAAGCTTATTACCAGGATTATAAACAAGCCTAGGTTTGACTTTGTGGTGGGCCTTTTTGAGATTGTGGGCTGGGCTGCCTCCTACCATACTATGGCCCAAAGGTTCTGGGTAGGAGAGTCAGGACCAGTTCAATTGTAACTCACCTTGAACCGGCTTATGTGCAAACTAAAGTCCTTTTGTTGAAACTTTGGTCATATGCCCATGGCAGATGAAACTGTTACAAAAGAGTTACGGCAGACAAGTATAATATAACAACAATAAAGGATAAGTGCTCATTGTTAGTCAAAACAAGCAAAGAATTCCCAATTAAAGAAAAGAGCAGCACAACAATAGAAAACACATTATAAGAAGAAACGATAATAACAATAAAAGAAAAGGTAACATCGATAATCAGTAAGATTAAAGTAGAAAAGGTTAGTCTACCGTGCTTAGTTGTATTACAAAACTAAGACCAAAGAGGGAACCACTTCCTCAATGTGGATAACCTCACAAGAAGGTCCTGCTATAGAAATTACCCACTCTGAGAAGATGGGCCTAAATGGCTTATTCTCAAGAAATCCTTAATCCTTAATAGAGGGTAGGCTTTTAAAGGAAGAGAATGGATTGTTGGGGTTTATGCCCTAAAATCTAATTTATTGGCATGTTATAAATAATTAAGTTGTTTAATTATATGAGACTATTTATGAACTAATAGAACATTATCATAGTCCTTAAGATGCATTGTATGTGATTTATGTGATTTAGTCACAGAAGATATAAATCACAAGTTCCTTGTAAACTTAAAATATAGTTCGTAGTCGGTGATGAAATTGGGCGTTTCATTTGCGAAGACTATAACACATCAACTAAGATGGTTTGTCTTGATTATGGAAGTGGAGACTTCTAGTTAATGTGTTGATATGTTTTAAGAGTTAAGATATATTGAACTGGACCGCTGTGAGATTAATTATTCAATCAACAACTATCACCTGAATAATTAATCTTATGACTCCTAATTTCATAGACTCTCAATCCTGAGAGGATAGTGAACCCGATCGTGAAATCTAGGTTATTTTGATATATCAGGAGTGAGATCTAATATTCACAGTCAAAACCTTAGTATGTTAGGTAACCACACGTAGTGTTAAAGGAACACATATTCTCAAAATAGAATCCTTAATCTCTTTTTATAGAGACACGAAATATCCCATTGAGATAAGTTTAATGGGAACTAGTTATTCAAGGCGCCCACTTTAGTAAGGAATTACTAAAGCTTATAATTATTGAAATTGGATTTCAATAAATGTGAATAACTAAAAGATTAAACCGGGTACTTAAGGATAAAATAGTTGTTTACAAAGTGATAGTTGTTTATGACTTTGTTCACTCTGAATATTTCATGGAGGGGTCATATGATATTATTAGAGTTTTAGGATATAATTTATTAATAAAGCCAAGAGTGTAATTATATTTATATAGTGGTATTAAATATAAGTAATGATAACTTTGGACATGTCAAAAGTTAACAGAAAAGCTCAAGGCCTATTGGAGTTAGAGTCTTATTTGTTCCCTTTGATCCCATCTCAAGCCACAAACTAAAACCCAATTGGGTAGGCCCAAAAGGCTAACCCAATTAGATAATCAGTTTTTATTTAGTAAGAGTTATTAAATAAAATAACTACCAAAGTAGTTAGAATATACGTATGATGAAAAGAAAAGAAAACAGTTTTTCTCCAATAGGAGAAGAAGAAGAACTTTCTTTGAGAATCAATGTGCAAAAAGACTGATTGAGGGACCAAACTTCTTGGGCATCATGTGGAATTGAAATGAAGATTAAAGGTATTCTCAAGTCTTGGTTTTGAATTTCACTCCATCAAGGTACACTTTCTATTCTTTGTTCTACAATTCAATGTTACATGTTATCTTTCATGAATGAAGTAGATCTGTGATTATTACTTTTGCTGTGTGTTTTGTATAAGATACGAAACCATATTCTCCAACAGGGATTAGCCTATTGGTGTATGTCTGCTATCACACTCTTGTCTACTCTCTATTTTTCTTTCTCACTGTTTTCCTTTTCTGGGTTTTGTTACTCTGCTTTCCACTCTTTTCTTTTTAGTTCTTACTCATGTGATGTTGTTTTTCTAGTGTTGTGGTGATGTGATAGTTGTAATGTTGTGTTACTGTGCATGGCAGAGGCTCCTTATATAATGCCCACCATGACTAGTTTTTACCGTTTTACCCCTTAACCACTTTTGTTTAGGTGTGGGTATCCTTCCAGACTACTCACTGGTCTGTTAGCTGCCTAGCCACCATCACATACCTGTGCTGGCCGTGTCACATCTCATTACTAGACAAAGAAATCTATTTTGTTTGCTTGTTCACCGTAGCATTCCCATCCGAATAAAGGTGGGCATTCTCTCTCACTATCCCTCATGACATGCACCTAGTGATTCCAACTCATTTTCCTCTTTTTGATGATATGTCATCCTAGCAGGACATTTCCCCTAAAAGAGTTTGAGCGGGAACCCCAGAATAGGCTCCCCCTTCTCCTCACCGCCAGACCATACCCTCTCTTACCTCTAACCCATGGCCCACCACTCCTGTATTGGCTGGGTACAGGTTGGTGGTGCCTAAGCCTTGTGTGTGCTCCACTTCTGTGTGTGTCCAAAGCTTGTTTGTTGCTCATGCGTTTGCGATGGCCTGAAGACCCGTCTGTGTGTTCTGTTGCTCATTCTTGACCTCTTGTGGCGTGAACGGGTTTTCGAGCCTTTATTCTTTATAACTCGCTTTCTTTATGGGCTGGGTCTTGCCTGATTGTGGGTTTTTCTCTCTTTAACCCATTCTTTGCTCCTTCCGTAGACTTGCTAGCATTTTTGCCATGCCATTTTGTTATTACTGTCGTGGTATTGCTTGGTCTGTGCTTGCTAGGCCTCATTTCGGGCCTACTGTATGCTTTCCCTTTTACTTAATTACAGTAGCCCAGTATTATCATTGGCCTTGCATTCATGCTACTTCGAGCCTTCTTGACCCATTCCATTGCTCACGGGCTTCCTTGGCTCATTTCTTCCTCCTTGGGCATCCTCGGCCCATTTCCTTTCCTCGTCCATCCTCGGCCCATTCTAATTCTGCATTTTCATGGGCTTTTGCTAAGTCTTTTGGGTTTTCCCGACCCAATTACCACATCCTTTACTTTTAGGGTTGATGACCTTCCCATCAACCCCTTACTCACTTTATTCATTACTTTAGGCCTCTTTGGCCCATTCTTGCTTGCTTTCTATCTCATATAATGCCCATGAGTTTACTACTTCTTTCTCTGGGCTCCTCTAGGCCCGTTGCTTCCTCTGAGGCTCATTTATTATTTTTTAGGCCTATGATCCATTATTCCTGCCATTCGGGCTTAATGGTTTTTCTCCCAATTTACTAACTCTTTTCTTCTCATATTGTTGGGCTTCTTCCTGCTATTGGGCTTTTCTGCCAAAATGAGCATCAACAGACTTAAAAAAAAAAAAAAAAAAAATTTATCAAGCCCTATTGTTCATATGTCTATTCATTAACAATTTTTTTATTTTACTTGGGTTTGACTTATTTTTAAACATGCCTAAAATTAAAGCTGAAGCTTGGCCAGTTTATGACTTTATGTTGTTCCTAAGAATATAAAATATTAAATAAATTGCAATTCATAAAATAATAATTTAGATAATCACATATCACTAGAAATGTGTTTACCATATAATTAAAGGACAAGTTGAGATATTACCTCACTTTAAAAAAATCTCATAACATGATAAAGAATTTATCGTCAATTCCATGAATTTTTAGGTGGTGAAGCTTAGGCGCGGACCAGGTTGCTCGCTTGAAACGATACACACCGTTTACAAGGTTTCCAATGTAGTAGACTAGCAATTATACATGCTACTTTCAGGATATTGTTAAACCAAAAATTACAAACAATACTGTTTCCACTGAGTCTAAAGATAAACAGAGGCAAAATGGTGTCATTCCCATTAGTTCAGTTACATGAATTAAGCTAAACAATTTCTTATAGAATGCATACCGTTATGTTCAAATGTTGGTTTACAACTTACAAGCACAGGAAATTCTAGTAGGATTCAGTTAGAACTTTCTAGATTTGGTGAGAATTGTTACTGTGATTCTTAGGCTTATTTAGTTGTGTATTTAAGTATAAATATAGTTCTACATGTATGATTGATTATTAGGCAAGGTTAAATGAAATTTCTCCATTTATTTATTTCTCTCTTTTCCTTTGTATTTCCTTTTCTGTGTTTCATCTAATGTCTTGCTAAACACATAGAAATAACTATGATACTTGCTTAGTTCATAGAAATTCTAAATTTCTTTAGATATAAAAAACCAACCATCTTGTTGATTATCTTTATAAACCTACACCACCGTTGGTAAGATAAGAAATTCTCAATAATACTTTATTTACCTAGAAATAAAGTGTAATAAGGATATATATATATATATATATATATATATAGTCTTTAAAGAAGAGGAAAGTAGGTGAGTGGAATTTTGAGGAAAGTGCTATCAAGGAATACATTAGACGTGGGTTTAAGGGAGTTTACACCTCTTCCTTTTCTAGTGTTACCCGAGCTGCACTATATGTTTCCCAATGGTAGGTTAGTCTTTCTGAAGAGGAGAAACAAAGCATTGGTGGGGCTGCTTCAAAGGATGAAATAAAAGTTGCATTGTGGTCTTTGAAAGTGCTTAAAGCGCCCGGTCCGGATGGTTTGCATGTTGGTTTTTTCCATAGGTTTTGGTTGATTATGGGCGGCACGGTGGTAAATGTGGTGAAGAAGGTGTTCATTGAGAGAAAAATTCCGAGAGTATCTCAACAAAACCCACATTGCACTCATTCCAAAAATCCAAGGCCTGGAAACTCTAGCCAATTATAGACCGATTAGTCTATGCAACACCGTGTACAAAATTATAACTAAGATCATTTTTGCTCGATTAAGGCCTTACCTGGACAAGCTTATTTCACCCCTTCAAACAGTTTTTGTCCTTGGAAGGAAAGGAGTTGATAATGCAATCATAGTGCAAGAAATTATTCATTCTCTAAGCAAGAAAAAAGGGAAAGTGAGATATATGGCTTTGAAGATCAATTTAGAGAAGGCATATGACAAGCTTGGGTGGAGTTTCATAAGGGATGTACTCATTAGAGCAAATCCGCCGGCTGACTTGATTGATATCATTATGAGTTGCATCTCCACCGTATCTATATCCATCTTGTTTAATGGTGAAGCCTTGGAGCCGATATACCCCTTTAGAGGGATAAGGCAAGGAGATCCCTTATCTCCATATTTGTTTATTTTATGTATGGAGTACTTGGGTCAACTTATTGTGAAGAAATGCAATGCTAAGCTTTGGCAGCCCATTAAGGCATCTGGTAGCGGACCAGCCTTATCATACTTGTTTTTTGTGGATTATTTGGTATTGTTTGCAAGAGCTGATGGTACCAACTGCTCCACCATTAGAGATGTTTTGGATGAGTTTTATAGCATATCTAGGCAAACAATTAGTGAATCTAAATCGAGAGTTTATTTCTCGCCCAATGTGAATAGGGATACTGGGGAGTCATTAAGTGATATCCTTGGTTTTGCCTCCACCCCTTCGCCTGGTAAGTACCTTGGGATTCCTATCAAGCATCCGAGATCCTCCTCTCATGAGTATAATTTCGTTTTGGATAGGGTCAAGCAAAAACTAGCAGGATGGAAGGCGAATATGCTTTCTTTTGCTAGTCGAACCATTCTTATTCAAGCTTACTCGACGGCAATACCATCCTATGTTATGCAGTGCACTAAGTTACCGGGAAGAATATTGGATGGGATTGATCGGGTTAATAGAAATTTCCTATGGGGAACCACAGAGACCGCCAAAAAAATTCATTGGGTGGGGTGGCAAAAAGTAACAAGAACTAAAGAGGAAGGAGGGCTTGGGTTGCAAACATCAAAAGGTAGAAATACAGCCTTCCTTGCTAAGCTTAATTGGCGTTTGCACACGGAAAAAGAAGCTTTGTGGGCTCAAGTCCTTTGGCGAAAGTACCACAATAATAGAAGGCTCAATGCTAGCAACTCGGACAGATTGCCATGCTCCCAGGTTTGGACAGCCATAAAAAGAGGTAGGGATACTTTTAATAAAGGTAGTTTGATGATGATTAGCAGAGATAGCAGTATTAGCTTTTGGAGGGGCAATTGGTTGAGCAAAGGCCCTCTCCGACATTTAATTCAAGGGTCATTAACTCGAGATGCAACTCACTTGGAAATCAAGGATGTCCTTACAGATACAGGTTGGGATTAGAGCCAAATTCCTTTTGATTTGCCCTTGGATATAAAATCAATGATACAGGCCATACCTACACCTTTCACTAGCAGAGGAAGGGATAGAATTTCTTGGATGGGCAATTTGAGGGGCACTTTTGATTTAAGGAGTGCTTATTCAATAGCCATGGGAATGGAAACTAATATGGTTGCTTGTGATTTTGGGTGGATTTTGAAGCTGAACACTTTGCCCCGTATCAAGACTTTCTTGTGGATGTGTGCTTATGAAAGCATGGGGGTTAAGGTTTGCCTTGCGAGAAGAGGAGTGGTTGAGGAGGAATTATGCCCAATATGTCAAAGGACTTCGGAATCAATATTACATGCCCTTAGGGACTACCATAAGGTCAAAGAAGTTTGGAGGCAGCTGGGAGTTCAAAGGACTGACCGAGTCTTTCGGACAAGCAATTTTCAAGAATGGATCAAGATCAATGGTAAAGATAGGAAAAGCTGCATTCAAGGGAATCCTCCATGGAATGTTATCTTCCCAATAGCGGTATGGAATTTATGGAAGAGTAGAAATATGTTTATATTCAAGAGGAAAAGCCAAAATCCTAACCTATCCAATGAGGTCGTTAACCAAGATATGGAGTTCTTGTGCTGTGTATCTTCTCATAGGAACCTAATTCGAGTTGTGGTTAGAAGCATCAGATGGGAGAGGCCAGTGGTGGGATGGAAGAAGTTAAACACTGATGGTTCTTTTATGGGTAGTTCTGGACAAGCAAGCTGTGGTGGTGTTGTTAGAGATGAACATGGGGATTAGGTAACGAGTTTCATAAGACATGTAGGGGCTATAAGCAGCTTTGCAGCTGAACTTTGGGCCTTAAGGGATGGGCTTAATTTGTGCTATTTATTGAATATGCCATGCCTTATTGTTGAGTTGGATGCTAAAGTGGTGGTAGAAGTCCTAGGAAACTTTAACTATGTTAACAACATTATATCTCCTATACTAGATGATTGCAGGCAGCTAGTGTCACGTTTCCATCAAATTCAGATCAAGCATTGTTATTGGCAAGCTAACCGATGTGCAGACCGGTAGGCAAAAATGGGAGTGGAGCAGGAGCTAGATCTAGATAATTATTTTAGTTCGCCTGTGGACATTTTGCATGTTTTTCAGGATGATAGGAATGGTTTGTATGTTAACAGGATCTGTCATGACATTGATGTAACTCTTTAATTTGTTAATGCATCGCCTTTTTATCAAAAAAGAAAGAAAAAAGAAAAAAGAAAAAAAAGAATATGTTGGTGTATGTGAAAGTGAGAAGACAAACTACACTTTTTTTTTTTTTTGGAGAAACAGACAAACTACACTTGTTTACTCAGATCTATTCATTCTTGTTTTTGACTTTTTGTACATCCCCCAGTAGTCATTCATTCTTTAGAGTATTAGCATTAACTATTGCAAAAATATGTCATTTTAACATATCAAAAAGCTTATTTTATTATTTTAACACATCATTTTATAATACACCTTACATCACACATTCTATTCTTCAATTTCATACATTAAATTTAATATACACAATATATTAAAATAATATTTACTTAAAACTCATCCCATTACAAAACAATAAAATTTGTACTTTTGTGAACAGTAGGTCATAAGAGGAGAGAGTATAATAAAAAAAAAAAACCAATAAAAAATGTACAATTTGTGAATAGTACTGTTTCAAATTTGGAATGGTACTATTCACCTATGCTAAAAGTTTTAGAATTTGAAATATCCGAAGAGGGAGCTTTTTTTATGTTTGGTGTGCCAAATGCTGAATATTTGGCATTTGGCACACTTGATGCTAGTGCGGTTATACTTAGTTTATTGGCTAAACTTATATGGCAGCCACTAATAAATGATATGATAATTGTATGGATATATATAAAAGTAATGCTACAACTATAAACTATTTAAAAATATTTTTACAAAATGTTGATGTGGCCAATCTCTTATTGGTTTTCATTTAAACTTACCATTAATATTACATTTTCATTTACCAATAATTACTCACCACATCAACAGTTTGTAAAATAGTTTGTATCTCTACCATTATTCTATATATAATATCCCGGAAACGTTGAATTATATAAATGGAAATATTTCTCGGCAAAAAAATATATATAAATGCAAATATCATAACTTGCTTAGTGGTCAAATACGTTTTAAGTACAATTACTCCAGCCAGTTAAGATAGGGGTTAAAAGCAATGAATTAAGACTGAACAATAGAAACACATCAGTAACGTTCACTAGTTTTTTAAGAAAAAATGTTAAGAAGCAAAGGCTGCCAACTTATATGAAAAAGTCTACCGAATATAGCTACTTAGAATTTCTAAAAAAAACCGATATGTCATTAAGAAAACTGATACGTTAATAATCAAAATTAATCTGATTTGATTTTATCACTTATTGACCATCAAAATTATTATTTCTATAAAAATAATATTCCAATAGTTTATAAACAAATAAATATAAATGAATTTTTTATCAAGCTAAACCCAAGTTGTTAATAAATAGCTTGGTCTATTTAGTATTTACAACCCTAATCATTTTTCAACATATCTAGATAATATCATTACATACAATAACACGTTTTTCAGTTAATTATAATATGAGCATTATGAATAATAATAATAATAAAATTAAGCATTATGACTGATATTCTCAGCTATTTTCTTAGGACGAGTAAGGATTGGATCCAAGGCACTAGCTGATTCTTTTTAAGGAAATGCTAATGTGGGGCCAGTCGCCCAAAAAGATACCAAAGAATCCATAGGATGTGGGCTTGTGGCCTAACGGCCCAATTCGAGGACATTTACATGTCCAAGGATGGTTAAAGAGAGTTACTTTGAAAGTAGTATAAGATAAAGAGGTGTAAATTGTGTATAGCGGCCCAAATCGCATCCGAGGATGAGATCTACCTCTGATACCTAGGTCCGAGGTAGATGTAACTACTTGAGTATTCAAGGTACCTCATCAAGTTATGTATAAACTAAAAGGTGAATTTAGAACAAAGGAGGAACCGGAAAAGATGGCAAATATCTTCTAAAGCTGTCACCTCCACATTAAATGCTTCCTAGCTAACTCTCTGGCCGCATTAATGCGGAGGTGATACCTGAACAGTGACCAAGCAGCATTATGGCCACCAAGCAAAGGTTGCAAGAAGGGCTAAATGGGACAGAAAGAAGCTCCCAAATCGAAACCTACACGTGTACGACGAGAATGAAAGACGAAGGCAGTATATAACCGAAAAGAATATGACATTAAAGAGAGAGGGAGAAAAAGAGAGAGAAAAAGACTACAGTATACGCTAGGATATTCCCTGAAAACCTAGCCGAGAAGAAGAGAGATCGTGGAAAACTAGTTTAAGGCTTCCTTTATTGTAGAATGGTTATGTCTCTTTTCTACCCATTGGACTTAGCTCTTACGTCCACTCTCTAAAAATTTTATTGTTTGGGTCCAATTCAATTTGAGCCCTTACAGTCAACGAGTGCTCTTAGGGTACTGATTAATAATTCATTTAAAGAAAGTTTTTATGGGAAATGAAAAAAAAGTAATTAATATTTTGACAACTTTTTCATTTCTTATAAAAGTAGTATTAAAACTTTCTTAAAATGGATTATTAAGAAGTGCCCTAAGGGCACTTGTTAGCATAACCCTTCTTTTTAGGACACACCATTTTCACTGGTTCTTTGTCAATCAACTTTATTTTATTTTCTGTCATAAAATTTATGATTATGGTCCCTAGTTTCTATCTAACGTTTTTGCACTTTCTTAGTATTAAATTAGCAAGTTAAATATTCTAATAAATGCCAGTGGTTTGGTGCTTTCTCCATCCCAAGGGTGGGATTGTTTGAGAACTAAGCAAGAGTATATTAGCTTATAGGCTTATAGCTTAGTAGTTAGCGGTTGGCACGTCTTTAATTAGGATTGTTGGTTAGCATGTGATTTGCTCACTTCAAGGAAAAGGCTTCAAACTCTTTTGACTAGCCTTGAAATTGGGCCCTTTGACTCATTTTGTATTAAGGATGGATCTGCTTATCATGTGTTCAAATTTCTGGCCAAGTGGAAAAAAATTAAAAGATATAATTTAGGATCGGAAACCATTAGGTTGCTTTAGGCTGACACCTTTGTTAGTTAGCACCTTGCTTGTGATCTACAAACTTGAAAAAAAGGAGCTAGAGCATTCACACGATGCTTAGGGGCTGTTTGGTTCACTAGTTTTCATGACTCAATTCTCTATTTCCATAACTCAATTCTCAAAAATGATGGGACCCATAGCAAAAAGGTTGTTTGGCAAACGATAACTCTGTTTTCATCACTCAATTCTGTACTTTTTGAGTTATGAGTTATAGAAACTGAAAACAACTTTTGGCTATTTTCAATTTTCATAACTCATATATCAATGGCATTTTTGTAATTAAACACACATAAGGGACCCACTAATCATAAATCAGCCGCATCTTTTGACCAAAACAACTATTCCTTTTTTTTCTTTTTCTTTTTTCCTTTCTTCTCTGGGTTCCATGTTCTTCCTCTTTTTTTCTTTTTTTTTTTTCCTTTCTTCTCTGGGTTCCGTGTTCTTCCTTTTTTTTTTTTTTTTTTTCCTTTCTTCTCTGGGTTCGGTCTCCGTGTTCTTCCTCTTTTTTTCTTTTTTTTTCCTTTCTTCTCTGGGTTCGGTCTCCGTGTTCTTCCTCTATTTTTTTTTTTTCACTGGGTTCGGTGGGTACCTAAAAAAAAAAAAAAAAAAAGCTGCACCAATGACAGGGATGGGGCCCACAAATAGTGTAAAAAATATTGAGTGATGGTGCCAAACAACCTAGTATTTTAGAGTGATGAGTGATGAGTGATGGAAATTGAGTAACAGAAATTGAGTGATGAAATTTTTGAAGCCAAATAGCCCATTAAAATCTATATAGCTTTTAGCAACTCAAAACATTATTTTATTTACTTTAACACTCCATTTTATGATACACCTAACATCAAAAATTTTATTTTAACATTCAACATATTAAAATAGTATAAACAACACAATAAAATAATATATCCAACACAATAAATAACAATCACAATTATTAACACATTAAAATACTATTTTTTTAGCACCACACATTAAAAAATTAGTTTTTGTTTTCAGTTTTAAGATACTATCTTCTTCTTCTTCTTCTTCTTTTTTTTTAAATCAGATTAAGCTACTATATCTAGCAGCTCATTGTAGCTCATACTCAATTCTTTTTTTTTTTTTTTTTTAGTTTCCCTTCTTGGCTGTAGAACACATTTTTAGGGAATTGGTTGCTAAATTGACTTTTTAGCTAATTTAGCAACCTTATTAATAAAATAAGAGCATCTCCAGCAGCATCTTCATCTCATTTAAATATTATTTCTTCATTCTTTCTTTAATTTTTTTTTATTCTTCTTCTATTCATTCCTAACAGCTATATTTTTAAATTTTTCAATAGTAACATTTTCAAAATTTCCAACAATTATATTTTCTCTATACCCTTTTAGATGATAAAAGATGTGTAGGGACTCAATTTGTAATGGACCCTAAACAATAAAATTTGTAAAGTGTGGGTAGAAAGGCTAGGCACTAGCAAAGCAAGCAATGGATGATATGAAATTCATAGGAATAATAGCAAAGGGATTTGACTAAGTGTTTTTGAGGATAATCACCATAACTTTGGTTAAGTGTTGGTGAGGATCTTTATAATGATTTTGGTTAAGTGTTGGTGAGGATCTTTATAATGATTTTGGTTAAGTGTTTTGTGAAGCATGATCATCCTCAGCTCGGTCCGAGGATGTCTTTTCTTAGAACTGACCAACACAAAGGCTGTTCTTCGACGCCCTCAAAGATCCCCCCCTCCCTCTTTTGGGGGTTCTATCTGTTATATATGCTTGTTTAGTTAATCCTTTGCTGTCCACTTGTTAGTTATCCGAACTCTATGTCTAAGGGTTTGTCCCGTCATTTGCCTTTGCAGGCTTTTTATTAGTTCCCAGCCACCTTTGCAGGCTTTCTATTAGTTGAGGTGACCAAGGCATCCGGGTTTGCTGGTCACTTCACCATTAAAGCGGCCAGAGTGTTGGTGGCGTACATTTAATGGGTGAGTGACAGCTTCCCATCATAAATGTCGGTTTGCCGAGGACGTGAGTATCCTCGGCGAGGACCCTTGATGACTTGGGCTTCTCCCCCTTATCCTCGGCCTCTATTCTCTCCTCGGCGTGGACCCTGGGCCGGGGTTGTTAAATATGTGAGGCCCCACAATAGCCCCTCAAAATTCTGCTGCCCGACCCCTCAGGCGGGGAGGAGGATTTTGACTTTCTCGGTGTATTTTCGCACCCTGTTAAGCCTCACCTCTCTGTCAGTGTCACCGTCATTTCAACTGCTCCTGCGACTTTCTTTTGGCGCAAAGGGCTTGTCCGAGGAGCTTTTCCTTGTTTTTACAAGTTTTTTTTTCTCTTTTTAGTCTATACTTTTCTGCCTGAGTTTCTTATTAGTTCTTCTAGGATGGGTAGGTTTAAGTCATCGTGTTTTAGCGCTCAGTTTCTCTTGGTTTTCGTCCCTAGCAAGATTCATCGCTTAGCACCCAAGGGATCGGCTTTGCCATAAGTTTGGACCTATGGTTAGTATGAAAGCCTATTTCTGCCCAGTACTTATATCGCCATATGGTGACTAGTTTCCCCATAGGTTTGAGTCCGAAGACCATGCAAGACCTTGGTTTTTCCTAGCACTTAGTGTTTCATGCGGAAATAGTTTTTCTGTTGGCCTGAGTCCTTGGATCATGCAATGTCTACGTTTTGTCTAACATTTAGTTTTTTTTATCTGAAGTATCTGGTTTCCCCAGAGACTTAAGTCCGAGGACTATACAATGCATTGGTTCTGTCCAGTACCTAGTTTTCTCATTTTAAGTGGTTAGTTTCCCCAAAGGCTTGAGTCCGAGGACCATGCAATGCCTTGGTTCTGTCCAACACTTAGTTTTCTCATCTGAAGTATCTGGTTTCTCCAGAGGCTTGAGTCCGAGGACCATGTAATGCCTTGATTCTGTCCAGTACCTAGTTTTCTCATTTTAAGTGGTTAGTTTCCCCAGAGGCTAGTGTCCGAGGACCATACAGTGCCTAGGTTCTGTCTAGCACTTAGTTTTCTTATCTGAAGTATCTGGTTTCCCCAGAGGCTTGAGTCCGAGGACCATGCAATGCCTTGGTTCTGTCCAGTACCTAGTTTTCTCATTTTAAGTGGTTAGTTTCCCTAGAGGCTGGTGTTCGAGGACCATACAATGCCTAGGTTCTGTCTAACACTTAGTTTTCTCATCTGAAGTATCTGGTTTCCCCAGAGGCTTGAGTCCGAGGATCATGCAATGCCTTGGTTCTGTCCAGTACCTAGTTTTCTCATCTAAGGTATCTGGTTTCCCCAGAGGCTTGAGTCTGAGGACCATGCTTTAGTTCTGTCCAGTACCTAGTTTTCTCATTTATTTACTATCTTATCTATTTATTCATAGCCATTTAATTCTATATTGCTATAATCTATAATAAATATTAAATAAATAAACTTTTCAAGCAAAATAATAATAAACGCATACTGGGGTTGGGGTAGGAGAAGACCCTACTCTGTTCTGCCTCTTTGTTTGGCGTGACTCTTCTGATTACGAGGCGTCTCTTGGGTTGTTTGAGTAACGCATTTTGACGCTTCGGTGCCTCCTCGTTAATGAGGCGCCTCCTCATTAATGTCAGTTGTGGATTTACGAGAATCTAACGGCGGATAAGCCCCTTGGAATTTGGGCGGAATTATTGCCTCCGGAAATCTCTCCCTAGAATTTAATGCGGATTGGCTCTCGCCAATTTTTCGCCTTCTATATAAGGCGTTTCTGGGGCAACCTTTTCCTTCACACTCGACAAATATTCATCTTAAACTCTCCCCAAGACACTGCCTAGGGGTTCTATAAAAAATAGCATTTTGAGCCCCTCCAAATGAATTGGCCCTTGGAAAGAGCGGTCCCGAGGATGCTAAGCCCCTCTCAAGAGCAGAGGATGGCACCCCGACCCTGGACGTCATGTTGGGGTTGGGGTAGGAGAAGGCCGGAGATTCTCCTTCTTTTCAACCTAACCAGTGGTGGAACCCTCCTTGCTATTTGGAGGAGGATTCAGAAAGAACGTAACCTCCTTCCCTTGGATTTGGGTCTGTGAACCCTCCAAGCTGGCAGCGATGGAGTTGGGAGGGAAACCAGGCGGAACTAGGAGGTGGAACCGCCCGGTGTCGCGGCCTCTTCCTCCCTCAAAGTTGCCTTCCTTCCTTCTTTTCCGCCTCTCTCCCCCTCTTTTGCTCCTCAACCAGCCTTGCATCCTTCATTTTCTCTTCTCTTGCTTCACAACCAGCCTTGTTAAGCACTTCTCTATGTAGTTAGCTCTAGAACAAGCCCCATGGGCATCAATTGTAAGATGTAATTTTTTCTTCATATATTAATAAAGAAGTAAACTTGTTTCGTCTCTTTTATTTTTCGCATATTATTGTTTTTTGTAATTGTTACCTCCTGAGTGAATATTGTTGCTACAAATTGTATGGTTTTTGGGTTTTTTTTTTTTTTTTTTATAGAAGTGTTGCTCTTAATCTCTTCACACCGACCACCGCACTTGCTAGTGCATAAGTCCGCCCCACGGTGGGCACCAATTGTAGGGACTCAATTTGTAATGGACCCTAAACAATAAAATTTGTAAAGTATGGGTAGAAAGGCTAGGCACCAGCAAAGCAAGTAATGGATGACATGAAATTCATAGGAATAATAGCAAAGGGATTTGACTAAGTGTTTTTGAGGATAATCACCATAACTTTGGTTAAGTGTTGGTGAGGATCTTTATAATGATTTTGGTTAAGTGTTTTGTGAAGCATGATCATCCTCGGCTCGGTCCGAGGATGTCTTTTCTTAGAACTGACCAACACAGGGGCTGTTCTTCGACGCCCTCAAAGATCCCCCCTCCCTCTTTTGGGGGTTCTATCTGTTATATATGCTTGGTTAGTTAATCATTTGCCGTCCACTTGTCGGTTATCCGAACTCTATGTCTAAGGGTTTGTCCCGTCATCTACCTTTGCAGGTTTTCTGTTAGTTCCCAGCCGCCTTTGCAGGCTTTCTATTAGTTGAGGTGACCAAGGCATCTGGGTTTACTGGTCATTTCACCATTAAAGCGGCCAGAGTGTTAGTGGCGTACGTTTAATGGGTGAGTGACAGCTTCCCACCATAAATGTCGGTTTGCCGAGGACGTGAGTATCCTCGGCGAGGACCCTTGATGACTTGGGCTTCTCCCCCTTATCCTCGGCCTCTATACTCTCCTTGGTTTGGACCCTGGGCCGGATATGGAGTGGGTCGGGGTTGTTAAATATATGAGGCCCCACAAGATGCAATGGTAATAGTTAGCAAAAGAGATGCAATGTTAACTAATTGCATTTAAAAAAAAATTATATCAAGGTATTACCAAAAAAATTTTAAAATAAAGATACCCACAATAATATATATATATATATATATATATATATATATAATAGAGAGAGAGAGAGAGAGAGAGAGAGAGAGAGAGAGAGAGAGTCCAAACTAGTAACTACTTACAAAATAATTTTCTTGTATTTTTGAAATCAAAAATATGTTTGGTTAGTTGAAATTAAAAAATAGTTTTTTGAAAAAAAAATAGAAAATATTAAAATATGTTATTACTAGGATTTGAACTCTAATGCTAACTCATTAAATGAGACAAATTCATTAACTTAAATGCGTGTTTTCATTGACTTTTAAAAAATAGAAACTGAAAACAGCATTTTACATGTTTTCAGTTTCCTTCACAAATTGAGTTTTGAGAACAGTTTTTGTTTTCTGTCTATTTTGGGTTGCTAAACAAGTTTTTTAATCTCAAAAATAGAAAATTGTTTTTGGAAATAGAAAATAATGGGAGAAAACAGTTACCAAACATACTCTTAGATTTTCTCCAAAAAAAAAATTTCAAAATTTAGAAGAGCAAATTTAGTCTAACCTAACCATTGTCTCCTTCTCGCAATTTCTTAGAAAAACTTACTGTATAATTTTTTATGACTTTTGAATTTCATATACTTTTCTTCAATTAAATTTGAAATGACTTTTGGCTTAAAAAGTTTTATATATATATATATATATTAAAATTTGAAATTTGAAATTAATATTTTTTTTTCATAATAATTGTTTTTTATCATGAAATCAAGACACCAATTGATTTTCGGTATTGAGGAGTTTGAACCACAAATCTCTTATTGAACGATAATAGACTTTATCAATTGAGCTAATTGCGACCCATGAATCAATCACATTTAAATCATCTAATTTCATTCGATTTTGATTCAGATATAGGATACATGACATTTAAAAAATTCAAATATCTTTAAAATCTAATATAAACCATACAAAATCAACTAAATCTATATTATATATAAAATGATTCTCTTTTTTCAACTGGACTTTTATGTGGTTAAAAAAGAACCTCATTAATGAAGGTAACTTCATTTAGAAATATGGTCATAAATGTCAAATAACAAATTTCATTTTGAACTCAAAAAGAGAACTCCTAACATTTAGGATTTTTTTCCCCTAAAACGTTCAAAAAAGAAATTACAGTTACTACTTATCTCTAAAGTTTATCATTTTTATTTGTTTGAAAAATAAAAACATATATTTTTAAATTATAATAGATGCAAATTATTAACTTTTATTCACAAAAAGAGAAGAGTTTCTAAGCACGCGCTTACACGTGTGCTTAAAGACTAGTACTTTATAGATGCATAATTCACATCTACCTTAAAATAAGAGCGAGTTTGATGATTTAAATGGGAGGATATCCTTATCTCTTTATCAAATTAAAGATATATGTAAACAAGGAACACTTTGAATGGCTATCACACTTATGTTAAAGAGATCAAATGATAAGCATTTACATTAGGAGTGATATATGCCATATGTAGTGAAAATTTAGAATAAAAGCCCAAACCCCCTCCCCCCCTCCACACATCCGGACATGTAAAAACTAACCATTATAAAAAAATTTGCAATAGTGCTACAATGCAATTCTAAAGGTAGAATTGCACTGTCACTCAATTCTAAAAAAAAAAAAACTAATATTTTATTCCCTTACTATATCCATTCCTCCCTCTCTCTCTCTCATCGAGTTTTTGTTTTTATTTGGATTTTGTGATATATTATTTTATTGTGTAAAAATATTATTTTAATGTGTTACCCTTTTAAAAAATTACTTTATCAATTATACGATATTATTTTATAATATTTTCAGCATTTCAACTTTTATTTTACAATATAATACATTAAAATAATATTTTTACACAATAAAATAATATATCACAAAATCCAAATAAAAACAAAAACTCAATGAGAGAGAGAGAGGGAGGAATGGATATAGTAAGGGAATAAAATATTAGTTTTTTTTTTTTAGAATTGAGTGACAGTGCAATTCTACGTTTAGAATTGCATTGTAGCACTATTGCAAATTGATAAAATCCTTTTTAAAATGATAAAATTTTGGAATGTGAACCCTCAAGTAATACGTTAGACCCCCTTGATGTTTTTCACTTTCAAAAGTTTCAACCCAAAAACACGTTTCCGACAGCGAAACCAATCACGCCTTAAATCTGAAGTCAAATCCGAAACCCCCAGCCCTCCCAACCCTAACTGATTAAATTTGCAAAATGGTCCTCAGACTATTGTTGTATTACGGTTATCCCTCTACTTAACCCCTTAATACTCAAACCACCCTCTTAACCTTTTGCACCAAAGCTCAAGCGGAGAGAGAGAGAGAGAGAGATCCAGCGGACCCAGTAGAAGAATAAGGTTCGCATTGCGCTGAGCCATATGTAATGCAGACCAATTGATCATTCAAAGCCTTTCGCTGTATGTCTCTTCGGATCTGATCCACTTGTTATCTATGTGTTTGTTTCTTTTTCTCTTGTTGTTGTTTTATAATACTGTTTGGTTTTTTGGAACTGGGTTTTGATGGGTAATTCTGGGTTTTTAGGATTATGGTCGGATTTGTGAGTTTTGGCTTGTGATGAAGTGCTTTGGAAAATTCTATTTCTGACCATCAAGGCAAACGCAAAACAAAGAAAAATATATATATATATATATATATATTTTCTGTAATTATAATTCTTGTTATTGCAGTTTTGACGTCCAGGAGGCAGTGTTTTAATGACATTTCTATTGTTTGTTGCAACTTTGTATGGCTTTGGATTGACAACTTTGTTAATTATGTTGATTGGTCAATTGTAAGTACATTATGTTGGAGAGAGAGAGAGAACCCGGAAGTCCATGAATCGATAAAATTATGTAGATGTTTTGCAGGGAACTTATTACTGTTATCTACTTTGTCTATGCTGTGATTCTCAATTCAGCTGAATTAATCTTTTTACTGGACAAATTGGGTGTGTGGATCTTGTTGTATCAATATATTTGAAATAACATATTGGGGTTTTGTTTGCGTGATGCAAATTCGAGGCTGTGCTATAGGGCTTCTTCTGGCTTGGGTAGTTAGATAATTAAGTCAATGATTAAAGCCATATTGGGTTGTTACATACACACACACACACACTTTGTGTTGGGAATTTTGATTAGGATGGTTCGGTTTACACTTCTAATTAGGGTGCATCCAGATCTTGTTTCTCTTAAATAAAGGTTATTAAGTTAGCCCTTCAAAAATGCTGTTGAGATTGCGTGTTCTCATTGTTGAGTTCTTCACATCTTGTTTCGGTTTATGGTGTCTTGATTAATTTATTAGGTGGAGTTACAATTTTATGGGTACATCAATCACACTATTTCAATAGCTCACATTGTTGTACTTGTGTTATGAATCTCTTGTATTCTTTGGAAACTTCAGATAATTGGCCCCAAGATGAATGTGTTCTGGGGAAAGATTAGCAACTATAGATCAAATTGTGCAATATTTTACAAGTATAACACCTTAATAATCACCTTTAAAAAGATTTTTTTTTTTTTAAAAAAAATTATGCGTGTCCCATTTTTTAGGGTTTTAGCTAAGTTCCTTATAGTCTGTTTCATTTTAAAGTAAACATCTTTTAACAGTCTTCTTATACTTCGCTTTTGTAAAATATGACTTTTCTCTGTAATTTCACTTATTGCAGATTCTTAGTGCAGGCTAAGTTATCAAAGAAATTTTCTATCTGCTAGCTTTATCTATGTTTGGAGGTCTTGTGACTGCTCCTAGCAATAGTCCACACTTAAGGAAGTCTGGAAGCAGACCAGTCGTTTTTGATCTTGGTACTGTTGGTTTACAAGCCTTTGGGTTATAAGCATTTAGTTGTTACCTTATATTTAACGAAGGGTTACTTGCATTTTTAGGTACCCACACCCTAAACTGGTTCATTTGCAATTTCTACCATAAACTATTAATTTTTACATTTAACACCCTAATTTGAGATTAATTTGCAATGTGCACCCCACTGTTCAGTTATACGGACTGGACATTGCAAATTACCAAGAACTAATCTGTTAATTTTGACAGATTAGTGCTACCCAGCCCATTTCTTTGTTAAATTTGACACTAATTTGGATGGCGGGGTGACATTGCAAATTATTATTAAATTAAATGTGTGTGTGGATTATTATTATTATTATTATTTTTGGTAACTTATTAGCTTATATTCTTACGTACAACTTTTAAAAACCTTGCCTTTTTTAGGTACAATGGTACTTTTGTCCTAATAAAATCCAAACCAACAATAAGACATTGCTTGCAAAAATTTAATTTATGGTGGACATGGCAAATGGCCCCATAGTTTTGAGTCAAACTGCAATGAATCCTGTTGTATTACCTTGATGGTTGATTTTTTTGTGCATCTTATACTTGTTGAATGTCACAGCTACAGGTGAGGTGGAAAATGGTGTTGAGGAAGATTTCTCACATTCAATGGAGACAAATGATTTGAAGAGTGCGAGTACACCAATGAGCACTGCTGCCATGATGCCATCGCCTATTTTATTATGGAGATTCAAGGTTTCATTATTTGAATAGTATCATTGTTTTATATACTATTAAATTCCTTCTAATTATTTCTCAGTTTGATTTTAATTGTTGATGTGGATAATTATGAAATGGTTTGACTTAACTAAAGATTGAATTTTCAAATTCATAGTATGGTAATTGCTTTTGTTTTGAGAATAATTCAGAAATAGATATAAAATGATTCTGTCTCTACTTTGTCTCCTGTGTGCACAATAATCTTGATGAGCTGCATTTTTATTTTTACCCAGAAATCTGCTTTATTATGTTCAGTTTTCTTTTCCAGATTTTCATATATATTATCAGATACTAATTTAAATTATGTCCAGGTACTACTATTCTTTGTCTGGGGTTTCAGTTGTTGCAAGGTTAGTTCCATTTTTGTATTTTTTCTATTGATAGGAGTACTAGCGGAAATATCTTGGATTTCACATTGTCAGAATGTTTTTTTTTGGCATATGTGAATGTCACAGATTGGATGGGATTCCGTTATGAGAATGAGTGTGGACTTACGGGATTTATTTCTATATGAGGCATTTTTGTATTATAATCCTCTTCTACTCGTGGTGAGTTTTGGTTATTTTATTTTATTGAGAGTAGACTATCTTTTCATATTCTTACATTGTTTATCCTTTTGGTAACACATTTCGTGTAATTTTGATATCGCAGACTATGATGGTTTGGCTTTGGGGAATTAATTTATGGGTTTTTTCCCAAGCCAATGTCAGTTATGCAAAAATTTTTGATCTTGATCAAAATCATCTAACTCACCGAGAAATTTGGAAGGTATCATATTAAACAGCCAATGCATTGACTCTGTCATTTTTCTCTCATTAGCCTAATGGTTTTTACCAATTCTTTTGCCATCTGGTATTATAATAAGTATGCTATGTGAAATGTGTCCAAATGTGAACTATCTCCATTCTTGGATATGATTCTTCAATTTTAAAAATTTTAGTTTCAGGTTTGGCACCCGCTTTTTGTTGATGAGGGCATCCAAATAAACTTGTAGCTTTTAACACATCTTATGTTTTTCAATTTATCATCAATAGGATGTGGAAATAGTTTGAAGGTAAATTAGACTTTCTCCTTTCTCTATTGGGCAATTAACAATTCACCCCCTTAACTACTGGAAATAAGCAAATACAAATACCCCCCCTACCGTCAAAGTTAACACCTAGCAGAATCTTTTGATTCCTTTAATATTCCATACAGAAGTTACTAAAATACCCTCCTCCAGTTAGCAAACACTCCAAAATACCTTAGGACTTAGGTTACCAAATCCATGAGACTAATTATATTTTGGGACTAAGGCTTGATTGTTGTTGTTGAACAAGACTTATATTAGAAACAAATAAGTTTAATTGTGCAATATGAGTTTGTTTTAACAAGATGTCTTTTGGTCATCGAAGCATTAGTGACTTTCCTTATTGTATTTATTTGCAACTGTCTTAACACAATTTTGGAACTGTAAGAAACTAGGTGAAAACTATAATAAATTAAACTCAGGGTCCAACATTGACTCAGCCTTACTGTTAATAATAAATTAATAACTAGGAAAGCAAGAATTATACAAGAAGCCAGGGGATCTTTGACTTTTTTGCTAATTTTTTGTTTCTCATTATAGAGTAGTGTGGGTTTACACATTTACATGAAAGATGTTCAATATGCAATCCTTTAAATAATTTATATAGTCCTTCTCTTCTTTTAAACCTTATTAAATACAGTGTGTGTATTTATTTCTTTATTTATATTAGAATTGTGTATATGTTTCTAGAATAGCCATGACCATCTGTTTTGATGGGTAATTCTGGGATTTCCGGATTGTGAGTTTTGGATTTTTGATAAAGTACTTTGGAAAATTCTATTTCTGATCATTAGGCCAAATTTTATTTTTCCTATAATTATTATTCTTGTTATTGTGGCTTAAAACAAACATCTATTAACAGTCCTCTTATACTTCTCTTTTGTCAGATTTGACTTTTCTCTGTAATTTTCATGTATTGCAGGTTCTTAGACATTTTCTATCTTCTATCTTCATCTATATTCGATATTTATTTATTTATATTAGTATTGTGTATATGTTTCTAGAATAACCATGACAATCCTTTTTGATATTTGCAGTGTGCCACATGGATGACTATTGTTGTCCCAACTAGCATGACAGCATATCTGTATCTTTATTCTCATGGAGAAGTACCTTTGGCTGCATCACAACCAGTGTAATAGATGCATCCACTCTTATAAATTATTGACAGACTATTTTGTTTAATTATTTTATTCCAATAATCTCTTTTTCTCTGTAAAAACCGGATTGTAATATTTGGTAAAGATGTTGAACGTATTTTCTCATGGAAGCAGAAGCTTCATAGATGTATTGAAATGTCTCACACATTAGAGTGGTGAAAAGTTAATTATATATGAGCTTTATTCTAGGGTCGATTATATGTGCATTGAGGAGGATGGAGTAAGTAATTTTTATATCGGGTTCTTTACTGCCTAGAATTCTTTATTGAGGCCTTCTGGTAAACAAATATTATGTTGAAAACTTTTATATATGGTGTATTCTTTCATGCATTTATTGGATTTTAATATGATTCTGCATAGGAAATTATCATACTGTTGAATATTAGTTCATCTATATTAGAAAGCAAACTCTGATTGGATGATCTAACCTGCCAGGCATAATGCCATAAATGATTCCTTCTACTTTTCTTTTCTTTTCTTTTTTTCTTTTTTTATTATTTTATTATTTTTTATTATTATTTTTTTTTCTGTTTAGTCTAGTTTTAGTGTTTATGCATTGTATATAACAAGGATTACTTTATTTCATACCATATTGAATATCTCATTGACAAGCAATTGATCTTCATCCTTTGTTATACCTTTACTATTACATTGAAATTGTTACAATTGTACTAATTTTTAATGGCACTCCTCTGCAGGTGCTCTTATATTGTGCTGTTGTGATGATATTGATATTCCCATTTGATATTTTTTATTTATCATCCCGCTATTACTTGTTAAGAACTCTTTGGCGAATAGTTCTCCCACTACAGGCAAGTTTTTTTTTTTTGGGTTATATTATTCTCCTCTTTCTAGGATGTTTGTGTATTTTCTACATATTGATGAATAGTTTCAAGCCTTTTGTTTAGTATAGCTTCTGAAAGAATATGTAGATCAACAAAAATTCATATATCTTTAGTCTTTTGAGTTCCCATGTGTGTCATTGCTGATTGAGGGACCATGACCCTCTAAAGGGAAATTAACAGCAAGTACAAAAATTAGGTTATTCTTCACATTTTTTTCCTTCAATATGATAACTCTTGCAAACTTTTACTTTTTGACTTGATATTTTGTGTTAAGAGGGTTAGTGACTTTATGGAGTAGTGCCTTTATGTAATTAGTGGGATCCTTTATCCCCTTTCCTTTTCCTTTTGGTTATGGTCCTTATGGAAGTTCTGAGTAGGATGCTGAAGAAAATGGAGGAGGGAAGCCTTCTTAAGGGATTCAAGGTAGGTAATGCAATAGGAGATGGGTTGGGTGTCTCACACCTACTATTTGCTGATGATACAGTCCTTTTCTGTGATGCAAAATTGACCAGATTCTCTAGATTCAAATGGTGCTTACTTGTTTGTGGCGGTGATAGTCCTAAAAGCCAATTTGAGTAAGAGTGAGATGGTTGGGTGGGTGTGGTTGAGAGCAAGACTGATCTTGCTGATAACTGTTTGCCAATGACTTATCTTGGTATGCTGTTAGGGGCTTCTTTTAATTCAAAGTCAATATGGAACCCTATATTGGAGAAGCGTGACATTATTGAAGAGTACATAATTGAGCTTAACTACGTATTATTTATCCTTTTTCACTATCCTTACTAATGTGGCAACTAGGATTGAGAAATTACTGAGGAATTTCTTGTGGGGTGGTTTGGGAGATGAGTTTAAACATCATGTGGTGGGATGGGATTAGGTTTTTACTCCAATTGCTAATGGAGGCAAGGGCATTAGGAAACTTACAACCTTCAATCAAGCTTTGTTGGGGAAATAGCATTGGCGTTTTGTGGCAGAGGATACACGCTTATGGAGGCATGTAGTGGTTATGAAGTTCGGAGAAGATTGGGAAGGTTAGAGTACAAAACCTGTTAGAAACTCTCATGGATGTGATTTGTGGAAGATCCTTAGGTTGAGATGAAATAGGCTTTTACAGTACATTTTGATGATGACTTGGGTAATCAGATCCAGTTTTGGCATCACACTTGGTGTGATCAGCCTTTGAGGGTGGCTTTTCCTATCCTGTATGATTGTTCCACAGATAAAGAAGGTTCAATGGAGTCTTTGTTGGTGAGGCAGACCCCTGGGGGGGAAGGTGTGTGGGGATAGGAGTTGGGATGTTCGATTCCTTCAGGATTTTAATGATTGGGAGTTATTTGGTGGCCTCATTTCTCCATCTTCTAGATTCCCATATCCCTAATAGTGATCAAGTGAGTTGGAGGCTAAAGAAGAGTGAGGAGGATTTGATGTTCACTCTTTCTATAATGCTCTTAGGGGCTAAAAGCCATACTCTTCCCTTGGAAAGGCATTTGGGGTGTTAAGGTCCCGCGAAGGATCTCCTTTTTCATTTGGACGGTAGCATGGGAAAAGATACTCACTTGTGATAATCTCATTAATAGGGGTATATAGTAGGTTGGTTTTGCATGTGCCAGTGTAATGGGGAGATGGTGGATCATCTATTGATATATTGCACTGCTGTCTTTGCTTTATGAAGCCCTAGGTTTTATCAGAAAAGTTGATTGAACTTATGTTTGGTTGGAGAAATTGGATGGGTAACCATTTGTCAGATATTTGGAATATTATTCCATTATGTTTGATGTGGACCATATGGAGGGAACACAATCAGCATACATTCAAAGATGGGGAAAGTACAGGGAATCAATTGCTAGCAACTTTTATTAGTTCCTTATTCGATTGGTCTCGCGCATTGGGTATTACGAATAGTGATCCCATTGCGACGATTTTAGAGACATTGCCTTTTTGTACATAGTTCTTTCTTTGTAATTCTTGAGGCTTCTTTGTGGTCTTTGTTCATGAAGTAGTATTTCCTTAATAAAATTATTCTTACTTGCCAATGAGCATTAGCTCAACTGGCACCTCCTCCCCTTGTAAGTGCTAGGTGAAGGTGAGTGGGTAAATTTCCCATTAAAAAAAAATGTTCTTACCTAAAAAAGGAAGGTAGTATGTACTGTCATTAAAATGCACTCCAGCGATCATGTATAAAATTACTCATTTTCTTTTCATGTTTCTTTTGTTTGTCAAATAGTCAAGTAAAGAGTTAGCCAACATTGTTTTAGTGCAAATATACTTGAATGAAACCTACACATGGTAAACAGATGACTACTATATTGAGGTGACAATCCTGGCAGGACAAAACCCCACAACCTTAACAGCATGGGTACTGTGGTTTGTGTGGTCATTGATGCTAGAATATCATATAACTTATCATTGGAAACATAAGAGTCTGGGAATCAAACTAACCCACAACCTGCCTTTTTCATATGAAGCATTTTGGCACCCCTCATCCATTTTCTTATTTTCATACAATGCCTAGGAGAGGAATGTATGGGTTCTTTTTATGGTTTAAACATTTTCTTATTTTCCTAGTGTGCTGTAGTTAATATTTGATGTTTGTTTGGTGAACTCAGGCAATATCATTCTCTGATTTTTTTGTGGCTGATATCTTGACCTCCATGGCAAAGGTATGCATCACTTTGTCTACTTTAACCATTTCCAGGTCAAATCCCATGCACTTGTATGGTTTTATATTTCGATAACATAATTTTCACTTCAAATAAGATTATATTGGTTTCTTAAATATAATAAATATACACATATTTTATGTGCCTACACATGTATGTGTTCATTATTTCAGTGGAGTAGGATAGGGGTAAATATGGCATTACATTCTACCTAGGTTTAACCTTTTCTTGAGAGTGAGAATCAGAAAATTGTTTATCTATCTTCAGATATACATAAAAAATTATAGAACTATCTTAAGATATATACTTGCCACAATACCTTTTTCATTGTGCTTGTACTTGCCACTTCTTGTGCAGGTCTTCTCAGATTTGGAGCGTTCAGTATGTCGAATGGTCCATCGACAGGTCAGTGTTTTGTTGTTGAGATGGGCTTTATGCATATTAACAGATTTACCCTAATCATCTCTCTCTTCTCTCTCTTTTTTTTCCTTTTTTTTTTTTTAATATATAATATTTTGTTGTCATAAAATTGTCATCTTTTTGCGCCTGATTGAAACCCATGGTTGTTACTTCTATCACTGGTTCTTTTAATTTCAAATGTTAATTAGATAATCTCATTATATGTTTCTTATTTTATGTTTTTATCTTAGGTACACACATATCAAAACTTTTTGTTGGTGTAACCAGATTGATTCACTTGAAAAAGGTGTTTGGTTTCCCTTTAGTACAAAACTGTAACACATTTCAAATTGATAAAGTGGAATGGAGAGGTGTAGCCTATACCATATTGCTGGGAAACATGATAAAGCTAAGTGAAGTTGAGTACTGAGAAAGTATATAAACAGAACCTCTTAATATATATTTTTTTCTCAATTTTCTAGAAATTTATGGTGGATGAAAAGATGCACGCAGAAAACTCTGAAACTTAATTAATCACCCATGAGATATTCAGTGAGAAAATTGGTACCAACTGATACATTGTTATATTGATGAGCGAGGTTAGTGATGTGCGGAAACCAGTTAAGGGAGAACAATGTACAATGTAAAATCCTCTGCCAGTAGCTTGATTACCCAAGGTCATTGGCCTCTTTGCTGCTAAATTTCTAGTGGAGCCTGTTGCTTTTCCTTTTAGTTTAAATTATGCTTATTACAAGTTACACTTGTTTTTATTAAAAGTGGTTTGATATAAATTTGATGCTCCACTTCTCGTTTGTTAAGAAATCTTTTCTAAATTCAAGCAGGTTGCCACTATTGCATGGTTTGAAGCTGATTCTGTTTGTGGCAGTCATTCCCTTGCAATTCCTTTTGTTCTTGTTTTACCATATCTCTTTCGTTTCTTCCAATGTCTTCGACAATACAAGGATACTGGGGAGAAAACAACCCTTCTGAATGGTAAAATCTCAGGATTATTCTCATTTAAGTTGTCTCATCTGTGTTATTTATCGTCTGACGCCTTTTGGAACATTGCAATGTTGGGTTGTCCATTATATTGCTCGTTTATGTTTCAATTAGTGATTTCTGCATCTAGTCCTTTAGCATTTATATTTTACTCTTAATTGCTACAAGATCATAGTAACTTTGTTTGCTTATGGTTTCAGCTTTAAAATATTCGACCGCAGTGCCAGTGATTTTTCTATCAGCCCTTAAATATCATGTCTTCCCTGATAGGTGGACAAACTTTTATCGGCCTCTCTGGCTCATCTCTGGTATTTTGAACTCTTTGTACTCATTCTACTGGGATGTTACCCGCGATTGGGACTGGAGGTATGTCAAATGTTTATATCTTCACAATATCACATCATAATTAAACATACCCCTTTGATTTTGTATTTATTTGGTATTAACCTTCGTAAAATGTTTACACATTAAATCCTTTTCCTGCTGGCTTTTACTGTATAGCCCTTGCATGTGAAATCTAAAGTAGTTGAGCTCTCAATTTTGTGGGCACAAGTGAGCATGTTTCCTGGCCCTTGCTATTCTATACAGTTTCCATAAATCTTGGAGGTCATAGTATCACTGCATAAAAACTCATGCCCCTGTGATTTTGAATTTAGTTGTCGCAAATGTTTATGTTTACCTATCCAAAAAAAAAAAATGTTTATGTTGAGTGTGTTGGAGATAAATTGTGAAGTTATATAGTAGAATTAGAAGGAAAAAAGAAGAAGAAAAGACTTGGAGCAGTATTATAAAGCTGCAAGTTACTTTATTGGAAAGTGAATTTTCAAATAAATTTACAGTTCTTTTAGGTGTGCTTGTTTGATATTCGTGCTTGAACTGTACTGTGATCCTGTCCATATAAGAACACAGATAACACTGTTTTAGAAGTTATGTCTTGATTCTCTTGAATATTATTTGGTGAAGTGCCTATAAATATCCCTTTCTTTTTGCCAGTAGCTTCACTCGGATATTCAAGTTCAGCAAACCACACGTCTTCTCACACCTGCTATACGGACGAAAATGGGTAAGGCTATGCCTATTTTATTGTAGTATTTGAGTCATGTCTTTATGATATTGGCCTGTCTAGCTGAGCCAACAAGGAGAATTCCCCCCTGGCAAAAAAGCTAGAGTGAACTGGTCTGAACTGTACAATACTATGTGACCTGAATTAATTGTTGGGACTGGCTCTCCACTGCCACCTTAAAAATTCTTCAGAAAGCCAAGAAAGTTTAATGTAAATATTTCTTGATTAGTGCACTGATCAAAATGACCTCTTCTTACTGGTTCAGTGATTGGTCTAGGTTGTAATACTTGGTTCCATGACGTAATTGTATATGTATCTTGGATTGCAGGTTTATTTTTGGGTGATGGGAAGCAATCTTGTGTTGCGTTGGGCATGGACATACAAGCTCTCTGCCCATCTTCGCCATAATTACCTTACGGTGTTTGCTGTTGCTGCCCTGGAGATTTTCCGTCGCTTCCAATGGGTTTTTTTTCGTGTAGAGAATGAATGGAATAAAATGAACTCCAAGACAAACATTCAGCTCTCAGAAAAAGACTTGACAGAGGAGGAAGAGAAGTTACTTGTTTCTAATGAGCACAATGTATAGCGAGCTAGAAACCCTGCCTTGATATCTCAGTACAATGATTTGGCAATCAGGGATTACCCTTCCATTTGGGATTTCATTATACAAAAGATATTACAATTTTCCTTTGTTCATAAAAGAATAGGGTATTCAATCATTAAATATTTTACTCGATATGTATCAATTCAATTAATTGCAATATAATTTTGTATTGAAGTACCCTTCTAACTGGTGGGAAAAAAAATTTATTTGAAATTTGAGCTCAAGGTCCTTTTTTTTTTTTTTCATTGCAGAATGCTCTTCTTCCCATGTGACTATGTGAGCAGTTTATGAGAGAGTTCAATATTGTTCTTATGTAACCTTGGATTGCAATTTGGCTTTATAATTTATATCAGACTGAACAGTAACCCCCGCCATTACAACCAAAACGTTACATCACCACCACCACAATCGCTGACCACTTTACACAGCTCCGTGACATATGGAAGACATCTTACACGATTAACGGAGGTATCGGCATGTGGCATTCGACATTAAAGTCATAGAATTCTTGTGTCTATTAAGTTGAAAATTCCCTGCCAATGATGACGGACAGTATGCCTTTCTCTCAAGCACTGCCTTCGTATTCTAGTCAAGCCAGACAAGATAGTTTCCACCACTAATTTCATGAATGGTTGTTGTCCATATAAAATCCATTTTCGATTTATTCCGATACACACATGGGACCTCTTCAAATCCAGTGGTTCAAAAATCAAAATCACCTTACCTCATCCACGCTCAAACCTCCCACCAGCATACCATTCCAACTACTTGATATATGCTGCTTATATTAATTTTGAGATAGCATCTGCTTGATATTAAATCACCATTTTTTTTAGCTTATGACTAGGAGTGACAAAACAGCGAGTACACGTGTCAAAAATCCAGTTCTTGACCCTCCAAACCTGATAACATGTACAAAGTGGAAGCAAATGCCTCAAAATTCATTCTCACACTTGTGTATGAAACTAAAACTACCACAATGGCCTAATCTAAATGTTAACTACTGTTGGGTACAACCACCAAAGTCGGCAGCTGGAGCCGAACCTAGCTGAGACGAGCACGCCGAGAGTGCTCACCATATTGTCTTCTGTGCTAGAAAAGCTGGTGGCTCGAAATGACCGGCTCAGGGACTGCCTGAGCCAGCAGCTGGATGAGCTGAGCTTGAGCTCGGCTCTGCTTGGGAAGAGCTTCAATGCGTTTTATGGGGTGAGAGCACCAAACATAAGCATACCAAAGTACTTAGAGAGGTTATACAAGTACACGGATTGTAGTCCATCTTGTTTTGTGGTTGGATATGTGTATATAGACAGGCTAGTGCATAGGCACCCTGACTCCCTCGTCATTTCCTTGAACGTGCATAGGTTGCTGGTTACAAGCGTTATGGTTGCTTCTAAGATGCTAGATGATGAGTAAGCTCTCTCTCTCTTAAATGGGGTATTTTCATTTGTCCCTACTTATGACATGTTTGGTTTATGCATCTTCCTCGCTTCAGTTTGTTTTCTTACCTTGCTGGTTTGGTCTTTGGGATAGTTTGAGAGTTATAGCTCATTTGAACTTCTTTTTGTGTAATAAGTAACAATTAAAACCCATTCAGCAAAGAAAGTAACAATTAAAATTCAATTGAAATATATATGCATTTGAACACTAGTGGCCTAAGTTCTCTTCCGTTGTACCATAGATATCTGCACTTTGAAGTTGTCACATTTTTTGTGTGTGGTAAGGGGTACAAAGACATTTTCCTTGCATATAATGCTTACGAAGTCAACAAAGTAATTGAATCATCCATCACATATGTTGCATACAATTCATTTATATAATATGTTTTGCTGCTTTGTACAAAAACAACAATACAAGTGCAACATATATTTTGCTGAAGAAAGCACATGGAAAACAAGTACCTTGGGCAGCGTCATTAATGTGCTTGATTCTGTAATTTGTTCTCCATAAGTGAAATAGCACGCAATTGTTATGATAATAATGTTGTTTTGCTTCGATTACAATATTTCAGGCATTATAACAACGCATTTTTTGCTCGGGTTGGAGGAGTAAGCAATGCTGAGTTAAACAGGCTGGAATTAGAGTTGCTCTCTCTGTTGGATTTTGGAGTTGCAGTAAGCTCTCGAGTTTTTGAGTTCTACTGTTTGCACTTGGAACGAGAGATGATGTTCAATGGCGTAGGACAGAAAATAGAAAGGGCAATAATTCCTAGTGCTACTGCTCTGGACGATGTGACTGAAATCTCTGTAGATGACACACAAAGTTCTTCACCACCGCAGATAGTGGACTGACCTGCACATTTTTGCTTCTTCTTTCTCTTGGTTTGTAAAATCTTGAATTGTTCTTTCTTGTTTGCATCATATTATCATGTACGATGGTGCTTCAAGCCTTCAACTCTGTCGATTTATCACATTGACGAAATAGAGGGGAAAAAAAATGTAAAGACATGAACTAAAGTTCACAATATTAAAGCCACAAAAAAGAATGAGTGGGAGCATTTGGTGGCACTAGTGCATTTGACTTGGAATTCAAATTCTGTGCAAATTGCAAGTATCAATTAGTTGGAATTCTAATTATGAATTGATGCACTTGAAACTCTTTGCTAAGTCTTGTATAGTGTCGGTATATTTCGTGCCAAATTTACTTGTATCTATTGTTCAAAAACTATGTATTTTGTATTCTTGTGGGTACATTCGCATTTGGGTTGAGGGTTCAAGAGCTAAATTTTTTGTGTTGTTGAGAATACAATTTCGATCGAGTGAGATAAAGGTTCGGTCCCGTGAGTTTGGCGTGTGGAATCCATTTAAAAATCTATTGAGAAGGATTTCATGGGAGTCTTGATCCCTCGAGATGATTGAACCCGAGGCAATTTTGTTATGCTTTCCTTTAGATTCAAGGATGGAGCCAGGGTGTTGAGTGAGGGGATGCATAGTATAAAAAAAAATTGAAATAAAAGAAGAGAGGTACTACGTCCACAACATTTTCATAATAAATCATAAGTGATTAGTTGTTATTAGTTCAAATTTGAACCTAACACTAAGATTACTTTTATGCCCCAACAATAACAACCAGTAACAATTTGCCACTTATAATTTGTTGTAAAAATGTTGTAAAAATGTTGTGGGCATATCATTTCTCATATAAGAATATGCGAAAATACTAATTAATGTTTCTAAGATTAATTAGTTTTGCTAGGTAAAAGAGTATATGAAAATAAAAAATCCAAAGTAAAAAAAAAAAGTGAGGACAAATCACATATAGACAAACAAAAAGAGACAGAGAGGAAGAGAGTTTTGCTAAGATTAATTATTTGTATTTAACAATGCTCTTTGTCCCTTTGATATAAATATACAAGCAAAAGTTGCTAAGAGCAATAGAAATGGGGTGGGTAAAACCTCAAATAAGTTATTTTACCCCCCCCCCCCCCACCCCCCCCAAACAAAACTACCAAAGTTTAGGGATAGCAATGGGGCAGGGCGGGGCAGGGATGGTTTTGTCATGCCCTATCCCTGCCCCGCCTCGCATGACGGGACAAACTTTCTCACGCCATCCCGCCTTTTGGGGCCCTACGAAGCCCCGTCTCACCCTGTAAAACTCTATTTTTTGTTAATTTGCCTTACAACTAATACAATTTTTTTAATGAAACTTATTTCATTGATAAAAATATACTTGAAATTACAACTAAATTAATCCCATCAAATCAAATCCATTTTTAGAAAAAATTGAATAATATATCCAAGTGTTTAATAAGACAATTATAAAAAAAAAACTCATAGTATAACACATAACAAAATAAAGGAAGAGAACCACATTAGGTAGAATAAAATAAACTAATATTGATACGTTTATTTAAATAGTAAGGTTTTAGGGTATACAAAATTTACAATTATAACCCTTAGCAACGCGGGGCGGGGCGGGGACAAGGAGAGGCGGGGTGGGGTGGGGTGGGTCTAAAAAGTCTAAACCCATCCTCGCCTCACCCTATGGTGCGGGGCTAAAATCTTACCCCATCCCCGCCCTACCACCTTTGTGGGGCGGGAAAAACCTGCACGGAGCAAAGTGGGTTAAGCGGGGCAGGAAAAAATTGTCATCCCTACCAAAGTTGAAGCAACAACTGGGTGGCTATTGCTAAATCTCTTTAGCAAATTGCCATAGTAACTTCTTAAATTAAGATTGTCCCTAACTTTGCCTTGTGTTAGAGTATTCACAGGGAAGTTGTTAAAATGACTAAAAAGTCATTTTAGCAACCCAAACACTAAAAACACACTTATAGTAAAGTTGTTATTTTGATTCATTGCTATAATTTTTTAATTCATTGCTACAATGGGCTGCTAAAGATAATAGCCTATTGTAGCTGAGAGTTATTTGCAACAAATAATATTTTATTAGTCTCCCACACGCGTGACTCTTTCTACCCTATCTCATCTTAGTCTCTCTCATGCACAAATGTAGCCCTCCCTCCCTCTACCTCCTATCTTACTGTCTCTCTCTCATGCAGCCAAGCTGATGCCATCATCGCCTAGCCCTCCCTCTGCCTAGCCCCCTCTCCCTTCACCTAGCGTTTTCTCCATTTTGCTCAATTTTTAGTGGGTTTAATTTGGTGGTCCAATTGGTTTGTGGGTCATGGTGCAGTGGTTCGTTGGTCCGATTTGGGTGATTGGGTTGTCGGGTAACGATGAGTCACAGTGATGGTGCTTAGATTTCCCGATTTGGGTGGTTGGATCATGGTGAAGTTGCTAAAATGACTAAAAAGTCATTTTATCAACCCAAACACTAAAAACACACTTATAGTAAAGTTGTTATTTTGACTATTGCTATAAGAGTTATTTGCAACAAATAATATTTTATTAGTCTCCCACACGCATGACTCTTTCTACCCTATCTCATCTTAGTCTCTTTCATGCATAAATGCAGCCCTCCCTCCCTCTACCTCTTATCTCAATGCCTCTCTCTCATGTAGCCAAGCTAATGCCATCATCGCCCAGCCCCCTCTCCCTTCACCTAACCTTTTCTCCCTTTTGCTCAATTTTTAGTGGGTTTAATTTGGTGGTCCGATTGGTTTGTGGGTCATGGTGCAGTGGTTCGTTGGTTCGATTTAGGTGATTGGGTTGTCGGGTAACGATGAGTCATAGTGATGGTGCTTTGATTTCCCAATTTGGGTGGTTGGATCATGGTGGAATTGCCGGGCTAGATGGGTCACGATTTCCCAATTTGGTGTTTTTTATTTTGGTTTTTGCTGTGGCTGGTGGTTGTGGGTTGAGAAGTGGAAGAGGAAGGTTTTTGGTTTTGTGGCTGTTGTTTTATTTTGTTTTTATTATTTATTTTTCTTTCTCTCTAATGTGGTTTGTGGTTATGGATGGTGGGGGCAACGGTGGAGGTGTTGTTGTTGTTGGTTTTTGTGGTTGTTGTTTTTTATTATTTTAATGAATTATTTATATTATTTTAAATGAGTTGCTAAAAAAATAGATTCTTTGATGTTGGGTGTATTGTAAAGTGAGCTATTGAAATAGATAAAGTAATTTCTTAAGTTGCTAAAAGCTATATTTTTTTAGATTTCTTATTGTGAATGCTCTTAAGTGCAATTATTTTAGTAGCTCTGAGGTGTGATTTAGACCATATAATGTCCTTTAGATTGAGGCTCCTAAAGGACATGGGTTGAGCCAATGTAGAGTCCTTGTATATATGATGATGCCCTTCTAGACTTGTGAGGACTTTCGTGGTTGATTGTTTTCCCATAGATGATTGGCCTCTCGGAAGTACTTACTCTTGGTGGCCACGAGTGTCTATGAATTTTGTATTATCCTTTGTAAAATTGTGATTTTCAATTATGTTTTGTTGGCTTTAATTTCTTGTCAAATTTGATTGTATTTCTTCAATCACTTCCCTGCATGTTTGTGGGGTTAAATGTAATGGGTATAGTGTTTAAATTGGTGAAGAACTATAAAGACAAAGTATCTCGCGACTAACTTGCGATTGGTGCAACCTGTGAAAGGCCATGTAAGAAGCACATGAGGAAGTTCAAATGACTCAAGTGTCAAGGGTATTTCGTTAGTGGCTCGCGACTTGGCCAACTCGCGAGATGCATTGACAACTAGATTTTGTGTATTTCCCTCATTTCTTTACCCATACTATAAAAGCCCACATTATCCACGAAATTGTAAGGAGTGTTTCAGATAGAAAAAACCTAAAAATCCAATGAAGAGTTAGAGATTGCATACCTACAATCCTCTACACATTTCTCTTAGTTTTCTTCACTCTCTTCCCTCTCTAATTCCATATCCTTTGAAAGGTTCTTAGCCCAAACACAAACCACACCCATTCTAAGTGTTGTGAGTTGCTTTGGAGCTTTTGGGAAGCATTGGGTCATGCCATTCTATGGTGAATGCAATTAGTGATAATTGCGGGATCCAGAAAGCTAGTGAAGACAAGGCTCGGTGAAGCACATTGGTAGTTAAGAATTGGAAGGTCTAAGTACAGATGGTAGTCTAGGCTTAGAGAGTCTATATTGTAATCCTTGTACTCCAACTTATTTACTAGTGGATCAATTCGGTTTGGAGGGCCGTGAAGAGATTTTTACGTCGAGAACTTCGGTTTTCCTTTTCTTGTATTTGTTTTTCTCTTCCCTTTACTTCTTGTGTTTTATACCTAATTGTTTATTATGTATGCCCATGCACTAGGTAGTAATCCTAGTTGATTGCGCATTGATTACTCTTATTTCACATTTAGTTGAGTAGATTAAAAGTAATTTAGTCGTAATTTAAAAATTAGAGGACTAAACCAGCTCTAGTATTTATACTAGTGAACTTTCATCCTTGAGTATTACTTACCTAATAGAGTCTTGTTGAATTTTTCTGTTTAGTGGAGCCTTAATTCTTTCATGTTCTTTGAGCCTACAGATTTTTTATTTTTTATTTTAATTTTTTGAAACAAGGATTGTATCCTAGTTTGTTTGTTTGTTTGTTTGTTTGTTTTTTTTTTTTTTTTAATGAATTTGTATCCTAGTTAACCTGTATCAGTATAGCAGTATTATTTGGTTAGATTGGATTTGGATGGTTGAATGCATGCTTGTTAAATAAACATAATAAATTCATAATATAAAAATTCATAAATTAATCTCTAATTAGGGCATTGTGTTTGTTGGTAAAAGTTTAATAGATAATAAAAAAAAAGTTACAATCACAAAATAAATTCAAATCACCACTAAATTTGTCTCATCACACACAATTTATTTAAAAAGGTTAAATAAACATAATAAATTCATAAATTAATCTCTGATTAGGGCATTGTGTTTGTTGGTAAAAGTTTAATAGATAAAAAAAAAAAAGCTACAATCACAAAATAAATTCAAATCACCACTAAATTTGTCTCTTCACACACGATTAATCGCGTGCTATGGCAAACATTAAACATTTGTTAATAAGTTATTTTAAGAAAATTTTTAATACAATTTTTATAATAAATATTATAAAATTATCAAAATATTATTTATTTTTTTTAGAAAAATTCAAAAAAAAAAGTATTTATAAAAAAGAAAAAAGAAAAAAAAAAAAAAAAAAGTAAGAATAGAACTCAGCGAAAAGGAAAAGTAATTGTAACCAAAAAAAAAAAAATAATAATAATAATAAAAAATCAAAAAACACACATTTCTCTCTTTTCGATGGTTGACGCAAAGCACAACTCCTTGGTGTCTTCAAAATCATAAACAGTGCTCCTAAGCCAAAAAGCGAAGGACCTGAGAATTTAATCGAAGGGCTGTGTGTTTGTGTTTTTTGTGTTCTTGTTCGTAAACAGAGAGTCTGGTTTTGTTAGATGGCGGATTCGTCGAAAGAAGAGTTGGTTCAGCTGATAAAGCGCTTCGGCGCTTATCTCACCGTCAAGATTTCTAATCTTCTCCCCATCTCGCTCCAGCGCCTGGTCTGTTCCTACCCGATCTCATGCTTTTCTTTCATTTTTCGTTTATGCGCTCTATTTTCTAATTTTTGTTTTGAATGTTAATTTCCGGGTTTAGATTTTTTTTTTTTTTAATTTTTTTTTTCTGATGATGAAATTATGGGCTTAATTGCTTCTTATGCTTACACAATTTGAAGCTTTAGATGTTGAATTAGAGTTAGTGAAACCTAATGTTCATTACTTGAGATTGGATACAAAAATTGTAATTTTGTGGTATTGTGGTTGGTGTCATTTGTTAAGGTGTGAATAGTTAACATTAAACCTTATTGGGATCAAAATAATGTGTCCTAACAATGTTCAGTTCATGGAAATTTTAGGGTTGGATAGCTAGGAATTATTTCATTGATAGTGTGTGTATAAAAAAAAACCCTATTTATTAGTAGATCAGGTCGCTATTGCACACATCTTTATGCTAAATTTTGCGGCAAGTCCCTGATGGACATGTCCATTCTTGGCACTGGGATGATACGGTTTTTTTTTTTTTTTTTTTTTTTGTACACTAGTGAAAATGAATCAATAAAGGGACAAAATGGACTACTTAAAGAAGTTAATAAGGTTTTTTTTTTTTTATAATTAGATGAGTAGCTGCAAAAACTATGATAAACAGTTTACGTGGTAAATGGGTTATGCCCCTTTGTGATATTAACGAAATTTTATTTACTTGTTAAAAAAAAAAAAAAAAGACTGATAAACAATGATGTCTTGTCTTTGGTCCAAAAAATGGTCATTGTTATCTTGCTTAAGTTTTTTTACTGAAATGTGTCTTTGATATAGTGTATATTAATACTTGCTATCTCAATAGTCTCCACTTGTTTCTCAAAAAAAAAAAAAAAAAAATAGTCTCCACTAGGAAAAGTGTCACACACTTTAAAAATGACTTGTAAATGTGTCCGACCAGACCCATATGTAGTTTCTTATTTAAAGTATCCTTTGCTTTGTAAAACTCTTTAAAATTTTCAAGAGGACTTGTCTAGTGTATATTAATACTTAGCATGCAGTGCTCTGGTTACCTCTTAGTGAGGGCACTGGGTTATGCATTATTCTGGGAAGCCACAGACATCTTGAATGTCACAGCTTAAAAATCTCAAGATTGACTTTCCCAGGCATTCCATTTTCATTCCCACAGAACAGTTTCTATTCTTCTGTAATGCTCCTCTTCTGGCCTGTACCATTGAGGATAAAAGTGGTGGCTCGTGAAAATGTCTGGTAATCCATCAAAAAAAATGGGCTATATTGCAGCCTGATGGACATATAAGGCCATTATCAGATCGGTCACTTCCTGTGTACTAGAGCTTCACCTTTTTTATTTCAATATTAACTTTTATTACCAGTAAAAAAATAGCTTAAATTGTTAAGTTCAGTGAAATGCTATTAAAAGTATAAGGTTTGCTTGCATGCACTTCATCAAAAATGGAGAAAGAAAAAAGAAAGGAAGAAATGAATGCTGTTTAAAACAAAAATTCAGTTTCTAGGCCTTCCATCTAAGTTGTGTTATACACATTCAATTATCTCTGATTGGAGATTATCCCATCAACAGAATTTCTATCTGGGATGTTTTGGGGTTTCTCACAACTTTCAACTTGGTAGCAGGATTCACGGTCTGTTGGGGCTGTTGCGGGGCTTGCTTTGGCAATAGTCTTCACTTGGAGGCTTTTGAGATCACCTAGTCTACCTCCGAGAAGGCAACCCAAACGGCAAGCTGGTACACCTAGTAGTTCTTCTGTTAGTACTCATTCCAATGCAACTTTGGTACCCTCTGGTGGTTCTTCGTCCTTGGAGGATTCAAGAGCTCAAAATGTTGTTGACGAGTTCTTTCAGCCAGTAAAGGTTAGTGTTAAGTTATTTGCACTAATTGTGAATTATATATAGCTTTACACTGTCTTACTTTATCTTAAGTTGCTTTTTTTCCCCTGTTCAGCCAACTTTGGGGCAAATTGTAAGGCAGAAATTGAGTGAAGGAAGAAAGGTAATTAGTTGATGCTCTATGATATTTTTATAAGCTACGCATAATTATTTGGTTTGGCTTATTATTTCCTCAAGATCATGTTCAACTAAACTAAATACCTAGACATGTTACACCCTGCATGTGCTCTTGGGTCCATGTTAAATCTAGACCATTTGTTACCATATTTTTTTCTATCATGCATGTTTGTAAGTAAATCTTTTCTTGTCTAGGTTTGATAAACTAGATTATGGTGCGAGATTCTTGTTGAGGGAAAGAGTGAGATCATGTAATTGGAAAAATAATATGTTCTTTAGATTGCCCATGTATATGCATACTGAATCTGCAAAATGACCGGGTCTGATTTACTGCCACTAGCTTTGTAGTTTGAAACATACATGAAGTTTAGTGTGGGGTTCAGGTCTCAACATAATCAATTTCATAGCGTGTTTTTCTTTTTCTTTTTCTTTTTGCTAAAGAAGTCCTGAATTTCTTGATGCAGCCATTTCTTTTTGTATCAGCTAAAGCTTCCATGTATGCTTGAAGTTTTCTTCTTTTGTTTCTTGTATATTTTCCATATACTGCTTCCTTTTATTTTATTTTTTTTCATTTGAATCTTATTACTTACTTGAAAAAATCACTGAACTGACTGAAGTATTAGCTGTGGTTGTACTACCATAATTTATTCTAACTCCACAGGCTCAAGTTTGGCCTTTTCTGTTTTTAAAGTGATTGGGAGCTTGTGTTCCATTTTCTGATTCATGTGCTTCTCATCTTTTGAAAATTGACTTCCACAGAGTTTAGCTGCATGAAATCCTGGTTTGATTTCCACTTTTAGTTGTGGTCTAGGTTATAATGTTTAAAGCTTGCAGGAAATGTATTACCCGCTGCTAACTTACCAGTATTTAATACTTTCTGAAAGAAATCAATCAATATATAGCAAGTTTAGTTTCTTTTGCTTGTTCGGTTTGATGACTTGTTATATATGTAGGTAACATGTCGTTTGGTTGGAGTAATTCTTGAAGAAAGTAGTCCAGAGGATCTTCAGGTAGTGAATCTCTGTTTCTAGTGAACTCTGTCCTTGTAATAGCATTCTGGAAAAGGATTGACATTGTCTAGTATGGTCATGGCAGAAACAAGCAACTGTGAGATCCGCTGTGCTGGAAGTACTATTGGAAATCACGAAATTTTGCGATCTTTATCTCATGGAAAGAGTTTTGGATGACGAAAGTGAAGTGCGTACAGACCTTGCTAAGTATTATTTTCTTAGAGTCAATCAATACTAAATTTTTGCAAAAATGTATTGTGTCATGTGATGTGCTTAACAGTCCCAATGAGCATGTTCTAAAGTGCATAACTTTATATATTATGTATTTACAGTGCTCATGCTCTAGTGCTTTTTCTTCATTTTTAACTTATCTATAGAGTAATGATAACATAATGTGAAATCAATATAGTTTTAAATCTGGAAATGTTCAAAATAAACTCTACTGTTTAATTATTGGTTTGAGTTTAAAAATATTTTGGCTTGCTTCCACTGTACTTGGGGTTTATGTTCTTGTAATACATTTATTTTACAAGGATTTTATTCTTACAGTATTTTATTTCCATTCTATATCATTTGGGCTGACCTTCAGCCTGCAAATTTTTCCCATCTATAAATACAAGTATGAATATGTTCACAGATAAGCATGTAAGATGAAATAATTTGTTGATGTCACTAATAAAGCCTCTCAAACGGTTATTTTTGTATCAGCAAAACTGTGGTTGGGTTATCCTGGTTGCTGCTAACCTTTAGTGGCTTAATTAAAATTCTTTCTGCCAACTGCTCTATAATAGTGTTTCCTTCTACTATATTATAGTTTATTACTTATATATTAAAATGTTTGTCATTTATGGTGAAAATTTTGCCTGCAGAAAAAGGTTCTTATGGCTCTAGAAGATGCTGGGGTTTTCACATCTGGTGGTTTGGTCAAAGACAAGGTAAATAAATATCTACTACTAACATTATATGACTTTAATCTTTTGTCAAATCTTATTTTAATGCTGTGGATGTGCTGGACATGCATTTACACACACACACACACACGCACACCATCCCTTTTGTCTGTCATGATAATAACTGGCTTCCTGCAAAGAAGTGGGACACACTTTATTTTACATGGCCATGGCTGAATTGGGAATCCAGATAATTATGGAGCTTCAACTCTTAGAAAATGATAGGCAATTCACAGTACTGGAGAAAAATAGCAGTAAGCATATGGGCTCAATGAATGGGGGGAAAATAATAAATAATATGTTAGGAACTTATAACAGCTAAAATGGAAGCCAAATTAGGGCATATAGACTATAGAGGAGGTGCTAATTGGCTCTCCGACGGTCCCTATCAGAACTTTAAGGCCTTTGCTTGCAACCTATGAAGCACAAGTGCATTTCGGGACTCGGGTGTGGGTGCAGGACTCGGTAATTTTTGAAAAAGGTGGGTGCGGGTGCTGTGGGACTCGGCGATTAAAAAATTATTAAAAATATTTTTATTTATATTTTCTATATATTTTTACTATTAAAATATTCTTAAAAAACACATTACTATGCTTGACTCACAAAACAAAGAAAGAAGAAGGCAAGAAACACAAAACAAAACACTAAACAAAAAAGAAAACACAAAAGAAGCAACAAATATTCAGAATAAAATTAAGGAATGACAGATTTAGGATGTTTGGACCTCATTCAAAGCTGATTTCGGCCTGTTTTGGCCATTTCGGTCTGTTTTGGCCGTTTCGGTCGCCGGCTGATGCGACCCGATTCGGCCAATACGGCTTGATTCTGGCCAAATCTGCCTGGTTCGGCACCAATTGAAGCCGAGTCAGTGCGAATCGAGCCGAGTCGGCGCGAGTCCGTGGCAAAAAAAAAAAAAAAAAGCTCAGACGTGGCACCAATGTGCGGGCAGCCGTGTCCTGCTTCGAACTCCAGTGCGGCACCCTCCTAGCCGCGTCCGTGCTTCATAGATTGCAACTCTATGCTAGTCTTGCCCAAAATGCATCCAAATTTGACCCAAGCCAAGTCCTGGACCCTCTTGCATGTGGGAGACATCTAAAAGTCAATTTAAGGATTGAATTAGAGTTGTAATCCATGTGAAAAGATATATGGGCTTAGGTACAAGAGTTTGTTTGGGTTAAAGTTAGTTACAAATTGATTGAGTTAGTTATAGCTGAAGCACATATAGTACATTAATCACATAGGTAAATTCTTAGGAGAACATGCTGAATTAGTAAGCTAGCAGAGTGGGACAAAGTTTGGCTATAGCTTAGTTGTAGCCTAAGGCTACAACTTTCTTTAAAAAAAATTAACAGTGCTACATATTTTGAAAAATCTAATCCCTAAATTGCATGTTCTTTACGTTTTTAACACACATGTCAAATTTTGTGCCAATCGGACGTTATCTACTATATGATCCATAAATTTATTTTTAATGCATAATTTTAGACTATAAAAACTTGCAATTTAAACAATTGATTGATGACATAGCTGTTGGTCTTTGATTTTCTAGAAATTTTGCAAGCATGAAGAATATAAGAAGAAAATATAATCTAATGGCGGATTTGTCAAAATTCACATCTAATAAAAATATATTGAGTGAAGTTGTAGTCTTAAACTACACCAAAGTTTGCGTAGGAGTGAGCCAGGTGTGGCCAATTAGAGTAGGGCTTGAGTTGTATAAATAGACGAATGTAACCCTCATTATGGGGAGATGTGGTCGTGACTCTCTCATGCATTTTGACATCCAACCTGCTTTGACGTGTTTGGGCTGGAGTTGGCTCAACAGCCCTTACCCAAAAAACCTGGGCACCGTATTATTTTTTGTTATTAAATAAATCAGGCTTATTGTCCTACTTCATATTTCCACGTGGTTTCCATATAAGCACTGATATCCTTCCCATATTTTTCTCCTACTACACCAGCCTCTTTCCTTCAGTGATGGTGACGAAGAGTCTTCTTTTTGAACTCAAATCCAACACCCAATAAGTGCGTGAACCGTGAACAAACCGTGAGCAACAATTTCACATCTCCATTCTCAAATTTTTTTTTTCCATAATTACCCCTTTTCCTTTGTTATTGCCCAGACTGGTGCTCCTCCCCTAGCCTTTCAATGCCACCTGGGGTTTTTTTTTTTCTCCTTTGTTGTCATCACCCAATCTTGTCCAGTATTGATCTGGTTGGTGTTTGACAGACTTCTGTTTTGTGTGTACTGTTCATGCTAAAGGAGTTTCCTTAATTGAATTCCGAAACAGCTCCTCCCACTCCCCTTTTTTCCTCACAAGACAATGACAGACCCTCTCTGACCACTTCTGCCAAATTCTAACACTGTAAGGTATAGTCTGTAATTGTTTGAACAGCATTGGATGACATGCTATTCACCTTCTCTAACTGTTCTCACAAACTGCTTCAGGTGCTTCCCTGTGACCACATCCACCAACTTTGCTAACAACAATTTTGCATTCTCCTTCCCTAAAAAAACAGGCCATAGAAAGTCTTTTTTTTTTGCTCGTAAATCCAAAGAATGAAAACTGATCCCCTTCATTATTAAAGCTTGAATGATTTGGTTTCAATGTCAAATAATATTGACGCACCAATTGCCCAAGGATCAATTGGGATTGAGAGATTACTGCCCCTTTACCAGGAGGACCTCCAAGTGTTGCTGTTGGTGGAGGAGATGGTCAGGCAAAGTGGTTGGTGGTTCCCTAACCAGAGGGGACATTTTCCATCTCAGTTGATCTTGGAGACTTGGAAATCATTTTTTAACTCTGCTCCATTTATTGTCATTGCCCTTTCAATTCTATTGGCTAAGAGAACTTGTAAGAGATTAAATGCTGTAATGATATCCTTGTTCTGGTTGTGAGCATAAACTTTGTGATCTGTATGTAAGATTATCTCTATTAGTAGACTAAATGTGGACCATATATAGTTTATCCAAATTATTTGAGTATTATATATGTATATTATTTTATTTAATAATAATAATAAGAGTGATAGATAAAGACCCATCCTATTAGGAGCCTATCTGTGAACAGTCACTTAAAACGTCATTTGGTGAATCGACTTTTGTTTTGGGTGAACAATCACTTTGCAATTAACTGTCAATGATACTTCTTGATGGAAGGAGTATAAATAGGAAACCACTGCTAATTGAAGAGGTCCTTAGGCTAGCCTTTGAAAAGCCTATGTTCTTCATCAAATGGGTTCCAAGGTGTAGGCCATAGGATAGAAGAATTCTTTTTTGATTAATTATTTTTGCAGTAGTTTTTCTCTACAAATCACTTAAACAACAATGGCTGGAGGTATGTTTATTTTCTTTCGGTGTTCTAGGTTACATACCCTGTAGTCTGCTAGAGAACTCTGGATATAGATGGATTAATTCTGCCGTGATTAGTTTCACCATTCCAGGTTTTTTTGGGGCTCTAATGTCATAATTAATGATATGCATATACAGGTTCTTTTCTGTAATACAGAGAATGGGCGGTCATCTTTCGTACGGCAATTGGAGCCAGATTGGCATATTGACACAAATCCAGAAATCATTTCTCAGTTAGCTGTATGTTATCTCCGCTTATCATTACTTTAAAGACAGATCTGCAATTGTGTTCATAATGTTTTGGCACTAATATATTTACCCATTGTAATGCATATCTCTGAAAGTATTCTTATTCGTTACAGAGATTCATCAAATACCAACTTCACATATCTGCTATCAGACCCGAACGGACTGCTCCGAACGTATTCAGTGCCCCAACCCTGGAACAGTTCTTTGGATGTGTTTGACACTGAAACCAGTAAAAAGATGCAAATATAATTTTAAACTTTTACTAGGTCGTCGTCTTTTCTTCCATTTGGATTTTATTCATAGCTTAAGTTTCTGGTCATTACAGCTTATGTTCCTTGGGTGCTCTTGTACCGTTGGTATCCATATCATCTGTCTGTATTCCTCCAATGCCCTAAGGGAGAGAAGTTTTCTTTCATTGAAATTTGTGTAATAGATCTGTTCATGTCCCAACTCCATGGGATATATCACCAAAAAGTTGATGTTTGTATTTTTATGGCAATAATTTTGGTGTTCCATCATATTGTTTTGCAAGTTTTCAGTTTGTCATTGGAATGTCACTGGAGTCAAGTTGGCTGGGAAATCTCTTTCCTGCGCCTAGTTTGATTTCCTATGGTCATTTTCATTAGAAATTCAGTCTGATGCACAAGAATTTATTCAGTTTCTCGTGGATTTTGGATGAGGGTGATAACAGGCATGTTTTTCAAGCACCAAATCTCCTATAAGATTGAAAGCAGAGACTGATGCCTCGTTTGGTGTTGATGTTAGGCTTACGTTATATAGTAGAAGCTCAATCCAAATGGAAAAGAAAAGATATACGTGTTGAAGTTCAGACTTGGTCAGGTGATACACGGATTGAAGTGTATTGTGTTGTCTTTTAAACAAGTGCAGACGATGAGAAGATATGAACTTGGCATGATGGTAAAGAGTAATAAACAAGTGCAGAAACTTGAAATTCTATCGTATTTATTAAAATAAAAGAAGTTGGGATTCTTGTGAGTCAAGTAACATAAATATAAAAAATGAGTGGTAATTTCATTTTTTATTATAGATTCCTATTCCCAGTCCCATTTTAAAATCAGATTAGGGGCATAGATGTGAGACATGCGATATATCTCACAAAAAGTTATAAGTTTTTTTTTTACTTTTTGCCATATATCTCAACTTTTAGCTTTTTTTGAAATTAAGCTAGATTTTAACATGTTGTCACTTATCACACACTTAATATAAAAGTTACCAAAAACTATATATATTTTTTTATAAACACCATGAATATAAGCTATTGAAAATTATAAGATACCTAAACAGACTTGTACTAAACTTTAGAGACCATTGTTTCAAAAAAAAAAAAAAGAACTTTAGAGACCATCAATTTATGCAAGTATTTTATTAACATGTATCACTATTCACTCTTTAAAAAAGTTTCAAACAAATCTCATATGTATTAGGAATTAATAAAAACTAATACAATTGCAAATGCCCTTTAAACTTCAAATAACTTGACTTTCTATAAAAAAGACAATCAACTATATTATAAAATTTAACCTAAATGAATGTCATAAGACATTCATTAACCGAACCGTTTATTTAAATCTTAAAAAAAAAAAAAACTAAATTATCATATTTCATTAAATTTTCCTACTTTTTAGTATATATCTAATCAATATTGGCAAAACCAATGAGCTGTGTGATAAAACTTATACCTATTCAGCCATTAATTAAAAGAGGGAAAAACGTCCAACCAAGTAATGTAGGCTTGTCCCCAAGTGAAGCATTAAAGTAGTTGTGTGAGTTTTCAATGTAGCATTAGTGCATTACTAAGATTGAATGATGGGGCTCACATTTTTTTTTTTTTTAAGGCTCACCTTGTGTTGGTATTGTTGAGACCCTAACGCCCCTAGTCCATAGGTTTAACAAGCCAACTTAGCCCTACATAGGTGTGTAGCAATCACAATTCACAACTAAAAAAAAAAAAAAAAAAAGAAGAAGAAGAAGAAGAAAGAAGAGCGTGAAGTCACTGAAGTGGGAAATGAAGCTGAGCACGAACAGTTCCAGTTCGACCCATGGTCCAGTGAACACCATATTATTAATATTAGGCGCCGTCACAAATACTAAGTCTAACTTAACTAGCACAAAATAAACAAACACCGTGCTATCTTCTCTTCTCATTTCTCTGCTATTTTTAACAAACTATTGTTGTCTGTGTAAAAAAAAGTGTTGGGAATGGAAGTGGATGACACGGTTTGCTCAATCGACGCTAAGTTCGCAAATGAAGTCTCTGCTCTTCTCAATCCTCCTCTCCCTCTCCATCTTCAGGCAATCTCTCTCTCTCTCTCTCTCTCTCTCTCTCTCGCTCTTTATCAAATTCATTTTTTAAAATAAGAGCTTAATTAGGCTCACCTTGCGTTGGTATTGTTGTTTATTGTTAATGAATACATCTGCGTGATTCATTCATTCAGGAGTATTTTGATAATGTTATATCAAGGAGGCAATGCCGTGGTATTAAAGTGAAACAAAATGGAGAGCTTGGAAAGGGTACCTTTTTTTTTTAATTTCCTATGTTTTCATTTTGCCAATTAGACAGTTAGCCTATGCAATGTAATGTGGCAGTTTCGATCCATAATACATATGCTTGCTTGCTTGTGCGTCTTATAATTTAATTCAATATTGTTGGGCAATTGCTGTATTATTACTAGGAAGCACACTTCATTTGGGGTACTGTACTGGTTCATATTATAATTTTTCAGAAATTGTTCGTGTTGCCACGTCGTACATGTGTCCTTGTCCGTGCTTCTAGATTATTAGTTTAGTGTCCATTACCATTTATAAAAAAATATAATTCAATTGTTACAACAAGTAGGGGAGGAGGATTCAAACCCCAATTCTCCTCATAAAAAAGACTAGGAATGCCACTTGGTGACAAGGCTCTTGCTGTACATTACCAATTGGTTATAGTGAATTATCAATGAATTTGATCTTATCGCTTTGTTATAAGAAATGTTGCCTTTGTCAAATTGATAAGACTGCTGTTTATTTTTAATGAATTTTTTTAATTATTATGAATATTGAAATGTGTTAAATCACACACACACACACAAACTATAAATCTTGTAAGTACAATCAACGCAAAAAATGGCCATCACCTGTTTATAACAAAACATAAATTACCCTCTCACTTACAGTGATCGACATAGAACATTACAAAAGTTAATTGAGTTTTCCTCTCAAAAAGGACTTACAACTTGAAAGTAGTGAGCTTCATGTATGCAGTTACAGTGATTTTTATTTTTTTGGAATTTTGGGTGTAACCTTTTTGTTTATGGTTGTACGTTAATGGAATACGTTTTTTATTTTTTATTTTTAAGTGTATGTTAATGGAATGGTTAACAGTATGCAACAATAAAAATATTTTAGGTCAGCTTTAGCAAACTTTGAAAATCTTGTTTCTAATTCTAATCATTTTTGTTCTAATGAAGATTTTCTGTTTCTGATTTGCATTGCAATGGTTATTATGACACATTTGACGAACTGCAGGTTTATATGCTGACTTGGACTTTAAGGAAGGAGAGCTTGTTTTGAAAGACCAAATGCTTGTGGGAATACAACATTGTTCAAACAAGGTTTTTTATATATTATTCTGATTTACTAATTTTTGTTTAACTCTTTTCCCCCTGAAAGTTAACACATTTCCTATTTTCCTTTTCACATTGCAGATCGACTGTTTAGTGTGTAGCTTCTGTTTTCGTTTTATTGGCTCCATAGAACTTCAAATTGGAAGGAGACTTTATTTGCAAGATTTAGGAGTTTCTGTGAATCATGAATCTGATCTGGAGACCTTTAAACACATACCGGAAGATTGCTACCGAACTGATTCCTCTGATGGAGAAGACAATTCCCTTATGAAAAACCATGACAACTTGGGAAATTGTGCTTCTAGCAGTTCCAAAGAGAGATTTCCTCTCCCTAGAGAGGTTGTGGAATCATTAATGAATGAGGAATTGGTGTTGCCTTACTCCAAAGAGTTCTCTTTGCCTCCACTTGTTCGATGTGCCGGTGGCTGTGGAGAAGCTTACTACTGCAGGTAACACTATCTTTGCATGATGAAAATTCTTTTCTTGCTAATTCATGTTTTATTGAACCAGGAAGTGCAAAGCCAATTTTATTTTAATTTATATTATATAGTTTAAGAAGTTAATTCTATATTTTTTATTGTTTGATTTTATTATAGGTCTTATTAGTTAATTAGGTTATTAGTATTTTTTTTTTTTTTTTCAATTTTCTAGGGTTGAGGTTATTTTTGTGATACAATAATTGGGCTTTCTTAAGTCAATTAAATATTGGGTTAAGTCATAGTAGTCAATATAAGCACACTGTTGTACTCCAATGGAGATAATAGAAATTTTCTTGATTAATAAAATTTCCATGGAAATTTTCCCAATGGTTTGGTGTTTATTTTTGTTGATTAAAAATAGGGCTTTCTTGCTTGGTGTTGATTAAAAGCAAGCATAGGTGCTGATTTGTCGATTATTTCTTATTTTTCTATTATTCAAATTTGTTGTGGCATCTGTTCCAGTTTTGTCTTGTGTCATTTATTTTACCACTGGCTGTAAAAGGGGTTGGATTTTAGCAATAACTACCTGAAATGTAAGCAATCCAAAATGAATGCTTGAAAGGCTCTTAAGAATTTGATGAAATTTTTTTCTTAAACAACACTTTTTAGTTTTAGTGATTCCTCAATGTCTAGTATTTGCTTTTACAGTAATTAATATCTCTACATATTTTTTTCCCTTTTAAAATTGTTGTTATGCTAACAACAAGGCCATATAAGAAAGACATGAGGTGGTGTTTTCTCTAGCACAGGCATCAAGTCTTTGACATAGCCTAAAAAGACCAGAAACAAAGAAAAATGGAAAATCTGTTACCTAATAGTTGCCATGCTTTTTTAAAAAAATAAAAGAATCTATTTCAATTTGGGCGGTGTGTAATAGTTGCCATGCTATTACATGCACAACTTTCATGCTTGTTGAGGTCTACAACATGGAGGCACATTCTTGTTCCATAACTGGCAGGAAAACTACTGGTTTAAAGCCAAACTGCAAATAAACCTGATTTTTAATTATGCAAAAATAAAATAAAATTGAGTAGACCTAATTTTCACCATATGAAACTGTTTTGAGTAAGTTTCATTTTTGAGTTTCCTTGGAATATGTGCTGTTGATAATTCTTCTTTTTAGGCATCAAGTATGAATTAATCAATTGTGATAATGTTGCCAATATTTGTAGCAAATCATGTGCAGAGGCTGATTGGGAATTGTCTCATTGCCTACTTTGCACTGGGGAGAGTTCAAAATCATTATGTCGGGAGGCACTTCTAAAATTTATACAGCATGCTAATGGTAAGGTTTTAAACTTGTAGGTTATGGCCACCACTAATAAAATTATTCTCTCTCTCTCTCTCTCTCTAAAAGTTTTTTCTTCTTGTTCTTTAGATACAAATGATATTTTCCTTCTTGCTGCAAAGGTACGTTTGTAATTATTGCAAGTATTGCTTTTGATCTTCCTATTTCTTATATCTCATGGTTTTCATACCTGCGTAGCATGAGGTTACCCCAATTACTTGGTGTATGCCACTGTTTCTAAGAGTAATAGTAACAGAGGGAGGTCAGAATCACAGCCTAATACTTCAGATTCTAATTTCAGGTTATCTCGTCCACTATATTAAGGTATAGGAAGTTGAAAGTGACTCATCTCGAAGAAAGGGGGAAGTGTGCTACACCTAATGTTTCAGACCTTTCTGATGTATCTTTACTCTTGGAGGCATGGAAACCAATATCAATGGGACACAAAAAAAGGTAGTTGTGATCCAATGCTGACTTGCTATATTGTAATTTGAAAGGAAAATCTGTACTACCATTGCATTTGTGAACAATACTTTAACTATTGGAGTACTTCATGTCTTCATCACCTATAAAAAAAAATACATATTGTAGTATCATATTCTTTCTTGGGGGATACATGATGTTGGCCCAAGGAATTTCCACTTTCTATAGTGTAATATGTCATGACAGCTTCCAATGCATGGTAGTTCAATTTTACCTTTTCTTCACATGGACTTGACTGGCTTCAGGATGCCAGTAAATCCTTAGAGAATTATTGGTCTATTTTCAAATTACTCACATATAATCTGATTGTATATAGAGATCTTCCATTGAACAGAAAAATCTTGAACTTATTAATTGTCAAGGATTTGGATTTGCCAACTTGTACTGACTTAAGTTTGAATTTCATCGAGTTAACATTTCTTGAATTCTCTTTTATAATCATTCTTTTCTGCATAACTAACTTCTGTAACATCGTTTACATGCTTGTAATGGTAATATTTAATATCTTGGAAAGTTTTTGGAAATATTTTTTTATGTTCTTTTGAATATTACATTTCATTTGTTGATAGCATAGCCTGACGTGTGGGTTGTGAAATAGGCCACCATATTGTTCTAAACTTTTCTTTCCTTGATTAAAAAAAAAAAAAAAAAAAACACTTTTCTTTCCTTTGATATAGTTCTTTATCTTTTCACTTTTTTGGTATTGTTAAGACTGTATAGGAAGACACTTTTACTATTTGAAGTAGTTTGAAGAAACACTCACTCGGGTCTATATATAGGTGGTGGGATTGCATTGCATTGCCAGATGATGTTGATTCTTCTGATGAAGCTGCTTTCAGGATGCAGTTAAAAGAGCTAGCATTCAAAGTAAGACTTCCTCATATAGATGTTGCATGTGTTGACATAAACATACTCAATTTATGTTGAGTGATTCAGTTGCTTCCAAATACAATAACTAACCTTGCTCTTTATGTATCTGTACCTCAGTATTCTAACTAACTATTTTGGGCAGTAGACATTTTCTTTTTACATTATGAACCCCCTTCACCTCGATCTAGGGAGAAGGGGCTAGGGGTGATTATTTTCCAATTTCCAGCTATCTTTTGAAATTTATTTTTGGCAGCTTAAAATTTTTCTTGTTCCTTTCTGGCATGTTCAACACATTGATAAATTATTAATAGTCCATAAAGCTTAAGCTATTAAGAAATGGTGAATTGGAGTTCTAGGAGTGTTGTATAAGTTGGATGTGGAGAAGGCATATGACCATGTGAGTTGGGGTTTTTTTAATGTATATGCTTCAACGCTGTGAGTTCTCAGAGAAATGGAGAAAATGGATAATGTGTTACATCTCAACTGTTAAATTCTCTATTCTGCTCAATGGTAGTCCTTCTGATTTCTTTGGTAGTTCTAGGGGGATTCGGTAAGGGGACCCGTTGTCTCCATTGCTATTTGATATTGTTATGAAGGCTTTGAGTCGTATGTTGGATGTGGCTGCTACTACTAGTCAGTTCTCAGGCTTCTCTATAGCTAATACGGCTGGTAACTGGGTGATGGTGTCTCATCTTTTATTTGCTGATGACACTCTTATTTTTTGTGATGCTGATCCTACGCAACTAGCTTGTTTGAGAGCAATTCTGGCTAGATTTGAGGAGGTCTCAGATTTAAGGATTAACTTGAGGAAATCTGAGTTGGTTCCTATTGGTGTGGTGCACAATAGGGATGTTCTGGTGGGGATGTTGGGTTGTAGGCAATCCTCTCTTTCATTGAAATACTTGGGGCTACCGTTAGGTGCTAAATTTAAGGAATTGTCAATTCGGAATTCTATTTTGGAGAAGATGGAAAGGAGATTAGTAGGGTGGAAGAGGTTGTATTTATCTAAGGCGGGTTAAGGTAACTCTTATTAAAAGTACTCTTTCCTCTTTACCTACATACTTTCTTTCCCTTCTGCCTTTACCTGGGAAGGTGGCAAATTGTACGGAGAAATTACAACGAGACTTTCTGTGGAGTGGTATTAGTGGTGAATCTAAACTACACTTAGTCAATTGGGCTTAGGTTTGTAAGCCGCTGCAGGTTGGAGGGTTGGGTATTAGATGATTGAGGAGTTTTAATTCTGCCTTGTTAGGAAAATGGCTATGGAGGTATGGCATGGAGACCGATGCTCTATGGAGGAGGGTTATTAAGGTGAAATATGGGAATGATTGGGGTGGTTGGTGCACGAAAAAGGTGACTAGTGCTTATGGTGTTAGCTTGTGGAGACATATTAGAAGTGGTTGGATAAATTTTTCTGAACTCCTTCTATATGATGTGGGGATGGTACTAGAGTGAAGTTTTGGAAGTATTTGTGGTGTGGAGATCGTACTCTCCAAGAGGCTTTTCCGGAACTTTATTGTATTAGTAGGACAAAGGATTCTTCAGTAGTGGAGGTTATGTGTTGGTCTGGTGGGAGGATTCATTGGGATGCTAAATTTCGTCATCGTCTACAAGATTGGGAACAAGAATCCTTTGATTTGTTTATGGATATGGTCTACTCTTCAATGGTACGGGGATTGGGTCCGGATCGGATTTGTTGGAAGCCAGCAATGAGTAGAAGTTTTGAGGTTAGAGGATTCTATCTTTTTTTCTACCCTCCTACCCTCTTATCCTTCCCTTGGAGAATGATATGGCAATCGAAGGTTCCTCCAAGGGTAGTTTTCTTTTCATGGTCTGCTTCCTTAGGTAAGATCTTAACAACAGATAACCTTCGCAAACGACGTGTGCTAGTTCTTGATTGGTGCTATATGTGTAAGAATTGTGGAGAGTTAGTGGATCATCTTCTTCTTCATTGCCCCATTGCTTGTGAGTTGTGGTCATTGGTGTTTTGTTTGTTTGGAATTCATTGGGTTATGCCTCACAAGGTTATTGAGTTATTTGAGTCTTGGCAAGGTATGTTTGGACGATGTAGAAACATAGAGTTGTGGAGAATTGTGCCTCATTGCTTGTTATGGTGTATTTGGCGTGAAAGAAATGCTAGAAGTTTTGAGGGATGTGAATGCTCTATGTTAGAGATTAAGTCTTTTTTTTTACACACTCTCCTTGATTGGGGTGTGGTCTTTTGTCATTTTTCTTGTTCTTCCCTTCCTGTTTTACTTGATCGTTATAATCTTGGTTATTAATTTGTGCACCCATGGTACATTCCCAATGTACTCAGGTTGGCTGTTTTTCGTTTTTTAATAAAATTTTTGTTACTTATCAAAAAAAAGAAATGGTGAATTTGATTATTTAACTATTGTTCTAACACCCCTTTCACATGTATGCCTAGACTCCCCCCTTGCTCTAATACTATGAAATATTACCAATTGTCTCAAAAGTTTAAGGTGCTAGAAAAAGGTGAATGTAATTATTTAACCATTTTTCTAACAATGTATAAAGCTCATAATCAATGCTCTAGCTAAGAATCACTTTTCCAATTGATGTTGCATCAGTTTCAACACCTCTTCATAAAATTGTTAAGTGGAAAAAGAAAGAACTAATAATTAAATTGGGAAACATGGAATTCTTAATTTCTTTTTATTCAGTCTCCACCTTTCTTGGCCTACCTCTTATACAATTGCTCTTGCTTCTAATTACATTCATTTTTCTTCACCATGCTCAAAATTTCTAACTTTTGAGATTTTATTTTCAGTACATATGACATATCACTTTAAGTTTGGCTACTAGATAGAAAATTTTGTGCCTTTTCCATGGGGTTTTTTTTTTTTTTTTTTTTTTTTTTTTTTTTTTTTTTTTTTTTACGTTTTTTCTTTTCTGGGGTCCTCTCTAACTCAGAAATGTTAGTCTTTGTGCTATTGACTTAGATTGTTATTTCTTAAAGATGATCTTTGCTGATGTAGGCTTCAATCTTCCCCTATATATAAATCTTTTTTTTCCAAATTTCTAGGTTGGCATTCTTGTATTCTTTTTTTGTTAAATTCCCAAAATTTATAAGCAGCCACTAAAGGAATGGATGCAAATCTTGTTCCAGGTTTTCCTCATTATACTAAAATGATAGTGAAATGAAGATGAAACTGTCCAGTGAGTGGAGTCTTGTTTTTGGGTGCGACTCGCATTATATACCTTACTCCTAAGGTGCCAAAGCCAAACCCTTTGTAAGTGGATTCTTTGAGGGAAATGAATGTACCAATGATCACAATTATGGGTGTGAGTCTGACTACTGCAAAATATGTGTTCCTCAGTCAGCTACCCCCCTGTCCTCCTTCTTAGGTGTATATCATGCTGATGGCTCCTCAGGTGAAAAAGTATTGGCAGGCATTAGGGGATTCAACACTCTGCTATGAGAGAAGGGCTTCCCTAGTTCCCTTTACAGAGATTGTACCATTGAGTGTAATTTGAAATAGCACGCAGCTAACCGATTTTCTCCACCTTGAAACCCACCGCATGCTATCTGAGTCCCAGCACTCACTGTTTAATCAGTTTTCCTTAGAGAAGTGATCTTCAAGGTACCCTTAGCTGCACCAATCCATACATAACTTGATGCGAGAACCCAATATGTTGATCGTGCCTGGTTGTTATTGTAAAGCTTTTCATCATATAACCTTGGGGTCAGAAGTCAGAACAACCAACTCTGCCATCTAAGAACCTCTTTCATCGATGGTCCTGGTCTTTTGACAATTATCTTGCAAATTTTCCAAGGAAATCTCTGGCCTATCCAGGATATATATTGATGCAGGGAGCATTAATATCATCTAAGATTTTATTATTTTAATGTAAAATAATTTTTTTTTTTTAATTTTGAATTTGGTAATGCTGAGGGTTTTAAGGGATTTGATTAGATGTTTTGCATTTTAGTATAGTCCCTAAAACCGATTTTAACTGGAACTCTTGTAATGGTGAAAGGTATTACAATTTGAATAAGAATAATTTTATGATGAATAGAGAATATGTCTCCTCCTTTGTTCTCTTTTTTTGGTGGTGATACCAAACTCCGTTAGGTGGTGATGCCTAGGGTTTGCAGGCAGATTCTAGGTGGTCAGGCCTAGGATTTTTTCTGTTGCTCCTTTTTTTCCTCTTTTATCTCTATTTTCCTATATTTTTTTTGCATCAACTTGGTATCAAGAACAAATCCTGGGCATCACCACTGAAGGGTGTTTGATATCACCACCAAAAAAGAGAACAAAGGAGGAGGCATATTCTCAACTCATCATATTCAAATTGTGCTACCTTTCACCATTACAAGAGTACCAGTTAAATAGGTTTTAAGGATTATACTAATATGAAAAACATCTAATCAAATCCCTTAAAACCCTCAACATTAAAACCAAATTCAAAATTTAAAAACAAAACTAATTTTTCTTTAAAAATAAAATCTTAGATGATCTTAATGTTCCCTGCATCATATATATTGCCCTAGTTCAATACCTTTCCTCTTCCATTTTAAGATATTTGTGTTTCTAGGTCTTACCTGAGACACTACCATGTTTCCCCTGCCTCTTGGATCATTTGAATTTGAGTTTGGTAGAGGAAGTATTATTTCTTCCATGTTTTTTTTAGTCCAGAGTTGTTCAGATCTGTTAAAAGTTTGGAATCGGCTGTACTGACCCGTGGGACATACTTACATAGAGCAATTATAATCTTAAATTGTCTGTAGTCATGTATGTATCTTTGATCAAAGTGGCTTGCATAGCCTTATACAATGGAATCGTCAGGGTTTATGCCTGTCACATGAACCAAAAGATAAATTCTATTCACAACAAAAGCTTAACATATCAATCTTTATTTCATTAATGCAACAAGCATCGTTGAGAATAATAGGGAGCCTCTGCTCTTCCTGCTGTGTTCCAAATTAATGATGATGATAATATATATTGCACAACTATTCTGCTCTATTCTATTTTCACTGTTCTCTTTGAATACTTTCAGTCACTGCAGCTCCTCAAGGCAGCCATCTTTAGCAAGGAATGTGAACCCTGTATCCTTCCAAATGCTGAATCTATCGAAATTTGTTATTTCACTGTAATTATGCTTAATGTTCCTACCACCTTTATGTGTGAGGCCTTAACTCCTACCAAGTGTTTTCCCTAGAGATCTATGGGCAAATTATTGGCATGTTTGAACTGAATAATCTGTAAGAGTCATGCTCTGTTGTGCTTTTGCTCTTTATAATGCCACCCTTATAACATGTAGAGTATTTGCAATAAAATTGATGATTGCAATGGCATGATTAATTGAAGCAAAATTGCACTATTTCCTTTTACAGCATATATGCTTAAATTGGAATCATGTGGCGTGCCAGTGTAACTTTACTTCAAATTCTTTTTTTTGATAAGTAACTTTACATCAAATTCTTGTATGTTTCAGTGATTTGGTTGTAGCATCCCCAGTGGAGGATTACTTTTTATATATTGATGATCTTCCATATCCTGAAAAGGTTAGACTTTATGGCCTTATATCTTTCTTTCTTTTTTTTTTGGGGGGGGGGGGGGGGGGGTTGTTGAACAAATAGAAAGTTTTAATGTTATTCACCTTAAAACCAATGGCAGCAAGAAGCTGAGAAAGTTACACGACCATATCTTGGTGCTCTTGGAGATGACTATTCAGTTTGTTGCCAGGGTAAGATGAACTTTAATACAGAATCTTTGTCCACATGTATAAACAAGTATTTTCTCTTGTATTTTTTTTTTTTTTTTGCCATTTAATGTTGAGCTCTCTTATGGGGGTGGTTTAGATGTGTATTCTTTAATAGCTGTTCAAGATATATGCTTTTGTAAAAGGTGTTGAACTAAAACTGATCTGTTTTCTAAATGTTGTTCAGCTGGTGGCTTGAATATTGGTTTTTGACAAGTCGTTGGTTTTTATGGGAGTGGTAACATGTTTTCCTTCGACATTCAGCAATTAGGAAAAAGTAGGTTTCAATGGGTCCTGTTCAAAATGTGCAGAAATGGGAGAACCTCAAAGCATTTTACTGTATTCTTTGTCAAATTGAAAACCCTGCTAGCATTGCATGCAACCTGTATCGAGTTCTATAATGCATTGCAACATGTCAGATATGGTTTTCTGCAGTCTTAATAAGCTCAGAGTTTTTAGTTTTATGATTCTTCTAATATGTCAGTTGTCAGTCTATAGTAATTTTTTGTATCTGAATCAAATAAGATGAGCAAAAGCTACTCATATGTCTTAAATTCTGTTGCTTGTGGTTTCCAATAGAGTTTCTCTCTCATGCAACCTGTCTGTTGTGATTGTGGTTGCCTGTTTAGCAGGTTATGGTAATTTCAAATTGGAACTATCTGCATTTGTTTTTTTTTTTTTTTTTGGGGGGGGGGGGGGGGGGGAAGGTGTGGGGGTGATGGGGGGTGTTAATATGATGACTAACATAATTTAATTTTTTTTTAGGTACTGCATTTTTTCCTTTGCAAAGTTGTATAAACCACTCCTGTTGTCCTAATGCGAAAGCATTTAAAAGAGAAGAGGTATGTGAACCAGGAGTTACATTTTTGTAGCTTTTGAGATTATCTGCTTGAAGTTGAAAATTTACACAGTAAATGAAACTTGGTTTTGTCTTTAAATGTTCAGCTAATATGCTGTCGTGGGGAGGGCAATGAATTGACATCTTTAAACTTCAGGGAACAATTATTTGATTTATTGATTATTGATGTCCAAGTTCTATCTATCTTGTTTTTACTCATAGAATTGGTGAATTTTATCCAGCATACAATATTGTAGTGCACTCTGCAATCCGCAAACCCACCTGAATTTTTCTGGGTCTAGTTTGCTTGTTTCCATTACTGGCTTTCATTTAGGTTTGGAACTTGAAAATTTTATTATCAGGATGGATTTAGGTTAAACTCCTGGGATTAGCACCAGGATTTGTGGTTTGATAGATCTATGACAGGACCATATGCTGAACAAATAACAACAATATATTCTCCTGAATATTTAAGACTGGCCAAAGAAATATAGCAACATGTTCTGTTAATTTAACATTTTTATAAATATAAATTTATTTGAATTACGCTATTTTTTGGCAAGTCCGATTAATGGAAATCATCTTTAATTTAGTTGGGACCTAGTCGGCTATAAATACTTGAACAACAAATTTTAGAGTCGATTGAGCAACATCTTGAAATACAGCACATATTGTTTTTCCCGTTACCAGTGGGCTGTCTGTTGAACAGACAACACCTGGTTAAATCATGCTATCCCATCACATTTTATGTGACAAGAGTAGGCTGGACATTGGGATGTGTAGAATTTAGAAACCAGCTCCTGGCATGAGCATAAACTGCTGAGCCATTACAGTGAATGCCCTTTGATTATCTGGCAACTGGTTCTGGCAGGTGGGATCAGTTGCCCATAGGTTTTACTGGCTAGAGATGAGTCCATAGGACTTTATTTTAGAGAGGTTCCTTACATTATATATATATACGCATACACACAGCATGTGTGCAGTAATTATAGATGTGGAGTATGTGATTATTATAGCATGTATATAGTAAATACATATATCTCATGAGTTGCTTTGTTGACTAAGACAAGTAAAACAAAGTGTTTCCTTAAGTATAACCTGGGTTAGAAATTGAATTCATGGTAGTTTGTATTGTGCAAGGAGGCTTCGTTTCCCCTTTTCATTCATATTTGTTCTCCATTCCAGGACAAAGATGGCCAAGCAATAATTATTGCACTCAAACCCATTTGCAAGGGGGAAGAGGTAATTCATTTACACAACTTTTGCCATTATAGTTCACTTCAACTGATCAAAAATTACCCAAAATGGAAACTCCACGTGAGCTTTTATGTGGAGAGGTTTTCTAATCCTATTTGTAGATTTTTTATTAAGCACCATTTAACATTTTCAAGCATTTTCAGGTTACAATTTCATATGTAGATGAGGACCTTCCACTCGAGGAGAGGCAGGCATTACTTGCTGATTATGGTTTCAAATGCAAGTGTCCCAAGTGCTTAGGAGAAGAGCAATAACCAACAAATTGCCTACACTTAGAAAAGCCATGATACCTGTACAATATTACCTTTGAAAGAAAATTAATGGCACCACATCAAGCCACCGAGATTTTTTTTTTTTTTCTTCAGAATTTTAGTTTCTGATAGTTGTGTTTTAGACAGTCCTTATTCAGAATTGACGATAATGTTGATATGTGAAAATTGAATACTTACTCTTTTCATGTTTAGCCAATTCTCTCTCTCTTTTTTTCTTTTTTTTTTTTGGGTAGCATATTTAATCGAGGAATGTGGTCATGATGGAAATGGTAAAGGACGGCCGTATAGATGCTTGTCTAATAAAGAATTCAATTCTACAGTAGTTTCCTGAATGAAAATTCCACATAATAGCCTCTATCTGATATTCCTACCCAGTTTCTCAATTTCTTTTCTTAAACGCTTTTTTGACCTTCGATACCCGGTGACTTCATCTTCTATTGGCTGAACAAATGGAGGCCATAATTTTTCTTCACAGCGGAATCAATTCTCAAATGTGTGGTCAGGAAGTATGGATGACTGATTTTGGGCGTAAATAGAGGAGTTAGGAGGGGGACCTGGGACTAGGGTTAAGAGTTCAAATGGGCTCATAGAGTATCTGATACCTATCTATGGGTAGTGTTGGGTTGTCTTGTTGGACTTGATCTTGGGCTTGCATGTAGTACGTCACTAAAGTACCTAGCCTTAAGAACATTTTCCTTTTTAATCACTGAGTTGGCTTGTGGATTTTATGTATGGGCTGAAACTAATTGAGGCCCATTGCTGGATATCCCTAACTCAAACCGAAAACGACCTCTATCAAATCTTTGAACTAGAGACTCAATGAAAGAGTCATTCTAGTATGTGCCCGGCCTACCACTCAGATTCTTGCATGTTTGCAGGTCTCTCTTCATTAAGCCTATCTAGGTTGAATCCAATTGAGACCATAGATTCTCCGTCATGATCATTTGCTTCCAGGGGGCTTCGCGGATGCGTCCATTGGTAATGAAAGGTCCGTTTCCTTCAATCCACGTCCACCGTAGTCCAGTTCTTTCTGGTAGTTGCCAAGTTGGTTGCATGGTGAAGTTAATGATGGAAGCTAGTGGTTCATTTTGCTGGGGTGTGGGGATGATATCCGAGTCATTGACAATGACGTTGAGGGACTCTGGTTAGGAGGCTAGGGATTGTACTGGGGGAGGAGGTACAGTGTATGTATGGTTGTCCTGACGGTGGGTTAAAGGGAATGGAGGGGACTCGGTTAAGTTTAGAGAGTTGATGGCATTGTTAAGGTTGGTTTCTATTGGATTGGGCGCCTCAATATCTGGATGATTTTGGTTGTAAAGGTTTTTGATGGAAATCAAGATCAAATAACTGAGAACCTGAACTAGAATCGCCTTAGAATTAAGAATCAAAGCTGAAATTACAGAGAAAATAACTGGAGAAATTGAGTTTCTGTCCAAGTTTGAAACTAAGTTAAGTTTTCATCAAAAAACTAATTCTACTCTTACATAACAAGCCTATTTTTCATCTTTAACCACTAGGAAATAAGCTAGCTAATAGTTATATCTAGGCAATCTATCACACATAAGTCAAAGTTGAAATTAATGAGAATATATGGCAGATCTAAGAAGTCAAAATAAGGGGCTTGCTAGCTGCCCTAAAAGGTTAAAAAGAGTGACTGGCTATTTGGCTTGTAAAGAGTGGCTAGTTGTTAGTCCTAAAAGTAGATGGGGGGTTGGTTGGCTGGCCTAAGAGTAGAGGGTGGCTACATCATACTCCCCTCCATAAAGGAAACTAGTCCTCAAGTTTTGACTGGAAAATAAGGCTTCAAATGTTCACATTGAAGGCATTAGAAATGTTTAGATGAAGCGTAGTTGGACTATGTAGGTATTGTCATTGATTTTAGTCAACACTTTGCACAGACCTACTTTCCTTGCTCCCAACTTGGAATAGGAGCCATGAGGACACCTTTCTTTAGTCAAAATCACCCATACAAGGTCCCCTTGAAAATTAGTCTCCTTCAATGAATATCAACAACAGCCTTGTAGTTTGCATTAGAATCTCCAATTCTCTCCTTGACTTGTGCATGGACAGATTGCATAAAATCTGTCATTTCTGTTGCTCTTACATTCTCCTTCTTAGAAAGTGGCAAGGGTGCCAAATCTAAGACACTCAAAGGTTTATTCCCATACACGACTTCAAAAGGAGATGTGATAATAGTCCGATAAAGAGAAGAGTTGTAAGCAAATTCATCCAAGGGAAGGATGCTTTCTCAATTCCTTGGATTTTCACCAATCAAGCATCTCAAGAGATTCCCAAGACCCCAGTGGACAACTTCAGTTTGACCATTCGTTTAAGGATGGAAAGAAGTGTTAAAGCTCAATTTAGTTCTTATCTTGTGCCATAGAGTTTGCCAAAAATGAGCAAGGAATTTAACATCTTTTTTCGGAAACAATAAAGAGGGGTACACTATGAAGCTTGTAGACTTCTTTGAAAAATAAAACACCCACATTGGAAGCATCCAAAATCTTCTTGCATGGGATGAACTAAGCCATCTTGGAGAAACAATCCACTACTATGATTGAATCATTCTTTCGTTCTGTAGGTGGAAGGCCAAAAACAAAATCCATACTAATACATTCCCATGGTTTATTAGGCACTGGAAGAGGCAAATACAGACCTGCATTAGTGGCTGTATCCTTTCCTTTTTGACAAACTTGGCACCTTTGAACATGCCACTTAACATCTTTAGTCATTCAAGGCCAAAAGTAGTCTTGTTTAAGGGATTCTAGGGAATCAACTCTCTTAGAGAACATTTTGGCACACATAATTTCAGCCATTTGAGAAAAAATCCATCCTTCAACCAAAAGTCAGACTTGGTGGGTTGCTGTCCCTACTGTAATTGTTGGTATAGATTACCAAAATGTGGGTCATCTTGGTAATTCTCTTTGAAAACTTCAAAACCAGCAACCTTAGCTTTCATTTCTACCAAGAAATTAGTTCTCCTACTTAACCCATCAGCCACTTTGTTGAGAATCCCTATTGATGTTTCAATGAAAGTGAATTGCTGCAAAAAGCTTACCCAATTAGCATGCCTCTTGTTCACATTAGATTGGCTATTGAGATATTCCAAAGCTTAATGATCAGTGTGTAGAATAAACTCTTTACAAGCCAAATAGTAACTCCAATGCTTGATGACTTAAACAATAGCATAGAATTCTTTGTCATAGGTAGAATACCTAAGTTTTGCGTCATTCAACTTCTTACTAAAGAATGCTATGGGCTACCCCTCTAGGTAGGACACCACCAATTCCCACTCCTGATGCATCACAATTAAGCTTAAATATCTTTTCAAAATTGGGCAAGGCAAGGATAGAAGCTTCAGTTAACTCCCTCTTCAAAAGTTGGAAGCTTTCTTGGGTTTCATCAGTCCAAACAAAGGACTTTTTCTTGAGACAATTAGTGAGAGGAGCTTCACTGGTGCTGAAATTACTAATAAACCTTCTATAGAAGGTAGCAATACCATGGAAACTCCTCATCTCATGCACACTAGAAGGTGTAGGCCAATCAACAATTTTCTTAACCTTATTTTCATCCATGAACACTCCTTTGGAAGACACAACATACCCCAAGAACACCACTTGATCCATCCCAAAGCTACACCTTTTCATGTTACCTTAAAACTTTTATCTTCTCAAAATGTCAAGCACAAGTTACCAAGTAATCCTCCAAACAGCGGCTATACACCAAAATATCATAAAAATACACAACACAAACCCCTAATATTGATTGCAACATAAGTGTCATTAGCCTCATGAAAGTGTTAGGTGCATTTGTCAAACCAAATGGCATAACAAGCCATTCAAATAATCCATGATGTGTCTTGAAGGTCGTCTTCCATTCATCTCCTAGGTGAATTCTAATTTGATGATACCCACTTTGCAAATCAATCTTAGAGAACACCTTTGAACCCACCAAGCAATCTAGCATGTCATCCAATCTAGGAATTGAAAAACGATAATTGATTATGATCTTGTTGATAGCTTTACTATCCACAAACATCCTCCAAGAGCCATCCTTCATAGGAGTTAAGAGAGCAGGTACCTCACAAGGGCTAATACTAGCCCGTATCTAGCCTCTATTGTAGACACTATATTTTGTACCCCTTACAACTCAGGCCCCCGTTCCCTAATGATGGTAAAATTTTAAAGCCCAAGGTTAGATTAGGACTCGATTAGATTGAAATTGACTTGAGGAAGTTTTTTATGAAAAATATAACTCTTTTATGAGCTAAATAAAACTATTTTTAGAAAATAAAGGCCACGAAAACCCTAGGGCATGCATACATATGCTAGGGTTTTAGAAACTATGAAAGGTAAGTTTTTCTGCATTAAAGTTGAGGTTTGGAGTAAATCTCACATCATCTGAGAGCCATTCCAAACCCTCCATTTTTTCAATATAAAAAGCCATATATGGTTGTAGACACTGCATTTTGTACCCCATACGACTCGGGCCCTCGGTCCCAATGATGAGCTTGACATGTCTACAAAAGGTAATTGATGTTATTTTGATAGTTTGGATGTAATCGCAATTCAAAAGTACTCAAATCGCTTTGAAAACGAATTTGAACAATGACCTTTGCTCACTATTTTGACCATAACTTTTGATCCAGAAATAATTTTTGAGTGAAGTTTATTTCATTAGAAAGTAGACATCCTGGGCTTCAATTTGAACAAAAATTTTACCTAATTTGAATTTAAATTAAGTGAGTTATGACTGTTTGAAGTTGGGCTATTAGAGCTATCAAGGTTTCTACATGCACGGGAGCATGCCTACATACGTAGCCCTAAACGCACGTACGTGGGCTGCGTTCCAAAGGCCTAGAACTTCATGTTTTAGGGCCTAAAGCCTCCCTCTTTGATGGGGCCTGGCCCTTAGACCATTTGGAACGTCCAAAACCCTAAAAATAAGCCTGAAAACCTTAGTTTAAACCTATAAATACATCCTTATGCCTCCAAACTCAGGGGCTAGCTAGAGAGTTGATTTTTTTAATCTAAACTCTTCCAAAAGTCTTTTTCTCTCTAAACTTTTTGCGCACACAACCACCATGAACGTTTTTTTTCTTTAAAACCTCTTTCTAATAGTCATAAGGCAGAAACTACTTTCTAAATCCTTTCAAAATATTTTTCAAAACAATCTTTTCAAGAACATCTTTTTAGTTTGAGTTGTGATTACCTATGAACTATTGAACCCTTTGATTTCCTTGATATCTCTTTGATTCTTGTTGTGTAGGCACTGAGGGGCCGGTTAAAATATCAATCAAGTTGTGTTCCATAAGCAAGGTGAGTCTCTCTTCATGGCACTTCCTTAATTTGGTTTTTTACAACTTGTGTTGTTGTTTTTATTTGTTTTATCTGTTATACTTCCTTAGAAATATGTTTTTCTATGTTTAATTCTGTTTTGTTGTGTCTCACTATGTATTGATTGGAGAGTTGGATGTTTGGATGAATATGTTTTGATGTGTTCATTGTTGTTCTAGTTTGTTGTTAGATCCAATGTATGTTTAGGAATAGTTTTTTTTTTTTGTTTATCTTTGATATCTTTGTTGTTAGTTTAGGTTATTTAGTTTTATATTATAAGCATGTTTGTTTGTTAGAATTAGGGTTTCTGTTTAGTGCTCTATTTTCTTTTGTTGAGTTTCTAGGTAGGTCATCAAGTACGTGTGACCTTGCCTGCGTACGTGGGCTAAATCACATGTACGCAAGCTTGTTCATGTGTATGCATGATCTTGCCCAGAAACACTTTTCTATTTCATTTGTTTTGTTTGTTCCTCATGCTTTACTTTTGTTTAAGTCCCTTTTATATATATATATATATATATATATATATATATATATATATTTCCATGTTTGAATCTCTGTTTTACATGCCTTTTACATTGTTGGCCCCATTTGCATGGTTTTAAAAACCAGACCGGCCGATTCAACCTGGAATTGACACTAATCCGGTTCGGTTTTTAGCAGTTCTTCATTAAAACTTCAAATGCTATATTTAAAAGAGAGAGAGAGAGAGAGAGAGAGAGAGAAAGAGAGATTTTGTTTCAGATTTGAGAGGAGAGATTTTGATTTTGAAAATGTTCTCAAGCCTAGTGAAGCTTGAGACACCAGCAATGACCCTAAAAACATCAGATCTCCTATCTTCGTTTGCTGCTCTTGCACAATTGCACTTGCACATACCCATATTGATGAGAGAGACAGAGAAAGGGAGAGAATATTGAAGAGGGAAATGAAAATTTAGCAAAAAGTAGGATAGGAAAGAAACTTAAGTTCAGAGTTGTTTGAAAGTTTGAATAAAACGTGTGGATGTAGATTTTTAAAATGTGTGGTGGGTGTGATATAAATGTGTAAGTGTATGATAGGTGGGAAAAAAATATTAAGTGGGCAATGATATTGTTACCCATTGGTGGCTTACTTTTTGTTATTTGACAAATTAAAAAATAACTAAAAATGGTTTGTAATTGTTACACTTTACCTTTTTATGGGTTTTTTTTTTTTTTTGGTTGAATTTTGTTTAGTGGTGTCCAAAAGTTGGTAAGTTAATATTTAATGTTTTACTATTATTTAATTTTTTTTAGTTAAAATGACTAGTTATAAAATTATTTATTTATTTTTATAATTAATAGTTATTTATTTATTATTTATGACATCATCAGTTCGACCACCAGTCGGACCATAAAATTGGTAAACACTCCCTATTCCGGTTCTTTCATAGTACCGGTTTTTAAAACCATGCCCATATGTGCTAGATTAGGGTTTCCTTTAATTCTAATGCCATGTTCATGTTAGCGTGTGTGTGAGTCTAGGACATAGGTATTGAACATGTCTTTATTTTGGTTAAGACGTGAGACACAATGATGGTAGGCAAACCTTAGGGTTGGGCGGTTTTGGGTGCCTAACACCTTCCCAAACCGTACCTAAATTTCGAAATCATCCTTTGGTAGTAAGATCAAAAGGTCATTCCTCAAAAGGACGCTATAGTCATGGTTCCTAGGCCATTGCAAAACTAGGTGGCGACTCCTCCGTTGTGTCCACAATTGTACCTTTTCAAAACACACATTAAATCCTAAAGGAAAACCTAAGATTCACTAGAAATAGTGAATCAAAGAGGAAGTTTTTCACAAAACATTTTTAAGTCAATATTCGTCTGATTGAGATCTTGTTCTTTGAGTTTTGAATTTTACTAATCAATTTTGTTTGGTTGTGAATAGATTGACTGAGGGGAACAGTCTAAATCAAGCTTGAAAAGTTTTGTGTTTGAGGTATTAAGTTCTAATCTTTTCCTTTTCCTTTCTTTGTTTTAATCATGCTTTTTATTTGTTTTCTTGCTTTGTTTATGTTTTAACATGTTTAGGTAGCCTAGGATTTGGTAGTTTGCTATTTTAAAGCTTCTTAGGTTGTTAGATTTATAGTTTTTAAGTTCTGTTCTGTTTTTCTGTGTTGTTGTCTCTGGGTTTGGGTTTGGGCTTGGGTGTGTATGTGTACGCATACAACTAGGCTGCATACACAGGCCCTACGTATGCGCATGCATACTCGAGCCCAGAAACCCTTAATTCGACATTTTCTACTTCTATTTCTTTATTTCTTTTGTTTAATATGCCTCTGTTCTAACTTGTTTCCACATGTATATGCCCTTGTTTCTTTGTTGGTTTGCTTAATCATCCTTAACATGTTAGATTAGGATTTTCCTTCAATGATTACTTTGTTTTGCCATGAACATGCATATGATATGATCATGCATTAATGCATAAGTATTGTGATGCAGTGAGGTAAGGAGCTGAGTCATGCATTCACATGAACATGCATTTGGTTCAGGGACAGACCCAGGATTTCAAACTAAGGGGGGCCAGAAATAAGTGAAAAAAAAAAAAAAATTCAAATACACATCCATATAATATTAAGAAACTTTCAACCAAGACAAATACATAAAAATCATTGTTTCTTAGTATATTAAGATGCAATCATCTACCAACAAAAACAAAAGACAAAAACACTATTATTTTTTTCCTTTTTTTTTTTTTTTTAAGATTTACATGGGCTGGATTGATGATTGATGATTTTGGAGGGGGCCAAAGCTACAAAGTAAGGGGGAGCCCTATAAAGTAAGGGGGGCCCAAGTCGAAATTTTTTATTTTTTTACTAAAAATTAAACTACTAAAAAAAAATTTTGGGCCCTCCCGGGCCCAAGCCCCCACCTGGGTCCGTCCCTGATTTGGTTTAATATATGATCTTACTTTACTTTGTTGGAAATGAATATGCACGTTTGTGTGTCATGCTTCAAATATGACAACATGTTTTGTTTGATTGCTACCATGACCATGTTTCTATATCTTGTTTGTTTGCTATCTTGGATAGGATAATATGATATGCAGGATAGATGTATGCTAGGCTTGATGTGAGTTGCCATGATAGATGTATGTTAGGGTTTTTGGATGATTGATGTCATGTTGATTATTAGATGTATGTTAGTGTGTGCGTGAGTATAGAATACAATATTGAATATGCCTTTAATGAGATTAAGACGTAAGACACAATGAGTAAAAGCCAACCCATGGGTTAGGTGGGATTGGGTGCCTAACACCTTCTCATCCCCATACCTAGACTTTGAACTCATACTCTGGTAGTAAGATCAGTCATTCCACATAAGGGCACTGTATATATATGGTTCTTAGACCTAAACTAAGTGGCAACTCCAACATCTTTTCTCCACCCTGATCCACTCGGCTGAGGCGTACTCCCTTCCAAGAAGAAAGTGTTGCGCCCACACCAATCAAGAATCTCTTGAACTTATTTTTGCAACTCTTCTTTCTCCTTTGAAGCCATACAATATGCTACCTTGTTTAGAAGTGGTGCTCCCGGTATCCAATCAATGGCATGTTGAATGTATTGCATAGGAGGTAAGTCGGGAAGTAAGTCATGGGGAAAAACATCATTATATTGTTGTAATAACTCAGTGATAGCACTAGGAACATCAGTTCCAGCCACTATATTGACTAGAATTAATGCCAAAATGTAGCCACTATCTTGACTTTCTTGAATGAAGCTATTAGAAGCAAGTAAAAAGGTTATAAAGGTTATAGAAGTAACCTTTTTCTTTTCATTGGCAGCAAAGTAAATTATTGATTGTATTTGTTTAAGGTATACGTGTTCTTCTTCCCATCATGAATCGTTTAGCGATCATATTACCAAGGTCTTCCGAGAAGGATATGGCACATATCCATTGGTACTACATCACACCAGACTTTATCAAAATATTTCTTCCGAATAGAAAATGACACCAAGCAACGCTTTGTTACTTTCACCTCATTACCCTTCTTGAACCTAGAAAGTTTGTAGGGATATGGGTGATCTTGAGTGGCAAGCTTCAACTTATCAACCACCTCTTGAGAGACCAGATTTTGCAACTTCCCCCATCAATGATCATACCAAAAACTCTTCCTCCAATATTGTAAGTTGTATAAAAAAAATATTAGTTCTCAACCAGTCTTTTTCAAAATTGAATTTAGTAGCAAGAAGAGTCTTCCCCATTACAAGTTTCAAGCCCTCTTCTTCTTCAAAATTTCCACCAACCTCATTTGAAGGTTGGTCCAGAATTTGTTCTCTATCCTCATGTTCAAGCTCTTTTACTTCCTCCAACATAAGAGCCTTCTTCCTGCAATCCGAAGATCAATGCCCTAGCTCTTCACACTTGAAACATTTGAAGGTACCCACTTATTACTATCTATTCCCGCCAATAATGGCTATTTGAGACTATTTTGGGGCTGTAATAGCAGATTTAGAACCTACTGGTTGCTGTCCAACTCTAGAAGTTTCTCCTCTCCTATTTGTACTTGAATTCTCAACCTTATATTAGTTAGGAACTATGAAGCATAGGTGCGGATTCGAGTTTAGATGCAGTCTGGTGCTGCGACTCGGCAATTTTTGAAAAAATAAGGTGCGGGTGTGGCGGGATATGTTTATTAGTAAATTATTAAAAATGTTTTTATTTATATTTTCTATATATTGCTAAGCTTTTCATATAATGATAAACATATACCAATTTAAGAGCAATAGTAGATAATAAAGTAAATACTGAATACATAACCATTCCATGATATTCAGAAATTAGAATACAACCCACAAGTTTGAAACTAAAACAAAATAAAAGATAAGTGTTCAAGACAATCAAATAAAACCTTCATCATCATTTTCAAGATTAATAGCTTCACTTTGAACTTCACTTTCACTATTAGTAACACTATAGCTAGCATTCCTAATAACCGTGACCTCCAAATCTAGCTCATTAAGTGTAAGGGTAGCATTCTCAAGAATTCCAGCTCTTCTATGTATGTCACTCTCATTCCAAGAGTCTCCTACAATATCCCACATCTTTGTTGCTGCATTTACGTACTCCTCATGGTGCCTTGACAAGAGTCGAAGATTAGAATACACAAATACCAAATCCTCAGCACGTGCAGGAGCCATTTTGTTTCTTTTTAAGGAATGAATGAATTGTATGTGCTCCAATTACTCTCAACACTTGAGGATGAACAAGGTTATCCAAGAAGTTTAAAGATAAGGGTTTGAAGCATTGGCAATGAAGAGCCATGGTATTGCACCAAACCAAAGGTTGTAAGAGCCACCTATCTGTCAAGGTATCTGGTAATTGAAACCTCCCTCCTAAAAATGTAGCAAAATCAACTTTCACCATCCTTAATTCATTCTCATCTTCAAAGTATAGCTCCAAACTCTTGGTCCTTTCTACAAAAATTTCATGATCCCGATATGAAGGGAGGCAATTTGGATTCTCCAAAAGCCATTCAATGGAGTAATACCTAATTAAAAATAAAGAAACAAGTATAGATGATGAAATGTGTGTTTTACTAGAAAGGGGAATTAAGGAAAATAGAAAATGAAATTACTTACGTAGAATTTAAGGAATGAGCCAAGTAATATAGTAGTGTACAATTTTTAGTCCATCGATTAATGAGTATATCATACACTACATTAAAAAATGAGCTATGCTCATTTGCTTTTAAGCCTTCATGCCAATATATTACTGCTTTCACATTTTCTATCATTGAATCTCACATTTCATACACAAGATGAAGACAAGGTCTATCTGTGTCAGCTTCTGTAGCATATCATAAATAGGTGTTGTGAATTCAATAATAAAATTAACAACATCCCACCAATGATCACTTAGAGCATCCACAACAATGGAGTTAAAAATTTAGCTTTTTAGCTCCACCAAAAGTTACTTTATCTATTTTACCTACACACATGCTGCAGCAGTGGATCTATTTTAGCTTTCAATACAATAAAATAATATAAATATCACAATAAAATAATATATCCCTACAATAAAATAATATATCCCACTACCTAAAAAAACATCACTATACCAACCACAACCACCTCTACCATCAGCCACAGCCACAACCACCACCACCACCACTGGCCACAACCACCACTCTACTTTGGCAACCACAACACAACATAGAAAAAAAAAAAACAAAAAACAAAAACAAAAACAAAACCACAACCACAATCACAACCCCATCACCACCACTCACCACAAACCACCAGCCATGACAACCACAACCACAACCCACTGCCACAGCCACAGCCACAACCACAACCACAACCACAACCATAAACCACAAAACTCATAGCCAAAATACACAAAACCCACTGCCAAAGCCAAAATCATCCACCACCACCACAACCAAAATCCACAAACCCATTGTCAAAATCATCCACCACCACTACCATAGCCAAAATCAACCACCACCACCACAGCCACCAAACCCATATGAAAATACATTTAAAAAAAGAAAAAACTCAGAGTGGGTTGAAGGCGTGGATCGGCGGCTTAGGGCTTGGGTCGGCTTGGGCCGGTGACGTCGAGCTTTGGTGGCAGCAACGTTGACGATGGTCAAGCCAGCGGCGATAAACAGAGTGAGCTTGGACCAGAGTTGAGAGAGTGAGCTTGAGAGACTTGAGACTTGAGCTTCAGATGATGAGACCGATGTGATAAAAGAATGAATAAAAAAACTAGATGGAATATATATATATATATATATATATATATATATATATATATATATATATATATATATTTTAGCTTTAAGCTACAATGCACATCTATCTATAGATGTGCACTGTAGCAATTCAGCTAAAAAATTTAGCTATTGCTCCATTGCTGCGTGGGGTGTTTTTGTGTTTTGGCACATCTAAAATAGCTATATAGCTATTTAGCTCTACTGCTGCAAGTGCTCTTAGAGTCAAATCTTTCACTTTTTGAGTTTTTCTAACATCATCCTCCTTATAAGAAGCTCATTAGTCACTAATAGCCATGGCTTGAAGGCATCTTTTTATCAACTTCAACCTTTTCATCATAGCAATAACTGAAGCAAATCTAGTATCAACAACTTGGAGTTAAAGGACAAAATTCATTAAACATTGCCAACCTCATTGAATGATTCATGATAAAAACACGTATGAAGGATGCATCATCAGCAATACGTGTAATCCAACTACATTCCTCATATGTAACTTCATTCTTTTCAGTGTTTTTTGCTGTACAAATATTCTTCAAAGCTAGATTGAGAGTGTGGGCAACACATGGTGTCCAAAATATTTTGGGATACTCACCTTTAATAAAAGCTCTAGTAGTCTTCATCACATTAACATTATTAGTGTACTTGGACAACTTTTTTATGTTCAATCTCTTTTATAGTATCCTTCAACAACCCAACAATAAAATGTTTGTCTTTGTACTCACTTGACCCATCAGTTGCCTTTATAAACAATGGACCCCCATCTGATGCAACCATAATATTAATAAGAGGCCTCCTTTGTGGATTTGGCCATCCATCAGAAACTACACTTACACCATTTGCAAGCCAAAAGTGCTTAATTGGTTTCAAAAGTCTTTCAACATTAGCTCTTTCTTTTTGCAAAAGTGTTGTTCTCAAGGCTTTGTATCCAAGAGGAACACAACTTGGAATGTTATAGTTAGCAGCGTATGCATAGGGATTACGATAATTTGGGTTCCTTGCAAAGTAAAATGGAAGCCCACCGATATAAAACATCCTAGAAATTCTATTGTCCAATTCAGCTTTAGCAGTATTCTGGAATGCTCTTTCCAAGGAGAATTCACAATCACCTTCCTCCTCTTACCATCACCCACTGTATCTGTACTACCACTCCCTTCGGAATTAGGGAATAGGCCCATGGAGAGGTGGAGGTAAAGGAATTCGACTTTTGCGTTCTCGCTCTAACTTATCGATCTCAACCTGATCATGCACTCTCTACATTTCCAATCTATGGCCCAGTGTCACTTTTATACAGACTCTAATACCTTGACCATTAATTTTTAATAAATGAGCCTTAACCCTATAATAGGATCCCACAAAATTTTCATCACAATAGTTGCACTTAAAACGTGTGTTTCCACCTGATTTAGAAGTAGAACCAGCAAGTTTTTCCAATTTAGTTACATATTTCCAAAGAGGACCTTCATCTAATGAAGGTTCTGTGCTAGTAGCCTCATCCATTGATAATTCAATAATTTCAATTTAAGTTGTTTAACCTACAAATAATTTGACAAATATATAATAACTAAATAAGAAATCAACTCAAGTCTCAACATTACAACTTAGTAGCTTACGTTAAAAATTAAAAAATGAAAGAAAGATAATAGATACAGATTGAGGGACAGATATAGAATGAGCAATAGAGCATGTGAGGGTATAATGGAGGGTGAGAATGAAAACAAAATACCTGAGTGAGCTTGGGACTTAGGTTAGTGAGCTTGAGACCGAGAGATGGAGAGATTGAGACTGAGAGATAGAAAGTGAGCTTGGGCAGTGAGGCAAAGGAAGGATGGAGGGAATCTGAGTGAGTAGGTGTGAGAGTCGTGGGTTAGAGAGAGAGAGAGAGAAGGGGAGACGAAGAGTAAGAAAACGAGAGGGATAGAAAGTTTGAGATAGGGATTAAGGTTTTTTTGTTTAAAGTTGCTTCTAAATGGTGAGTTTTGCAGAAGTTTTTTACCCTTTTTTTTAACACGTATTTTGGGCCGATTTGGCGCAAATCGAAAAATGGGGGGAAAAAAAAAGGGACTCGCCACAGACACACATACAGCCACATCGATGGCCACATGGTGCTTCCATGCGTGTCGAGTGCGGGTGTGACAGCCCTAGAGCCGCACTCGTGCTTCCCAAGTTAGGAACCCTACTATCCAAACCTTAAAGCTAGCCTAGTTTGTTGTTTCTCCACCAGTAAAGCCCGGTTGTAGCCCAGTTGTAGGCTTTTGACATGTTCCATAATGATTAAAGGCTAAGAACATCTTGGATGGATGGCTTCAATCCACTCAAGTACCTTGCAACCATATGTTCTTCACTTTCATTCAAATCTACCCTTAATACAAGTTGGTGAAGCACCTCCGTATGCTCCTCTACACTTCCTTCTTGCTTAAGGTTGTGTAGGTCTTTGTAGAGCGATTGGGTGTAGTTGAAAGGAGGAAATTTCTAGTGGAGCTTTTTCTTCATATTCTCCCAACTGTTGATCTTGACTTAACCACTTCTTTGGCGGGAAATTTGCAATTGTTCCCACCAAGAGAAAGCTCTCCCTTTAGGGTGAATAGTGACTAGCTTCACTTTCTTTTCATCCATAACTTCATAATAATCAAACATCCTCTCAACGATGTTAAGCCAATCTACAAAGTCTTCTGATTTAAGCCTCCCTTGAAATTCTGGAATTTCAACCTTATGTTGTAGTCAAGCCTTGGTTCATTTCTTTCCATGAAAGGCCTACCCTTTGGAGGAACTCCAAAAGAGTTCTCAAAATGAGAATGAGAGTCATCAGACTCATTCGTAGCCTCATGAGGAGGCTGCATACGCTATACCACCTCCATAAGTGACGCAACTTGTCTTCTTAATTCAGCAATCTCATCTCCTTTCTCTATATTTTGATTCATCCACCATTCCTCTCCACCAGAAGGTTGGCTTCAACTCCTTCCCCAACATCCATTTGATTCCCCCTTATTCCATCACTCCTTCCTTTCCTTCTTTGGGCCATTAGAAGCTTCACAATCTTTGAAAAAATGTAGATAGCTGCAACAACACAAGTGATGAAATCTATGATATTTTGTAGCAGCCACATAGATTTGATATGCACAAAGAACCTAGATCTGAATTCTAGGATCTTGAATGGAGGGGGAAAAACACAAGGAAATCTAGGACTCAAATGATCTGATTAGTAGGAAAAAAGAGGACCAGATCTATGTTCTGATACCAAATGATAAAAATCAAGATCAAATAACTGAGAACTTGAACTAGAATTTCCTTAGAATTAAGTATCAAAGCTGAAATTACAAAGAAAATAACTAGAGAAGCTAAGAGCCTGTTTGGATGACTTTTTTTGATCACTCAATTTCCGTCACTCATCACTCATCACTCATCACCCATCACTCATCACTCATCACTCTAAAATATACACTTGTTTGGCACCATCACTCAATTTTCATTACTCAATATTTTTCACACTATTTGTGGGTCCCATACCTGTCATTTGGTCAGAAAAAAACTGTTTTGTGGGCCCCACCATTTTTCTATTCTCATTTCCCCTCCTTCACCCCTGTTACTGTCTCAAAACACAAACCGAACCCAGCTTCAACCACAATAACAAAAACAGCAACAACAACAACAGCAGCAACAACAACAACAACAACAACAACAACAACAAATTTCAGTTTTTTTGAAACCCATTCATGTGGGTATTTTGAAACCCCAAATCCAAATTTCAGTTTTCATCCTTACCCGGTCATGGAGTGCAGCTTTAGACCAAAAATTTTGTGATGAAGAACCAAAAAAAAAAAAAAAAAAAAGAAAGAAAGAAACCTAGAAACCTGAACCCAGTGAAAGAAGAAGGGAAAAAAAAAAAGGAAGAACTGAAGACCAAACCCATTGAAAGAAGAAGAAGAAAAAAAAAAAAAAGAAGAAGAAGAACCCAAGCCCAGGAAACCAAACCCAAAAACCAACGTGAAAAGAAAAGAAAAGAAAAGAAGAAAAAAAAAAAGAACCAAACCCAGAAAGTGAAAAGAGAAGAAAAGAAGAAAAAAAAGAAAAGAAGAAAAAAAAAAAGAACCAAACTCAGAAAGTGAAAAGTAAAGAAAAGAAAAGAAAAGAAAAGAAGAAGAAGAAGAAGAAGAAGAGGAGCAGTGTCCCAGACCCGTGAAAGACAAAAGGAAAAGAAAATAAAAAAAAAAGAGAAAAGAAGAAAAAGAGGGAGCAAAAATATGACGGTGGGACCAGGTTGTAAATGTTATTTACAAGTATGCCATTGAAAACAAAGAATTGAAAACTGAAAACAGCCAAAAGTTGTTTTCAATTTTCACAACTCATAACTCAAAAAGTTGAGAATTGAGAAATGAAAACAGAGTAATGGAAACAAAAAATTATGCAGCCAAACAAGTATTTGCTATGGGTCTCACTATTTTTGAGAATTGAGTTATGAAAACAGAAAATTGAGTTATGGAAACAAGTCAACCAAACAGCCTCTAAGTTTCTCTCCAGGTCTAAAACTAAGTTAAGTTTACATCAAAAAACTAATTCTACTCCTACATAACAAGCCTATTTATAATCTTTAACTACTAGGAAATAAGCTAGCTAATAGTTATATCTAAGCAGGTTATCACAACATAAGTCAAATAAAAAATTATTGAGAATATATGGCAGATCTAAGAAGTCAAAATAAGGGGCTGACTAGCTGCCCTAAGAAGTCAGAAAGAGTGGCTGGCTGTTTAGCTTGTAGAGAGTGACTGGTTGTCAGTCCTAAGAGTAGAGGGGGGTTGGTTGGCTGGCCTGAGGGTAGAGGGTGACTACATCAATTTGGAGTGGGGTTGTGATATGGGGTGTGGGAACCTGTTGCATGCTGGTCTGGGGTGGGATCAGAGGGGTTGGGTATGTTAGGGTTTTGTTGTGTGGTATGGAGGTGGTTGTTGTGGATATGACCAAAACAGATATGGGTGGTCCAACGTCTTCGTCGATTATAAAAAGCAGGGAGATGATTGGCAAATTGAGGTTCCAAGACATCAAAACCAAATTGGACATTGTGTAGGGACTGAATACGATGTCTGTCTAAATAGCATGAGCCCAATATCATCCATGTTGTAAGTGCATTGGCTCTTAGTGTGGCCAATAAGGCCGCATTTGTTGCATAGCTTATGAAATTGTTCATATCGGCATTGAATTTAGACTCGTGATCCATCATCCATTCGAAGCATGAATCCAACTATAACGGGTAGCCAGGGATCCACACGTACTCCTATACGCATAAATCGAATTTTCCTTGGCATCCTGTTTTTCCAGTCCACTCCTTCAAAAATACCCTTAAGCTGCCACGTTCAGCTTTGGGTATTGATACTCTATAGGAAGACCATGGAGTCGTACCCACAGAGATATAAAGTTTAGTTGGAGTCTATTGATCACCAAGATGGGTCTCCACCTTTCCAAGACAAACAGAGCTCCATCAACTACCCACGGACCTTCATAGCAAATGTGCAATAAGTCCTCCAGAATTTCAAAACGGATGAGATAGAACTATGAATCGTGTCCCACAACTATTACCAATCCACAAAGGCGCCATGCAGCAGTGATCAAGTGTAGTAAATGGTTAACCGAGAATTTTCAATAGTCAAGAATAAATCCGATAGCACTCGTGCTAAAAATCGCATTGTGTTTCGACCTCAGAAATGGGTGGTTCCACAATTGGACCATGCCAAGAAAAAGGGATCTCTTCATCACTGGATTGGTAATCAAATTCCAGCTCATCAGCAAATAGCTCAGCACTAGCACCTAAGTCACTGCTATCAGTTCATCTGTACTCTCTAACTTGTGTTGTCTACCATTGGTTAGGCAAGAGTATCTAGATTAAGAATTTTTGGCATGCAGTGAACAAAAGGACAGATCTAGAGACTAAAGAAAGAAAAGAAAGGAAGAAAACAAGAAAAGGAAGAGTATAAAAGAGTCAAAAGAAAAGGACAGGGAAAAGATTTGGGAATAGAAGAACTATAGTTAAGAAAGTGAAAGGACAAAAGGAATAAAGGAGCATATTTGTTTTTAGGTTCAACTGTGGGGTGTAAGGTGAGAAGTAAAGGTTGACTGATAAGTGTGTGGACACGCAACAATCATGCACGGAAATAACAAGTTAGGAGATGAAATGACGAAAATATAAGCAAAATTCAAACTGAAGTGATGGCTATGGTAAAGAGATCATAATGGAGAAAGGGTGTGATTGGGGGAGGGATTGGCAAGGGAAAGGTTGAGAAATGGCGGCGGCGGCAAGTTAATAGTGCCCAAAGGATTGAAGAGCTCTCACTATCGTAGAGAAAAAAGAAACATTAACATTGCCAGGAGCTTAATCATCAATCTGCTAGTCATGAAATCTTACACATTCCCATTCCTAAAATTGAAGGAAAAACTATTGTGGAAACACTCAAGTTCAGGAGATTACCAAGTCAACAAAGCCTATAATCTGCTCCATAAAAGTTACATGGAAACAATCAAATCTTGTAAGACACCTGGACATACACAATGATGTCTGGACTGTATTATGGAAGGTGAAGCTACCTCTTAAAGTACTTACTTTTGTGTGGAAACCTCTCCATGATTGTCTTCCAGTCAAGCTAAAGCTGGCTAATAGAGGTACCCCAGTTGTGGATGTTTGTCATATGTGTAATGGTGAATCTGAATCTCCTTCACACTTGTTCTTAAACTGTGATTTGGCTAGAGCTTGTTTGGCATGGTTCAAAGCTTTCTATTAGAACCACTGAACTAAACCAAGTTGTGGTGAAGCAATGGTTAGCAAGGTGTATTTTGATGAATAGGAAGCTGGATCCAGAGAATATGAAAATTCTCCAAACTATGTTTACTACCTTATGGACAATTTGGAACCACAGAAACCAAGTGGTACACGAGGGCAAATGTCCTAATCCAATTGAAATTATACTTACCTCCTAAAATCTCTTGTGCAGGTACCAGAATGCCTTTAATTGTGATCAAGTTCCAGGTATTGGACCGTGCTACAACAAATTAGAGGAACTTGACTTTAGAGAATGGCAGCTTCTTATCAAGATTGCAAAAGAGACAAGAAGACTAGACGAAGTGGATATGCATTAGAAGCCATTAACAAGGAAGGAAACAAGATCTTCATGGAATGCAATAGCATTGGTGATGGTACTCATGTCATGGCAGCCAAGGAAGCTCTGTTAGTGCCTCTCATGCAAGCTAAGAAGTTAGGATTTCACCATATCATCACACTTGCATGAAGTAAATATCTAGAGCAAGTCTGTAGCAACAGGAGAAAACCTCATTGGCAAGACCTAGCAATGCTAGCAGATCTGCAAGCTCTGAGGTAGCAAGGACTAAAGCTCAGAACAATAATAGTTCCAGGAGTAATTTTGACTAATCTACCTGATATGGCCCTAACAGCCACGAAAATCCCTATTCACCACACATGGGTTCATCCAGAGTTTTGTAATACTTAACTCTATACTCTATGCTTTGTATTCTATGTTGTTCTTAATGTTAATGGAAGTATCGAAAAAAAAAGTCTTAACACAATTGTTTTCATATTTATTGAAGGAATAGCTTCTTCTTCTTTTTTTCCTTCTAAAAAAGAGCTTTTTTTTTATTAGAAGTATTTATCTAACTTTGAGGATTGTGATATAGGGTTTTATGATTTTAGGATTTAAGGTTTACGGTTTTTAAGAGTTTTTGTTTTTTAAAAAATTTAAAAATATGTATTTTTCCTCTATCTTCATGAAAATAAATAATAGTAATATTAATAATTTTGAGTTGTAAATGATGGTATCTATATAGTTAAGGAGAAAAGGCATACTCTGATCAAATTTGTGCTTTGTAGGCATATAGAAATTTTTTTTAGAAAAAGTAATGACCCCAAAAGGATTAAATTTATCTCAATTAATGAAAAAGGTGTTTTAAAGGCGATCACATGTCTGTCAAGGGCATCAAGACTAACTTTTTTTTGTTTAAATATACTTATTATGTAATCCGTTTTAAATAAAGCATCAAAGAAAGTTAATAAAGTGTCGAGTTTTTCTAGTTAGGAAAAGTCTCCATGTTTCACCTAATAAATCTCCCTATGGTTTAACTTGAGCACCATAGGAGAATAAGAAATTTTTTTTTTTTTTTTTAAGGCAAATGAGTCAAAAATTTTCAGGACCATTACTTTGTATAGCTGCTTTTTACTAAAAAGAAAAAAATTGTAACGAAGCAATACACTAGTTATTTTATGGTTCACATGGATATATAATAACAAACTACAGATGGAAATTTTCAAAAGACAATCTAAGTGGTTGCGGCATTAAGTGAGAACATTTCTACAATGCATATTAATATTGTGATATTGTATGATATCCACGATAATTTGATTTGTCCATTTTGGGGCTTGCCCCTCTTGGTTCTAAATTGCATCATATCATTTTGGATACTAATTCCACATAAATGGCTAGTGGCTCTGGCTAGTGGCAGAGACAAGAATTCATCATTGAAGCGGCCAAATAAAAAATGAGATGATTAAATATTATTTTCCACGATGATATGAGATTGTCTATTTTCCCTCTCATTCTAAAATGCATCATACATTCATACCATTTTGGATACCAAGTCCACATACATGGCAAATGGCAGAGCCAAGAGTTTGTTATTGAATGGGCCGAATGAAAATAGAGATTATTAATTTTTAAAAAAAAGATTTTATATATATATATATATAGTAATTTAAATAGTATTATAAACACAATTGAATATGTGAATTAAGTACATTATAACTCAATGTGTACTCTTATATTTATAAGATATATTTCATTAATTTAATTAGATTTCATAATTAAGGCTGTGTTTGGTTCCCGTAAAATATTTTCCAGAAAATATTTATTTTCCGGAAATGCTATTTTCGAGAAAGGAAAATATTTTGAAGTGTTTGGTTGTATTATAAAAAATATTTTGGAAAATATTTTCTGGTGTTTGGTTGTATTCTTGAAAATACTATAAAAAACACATTTTCTACTTTTTACTCACATTTTCTCACATTTTTCTCAGCTTCCAAACAAATATTAATATCATTTTTCATAGTCACAGACACAAAAGAAACAAAACACAAAGAAAAAAAATATCAAATCCAGTCAAAATCATCAAATCCGGTGCGATCTCAATGCGATCTTGGGGTGCGATCGCATCGAGATCGCCTGAGAGTGAGAGATAGATCAGATCAACAGAGGACGGCGGCGATCTCAGTGTGATCCTGGGGTGTGATCGGTGCGATCCTGGGATGAGGGATGGTTCGGCAGAGGACGAGGACAAGGGATGGGTAGGTGGAGTGGCTTACATGCGACGGCGGGGCCATGTGTCGAGGGGTGGTTCTGGGCATCACTGGCAAGGATGTGCTTGGGTTCTTCAAGTGTTTCTCTGGCTCTCTTCTTTCTCGGTGTTTCTCTGGCTCTCTTCTTTCAGGCAGAGCTCTCTTCTTTCTCTGGCTCTCTTCAATTTCTCTGGCTCTCTCTTTTGCGCGTGACCCGAAAATGGTTTGAAGTGAAAATGAAAGTGTAAAACCATTTCCGGGTCAAAGGAGTAAATTATGGTCAACATGCATCTGATTTTCCGGAAAATAAATCAGAAAATTTTATTTTCCGTAGCTACCAAACACACAGGTCAGTGGAAAATGATTTCCTGAAATCGTTTACCACAAAACAAACAGACCCTAAGAAAGAAAAATATGATATTAACATTTTTGGGTTATTTATAGGTGATTTTAATTTGAAAACACCAAAGAAATGGTACAAATAGAACTCTAATTTATTAGGTGTACCCCTTGGTTTTCAAATTAGCTTTTATTGTAAATTTCTCAATGTTAAAGTGTGCAATGTCGGTGAGAAGTTCTAAATGCAGACTTCACTAGTAAAAAACCACTGTCAACTGTAAAAATAAAGATAAAAAAAATTATAAAAAAAAAAGTTTGAGAGGCAATTTTTTCTATGCGTGAAAAATTAACTTTTCAAGAGTGATGCCAGATGCTCTACCATTTTACTACATAGTTACAAGCTTACTACTCAAGCCTAAAAAGAAGTGAGTAAAATTTTATTTTTACTACATACTTCGTATAAATAGATGTATCACCAATAACAAAAAGTAATTCAGTGTTTAAATTTCAATTGAGCTTAGCATATAATACTCCACGAAGAAGTTAATTGCCACAAACGAAGGCACCCACACATGCATTTAGAGGCCAAATTCATCACCTTCTAATTTTAAAACAGTTGTGTGGACTGCATTTGCTCATATGTTTGACCAACCTCTCAAGATTTTGCCATCACTGAAAGCTCAACCTTCATCATTATCATTAAAACAAAATAAAATTCAAGCGCAAACACATCTAAAAGTGAAACATTTCATCCATTGGGTCCAACCTTATACAGTTATACATTATGCCCAACCACTCTCAGCTTCCAGTAACTTGGGACCAAGAATAAGAGCTATACCAAGACATGCATCAAAACTCTTACTTCCACTATTAAACAATGTCCACATGCGCCATCTCAAGCCCATCTACATCTACATTCTCATCATCACCCTCATGCTGCAAGCCAAATCACACTCATATCAGGCGCCTAAGTAAAGCAAAAAAGAAAAATTAAGAGTAAAAAACTAAAGCTTAAATTTGATGCTGACAAGGTATTACAAGAACTAGGGAACCAAATACAATACTAAAATAAGCAAGTGGAGATAATCCAATGACCAGAAATAGGGTAATGCTGAATGGAAAGAACAAACCAGTGAATAATTGTTTTGATGGATTGGTGGTGGTGGGGGAAGTGGTAATGGCACGCCAATGATCTCATATGCAGGTTCCTTCTCAATTCCTGTATCAGCAGTTTTGACCACCTCAATTTTGTCCAATTCAATTTCAACTTCTTCCTCTAATACGTGTCCAGCCATGCTGGTTGACGGAACTACAAGTGCAGACTCCGAGCCCTTCATCTGCATAGTTGATTATGCCACGGATTACGATGCAAAGATAATAATGAGAGTGCATTAACATGCACAAACAAGAAGAGGATTAGCCCCACAAGTTGTGTGGGAAATATAAAGCTGTATACACTTTGGCCCATAGCAGAACAATATTGTATTTAGAATCCCTTTTTTTTCTTTTCTTTTTGGCTGGTGGAAAAAAGGTTAGGACTCATCCACTGCAGCTTATATTGAAATCGGCATCTAGCAAAAAGAACTAGGATTTTAAAAAAAATGTGCAAACAATTGAAACAGGCCCTTTCATTTATAAAAGTCAACTTGTCAAAGACTGATAAAACTTGGCATTGGCACCTCTGCCATATACAAAGGTGAAAGTGTAAAAATGAAACCCCGCTCAAATGTACTTATTGGTGGTGGCTTCATGAAAGACAATTTATATACAATAACAAGTTCCCACAAGATATGAAAATGACTCACCTTATCTGCAGAAATTATGCTAGTAGAAACAGTCTTTCCTCGTTTATGCTTGCCTTCATTTGCTAGGGGCCTATGACTGTCAATTCCATCATTCACTGCCTTCTTCATTAGCTCAATTTCATTGCGATTTGATTGGGCAGGTTGCACATTCCACCTAGAAAGTTTCTTGAATCTTATTGTTTTGTCCAGATGTCCCCCTTTCGTGGAATCAGCCAGTTCACAGAAAACACATCAACATCAATACAAAAAGAACAGACACGGTACAAATCAATCAATACATACATATATATATATATATATAAAAGCAGAGACCTTATGCGGGAGAGCGTGAGGTTCTGCTATGTGGTGCACTCTATAAAGAAAATTGAAATACTCTTAAGCCACATCAGAGATAAGAACAAATTTAAAAATAAAGATTCTTTATTTCTTTTGATTCAATGTTTCAAGACTAATTTTTGTTACATTTTTTTTAACGTTTTAAGACTACTATTTGTTTCATTTGGTTCAATGTTTCAAGACTGTTCCTCTCTCTCTCTCTCTCACAAAATACTCTTTGCATTTCCATTTACCCTTCTAACTTCTACTCTTTTATATACACATGCCCACAGCCCTTGGCTTCATGTCATCTCATCTCAAATACACTAAAACAAAAAATGATACCATTTACCTTCAACCTTTCAACGACACCTACATAATTCCAACATTGTAGTACCATTTGATCTTAACCCATATGAGTAGGCTTTGACCAAAGAAAGGGGCTTAGGTTTTTATTTAGTGATGGTAGCTTACGGTTTTGATGTTATGAAAGGACATTGTGGATTTTGTGAAGGTTGAAATTCGCTTTGAGTCTTTGGATGTTTGGGATTTTGGTTTGAGAAAGTCATAAATGTATTTTGTTTTAGAACCAAAGAAAAAGAAAAAGAAAAAGAAAAATTCTAATTGATTAGTTATGAAGTTAGATTTTTTTTTTTTTTTTTAGAACTCATAATTTGTAGGTTTCTTTACTGCTATTTTGTGTAGCATGAACCATGTGATAAAAATAAAAATCGATGATGATTTCAAAGAATTTTCTGGTTTTTTTTAAAGGATACAGAAGCCTAACTAAAGACAATTAAATTTTGATAAAATCTTATTTTAAGCTTTAAATTCTTATCTAAAAATTTCAAAATCATTTAATTAGTTTAAAAAATAAAATCTATTTTTAAACAGTAAATATAATAATATGTTATAGTGTTATACAATTTTTTAAAAATAAAATATAAATTAAGAAAATCAAGTTTCAAAGTATTCAACAATATTATGGGCAAACATAAATATTATACAACAAAAAAGGTATTATATATAGGTTTTAATGTATATAAAAATGATTTCAAATGAAATTATAAAGTAGTCTGCGTATCGCGCAGGAGATCATCACGCAGGACATCATCTAGTATCAGTAATAATCAAGGAAAATTTCAGGCCAAGAAGAAAAAAAGGCATGGCTAAAAGCAAACTTGGAAGATACATGTGAAAATAACTTATTCTAGCAGATGAAAAAAATAGAAGAACCACCTATTATAAATTTTTTCTCTAAAACTAACACCTATACAAACAAAAGCAGGTGGGGCAATGTGATAACACAGCATGAGAACTCAGCCTCCATTTCATATGAGAAGTCTCAAGTTTTATAAAGCAGTTTCCTCCTGATATTTTAATAATTCATTTTCTTACTTCTGAGTAAAGTTTGCACTATGCACTAGTATGATAAGTTGAAAAAGAACTGTCAGCATATTACAAATATTGGACATGAGATGTCAGACATGATAAGCCTATGACCCACCAAAGGATTAACAAAAAGGCAAACATCAACAGGATTAATGAACTTCAGAACATCATGTTCACGATCTTTAAAGAAGCAAATGGTGCCACCGTGCCACAGGTACAGTGGTATATCAAGTTATATCTTGGAAATCATTCCATTCAAATTGAAAACAATATCTTGTGGGTGTCATTGAACAAGGTCGCACCTCCATTTGAAGTGATATTGAAAGCCTATAATAACAATGAATACACAACATGTAATGAACATGTATGGCATTTCCAACCTGTTTCCGAAAAAATGTCATCCCTATAATACTCAAAAGAAAAAAATTGTCACATTTTGAAGAAGTGTGCACTTTCTATCTTCCTCATCACATACAATTGTTCATAAACATTTTTAAAGCACACAAGTGATGGGAATTTCCTAGGAAGCACAGGTGCAGCTCCAGGGGTGCCACACCCAACATGCATGGACGCACTGTGCGGCCGTCGACGCAGCTGCACGTGCGTCCATGGCGAGTCTCTTTTTTTTTTTTTTTTTTCCGATTCGCTCCAATTCACGCCGATTTGGGCCGAAACCAGCCGAAACATGCCAAAACGGGCCGAAATTCGTGTTTTAAAAAAAAAATAGAGTAAATAAATTCGGTAAAAAAGTTTCACATCAGATCAAACAAGAAGAAGACGAAGACAGAAATTAAAATAAGGGGGACAAAGCTCAAATTTGGCTGCCATTGAAACTCACTCTCTAGCCCCTTCTTCAAGGCTTGTGACTCTAGAGAGATAAATTTATAAAGTGAGAGTATGAGAGACTTGGAGAAAAAAGCTTTGGAATGTTATATTTTGAGTCAATGCACGTGTGTAGTTGGTACTTGGCGGGGTCTCTGGAGAGTGGAGCTTCCCAGAAGCTTCATGCCTATACTTTACAAGTATCCCAACATATTATTATTTACAAAGTAACCCATATTTGAATTTCTTTTAAATAACTAATCTATTTCCCTTTATTATGATTTTCACTTTAAATCACTATATTAAACTTACTAATTTATATCACTTGACTATATAATAGCAATTAGTAAAAATATTACTTTATTAATTACTATTAAATTTGTATACGTTTACCATTATACGAAAAAATATGCTTAGCAATATATAGAAAATACAAATAAAAATATATTTAATAATTTATTAATAAACGTATCCCGCTACACCCACACCCTACTTTTTCAAAAATTGCCAAGTCGCCGCGCCGCACCGCACCCACTCCCGAATCTGAATCCACACCCGTGCTTCCTAGGGAATTTCCTGTAACTTATAGGATGCTTGTATCATTTATTGGCTTCTAGACAACACTTGTTGAAACCCCTTTGACCATTTTTGACTAACACCAACATGAAAATTTTAACAATGCCCAACATTTTTCACTTCAGGAAAGTGCTGAACAATATAGATACAAGGGCAATCTAATAAATTTGCAAAAGTAACTAAACATGATGAGTTCACATGAAAACATAATCAGGGGATACAAAAAATTAAAATCTGTAGATTCCAAATACTCCACAAACTGTATTCATGAAAAAATATTAATTGTATCACCTTGTTTTGGTTCTTCAGAAGGATATAGATTAACACATAGCCTTTTCTTGCCGGGAGAAGCATCATTCTGCAGCTCAGTATGTGGACTGGTTACAGGAGAACCAATATTTTCTCCATCACTTAAAATATTAATGGAATCCTCTTCATTGGCACCATTTCTAGATATATCTGAACCAAGCTGATCTCCCAACTTCTGAAGTCGGACTTGTGATCTACACATTTCCAAAATAATGAAATGATAGAATTTCAGATTAGGGCATCAAACAAAATAAGAACTCTTAATTGCAAAATTTGAGGCAGAAAAACCAGAAAATAATGTAAAAATATACTTGCCTCTTTAGTTCGTCTTGTATCCGTGAATAACGATTACGTGCCTTCACAAACTTCTTGATTTTTGAGGTGATCCTGAAAATTTTGGGTAGCCCCCAAAAAAACACCGTAAGGAAGGGATCATGAATTCACAAGGAACTCCATCACTACATCTGTGCGTACCTTTTATGTTCCTCTTTCTCTTTGAGCAACTGAGCCTCAAGCTCCTGAATTCTAGAAGTAAGACTATCCGCTTCTTGGGTGCTCTCTTCCAGGTCGACCTTTTAACAACCCCGAATCAGGTGTCAAAAATTAAAAATAAATAAATAAAGCAAAGAAAAAAAAAACAGGGAGGGGGGGTGGGGGGGGGGGGGGGGGGGGGGAGTGGGGGCAATCATAATGTTTGTTTAAAGGCTGCCGATATAACAGATCAACTATAACCTTAATCACATATATAATCATTGCCTTTCCTCACAGCCAACTGCCATATGTTCCAGTAAAAACCATCATAAATTGTAATAGGTTATAATAATTAAATTTGTGAAACAGTAACTTCCAGAATCTAAATTATAATAAATGTAATGACTCCAATAATACGAGGTTATGAAAATCCAAACCAAAGACTACAAAACTCCATAAACTCAAATTTGCAAGTTCTCTAAAATAACATTTTTACGAAATATGCATTATAAGGAAATAGACCAAATCTTTAGACATAAAAGGAAAACACTCCATCTTCAGACCTGCGTATTTAATCTGTAATATAATAAAATAGGGTGAGCTCAACAGCCCAGTTCTTAAGTCTCCTACAATATGCAAACACTTAAGGAACAAGGACATAATTACCAATACCCACAGATGTTCTAAAGACAATATTTTAGCTGCAAGAATATACTTGGAATTTCCAAAACAAAATTAAGTAAAACTCAGGAGAAATAAGGCTACACATCTATGAAGACAGATTATCGCTATGAAGTATGGGGAGGAAGACTGAATTTCATGCATGCTTTCGTCCCTAGCACTCAACTCCACAAAAACCCGTGCACAAAGAATTAATACTATTATAAATGAAATATATTACAATGCAAACTAATTAAAATAGATCACTAGTAATTAGTATAATAAAAAATCACGTGATCTAAACTGGGACACCACTTCCTTATATCATAAGAATAAAAAATCTTGGGAACATGGGCATAATTTCATCATTTTTTTTTTTTATAGGTAATCAGAAAACTTATATTAAAGTGGGAAAAAAATAAATGAGAATTACAAGATGTTCATGATGATGAACAATAACACAACACAACAGCAACACAACACAACAGCAAGAGAGAAGTCAGGAAACTAAGCTAAGGGAGGGCATAAACTCAAAGAGATAAGAACACTCAGTAAAACCCCAACAACGAGACCACTCCATTAGACTGCGTTGGCATAAAATCTTTAATTCCTCCAACGTTTTCTCTTTATCTTCAAAAGATCGACGATTTCGCTCCAACCACACAATCCACATTAAGCACCCTAGAACCAAATTCCAAATATCCGAATTATGCTTCCCAAGCCACTGATGCCAACTAGATAACAAACCCGCCAACGAACGCGGCATAACCCAATGAATACCAAAAGCCTAAAGCATGAAAGCCCATAGGGAATGAGTAACAGGACAATGAAGAAGAAGGTGGTCTACTGACTCCCCATCACAGCAACACATACAACACTAATTAGCCAAAGGACGACCCTTAAGCATTAGATTATCCAAAGTGAGGATCCGGTCATGTGCAGCAGTCCATAGAAAGAACGCCACACGCTTAGGAATCTTTGGTTTCCGAACACCCTTCCAAGGAAATAAAGAATTCGAGGCACCCCGAATCTCATGGTAGTAAGACCAGGTGTCGAACTTTCCATCCCTTTTAGCCGCCAACAAAGAGTATCTCTCCTATCACCCCGAGGAATTCAAGGTTGTATAAGCTGAAATAGAGAATAAGAAGCAGCCAACTCCCAATCTTCAAACACTCTATAAAACCTTAAATTCCATACTCTAACAGTACCCCCTTCTAGAGCCACAATACATCAGAGATGCAAGTATCCTTGACCGCTGAACATGCATAAAGCTCAAGATAGCGATCTTTTAAAGAATTCTCACCAATCCACCTATCATGCCAAAAGCGGATACGAGTTCCATCACCCACTGCAAAGGACAGATGCTTAGAAAAGCTCTCCCACCCTTCATTAATGCTTCTCCAAAGACCACACCCATGAGCCCTCATGCAAACTTTAGTGCACCACCCCCCTTGACCCTCACCATATTTTGTGGAGATAACTCTCCACTAGTGATAGGTAGCTTCATAACCAAATCTCCACAGCCAATTCCCTAAAAACGCTTGATTAAGTGACACCACACTTCTTATCCCCAACCGCCCCTCTCAACGGGAGAACACACCTTATCCCAAGCCATCAATGGATACTTGAAACTCCCCTCAGAAGACCCCCACAAAAAATTCCTCTGAATACTTTCCAATCTAGCCCCCACAGCTTTAGGAATAGTAAAGAGAGATAAAAAGTACGTAGGGAGACTTGAGAGAGTACTCTTTATTAGCATAAGCCTACCACCTTTAGATAAATAGAGACGCTTCCACCCAGATAGCTTCTTCTCCATTTTCTCCAAAATAGGATTCCATATTGCAGCTGACTTAAAAGAAGTTCCCAACAGCATCCCCAGATATTTCATAGGCAATCTTCCCACTCTACATTGAAGAATATTAGCCAGAGCAACTATATTATTCACCTCCCCAACGGGAACGATCTCACTTTTTTCGATATTGACCTTCAACCCCGTAAAAGCCTGAAAACAAGACAACACCAACCTTATGGACAGCAAGTGTTCCCTAGAGGCATCACAAAATAAGATAGTATCATCAGCAAATAACAGATGGGAAATACGCACACCAATAGCATTCACATCTCCCACATGGAATCTCCGAATAAGATTACACTCCTCAGTCTTCTTCAAGAGTATACTTAGAACCCCCATAATCAAGAGAAACAATAGCGGGGATAGTGGATCCCCTTGTCTCAATCCACGCGAACATCATAAAAAAACCTTCAGGGGATCCATTTACTAGGACAGCAAAACGGACAGACGTAACACAAGCCTTAATCCACCCCTTCCATTTCATCCCAAAACCCATCTAGTCCAACAAATAAAACAAGGCCTCCCAGTTCACATGGTCATAAGCTTTTTCAATATCAAGCTTGCATACCACCCCCGGACTTCTGCTCTTCAACCTGCTATCCAGGCATTCATTTGCAATAAGCACTGAATCCAGAATTTGCCTTCCACCAACAAACTCATTTTGAGTCTCAAATATGAGCTTGTCCAAAACCACCCTTAACCTATTAGCCAACACCTTAGACAGCAGCTTGTACACGCTACTCACCAAACTAATGGGACGAAAATCCTTGATGTTAACAACATTACACTTCTTAGGAATTAAAGTGATAAACGAAGCATTCATAGACCTTTCAAACCTAGAGTGTCGGTGAAAATGAGCGAAAAAATCCATAACATCCTTTTCCTCCAGACTCCAACAAATGTTGAAAAAAGTTATGGTGAAACCATCAGGACCAGAGGCTTTATCCCCCTCCATCTCCCTTAATACCTGGGTGACTTCCTCCTTTGTGAACTCCTTCTCTAACGATAACCACTCACCCTCTTTGATACAAGCAAAATCTAACCTATCCATAATGGGACCTAGGCTGCACCGACACGCCATTTTTGGCGACGTGTCGGTGTTCGACACGCGTTGGACACGGATACCAGCACGACTCGCCGACTCCGGTGTCCGAGCGATGTCTTTTTTTTTTTTTTTTTTTTTTTTTTTGCTTCTCCGACACGCCAGCAATGGAAAAAAAAACACACACACACACACAAATTCAAGATTTTGACAGATGGACAAATCCTTACGGTTGATTTTGTGATATACCCTTAAGTGAGAAGTGAGAAGTGAGAAATCTCAAATCAAAAACCCACAACCCCAACCGTTGATTTCCCTCTGCCCGCTGCCGTCTGTCCCTCGCCAGCGCTACATCGGGCCGATCAGCAAGTCGGCGAGCTCCCACTGTCCCTCTATCCCTTCCGATCTCTCTCTCTCTCTCAGCGTGGATAGGTCCGAGCTTCTCTTCTCTCTTTCTGTTTCGCGATTTCTTTTTCTTTTCTTTTTTTTTTTTTTTTTCTGTTATCTGCCGACTACTTTGGACCTTTGGTTTGGTCGTGTACTATGGCATGTTATATTTATAACACCCAAAGCTTTTTTTTTTTTTTTTTAATCCCACTCACTATGTTATACTCTACTCTGTGTGTGTGTATATATATATATATAAATTATAATGTTCATTATGTATTTAGTGATTTTTTTTTTTTTTTTGTCTTGCTATAGTTTTATTTATTTATTAAAGTTAAATATTGTAGGTGATTTTACTAAAGTTTGTTTTTGTGATTTTTGTTTTGTGTGTCTTGCTTGTTTTCCTTTCATGTTTTTAGTTTGATGTTGAATGTAGCTTATTTAAACTTTTGGTTGGTACTCTAAACATTTTATGTGTATTATTGTACTACTTTGGATGTTAATTTACTTATTTATAGTTCTTACATAATTTAAATTCTAGACATAAACGTATTTTATGTCTAAAAAATATGCTTAAATATAAAATTTAATTAATTATTTAATTGCCATGTCCACACCGTGTCGTGTCCTTATTTTTCAAAAATTGCCGTATCGCCGTGTCCGTGTCTGTGCATCATAGAGTAGGACGCCCCACCTCAATTTCCTTAAACAGTCCTTGATAGAAAAGAACTAACTGAGAGCAAACGTCAGGCTCATCCTCACAAGGAATACCATCCACCTCAATCCTTTTAATTTGATTAGCATTTCTATGAGAGTTTGCTAATATGTGAAAGAACCGAGTATTTTTATCACCTTCCTTCACATACAAGGCCCGAGACTTTTGCCTCCCGGAAATCTCCTCAAGAGAAGCCAACTGATCTATGTCACCCTTGATTTGTAGGCGACAAATCTGATCCTCATCTGAAAGACCCATCAACTCCTCTCTTGCATCTAAACCCATCAGCTCAGTCAACAAGTTCTTTCTGAAAGCCAAATCACCAAACTCTTTCCTATTCCATTTTTTAAAATTTGCTTTCAGAGCCTTCAATTTTTGTGCCAAAATGAAGCTTGGAGGGCCCGCGAAACTGTGCCCATCCCACCAATGCTTTACTCTATCAACAAAACCCTCTACTTTCAACCACATATTTTCAAATTTAAAGGCACTTCGACCATGCCGAACAACACCAGCTTCCAACAAAAGAGGGCAATGGTCAGAAAGAACGCGGGGAAACACCCGTTAGGATACATTGACGTAGTGCTCCTCCCAATCAAGAGAAACCAATGCCCTATCAATTCTTGACATAGAGGGGACACCAAAATTTCTAAACCAAGTGAAGGAAGCCCCCTCTAAAGGTAAATCAACTAAAGAATTATTCTCAATAAAATCCGAGAATGCGAACATAGTAGGGCTAAAAGACTCACAGCCAATCCTTTCACTAGGGTACCTGATAATATTGAAATCACCTACAAGACACCAAGCCATAGGCCACCTGGCACGCACCTAGGATAACTCCTCTCATAAAGTAGACCGCTAACCGTTGTCATTAGGACCATACACACCTGTACAAAGCCCAAACAAAGTCATCCACCACTCCTTTCAATAATACACTGACAGAAAACTGTCCAACCATAACATCCAACTTCTCAAAGACCCTCTTATCCCAAATCATCAGGACCCCTCCCGAAGTCTGCATAGCATCCAAAACAGCCCAATCAATAAAAAGACTACTCCATAAACTCCGCACAAAAGCAACATCACAAGAAGATACTTTCGTTTCTTGAAAACATACAATATCACACTTCCACTCTTTTAGCAGATTCTTACAAACCACTCTCTTCCGAGGATCGTTAAGCCCCCTTACATTCCAAGAAAGTAGTCGTAGAGTCATTTAAGACAATCAGCATCCCCTTTCCTATTCCTAGCAGAGACTACATTGTAATTAACATAAGAAATAAGCCCCTTAAGCTCCCTGAGACCTCTCGTCCCTGACTTTGCAAGTTGCTTAGACACCCCGACATCATTCACCTTGAGACATTCTTGTTCCAGGATGCGAAACAAAGCCAAACATTGAGCTTCATGTTTCACTATAGGGAAACCCACCATTTTACAAAAAAATTTTATCAACTGTGACACCCAATTCGAAGGTAGCCTAGACTCCAACACCTGTGTTCCCTCGATAGAGTCCTGAGCCAAAGGTTCCCATCGAGACAAAGGTTCACAATCCAACACCCAATTATCTTTCTCACCAGAGTCACAACCACTGTCATCCACCCCGCTGGCTTCCCATGGGAGAATGTGCAACCCAATATCTGGCTGAAAATCCCCAATGAAATGCATTAATCCACTACTCCGTTCTTCGTCATGAGCTTCCCCTTCCCCAACCTCAGCTTCCAAACCAAAACCCAAGCCTGAGAGAGGGGAAAATCTATTATGATCCTCCCATGGTTGCCGACACAAGATCGGCGACCCCTCTTTCATCATCAGAGGCTAAATCATAGCCACTGCCAAGATAATCACCAAATCCCTGGTGAACCCAGCATCCCACTTACCTAACCCCTGTGTTTCCTCGGCACCAAAGCCCGAGAACCCAGAGAAGACAGCCTTGCCGGAGTCGGGAATGCCTAAAACAAAACTACACCTTGTCGCCGACTCTTTTCCAATCGCCGGAGTATCCAATACTCTCATTGGCGTCAACCCATCGTCACTCGAGCTCGCATCCACTTGTCCCAGAGGCAAAACCCGAGACTCACTCACACCTAAGGCTACGAGATCAGAATTACCCCGCTGCCTGTGGTCTGGGTTTTCCAAAGATTGGCTTTGGCGTGGCCTCCAAACAGGTTTGGGCTTGAAGTATTTAAATGGGCTGGAGGTACTAACCTTTTGAAAATTCTGTATAGTGGGCTTTTTAGGTTTCACCACTTTTAGGCCCACTTCCTTAACTTCAGACCACACTACAGCCCAATTCCCATCTAACCCACGCTTCATACGCAAAAACAGATCCAAAGTCAACTCAGCTTTAATACCTTTATCTTCAATCCCATCTATTGTTGACAAAATCTTCGCCCCAATTTGATCTCTCTATCCCAGAGTACTATCCTTGCAAGTAACTCGGTTAACACAACTGGATTCTGACAAAATCTTCACCCCAAAAGGCTCCCTCTGTCCCAGGATACTTTCCTCATTGTTATTACGGCTAGAGACTGACAGACTCTTCACCCCAGGTTGCTCAAAATTTGTATTTTGAATCAATACATTTTTTTTCTTCCCTTTATCTCATCCGCCACCGTTGTTAATCCGTTTCCCCACCACCACTGACACATAAGATTTTGAGGCATCTCTAAAAATACCTGTGATTGCTTGCTTGTTAGCTAGAGACTTCGAGTCTAGCACCTTCCTGAGGTGTAACCCAAAACCTCTCTAGCCACTCCCCGTCTTCCCTTCAAGCACCACTATAGAACCCTTACAACGACCATGAGTGAGTTCCGAAATTAATAAGAAAGCTCCGTGAGAGTTAGAACCCAACTAAAGAATAAGGGCCCGTTTGGTTTGGCCATGACTCAATTTTCATAACTCAATACTTATAACTCATAACTCAAACTCAAAATCCATAACTCATAACTCAATTTTCACTCTCTCAAAAACTCCAAAATTTTTGTTTGGCAACATAACACAGTCAAATAACTCAAAATTTAAGCCTACTTTTTGCCAAAATGGTGGAGCCCACCCACTAACACCGCACTGTTTGCTTATGGTTGGTACCCGTGGGAGATTTCTCTTACATCTCCCAAGACATTTTCTCCCAATGAAGCACACCCAATCCAGAAACAAACCCAAACCCCATAAAGCGAAAAGTACTGCACAGACCTCCCTGTCCGACGCCGGCTCAGATCGGAAACAGGTTCGTTCTTCTTTACTCTTCTTTCTATTTCTATTTCTTTATGCTTTTCATCAGTACCCATTAACATCTCTTTTCCCAGAAACCCATTTCACGCACCAATATCCACCTACACTGAAACCCAGCTCCACCACCACCAACGGCAAATCCAGAAATCCACAACCACAACCTCTACCACCAACAACCCTCAACACAACCACAACCTCCACCAAAAAACCCACAAACATAGAAAACCCAAACCCAAACCCAAGAATCCTTAGATCAAAAACCAAAATCACGAAAATGAGGTGTGGGTTTTTGTTTCTGGGTATAAATTTATGCATGTATGAAAATGGTGGAGTGGGTCTGAAGAAGAAAGAAAGGATGAAAAAGAAAGAAGAAGAAGAAAAAAAAAAAAAAAAAAAAAAGATGAGGAAAAAAAAAAGCCTTGAAATCAAAGCCCAAAAAGCACACCTTAACCCGATTAAAACGCAAATCACAACTGAAATCGAAGCCCTCTGCCATCATCGCGTAAAGAAAAAGAAGAAAAGAAACCAGAGTGAAGAAGAAAGAAAGAAAAGAAACCAGAGTGAAGAAGAAAGAAAGAAAAGAAAAAAGAAAAAGCAAAAAAAAAAAAAAAGATAAGAAAAAGAGAAGCAGCTGAAAGAACCCAGCTTGAAGAAGAAAAAGAGGTACAGTGGAGAGAAAAAGTGAAGAAGAAAAAGTGGTCTTGAGTGTCTGACTGTGGGTCCCATAAAGTCACAATATTTACCATTATGCCACTGAAACTCAGTTTTCAACTTCTGAAGACACCAATTTGGTGTTTTCGGTTTTCATCACTCAAACTCAAAATTTTTGAGTTTGAGTGATGAAAACAACATTAGGAAATCAAGCCAAACAAAAAAAATTATGTGGGTCCCACGTTTTTTGATAACCCAGTTATGAGTTTTGGATCATATCACTCAAAACTCCTCTAAACCAAACAAGCCCTAAAGCATTTGTCCCCCTCACGGCAAGATTTTGCAAACTGCCCACTAGACTGCCCAGAGATCAGTTCTTCCACATTGAACAGTAGTCTCTTTGCACTTCCTTTTCCCATAAATATTGATCTTAGAGAATCTCTGCCTCTCTCGTAAATACGCAGCTGGTAAAACATACCACCTTCCTCAACTGAAAACTCAAATGATTTTGATTCCACGAAGAAAAAAACAGAGCCACCCATATTGAATCATAAGTTTTGAACAAGAACCCACAAATGGTGTTTCTTTCAAGATATCTAAAATAAGATTGAATAGTTGCTAGTGGCTGTTATTCTTTTTCAAACTTGTTAGAATTTTTTGATCTCTCTTGTTTGGTTTACTAGTCAAAGGAGGAGTCCCAGTTCATACTCATAAAAAAACACATATATGACCTGTGCATTCATTTCTCATGATTTTTGCTTCAACCCAACAATAAATTTTTTTTTTTTTCTTATCAGTAATGCATTTGCTTATCTTCAATCAAATGTGTATGGCTGTACACAAATTATTTCAGCCACCAGAAACTACAAAATATAGCAATCGAAATCTAGCAGAAGACATGGATACAAAATATAACCATTGTGTTCTACCATAAGATATATTTATTTCCACAAATGCAAAAAAACAATATGTTGCCAAATACTCCTTGGAGTTAACCTCACAGGTTAAATTTATAAACAGAAATGAAATAACAAATATCCCATAAGCGGTGTAAATACAAGCATTCATATGTATGTGTCTGTTCTGCGTGTGTGTATGTGTGTTGTTGACTAATAAGCAATTGCAACAAGAGATGAGACTGACCCCTAATTGAAATTTGCGGCGATCAAGAATGTTCACATCTGACTGCACTTTATTTAACTGCACATGGTTCCCACAAATCAAAACAGAAATTTGTTGCAGAGAGAAAGATTCTAAACAAATTCATATTGAAATTAATAGACCAAAATTTTTTTGATAAGAAAATAAATTATATTATATAGCGCAAAAATTGGCACAGCCTTATTTCACAGGAAGCATACAAAGGAAGAACCAAAAAGAATTAAAATACAAGGAAATTAACTTCAAACCTGTTCCTCAAGAACATCCTTGGAATCAGTGGACATAATTTTTCCTTCTTTAACTCGATCTTCAGTTCCCTCCAACATTCTTAAGCTTCCAGAGAAATCACCTTGGCCATCAAAGTCTTGCTTTTTCCTACGTTTTCTATCATTCTAAAATCAATATGCAAATATTTTGAACTCAAACATACGGGCATTAATATGAAGATGAAAGATGGGTAGCAAAATGAAACTCGGTAGTATATTATGAATAATCAGTGTGAATTATTCACTCCAACAGATACCCACATTATCTGTTTTGTTATTAGTTAAATAATAAAGGGCATAACTATATAGAATTGGCAGAATCCCCAATACTATATAGAATTGATGCAAGAAGATTAATACTTGCTGTACCTGGGTGTCTCTTTCTTTGATATCAATCAATCTTTATTACTTATCAAAAAATAAGACTAATACTTTCATTTTATAGAGAGAGAAAGACTTAGAGAGCGAGGGAATTTAAACCTCAATCTAAACTCAACTCTAAAAGTCTTGAAATTCACTATCAATCTCTCTATACAATGCACGTACATGGATATTTATAGCCTAAGAATTTGTTATTAGCGATGACATCATCCATAACTAACCCACATTTTCACATTTATCACATGCTAGATTTAATAAAGCACATGACTTCTACTCCTAACAACTTCCTAAAATCTAGCATTTGCATGTCCCACTAACTAATTTTCCCTCCAATTTTGAAATAACAAGCAGCTTGGCACATGTGGATTTAGGTACAATAATCACATAGAAAATGTGAAAAATCAGCCTCTAGGCTTGGCTGGACTTGTGCCATGTCACGTCACCATGCCACATCATCATCATCCATGTAATACATTAGACTCCAGCATCACTATTATTGTACATAATCTCATCATGTACATAATAGCACACAAAACCTTTAAATGATTCTTGAATATATTTTAAACCAAAGGTGTGAATACGATACTGGAGGCCATTTCGATTTGGACATGAATACGAAATATTTCGGTACCAATGTGCCGTTTCAAGATTACTAAGGGGGAAAATTTATGAGATCACAAATCCCGTCCTCATCAAATTGTGCAGATAAACAAGCCACCTGTTTTTTCCACAAAATGTTACTGTGTGTTTTCTAAGATCACAAAAGTGATGAAAGAGAGGTGTCCCTCTTAGCATGGATTGTTCTTTCTTTTTCCAAAACAATAAGATTATCAACACGTAAAGCTTCACCCATATGACATATACATGTAAGAGCCATTTACCCCATTGCCAATCAATAATTTTATATTGCATTTATTTTTTTTACAAGTGATCAACTTTATTAAAATAAAATATAGCCTATCACATGGGAGGCATATGAGATGGGGGGAAAAGATTATAACCTAAGATTACAAGGGTCTAAGAACTCCAAGAATGAAATAAAAGAGAAGATACTAGCAGACGACAACTACTCAAACAGAAACCTTAAAACACCACCCCAATAATCTCATTTTTTTGTAATTGCATTTATAATCTAAAAAAGTTACCTATTATTCACAAATGCAAAAGTAGTTAGAACTAAAATTAACCCAATACGGCATGGAAACAAAAGTAATTACATTTTATAATCTTAAAAATCACATATTATTCACAAATGCAAAAGTAGTTAGGAGTAAAATTAACCTAGTAAGGCAATAATAAAGACTTCATCTAAAATGAATTAATGCTAACCAACCAAATATATATATATATATATATATATATAAAGAGAGAGAGACAGAGATGTAGTGTAAAGAAAACATGCAAACATACCTCTTCCTCTCAAGGGATCTGGAAGAGCTAAACTCTGCAAATTCAAGTTCCACCAGAGTAAATTCAATCAGTTGGAAGTAAAAGATGAAAATAAAACTCTATTGACAACTTAATGGGAAATTCATAGCCAAAGGAGATAGGAAGAAGGGAATAGGGATATATAACAAAGATTGAAGAGCTCAACCATTTATATAATGATATAACAAAAGCCACCGACATGTGGACTAAGCACAAATAAAGAAAAGGAAGAAATATAGAAAATGAGGAAAGTGAGGAGATTGAAGGACATTATATCTGACCACGAAGCATTTGTCGGCCTCTTGCACCTCTCACAGGTGAATACCTCCGTGATGGAGAATGCCTTCTAGCAAGCTTATCCCTCAAGTCACTACCTTGATAATCCCGCCTGCCTGCAATAAGAAATAGAAGAATTTCAAGTACGGCAGACCAAGTCAATATCAATTAATCTTTCCAGGGAAAAAGAAAAGTAGAAGACACTTTCATTAATGAGGCTAAGCTTACCATTACATGGAACAATATGAGATAAATAATAATGAACATTCTTAGTGCCTTCGTGCCAGTTTCAAAAGGGTCACAAAACTACCCCCTCATATAAGGAATAGATGTAACAAAACCCATGTTTGAGCTTATAACATTGAGATAACCTTCATATATCATAATAACATTGGAATAAAGGAGAGTTGAAATGCCCATCTTCTTGTTGAGAAATAAGATATATAATGCAAGCAGATAATGATGCTAAGGCTACCATTACAAGGACTAACATGAGAAACACTATCAGTGCCTCCTTGCAGTCCCAAAAGGCCCATAGAAACCCATGTGGAGTAATAAGATAAAACCCAACAAGAAGATACATCATTGGGATAACCTTCAACATCAAGCAGCATTCAATAAAGATGACCTGATATCCCTGTCTTCTTGTTCAGAATTAAGATATATAACATGATCTGCATGGTAGATATTTCTTCAAATTGCCATATGACAATATAGTAATAATCCATCCACAAGCAATAGAGGGTTTAGTTTCTGATACTATCTCCAAAAAAATGGCATTCCTGATCAACTCATGAAATCCCATCGCGATGTGATTCAAGCAGAGGTAACAAATGAACTCAGTAAAATAAGCTTCTCAAATAAGTAACTGCAGAACTTGTTGTAACAATATTTTGAACATTAACCAAATCCTCTTTTGTAGATAACATGGAGGAAAATATATCATGATCCTTCAAGAAATACTCTGGTGGTCCATAGATCATCAAAACCATGATAAAGCTCGCCATGTAAATACAATAATCAGCATTAGGATAAACCAACCAACCAACCAGCACAATCCATTCTGAAGAAAAAAAAGCAACTAACCTTGTCAGATGCTATAAATTTTCTATCTTCAATGAAACACCCCAAACTGCTGTTAGTACAACATGTCTCTCAATCAGACATTTTGATGATACTTCCAATCAATAATTTAATAATGCTCTTCTCACATACTGCCATATTAGATGTAAGCAAGCCCTCTTGTCTGGCTTATGCAGATTCCATTGATAAATAGAAATGTCAACATACAAGTATATGGTTTTGGAATAAAAAGCCAAACTTTATACATCTCTATACCTACATCTGTACATATACACAGATTATGAATATAAGCATATAATACATACATAGATTTAATCCATGTGGTTACTTTTTATACACTGGTTTTAAAGTACCGTACACATTTTTCACTATGTTTCTATTTTCCTTCCACAACAAGCCAACAGGATACAAATATCCCTTGACACACAGCACCACAAAAATGACATGCATACTTAATCAAATGTTTACATACATACATAAAGAACTGTATAATATCAATAGCAAAGGGATTGCATTACTCAGCTGAGCATTAGTCCAACATCTAATAGTATTCATTACATGGTATGTATTTCCTGTGTAATAACACATTATAGCATTAGCCAACCGATACGCCCATTTTCTTTCTCGTTATTTTTGATACGTGTAGTATATATATATATATATATATATATATTACAACCTAGGAAGCACAGACACTTCATTTGGGGGTGCCATACCCGTGCTATACGGGCCATGTCATGTTATAATTTTTCAGAAATTGCTCGTCTTACCTGCTAAGCAAACACCTCTACATATGTGACTCACATATTAAAAAACATGACCCAAAAAAAATCTAATTAAAAATATATGAAAAATAACAGTTTACCCACCTTGGGTGGGAGATATGTTTGATTTGCCAACCTGTTTTTTTTGGGGGAAAGTAACATTTAACCCACTTGAGGCTCACTTCAATTAACTCCCCACTTATACTTTTTGCTTAAACATCACTATGCAATCAACAATTATAATCTCTGCAAGTGGGTAAAGGTGCCATTTTTTTTTTCTTTATTACTGAGCAGGTGACAACTCAAGCCTAAGCCATAGCTATAGATTTTGAAGCTTTATTGACATTAATACCAATTCAAAACAAATAAAATGAAGAAAATTCATTGAAAAGTTAACGAAGAAGCAAGAATATAGTACCACTATAGGAAGCAGAGAAACCTCGGAGCTCCGAGTCACCATGCGCAAAGGAGCAACTTTGGCGCGAACACCTGCCCTTCTGATACAAAACGCACAGCTTCGTCTTGAATAGCTTCCTCTCAACCATGGCGCTATATAAATAATAATTTGTATATATAATTCCGAAATCTCAAAACGTCGAAGCGAGAATGAAAACGCCGATTGTGTGAGAATGTGAAATGATATCAAGTTCTGCAAATGTTAAACCGAAAACGAACCGTCTAGGGTTAGGTATGCGAAAGATGATAAAGATGAAGATAAAGATGAAGAGGACGTACCTTCGGTCCTTCGAGTCTTTGATTGTTTGAACTTCGGTGACTGAGCGAGTGAGGGAATGATTATTTGGCGATGAGAGAAGAGAAAAAGTAAACAAGGGTGCGGTTTTTTTTGTTTTTGACTTTTTTTTTTCAAATTAAATTATTTGTGTGAATGTTGGGGCTTTCTTTTCTTATTTTTTTGGGATGGTTTAAAAGGTGTTCTTTCAAGGTTTACATTCTCGGCCCAACCCAACATTCATTTCCAATCCCACATTCCTACCCAAGAGATATATGTGTTTTTATTTCTTTAATTTATTTGAATCCTATATATATATATATATATATATATATCTGTGTGTATTTATTTTCTTCCAATAGTTGTAAATTTTATTTTCCTATTAAAATAGGGTTGCCTAGCGGAACCCTCAACCTAATGAACTCGCTCGACCCAAACTGACATGTTTGGATTCGAGTGGTTTCAATGGCAAATGACAATTGGCAAAGGTTCCAATGTTTCAAAACTTGCCTTGAGTTGAGTGTTGATTACCACACTTGGGAATCCAACAAAACCGACTCATCCAAGCTCCCATGTTTTCCAATAATTTCTCCACCCATATATGGTGGAGTTCTTGAGATTTCCAACCAAACCCAACTGTTTTTGCTTTTCATAGACACCATTAGCAAGTTTTAAACGAATTTGATCACTATTGAGGTACAATTTTTTTTCACACATGCCATATGCCCTAATCCTATTCTATCTTATTTATCCACTCACCAAAAAATAAATATCCAAATATCACCCATAAATCATATTGCACCTCCATAAATATTTCTCATCCTATTACCAAATTGGCCCATAAATATTTCTTACCCCATCACCAAATTAGTCCACAAATATTTCCTATCCTATTACCAAATTGGGTCGCAAATTAAACCATTACCATAAAAATCACATATCGTATCCTGTTTTAGCATTGCTTGTGGCAAAGCCCAAAACCGACTTAGCATATTCCATTCCTATTAAAGCCTAAGAAAACTTATGCTTAGCAATATTTCAAAAAACCATGGCAAAACTATTTTATCAATGGAATTCAAATCCCATAATCAAAACTCCTGGTTCAAACCTATGGCAAAATTATTTTATCAATGAATTTCAAATCTCATAATCAAAACCCATGGTTCAAGTCCATGGAAAATTATTTATCGAAAGTCCATTACTACATGGCACTGTCAAAAGCCCCAAGCTAATTACTTGGCACCATCAAAAGCCCAATGCTATATAGCACCATCAAAAGTCTAACCTAACTACGTAGCACTATTTTATCAAAAGCCGAAGGTTGTTAATACTTGGCAAATAATATATTATAAGTATTTCACTTGAAGTTCGATGATGAACAATTCTTGACAAATAAAATTTATTAAGTTCTTAAACCCATAGCTACAATTTATTCTACACCATATCACTGCATTGCTTTGCTTGAATTTAATGTGTGTGCATTTGATAAACTCTAATTCCATTTATTAATCATTACATTTGGATTGAAAAAATAACTTATAATGAATGTGTGTGAATGGTGAGATCCTAAATTCAAGCATTTGAAAAAATTGTGAAATTAACATATATTTTCATATTTTGGATATAGATTTAAGATCAAAACTAGTGTCATGCATAAACATGTGATAAAACCAAGAACATGTAAGAATGCATATGAACAACATTCAAGCATATCAAGAACATTCAAACACATTCAAGAAATTTAAATAATCAACTAGCATGTTTTAATCTTAAATTAACATTATAGCAAAATGAAAAACAAGTTAAGGAAAAGGATTGTCCTTGCATGCAAGATCCATACTGTGAAGGAGGAGGCTTTTGGTGGAGGTCCTAAGGGTGGAATAAAGAAGAAGAACTAGGAGAATGAGAGTAAGGCTCACTTAGAGGGTGTTTGGATTAGGCTGTTTCCAGTTATATAACTCAAAAATCTTAACTCAAAACTCAAAATCCGTTGGACCCACTGACTGAAATAATGTTTGGTTGAGTTTTTAGTTTTTATTTCCATAACTCATATCTCAAATTTTTGAGTTATGAGAATGAAAACTAAGAACTCATGAGAACCTATATTCAAAATTTGAGAAATGAGTTTTGTGGTAGTTTCCGTAAATAGGTGCAATTGTGTGGGACCCCCTTCAGTGTATTGTCATATCATCTCAGCACTGTTGGAAGCTTTCTCTGTTCCAAATGCTCCAGCTTCGTTTTTGGCCTTTGTTTTCCTCTATTCTCTTTACTACTCCAACTTCTCCATTTACTCCTCTCACCCACCTCTTCCAACATACCATTGTTGGAAAATACTGGTTTTGTATCTCATACAAAACACACAGCGGAAGTAACAAACATGGATCTATTTCATTCATGATTAATAACATATATTATGTAAATTTTAGAATTTAAGAACAAGATAGCGTACCTTGGTGCGGTGAAATTCTAAATAAAATATTAGAAGTACTTGGGAACACTTTTAATCTTCACTCCAATTCCACTTTATGCCCAATTCCACTTTATGCCCAAGAAGTGTGGTCTTTCAATCAGTTTTTAAGGGAGAATAATTTAGTGGCTTCACTCACACATACACACCATTTCACAATGATGTCTCTCTTTCTTATCCAATAAAAATTTTTGTATGTTTCTCTCTTTATATTTAACTAATTATCTAATTGGGCCTTTCCAATTGGGCTTTAGTGTGTGGTTTGGAGTGGGACCAAAATGAACCAATAAGACACTAGCTCCAATAGGTCTTGGGCTTTTCTGTCAACTCTTGACAAGTCCAAAATTACCATTAATTATATTTAATACCACTATATAAATATAATTGCACTCTAGGCCTTATTAATAAATTATATCCCAAGACTTTATTATACATGCAATCCCTTCATAAAATATTCATAGTAATACAAAGTCATGAATGTAGACTACCATTTTGAAGATTACTACATCTTAATTCTTGAGTACCCAGTTTAATTATTTAAAGTTATTCATCATATATTTATGAAATCTAATTTCATAAATATATACTTTAGTAATTTCTTACTAAAGTGATGAATGTAGTAATACAAAGTCATGAATATTCATAGAATATTCATAGTAATACAATCCCTTCATAAAATATTCATAGTAATACAAAGTCATGAATGTAGACTACCATTTTGAAGATTACTACATCTTAATTCTTGAGTACCCAGTTTAATTATTTAAAGTTATTCATCATATATTTATGAAATCTAATTTCATAAATATATACTTTAGTAATTTCTTACTAAAGTGATTAGGCCTAACTCTCTGAATAACTGAACCCATTAAACTTATTACAAAGGAATATTTTATATCTCTGTTAAAAGATTATGAATTCCATCTTGAGAATATATGTTCCATCAACACCAAATATGGCTGCCCAACATACTGAGGTTTTAACCATTATTTTAGATCTCACTTCTGATATATTAAAGCAACCTACACTCTATGATCAGGTCCATTATTCTTTTAGGATTAAAAGTTTATATAAATAGAAGTCATGAGATTTATTATTCATTTGACAGTCGTTAGGAGAATAATAAATCTCATAGTGGTCTAGTTTAATATGTCTTAACTCTTAAAACATATCAACATATCAATTAGAAGTCTTCACTTCCATGATCAAGACAAATCATCTTAGTTGATATGTTATAATCTTCGCAGATGAAATGCCCAATTTCATCACCGACTACGAACTAAAACTCTGAGTTTACAAAGAACTTGTGATTTATATCTTCTGTGACTTTTCACATAAATCATATATTATGCATCTCATGGACTATATGACAATGTCCGAATATTCATGTTACCATTATTTTAGATAATAATAAAACTTTATTAATCACAATATTAGGTCATACATAATGTCATATATAATAACGTACATAGCATCATACAATAGGATTTAAGGGCACTAATCCTAACAACCACTATTTCTTCATTTTGCTTTTTCTTTTAGTGCTCATACCTCTTACTGGTTCCATATGTTCACAAGCAATTCTTAACCCAGCACAAACCGAGAGAAAGAAGAAACCATCCCAGCCGGAAAAGAGCACACCCCAAGACAACCATCCAATACTGGCATCAACAACGGTTTGTTCATCCTATCCTTGTACTACCCAGGTAAACACATTTTCTCTCTCTCCCTCTATAAACCCCCTATGCTCTATTTCATTTGATATAAATTTTGTGGAAAAATTTCATCAACTTGAACAATTGTGTCTCTACTATGTACTTTGTCAAACATCTATGGGTTTTGTGAAATATTTCTACTTCGACAACTGTTGATGTGGAAAACCCGAAAGTATATATTTCATACATGTTATGGTATATTGTAAAAACTCAAATATGCTTGATGTGGGTCTTGTGCTAATAGTTTGAACCAGCATCCAGTGTTGTGGGTTGTCTGCTGTAAATAATTTTGGAAGCAAAAATTTTGTTTAGTCTTTCAAAAGGTTAAAAGGACCCACATTGCCACATTATTACAACTTATGTTCTATAAATTAACTTGTTTATATGCTGGGATATTTGTATTAGATAGCTCATGAATCATAAGATGCCGATGACAAACTGTGGCCTCCCTACATTGAGCAAATTTTTATTGAGATTATGTTGGATGAACAACTCAAAGGGAATATGGAAATGGTGTGTTTAAGATTCCTGTTTGGGAATCTATTACCAAGCAGCTCAATACCCAAATTGGAAAGAATTTCCTCACTAAGAAGGTGATTCAAAAACATAACAAGCTAAGTCAAAAACAACGAACGTGGGGATAGTTTTTGAATCATACGGGCTTAGGGCGAGACGAGATAACACAAACTGTGACTGGTTTTGAAGAGGTGTGGGCAAATGTGGTTGTGGTACGTTGTTTACCCCATTTGTGTTTGCATATCTATATGTACGTCCCAGTTCTGTTTTATATGGCCTATTGTTTGATGGAAATTTTACTTCTTTTCAAGGAGATCCAAAAGCACTGTTACTATGGAAGAAAGGCTGCCTCCACTATGAAAAACTGAGGCAACTATTTGCCTTTAATACTGCAGCTAGGGCTCTTCAAATCTCTTCTAACACCTCTAGCCCCAAATAGTGATGAAGAGCATGCCCAAGAGGAGGAACTTGCCAATGATGTTCATCATACCCAAGTTGGTTATGATGCTTGCTACAGCCTAAGCCTTGAGGGAATACTTAGGGATAAGAGCCCTTTTCTTAACCAAACCCAACATGCTGACAAACGTCCACTTCAAGATTCCAGTGGCAAGGGGAAGAAGGTTGCCAAGAAAGCAGATAGGGTGAGTGAGATGACTGTGGCTTTACAAGAGTATACTGCAAAAGAGAGGTATCCCAAAGAAGGGGGCGGGCAGCTAGGAGTTTTGAACATTTTGGCCAATCAGCTGCTATAGGTGATCCATGCTCACTGGAAAAGGCTATTGAAGTCCTGAATCAACATGAGGAGCTTAATTGATTTTTTCATGGCTTTACGCCTCAAAGAGAACAAGGTGGTGTTCATAGGGATGCTAGAGCATAGGAGGAAGAATTGGATGGACATAGTTGCAAAGCAGAATCACAACTGATCTTTTGTGTTATTATTTCATTTATGCAATGTAGCTTCTATTGTATAGTGGTTTCATGGAGGTGGCTGTACTTATTAAAATAAGTTTAAGACATGTTGTTGGTTGGGCCATCTTTTGGTTTGTTTCTGGATGTTATCCTAGATGGCTGAAAACTTATTATGTTTATGTTACTCTATAATGTTTGTTGTAGTCTTGGCTTGGTTTGTGGTCATGTTTATTAAACTCTATTTATATCGTGTTATATTATCTTAAATATTTGAACATTCATAATTGTCATTTTATACACTTTGTACATTTTCTAAAATTTATTCTATCATGCCTAGCAAATATGCTTTGTCTATTTCATACGACTATATATTTTTTGCCTCATTTGTACTAATCCTTTTTCATTGCAGCGTATAGGTCATATTGTCCGGCCCCAGTGGTGCTAACTCATTTTGAACTTATGACTTTGACAATGCCTACTTCAACAATGATAATGAGATGCATTATGAGGACAATGACTTTAATGAGGAGTACTCAGACCTAGATGAGGAGCAGTTCAATGGGAGCTATGATTTTGATGACCATGCTTCAATTGTGAAGTTGAGATGCGTGGGTTTTGTAACAATCCTGGGCACGGCTGCCTCAACCCTGACCATGACTCCCTCTACTGTAGGTATGATACAGATTACAATTGGTCAGATACAGATTCAGATTGTGATAGTGAAGAGGAGTTCGACTATGTAACTGGTTTGGTGGAGGAGATGGCATCTTATGTACAACGACACTACGACAAACGTCCCATGCATACAAGCACTTTGATTGGTAGTGGTTACATGGATGAGGGCAGAGATGGAAATCCACAACAGTGCTTTGAGATGTTTTGCATGTCTTTGCAATTGTTCTATCATTTGGTTAATGAGTTGAAACAGCACAGGTATCTAAAGGAAGGAAATGGTTGCGTTGATGTGCAAGAATTAGTCGCCATGTTCCTGTACATTATCGGACATAACACCCGTATATGGCGCGTTGCAGATAAGTTCAAGCATTCAGCAGAGACGGTGAGTCGTAAGTTTTGAAGGGTTTTACGGGCTGTCCACTCCTATGGTCAGCACTTGATTAAGCCTGACCTGAATGTCATAGGCCTCCCACGACATCTCCAGGTGAACAAGTATCACCCATGGTTTGAGATATCACCCAATGCTACTTATTTTGTAAGGTTCTATAATTTTTCTTTGCTGTCATAATAGTTCAGTTCATAATTTTTTGTCTTACATACACTGGACATAGTAGTAATATAGTAAAAGTACTCACTAAGCCAATTAGCACTATGACTTATCTCCAAGAGAAAACAAGAATGGGAAAATAGATTGTATAAATGTTTAAGTTTTGTGCTTTGGAGTAATGTGATATTGTTTATAATTAATTTCTATTTTGTTGTAGAGATGCATTGGAGCAATTGATGGAACTCATGTCAATGCTTGGCCTCCAACTGGCAGAACCAACGCTTATAGGAGTAGAAAAAGTATTATCACCATTATGTGATGTGTGAACGTGGTCATGACATGCGATTTATGTATGTCCATTCGGGTTAGGAAGGTAGTGCGAATGACTCAAGGGTATTGGAGGAAGCCATTAAGGACCCAAAGCATGGATTTCCATGGTCACCAAAAGGTATACATGTTTTAAATTTAAATACTAAGTAAAACACATTTGGATGTTTGTGGATGTAATAAATGATAGACTAATATTTCATTTAACATGTAGGTTTATACTACTTGGTTGATTCGGGTTACCCCATTGGTACGTCATTCCTTCCACCGCACAAATCCATCCGCTACCATGCTCAAGAGTTAAGATCGAGTAATAGGTAATCGACAACAAAGGAGTTATATAACTATAAGCACTCCTCACTGTGCATAGTCATTGAGCGATGCTTTGGCATCTTGAAGGCCTGTTTTCCCATATTGAACTCAATGCCAAACTTAAAGCCTTTGCACCAGTGATATATCATTTTTGCATGTTGTACTGTGCACAATTTCATCTGCATCAACAACCGGTCTGACAAGCTATTTCATACATGAGAAACTGTCGATCTTGGTGGAGGTGCTAGCCGAAACAGTGATGGTGGATCTGCAAGAGCATCAAGCTATACAATAACCTGAAGGCATGTTAGGGAGATGTTTGACCAGACCAAGCGAGCTATGAATCAGTTTAGAGATGACATCACCAACCGCATGTGAGATGATTATGTGCATCATCGACATTGAATCAGGAAATATGTTATGGGTAGTTGTTTTGCATGGTGGAGTATTTGGTTGGGCTGTTGGGACTATGTAGTCACCTGGCAGTATATGTTCTTGCCACCTTATATATATATATATATATATATATATAAGTTGTATTATGATAGATGAGAACTCATTAGACAGGTTGTATTATTATATATTCATTGTCAAATCCTTGTTGACAATGTCTTTTGTAACTTATGAACTAATCTTGTAACTTGACAATGGAACTTATGAATCTACTAGTTTTTTTGTATATTTGGCTATAAATCTTGATACTCTAATTATAATGTCCTATTATCTAGTTTTATTTTTGTTGCTGTGAGGTTGTAGGCAGATTTAGGCTTTTGTTTTGGGGCTTGAACTCTACTATATAAAAGTATCTTGATGACTTGATGCCTGCATGTATAGGGGATTTTGGAAGTTGGTATATTCTCTATTTGATTAGGACAAACTGCTTGCATGTATAACTTGGGTTTTGTGGTTCCATAATGCCCATTTGATGTCCATTTGATAGCTAGGATAACTTTATTAACCAAACTCAAATTAACAGGGAGAAAGATATTCATGAAAGAGTCATTATATTAAATTAAAATGTCAAGTGTTACAATAGATTCTTGGAGTCATGTATCCAAACTCAAAGCGTTACATATTGCCTATTACATACACCAAATTGTCATAGCAAACACAATTGAGTCATTCCAACATCCCCAAACCTAGTACTAAATAAGTAGAATACAAGAAACAACACCTATGAGAGAATTAGAACTTTTTTATACGTGTTTATCTTCTCTTCAGCAATCCTTTGTGCAACCTTAGATTTTTCTGTCTTTCGCTTCGCAACTCTTTTCCTTTCTCGTGCTTCTTCAAGCGATGCACGTGCTTCCTTCTCGCTCTCAGTAGCAAGTATTGCCTCATTCTCCACCCTCCTGAACTTTGTTATCACGATAGGTGCTGTTTCTGTGCCACACTTGCAAGTGTTGTTGTTTAACCATCTAAAAAATTTACAATGTTGGTCATCATCCTGCAGCGTACATGACAATATCAATATAGGCTAAATAAAGGAATTTATGACATAGAATGAACAGTGTAATTAAATGCAAATGTAAACTCACCGGCGTCCATTCTCTATAACCATAAAACCTCCTACCAAAGTTATGGAGCCACAATGATGTCTTAACCACACAGCGATCCATGTCACATAGATGGCCATTACAGCTAGAGTAATAGTTACTTCCTTCCGACATTTGTTCAAACACCCCCCGCCTCTGCACATTGCACAAAATGAGTGGTATTTGAATTTCCCATTGTCATATGCTTGCAAGGAATAATGTAAAAGTAAACCAATTTGCTCCTTATTTCAGCTCATAATTTTCATATGGTGAAAGTGACAGATGGAAGAAAATAGATTATGCAAGAATATAAGACTACAGATTCCTTTCAAATTTCAAAAGAACCAATGTCATTGTAGCAAGCATCCCAGCCAAACTAACTCCATTCATGCAAAATGTTATGAAAATTATTCACCCAAGTACTCCATGTCAATAGAAAGTACTACTTTACTAGATAACAATTATAGTAGAAACAAACAAAACCATAGAGGCAGAATCACCCGAGAACAATCTAAAGCGTAAGTTAGAAGAAACCAAATACCCACATTTCTGACCTCACAGCATACTCATCAAAAACTAAACAAACTCAACCCTGCACAAACGAAATTAAAACACAGTTTTCAGTAGTCATGAAGTCATAAATTCGAAAAAAAGAAAAAAGAAAAAAAAAGAGATGTGGGGAAAATAATAAAGCAAGTAGACCAAAATGTTTCGGAACCCATTTATGAATTTTAGTGTTCCTTTCGGGGCAGAGAAAAAATATAAAATCAAGAATAACAGAGCAAGAGCAACAGAGCACTACAACTAAGAATGAAATAAAAACATACTAATAATCTTGGATTTTTGCTGGAGATGGTCATCGACTTTTGCTGGAGAAGGAAAGAAGTTTCAAATTTTGCTGAAGATGGGTCTTCGACGTGTTGCTAGAGATGGGTCTTCTCTGTTTGTTGGAGATGGGTATTTGATGGAATGTGCTGGAGATGGAATTTGGAGTGTGTGGGAGATAAGGAAACAAATAAAATAATTTTTATATTGGGTGAGAGGAGACAACAGTAACCGTTCTGATCATTAGGTAGGTTGTGGGCTCCACTAAAAAATGGATAAAGTAACTTATGAGAAGAGGGACACAGTTTTGAGTTATGAACCAAGCAAGAAGTAAAGAGTTTTGGGTTCTTGATGACATAGAGTTTTGAGATATTAGTGATGAGTTTGAATTATGAATTTTGAGTTTTAAGTTAGCCCCTTTCCAAACATGCTCTTAATATCTTGAGTTTTAGGAAGACCAAAATATGACAAGACTAACTCTATTTCACTAAGACTCAAGAAAGACAGAAGATAGGATGTTTTTGTGTTTCTAGAATGGAGGAAGGGGGGGGGGCTTATATAGTAATTGTGGAGAAAATATGAATGGAAGGACATTCAATCAGGGTTGACAAAGGATGAGAGAAAATCAAGAACCTAAACCCAATTTCAGAGTTTAAGGAAGGCTAGTGCATTAATTTTGAAGGTTGGTGGGAATAGTGAGAAGGCAAAATGACTAAAATTTCGATTTTTTCCGTAGCTCTTGTAACAACCCTTAGAGCCAACTTCAAAAAATCATATCTTACTCCTTTTTTTTTAATCAAAATTTTCTTGTGCTCAATTGAAGCCTCAGATATATAGTTTCTAGCAAATTAATCTCACTTGTAAAATAGTGAGAAGAGGTCATTTGTTGGAAAATAGTTTCAGCACTATTAACATTAATAGGCCCTAAATTAACTTCTAATTAACATTAATAAGCCCTAATTACTTCCATTTCAGAATTAATTAGCCCCAATTCATGTTCTAATTATTCCAATTAAAAAGATAATTACACAAATTATTCATTAAATAATTACTGTTTGACCATCTAATTAATCAAGTCTGCTCAACCTTACCATAAGCTGTAATCCTAACCAATCAAATTATGATACGTCAATAATTTAAAATTTATTATAATTATAAGTTTATAACCAATTGGAATTAATTGTTCATAATCACATATAGTCAGACATAATTTGTGAGAGTGCATCTTGGCCACTAAACCTTAATTTGACAATAACTTTGAATTCGATGGTCTGATTAAGGCTTGTGACCAATCATTTTGATTGTTATGACATCAAGATCACTTTGATGATATGACAATAATGATCTAACGATGTGAAATTACTTGTTTGTCCTCCATGTGAGGTTAAATGAAAGTTGCAAATTGGGTGTTAACAAGGGGAAATACATGATTTTTATGATATGAATACATTTACTAATTTGTCAGACATCTAACCGTTGGACATTTCTCTTGTTTACTGTTGGACTATTATTTAAGAACTTATTGTGGTAGACCATCTTTTTTGCTAGCTTATCTTTGCGAGAGGTATTTTTAGGGCCTTATTATCATATTTGTTGGATGTAATCTGAACCTTGAGCAAAAATGAGTCTTTCACATTTCACCGATAGCCTTTGGACCTTATTTTAAGTCTAAAGTGGAGTCTCAATCTTGGTTTCACAAATATTATATTGGCAACGAAAAAGCGCCCCTTAACAACTGTCACCTTTGGAGAATTGCATGGTCTAGCCACCATTCCTAATCAGTCAACGACAAATTTCATTTTCCTCTTCCAATGTGATCGAGTCAAGTATAGGTTGAGAATAAACTTGACTCAATCCAAGTTGTGGACACCCCTAAGATAAAACATAAATAAACATTTATTGAATAGATAAGTTCGGGATCTACTTGAGAATTATGTAAGACACAAATAGTATATTTAGATTAAAGCCACAAGCAAATGGGGTCCAAGTTTAAACCCCTTGATCCTAAAATTTTACAAATAAAAACAATTATGGAGACAAGCCATATAAAGTGCCTAATAGTAAGAGTAGAATGTGATAACTTTATCTTAATTAGTTATATGGCTTACTATTAGGGGCAAGAAACAGTGTTTTTCAATGGGTTTCTCCTAGGGCCAAGAAGCTCCCTTGCTCCTAATTATGAGTTGCTTATATGGCTTACAAATAAAAACACTATTATGGAGACAAGCCATATATATAAAGTTATCACATTTCACTCCTATTAGTAACCAAAAATCTCTCCAAAGATAAACTAATTGACCATTCTTTATTGTCCCTTTAAGGACTATTAAAAATAACACTTTCCACTTTACTAGCAACTCATAATTGAGAGCAAGGGAGCTTCTTGCCCCTAGGAGAAACCCAAGAGTTAGTAAGATATTTCTAAATTAACAATTGGCTCCAAGGGGCATTAGAATTAGTGGATAGTCTTTAATATAATTTGGCAAGTACAACAGTGTTTTTTTGTTTTCGTATTGAATACATCAAGATCCCTTATATCCTTAGGCATTGTGAATTTCTTCTAGTTAACCAAACATAGTTTTTTTTTTTTTTTTTTTTTTTCTCTCTCTCTCTTGAGTAGAACTGCAAAGAAAAAACCATGAGTTTATCTAAAGCTAGGCAAATGTTTGAAAGGAGAGAAATAAACTATATGAAATACCTAAGAATGGGTGTAAAGGGGACTTGATAAGGACCAATTTACTAGGGCATAAGAAAAAAAAATTATTTTGTTTGCGAATGTGATGAGTGGTTATTGATAAGTTAAAGAAACAATGTAAGTAGTGGGCCCAAATGCGAACCAATAATAATTTGTTATCTTAACAATTTGTAAAAATATTGTAGAAATTTGTGACTATAACAAAACTCTTAAAAGAATCAATGATATTGTTATGGGGGCAAAAGTGTAAATTTATAAAACAAAATTGTTAAAATTAGTACCCATATATATAATAATATTTTTTTAAGACAATTGGGGGGAGGGGGGGATTGCCCCTAAGTTCAACCATGGCTTCGTCCATGCATAGGAGCTTTGATTTATATTATGAAAATTTCGTTTGAACTCTCTCAACAACAAAATTTAAAACATTTATCATTTCTTTCCTTACAAACAATAAGAAAGAAGACCAAATAATAACCCATTTATCAAGTTGGAAAATCGTTTATTTATATATTTAGTACATTGAATAGAGTTTGGGAATAGAATAGTGATCAATATCCTTGCTTATCAAAATTGGTGTTAACAATTTATATCCACCTATTTGATTATACCATGGCTTAAACGGGAAGCTCCTTAAATAATAGTATAGATATAGATTAATTATTCTAAAAAAAAAAAAAAAAAGATATAGACTAGTGAGCACCACTAGCTTTATTTTACCTCGTTTAACCCTTTTTTTTTTTTTTTTTTGCTTGTATTTGGTGGAAAAGCTTTACATTTAAGTTTTTTGGTTTGCAATAAGAATTGTCTTAAATTTCTTCAAAGCTATGCATTTCTTATGGCATAATTAAGATGAACTTTTGTATATTTATTGTACATTTGTCACAAATATTTTATTTTAGTATTGAAACTTTTTTCCCTTTTAGTTATTAGATTCTGTTTCTTGTAACAAAATAAAATAATAAAATTAGCACAAGTTTTCTTCTCATTTAATTAATTTTTTCTACATTCTATTTCCCATTGTGGAAGTAATCTTCCCAATGACATCAAGGATTTTCCTAAAAAATATAAGAGCCTCTAAGCACACACATGAGCACTTGCTTAGAGGCTAGTAGTGGTGATTATTGTATAAGTTTTCTGCCTAAGAAAAAGAGATAATTGTATAAGTTTTTCTCTTAAAAAAATTTTTGAATTTGGTTTTTGTAATCTGTTATAAAAGAAAATAATTTTGAATTTGGTAATTGAAAAAGTGGAGAACGTGGTTGGCACATTAAATTTCAGGTGAAAGTTAATTATCTTATTCAATTGTGTTGAATATTGAAGCTGAGTTTGAAAACCAACAGGATAGTAATCCTATTTTGTAGACAATGTTTAATGTGAAAGTTAGAGATGTATTTTCTATTTTAATTAATTTTTTTTACATTTATTTTCCCTTTGTGAAATTAATCTTTCTAGTGGTATCAAGGATTCTCCTAAAAAATAGAAAAGCCTCTAAGACTATGCATGAGCGCGTGTTTAGAAGCTAGTAGTAGTGATTATTGTATAAATTTTCTGCCTAAAACAAGAAGAGATAATTGTATAAGTTTCTCTCTTAAAAAATTTGAATTTGGTTTTGTAATTTGTTGTAAAAGAAAAAAAAATTTGAATTTGGTAATTGAAAAAGTGGAGAACGTGATTGGCCAATTAAATTTTGGGCGGAAGTTAATTATCTTATCCAATTGTGTTGAATACAATTGAAGTTGAGTTTGAAAACCAACAAGATAATAGTCTTATTTTGTAGGCAATGTTTTAAGTGAAAGTTAGAGATACATTTTTATTAGGTTACCACGAACATACGACCTCCGTGTTATTAGCACGACACTTTTACCAACTGAGCTAGTAGGGCAGTTGCATGTTTATATTGAATAGTGTAATTAGTTCTATTATTCTTTTTAAATTTTCTCTAAGAATTGATTTCAACATTTTTCTAAATCTTGGAAAATATCCACTAAATTCACGTTCTCGCAATTACAATTTTCTTATCTCTTTTCTTTTTGAAATTTAAACAAAACACCATATTTTCCTCATCATTTCTAATTCTTTTTAAATAGGCACACTTTACTACTCTCACAGGCTCGGGTCCAACGAGTAGAGTATCACTATGGTTATGTCCAGGTGGAAGACATCAACTCATGTCGCCTCTCTCTACCCTTTTTTTTTGGTTATAAAAAAAAAAAAACACACAATTCTTTTTACTTATCTTTTTTAATCAGACACACTCTATTATTTTTTCTTGCCATCTTTTATCCCTTATTTTTTTGAAATTTAAATAGACGTATCATATTTTCTTCCTCATTTATTTTTTTCATATATTTTTTAAAATTTAAATAGACGCACTCTATTTTTTTTTTTTTTTTTGCTTTTTCTACTTTCTCTCTTATTTTGAACAAAAAAATCTCTAGGCATTCAACAAATTCAAATTCACAACAAATTTTCAGTTCACAAAAAGAGAAATGAATAGAAAATTATGATACTTAAAATAAAATAAAAAAAACCTTTTAAGCACTTATATATATATATATATATATATATATATTGGGTGTGTAGTCTTTCGTTTCACACACAAATATCCCGAGGGGTACAGTAGATGTAAGGACCTTATTTGAACTCCTAGCTCAAAAGGTGTATGGACTTAAGCCCAAAATAATAAATTTGTAGAGAATAGGTTGAAAAACTGGGTTTTAGTGAATTAAGTAACGAGCCAATAGATTTTGATGACAAAGAAAGAAAGATAATAGACATTCACTAAAGAAAAACGTCCTCGGCCAAGTCTGAGGAGACTAATTCTAGTGTATTGCTTTCGAAATTTGATCACAAGTCTGGTTCTAAATTGCTACAATGTTTCTTTCCTGATTTTTCGATCCCCATTCCTTTGGGGGTCTCTTACATTATATACCCCCTTCCTAATGATCTTGGCATTTCATTTGTTAATCATCTAAGCCACTACTTGAGTGCCTGTTCCATTAGACACCATCTTTGGCTTTCTGTGAGTTGTGGTAGCCAAGACAGCATTGTTCAGGGGTCTTCTCTACATAAATGCAGGCAGAAAGTTAGCTGCAGGGCATTTAATGCAGTGGTAGCAGTTTTTTCCTAGGCATTTCCTAATTCCTACTTTCTGGTACACTTGAGAAGTGCGCCCCTGCAACTGGAGCTTCTCAGAAGGTCGCCTTGATCATTAGGATTTACTTTAGATTCATGTTTAGCTTATCCGAGGAGGTATTCCTCTTCGGACCACCTTCTCATTAATGTCATGCTCAGGAAGCTATGGGCTTAAACCATTTACTACTATTTTATCGTCCTCGGATCATCCGCGTTATTGGCCAAGGCCTAAGGTCCAATACTAGATTTGAGCCCTTATCCCTACAGTAGATATTGGTAAAGATTTTGAACCCAACATTTTGTGCAATATCAATTTTAGAAATTTTATTTATTTATTATTTATATTGTTCTAAATAATTGTAGAATCTGTTTTTCTCAGATAAGTTAATATAAGTGGGTTCTAGTTAGTTCAACTGGTAAAGTCTTTAATGGTTGAATAAAAGATCTGATGATTAATCCTCACCTACACCAAAAACTGATTGATATCTTAATTTGACGATAAAAACTTATCATTAGGAGCGAACGTCATAACCCATAGGTTGAAACTTTCTTAAAAAAAAAAAAGTTAATATAAATAACTAAATAAATTAAATAATTTTTTTTTTTGTTTAGGGACAATTGAATAATATTTTGATTGCGATATAAATAAATTAAATATTTGTATACCGATAATAATTACACGTGGACACACAGTTAAATGCAGCTTTTACACGCAATGCAACAACAAATATAGCCAAGTAGCCCAGTCACCGCATCAGTCTAGAGCAGTATAGCTAATTATATGTATTTTTCATATGACTCGCTTGACTCACCTGGCCAACTCACTCAACTCGGCCGAGTCACTCTTTTTCACCACCAAGACAAACACACGCTCCCTCCGATTCCGTACTGTCCAAAGCCACACCTTCTTCACCCTCGCACGCTTATCACCTCCACAAATCCCCAAAATTACCATCTCTGCCACCGCCTCCTACCGCCGCAAACCCCACTCTCCTCCTCCGGCGATGGACTCCCACGCGCCCACTGGTGAATCAGCGGCCGCCGCTGCCGCAGCCGAAGGCGAGGACTTCGTCCACATCGAAAACCCTACCGTCGACGACTCCCTCAGCGATAGCATCGTCAATGTTGAAGAGCCACTGAGAGAGAACGACGACGCCGACGACGAAGCCGACGCCGCCGACGACGACGACGACGTCGTTTCGACGAGCCACGACGCTGATAACTCTGAGCAGAGGAAAGTTCTTCCGGAGGAACTATCGAGAAGCGTGATGGCTCTCACGTGCGAATCTACTGCCGTGGGTGGCGTCTGCGATGTCTATTTGGTTGGCACAGCTCACGTGTCTCAGGTAATTCGCTGGATTGGTTCTTGTTTGGCCTCCGAGAAAATTCTCATTTGGTTTCTGTTTGGTTAGTGAGAAAAATCCTAATTCCATTCTTGAATTAACAAGATTTCATTAGCTTAATATAATTAGATTGTTGGCAGTTATATCTATTACATTCATGTTATATATACATTTTGTTAAAAACAAAGAGGAAGTTCTTGATACGTTTTTTTTGTTTGATTAGTAATAATATTTATTGAAAATGAAGATTACTTCATGGTAGAATAAACAAGAGATTTCATTGTTTGGACGGCTGCACGGGGAAAGATTCTTACAGGTGATAACTTGAGAAGGCAAGGGCTTATACTAGTAGATTGGTGTTGTGTTTGTAGGCTTAGTGGGGAGAATGTTGACCGCCTTTTGGTTCATTGTGAGGGGGTTTCCAAGTTGTGGAGTTTTGCTCTTATAGCTTTTGGAGTCTCCTAGATTTTCCCAAAGGAGGTATGAGATTTATTGATGGGGTGGAGGAACTGGTTGGGGAAGAATGCTTCAAATATTTGGAATTTGGTACCCTTGTGTGTTATGTTGATTATTTGGAGGGAGCATAACGGTCGCATTTTTGAGGATCAGGAACATTTGATGGATCTTGGGGATTCATATCTAGTGATTCCATTCTGCTGTTTCTAGATTCTCTTCTTATTTGTACATAGTTTGCCTTTTTCTTTTGTTTTTGCATATATTTATTTGCTACTTAATCTTCCTTGCATAAAGTAGCCTTTTTTTTTTTTTTTTTTTTTTTTTTTGATGGTGGGGAACCCCCATAAGGCATGGGCTAGTGGGAGTGTGGGACCACCCCTAAGGGCAAACCCTGGTGCTTACACACCCCCACTGAGCAAGGATCGGGTAAATTGTGAAATGCCTCAACTAGGAGGCAAATCATAGACTTCTAGGTTTACAGTTAGTCTAGAAACTCTACTTATTGTTGAGGCACCCCGGGTGTGGGTCCTTGCATGAAGTAGCCTTGATTAATAAAATTTTCTTACTTATCAAAAAAAAAAAAAAAAAATCTAATTGCATTTATGTTTATGTATACATTTTGTTAAAAATAAAGAGGAAGTTCTTGATTTTTATTTACTCATAAAAAAAAAAGTTCATTTTTTTTTCTCGATAAGTTATACTAGTATTATTTTGGCTAACAAACTGAAGATGTTGAAATTGGATTTGAAGAAATGGAATGTGGAGGAGTTTGGTAATATAGGTCTGAGGGTGCAGAACTTGTGGAAGGATCTCAATGTGTTGGAAGTTATCGAGGAAGATCGTGTTCTTTCAACGGAGTAGAGTTTGGAAAAGGATCGGATTCGGGGAGACTTAGAAAAAACTACCTTGTTGGAAGAAATCTGCTGGAGGCAGAAGTCTAGGGCTCTTTTCCTTAAAGAGGAAGATAGGAACACAAAATTTTTTCACCGTATTGCAAATTCTCATAGAAGAAGCAGTACCATCGATAGGCTTATGGTGAATGGAGAGTTATCCATGGATCAGGGGATCATAGAGGGGTGCATCTCTCATTTTTATAGACAGTTATACTCGGAGATTGAGGTTCATAGACCTCTTTTGGATGAGGTTGTTTTTTCTAGCATATCTGAGGAAGATGCCAATTGGCTGGATAGACCCTTTGATGAGGAGGAAGTTTTTAGAGTGGTCCATGATTTCAATGGTGATAAAGCGCCAGGTCCAAATGGTTTTACAATGACATTTTTTCAGTCTTGTTGGAGCTTGTTGAAAACTGATATTATGAATGTGTTTCATAATTTTCATGCTCACGCGGTGTTTGAAAAGAGTCTCAATGCTACTTTCCTTGCTCTCATTCCTAAGAAAAATGATGCTGTGGATGTCAAAGACTTTCGGCCTATTAGTTTGGTGGGAGGGTTATACAAGATTATTGCGAAGGTGTTAGCCGATCGAATGCGAAGGGTGGTTCACGGTATTATCTCAGAATCTCAGAATGCCTTTCTGAAAGGTCGTCAGATTTTGGATTCTGTCCTGATTGCTTCTGAGTGTTTAGACAGTAGATTGAAGGCAGGGGTTCTGGGGGTGTTGTGCAAACTAGATATTGAGAAAGCTTATGACCATGTGAATTGGGAGTTTCTCCTGTTTTTGTTACAGCAGTGTGGTTTTTCTGATAAGTGGAGAAGATGGATCAGGTGTTGTATATCAATTGTCAAATTCTCCATTTTGATCAATGGTTGTCCTTCTGACTTTTTGAGAGTTCTAGAGGATTGAGGCAAGGTGACCCATTATCCCCTTTTCTCTTTGATATTGTCATGGAGGCTTTGAGCCGTATGTTGGACGCAGCTATTGTGGCAGGTCAGTTTTTGGGCTTCTCAGTGGGGAATGCAATTGGTTCCTTGTTAACGGTGTCTCATTTGTTGTTTGCGGATGATACTCTTGTTTTTTGTGATGCTAACAGCAGTCATATAACAGTTCTGCGTGGGATTCTCTCTAGATTTGAGGAGGTGTCAGGGCTAAAAATTAATTTAGATAAGTTTGAATTGGTTACAGTTGGGGATGTGCCTAATATGCTTGAGCTGGTGGAGATATTGTGTTGTAGAGAGTTAGCTCTTCCGCTGAAATATCTTGGTCTTCCGTTGGGTGCTTCCTTTAAAGATAAGACGGTTTGGAATTCTATTTTGGAGAAGATGGAGAGAAGGCTAGCCGGATGGAAGAGATTGTATTTATCTAAGGGGGGCAAGGTTACCCTTATTAAGAGTATTCTCTCTAGCCTGCCTACCTATTTTCTTTCCCTTTTCCCTATTCTAGTTAAGGTGGCCAAGTGGATGGAGGATTTACAAAGAGACTTTCTTTGGAATGGTATCGGTGACGAACATAAACTTCATTTAGTAAGTTGGTCGAAGGTATGTAGGCCAGTGAAGAATGGAGGGCTTGGCATTCGGTGCTTGATAAGGTTTAACTCTGCCTTATTAGCCAAATGGTTGTGGCGTTATGGTGTGGAGAATGATGCCCTTTGGAGAAGGGTCATTGGGGCGAAGTATGGGAATGAGTGGGGTGGTTGGTGTACAAAATCCGTGTCTGGAGCATATGGTGTTTGTTTGTGGAAGTCCATTAGAAGAGGTTGGCTAAATTTTACTAAGTTCCTTCGGTATGATGTGGTTGATGGTTCTCGTGTGAAGTTTTGGGATGATGTGTGGCGTAGGGATCGTCCTCTTAAGGAGGCATTGCCAGATTTATATAATATTAGTAGGACAAGGGATGCTTCAGTCTCTGAGGTTATGTGCTTTGCTAATGGGAGAATTTTTTGGGACCTACAGTTTCGCCGCCTAGTGAATGATCAAGAGTCACAATCTTTGGATTTGTGTATGGTTTTGATCTACTCCACTAAGGTGCAAGGTGTTGGTTCTTACAAACTTTGCTGGAAGCCGGCCAACAGTAGGGGTTTCGTGGTGAGCGGGTATTATCACTCCCTATCCCCCTCTACCGCCACTTCCTTCCTGTGGAAAATGATGTGGCAATCGAAGGTTCCCCCCGAGTAGCTTTTTTCTCTTGGACTGCGGCCTTAGGCAAGATTCTAACCATTGATAACCTTCGGAAGAGGCATTTTGTTGTCCTTGAGTGGTGTTTTATGTGCAAAAAGTGTGGGGAATCTGTAGATCATCTCCTTCTTCACTGTCCTTTGGCTTATGAGATGTGGAGTATGGTATTTTGCTTGTTTGGTATTTGTTGGGTGATGCCGCAAAGGGTAGTGGATTTGTTGGATTGTTGGTCATGTAACTTCAGGCGTCATCGTAATATAGTTATATGGAGGATGGTGCCGCACTGTTTGATGTGGTGTATCTGGCGGGAACGGAATGCCAGAAGCTTTGAGGGTCACGAACAGTTCATTCTTGAGTTTAAGTCTTTTTTCTTTTTTTCTCTTCTCGAATGGTGTTTAGTTATACCATCTTTTTCTTGTTTTTCTCTTCCTGTTTTGTTTGATCATTGTAATTTGGTTTCTTGATGTTTTTGCCTGTCTAGTACATTTCCTATGTATGGGGCTGTGTTCTTCTTTGATATATTTTTTCCGTTACTTATCAAAAAATATATATATATATATATATATTGATTGAAAAAGAAGATTACTTCATGTTCATGATTATGGACACAAAGAATCTTAAAAAATTACAAAGAATCATAAAAAGAAACAAGAGACCAACTAAACAATAAGTTCTTGATAAGGAATCTCTTGCTTTATCATTACTGAGTAAATTGTGTAAAGATGGAACTAATGAAGAATAAGATTAATGGTGTTGTTCTTTAGTGATATGGAGAGTGATTCATAGCTATGCTGATTTTTGTTGGTGTGGGTTACAGGAATCATGCAGAGAAGTGGAAGCTATAATCAGTTATTTGAAACCACAGGTGCTTTCTCTATTGAAACTCATGTAAAACACTTGATTGATGGATGGGTCATTTAGCAGGTCAGATTAGGTGCCTGCATTGGACTTGTTTTGAAGTCTTGTTATAATGTTGAAAAATTCTTGGTTGAAATTTCTGTATGTTTGCAAATGTTTGTTTGTTGATTACAGGTTGTTTTCTTAGAACTATGCTCGAGCCGAGTGGCGGTGCTTACCCCCCAGAATATAAAGGTCTGTGTCTTGGATCTTTTGTACTCGCTCATTTTTCTAAGATGTTTTTCCTACCTTAGAATTTTGACTTGTAGTTTTACCTGTATTTATGCTGAGAGCTTGTAGCTCATTTGACACTTTCTAGTGTTTTCAACAAAGATGTCCAAGGTTCAAATCCCCCCTCCCCCAACTATCAAATTATTATAAAAAAGAAAGAAAAAGTTATGCCTGTATTTAAGTTGCTCTTGTAATACCTTTTCCAGAATTATAGTGTGCATTATCTGTTAGCAAGGATTTTTATATTGCTTTAGTGTTACCTTTTTTTCTCAGCGTGTTAGTGTGGTATATTTGTAGTTTTTATATAGGGTGCTACTGCTTTTGTGACTAAGAAAAAGTAAGAAGTCATTTTAAGTATTTTTTTTTTCTCGTTTTTTCAGTTGTTAATCCATCAGACAGTGAGTGTATATGTGCACGCACGCTCAGGCATGTGTGCTTGCCTGCTTGCTAGACAGTGATCACATTTGGGCTTCTTTGCCTTGATTACGTCTCTATTAGGAATGTGTACATAGTTAAACTATTCAATTCTTGAGTTCTTTTAGTTCAGGTAGAGTAACTGAAGAGACAACTGAATATTTCTCTATTGGCTGCTAATTTATTTCTTTAGTATGCCTTTATGTGTGTGTACAACCGGCTTTATTCTTAGGCTTCAGTACAACCTGCAAGTTTCTGCATGAGCATGTACTCATTGTTTTTTCTACAGGTACCAACTATGGGAGAGATGGTAGACATGTGGAAGAAAAAGCATAACATCTTCGGAATACTTTACAGCTGGTTTCTTTCCAAGGCATGTTTCTATGTCTTGCATCTCTGTCATTCATTAACAGGGTGATTCTTGGGATGGCTTATTTTTCTTAAAACATAAGGTAGGTAAAGGTAAAGCAGTGCCTAGAAAAATTGATGCTTAATGAAAATGTACATAAGATGGTGATGTAGGACAAATTAGGGATTTGTCTACGTTTAGTTGTGGTGGGTTTAGGGTTAGGAAAGAAGAAGAATTAGATAGAAGTTAGGGTTGCTTAGGGGCTGTGTGAACCGTATCCATGAACAGTAACCTTAGAAAAAAAGAAGGAGAAAGAAATAACAAAGGCCAAAGTGTCTACTGCTCAAAACACTCAATTTTATTAACTCATTCTACTCCTTGAATACATTGAGCACCATATATATATATAAGACTCTTACTTGTACTAGTAGTATTAGGATTCCTAATAGTACAAGGACTACTATTTAACCCTAATAAATTAAACCAAAGCTCATACATAAAGACTCATAATTAAATAAGACTCATTAATAAAACCCATGGCCTATAACTATGGGCCATACCCAAAAATTGTAAAATTACTAAAATACCCTTGACTCAAGAATAACCAAATGAAATATAAAAAACTTAATTAACTACCATGGACGCTTATTCTTGGGCTTTGCCTTAGCTGTAGGCTTCCAAAGAGAATATCCTTTCTTTAAGTGTTCCGCCATCAGTTGGTGGTGAAAATAAGTTGGATTTTAAGCCTATCCAAACACACACTCAGAAGGGGGAAACTGGTGGCTATATGCCTAGGTGTTTTGCACTCTTCCTCCTCATAATATTGTATATGGGAAATTTTTAATTATTCATGCTCCTAACTTATCTATGGTTAGAGAAATTGCCAAGGGATTTCCTTCGGGGGAATTTGGATGGCTCGTCTAAATTCCATTTAGTTGATTGTAAAAAAGTTTGCCAACCAATCAAACAAGGGGGATTGGACCTCTCAAAAAAACTCAAACAAGGGGGATTGGGTATTCAAAATCTGATATATTTTAACTGTGCTTTTCTTGGTAAATGGTTGTGGTGGTTTGCTACTAAAAGGGGGGAATTTTGGCCTGATTTTATTGCTTCAAAATATGGCAGCAGTGGGGGAGGCTGGAACTAGGGGGAATTGTCAGAAGCGCATGGGGGGAGTTTTTGGAAGCATATTCAAAGAGGGTGGGACAGCTTTGTGAGATATCTATGGTTGGAAGTAGGCAGTGGGTACTGCTATTAGTTTTTAGTGTGACTGTTGGTGTGGTGATATAAGTTTTAAGGATGAATTTCTGGATATTTTTCACCTAGCCTGAGATAAGAATGCTGTAGTAGTGGCATACTTGAATACCAGTTCTGGGAATATTTTTTGGGATGTTCATCTCACCAGGCCTTGCCAAGATTATCAAGTGGAGACCTTGGTGCTTTTCCTAGAAAAGCTGTATTCTGTCAAGCTTGGAAATGTGGGTGAGGATTGCTCAAGATGGAGCCTTACTAAACGTGGGATCTTTGAGGTTAAGTCGTATTATAAGGCATTGTCCTCTCAGCATCTCACAAGTTTCCCATGGAAGAGTATTTGGACGGCCTTGGTTCCAAGTAAAGTGTCTTTCTTTGTGTGGACTATTGCTAAGGGAAGATTCTAACCTTAGCTAACCTCCCTAAGAGGGGGTATGTGTGGTGGATTGGTGTTGTATGTGCAAACGAAGTGGTGAGTGTGTAGATCATTTACTAATTCACTGATGTTTTTGCCTATGATATCTGGTCCATGGTGTTTGGTATATTTGGGCTCGCATGGGTAATTCCTCAAAATGTCTTGGCTTTAATGGAGTGTTGGAAGGGGATTTTGGTAGGCATCGTTGTGCTGTTGTTTGGGGGTGCTATTCCTCTATGCTTGATGTGGATTATTTGGAGAGAACAAAACCATCTAATTTTGATGGGTCGAGTCTTCACCTTCAGAACTAAAGTTGTTATTGCTCCGGACTTTGTATGACCAGATGACTCCTAGGAGTAGTCATTCTTGTTCTAATTTGTTTGAATTTTTAGACTTATGTAATCTGTCTTGATCTTCTACCCTCTGTTCATTCTGTGTATTGTGGATGTAGATTTTATTTTCTCTTATCAATAAAACTTTCCATTTACTTATGAATAAATAAAAAAACAAAAGAACTTATATTCATGATTTTCTATTAGGTTGCTAGTAAGCTTGAGGTTTTTCCTGGTACTGAGTTTCGTGTTGCATATGAAGAAGCAATGAAATATGGTGCTAGGGTGATTCTTGGGGACCGTCCAGTGCAGGTAAGATATGAATTTTTTTTTTTTTGGTTGATTGGAATATGTGTGTATTTCAACCCACCCTAAAATTCCTGCCTCCATTCTTTACTTTCTTTTTTCTTTTTCTTCCATAATCTTACTTTGGTGCATTTAATTCGTTATCAACCAAGGTTCCAACCCCACCCCCACTCTACCCCTTTGTATTGAACTCCTGTTTTATCCCTGCCATATTCCACTCTCTGGATGAATAAAATATATGTTACTCACAAGTGTTTCAACTGGTGATATTGTTAATATCTAATTTTGTTTGAGTACATTGCTATTCTGAGGGCCAAGAATGTTTCAATACTCTCTATGAGAGAGAAATAAGTGGTAATATCCATGAAAACCTCAAAACCAGTAATGAGATTTAATCCTGTGATAAGTATGTCAGTACACTTTCTTCTTATTACGTGCTGTGCTCCTTGTATGAATAGCTTGTTCCACAACCAACCTAGGGCTGTATATAAGTGTGTCCTGTTGTCATAAACATATAGTCAACAAAGTTGTTAACAGGTTGAATATTTATTGGTGGATTGCTTCTATTATTGCTTTTTGCAAAATTTATGGCATTTCTAAAAATTTAGTTTCAAGTGATTATTATGTTATTTATTATTGGTGCTCTCCCAGTTTCTATAGCTTCTCCAACGTTGTGTTCTCATCTCTGTAAAAAAAAATATAAAAATAATGTTCTGTTCTCATCCACCTAAACTTGCTATTCATTTGGTTTTTGGAGTTGGGCCTTATTTTGTCGGTAACTTTGCTTACATGTTGAACGTTTATTGGAGGATGACTTCTATTTTTGCTTTTGCAATTATGTTGGTGCCTCCCTTTGTAAAAAGCAAGGTAGAGGATGAGGTCGTGGATTCAAGGACCACCGTGCATGTGTAACTTACTAGTAGCAATAAAAAAAAGGGGTTATTTTGTAGCATCCCTAGTGCACTGCCTGTGTACATTGCAGTGTGCTCTTTTTCAATCTTCAATAAAAGTTTTTAAGTACCTATAAAAAAAAGGTTATTTGAATCTTCGCAGTATAAGAATTGTCTATCTTTGATCTAAGGCACTTACATGTTGAAGCTTGATTAACACCTCCCTGCCCTCTTTGTTTTTACAATTTAAGGACTACCTTAGTATAACGTTGATTTTGATTGAAGCAGATTACAATACGGAGGACTTGGGCAAAAATGCCATTGTGGCACAAGATAAAACTACTATACTCCTTACTTTTTCAAGCAGTATTTTTACCAAGCCCTGAGGATCTTAATAAAATGGTAAGCTTTCTTATATTCATAATTTATCATCATTACTAGGATTCCTATTTTCATATTTTATGGCCATTTGTAGGAATACCAAATGGTATGTATCTATATGAATTTGGAAATTCATTTTTTTGTTGCTGAATTTAGTTAATTGTAATTTTCTCTTATCTTCAGCTGAAGGAAATGGATGACGTTGACGTGCTAACCCTAGTGATTCAAGAGATGAGCAAGGAGTTCCCAACCCTAATGGAAACCCTTGTACATGAGCGAGATCGGTGAGTATCTTTTGGCTTCATATATGTTTTGAAGCTTAGTGTTTTTATGTCAAAAGATGATCCCATATCAATTTTTTTTTTAGTGCTAGTGACTTTATGAAAGATAGAAAGAAAAATTGAAGCTATTGTGAATAGCATTGTTGTTTCCTCCTCCATGGTAAATATACTTTTGGAAAAGTACCCAAGTAAATAGGTAGCTTGAAATATTGCAAATTTTGTCGCTCATGACTGAAGAAATTCTGCAATTTGCACCTAATATGAATAATGAGGTATATTATCTGTTAGTTTTTTTTTCCTCTCTTCTTTATGGCTCCGGCTTTTATGTTTGATTCTGCATCTGTTATTGCATTTACTGGACAAAAATAGTATAAAAGGAATGTTTAGAAAGATTCTTATCATGGATAGGATAACAGGCACTGATGTGTATCTGACGCCCATACTTCTTGTCTGCAGATCTTTTGAGAGAGAGAGAGAGAGAGAGAGAGAGAGAGAGAGAGAGAGGGTCAACTCAAGTGGCTCGATCTCTATCTGCAGATCTAGACAAAATTCAATTTTATTTTATTTTATACTTATCGCAAAAATAGATACTGATGACAGTGGCTCCTAAGCCTTGTATCTAGAGGTAAGAGTTGGGACTTGGGATGGGGTAAATCTCTGATTTGGACCTTACTAAGAAAATAATAAATAATATACGTTCAAATTTTCCCTGGTCCTTTACTTCCATATATTATGGGTAACGCAGGAGATATCTCTAAAATGTAGTCTAAACACAAGTTTCTTCTTGATCGTCAATCTGTTTATATTCATATAATGGGACATTCTCTTTTTAAAGTCTTTAATTTTGGAGGGCTTCACCTAATTCTACAGTTTAATTTTTTTTAATTCCTAATTTTTTTCTGCTTGATTAGTCTATATGTTCTCATTCTACATCTGTTCCAAAATTTTAAGTCAACTACTGGTTTTCATACTGGTCCCAGTCCCACTAGTTTGAGAAAGCTCATTGTTAGAAGCTTGTATGATTTGGAGCAGATGCCTGGATTTTAATTTGCTTTCTTTCTTTTCTCATATTTTTGTTGTTCCCCCACCTTCATCTATTCTTTATTCCTGCTTATTGGCTTTGACTTCATTTTTTACACTGTTTCTGAAATCGTTGAAAATCATATACAGTGCATAGCCTAGAAACTGAAATTGTAAGTCAGTTACAAGCTGTTGATTGTTCCCCATATATGATAATATTCTGTTGCTTTACTTCAAATTTGGTTGCAGAATATATAAATTATGGATGGGGGACAACTTTCTAATAAAATATATATATATATATATATATATGACAGGATGTATGCTTAACACCATTTTATTGTTATGAATTTGGTGGACTTAAATTGATTCATTTATTTTTCATTGTATTGATTTTCAATATATTCTCTAGGGTTGTCTTTTCTTTTTGGGGTTGTTAATCTTCTTGTGTTTCTAGGTACATGTCATCTACATTACTGAAAATTGCTAGCGAGCATAGTTCAGTGGTAGCAGTTGTTGGAAAGGGACATTTGCAAGGAATCAAGAAACATTGGATGCAGCCTGTTGTGGTTAGTCAGCTTTTTCTAGCATATAAAATTAATACACCCTATAAACCAGTCCATAAGCACTGAAGAATGTTAAAAATACTTGTAGAGATACCATTCAGTTGGTTCCCCTTTATAGAACTTCATCCTTAAAGGCACCAGATTGCTCTCTGAATTATCTTTTGCTTTTCCGTAAATGGTTTTGTTCCTTTTGGATAAGATTTTCTATTATACAATGTCAGACTTCCAAGCTTGAGAGTTTATTCCCCGTTTCTGCAGGTGAAGGATCTTATGGGAATTCCTTCGCCGAAACCCGCTGCTGGTGTGAAGATTCTCAAATCTCTTGGTGTTGCAGTTGCAGGGGTGGCCATAATATCAGGCATCTATCTTGCTATTAAGAAATAAGCTTCATCAGATTTTCTTCTATGCAGACATGGTTGTAAGTGGGCAATTGCCTTGGAGTGTAACGTGGAAGGCTAGTTTGCAGGAAGTGATTCATAATTATTGGAAAATCGTGGTTGAGAGCACAAAAAATTATATCAAAGTTCCCTTTAGATATTGGGCTGATCAGGATTTCTTCAGCTGAAATTTACCCAGGAAAATTGTGTTAATGTAAAAGGAGAGGAATTTTCCCCAAAGCCCAGTCTCCCCAAAGTATCTGGAATTCATTTTATTGCCAAATGATGAATAAGGAACATAATAATGATATGCCACCAGGGTACTGTACACATGTAACTAATTCAAACCTCGGCTTTACTCTTGACCTGGGTGCTTCAGGAAGTTGCCTCTTAACATGGGAGGGCCTCGGCGCATACCTTATACACTATTATATTATTTTTATTATTAATTATAGTGAACTTATCATGATTAACTGTATACAAACTAAGTCATAACTTTTACCACAATTATTTTACGTGACAGATTGTGATTGGATGTCATAGACCAACCATTTTATCGCTGCCACTCATAGTCAGACACGTGGATAATTATGACAAAAGTTGTAGCTTTAGTTTGTGATATTAGAATTTTGTATAAGAACATTGATATCAGTTGTCCCATCCATAGAAGAAAATTAATTATGTGCTAGTTTATTCCAACTGGAACTAGATAAAAAGAGTTGGTTCACAACAACGGCCGATGATAAGAAATATTTGAAGTTTAGTCTAATTGTGATATTTTAAGTTTGAGTTTGTAAAGTTGTGTTTTTCTCATGCCAATTTTATTGGCTTTAATTCTGTGCCAATTTGATTGTAATTCTTTCAATTATTAACCTGTATATTTTGGGGTTATTGTATATGGATTTAGTATCAAGTTGGTGAAGAAAAGCTTGAAATAAAAGCTCTAGTGCTGGGTGGCAATTGGGTAAAGTTGCTAGATGACATGTGAGCAGCACATGAGGCACATGCGTTTGAAAGTTTGTTGTGTTGGTGGCTAGCGACTGGCTCGCGGATATGCCAGTGAGTCACTAGGCAAATTGACAACTGTTTTTCTGTGTCTTTTAGCCTCTTTCATTCACACTATACATACCTTTACTACTCAAGAAATTGTAAGAAGAATTTCAGAGAGAACCCTAGAAATTCATTTGAGAGTTAATGATTGTCATTCTTCAATCATCTACACATTTTTCTTAGTTTTCTTCACTCCTTCCCTCTCAATTTCCATATCCTATGATTAGCCCAAGCGCAATCTACACACATTATGACTCTAAAGAGATGTTTTGGAGCAATTGAGAAGCATTGGGTTCATACCAATATTTGGAAGATGCAATTAGGTTCAATTGTGGGATTTGGAAAGCTAGAAAAGACAAGACTCTGTGAAGTCCGTAAATAGCTTGAGCTTGGAGGGCTCAAGTACTTTAGGTAGCTTAGGCTTAGAGGGTCTTTGTGTATAGTGGATTATTTCGGCTTGTCAGGCTGCAGAGAGGTTTTTCTACTAGGGTCTTGATAGGAGTTTTACTATTGTACCAATTAGCTTGAAGGGTGGGTTAGTAATGAGTTGTAACAGCTGTGTGGTCGGTTGGTTAGTTAGTCAAGAAACTATAACCGATTGTATAATAGAATCCACAACTATACCAATGTATAGTAGATAGCTCAACTATAAAAGGGTGATATGGATTGTGTAGGGCCTCAATTTGTAACGGACCCTCAACAATAACATTTGTAGAGAAGTGGGTTCAAGAACTTGGCATCACCGAAATAATCAATGACCGGTATAAAGTTTATAATGAAAATTGGTGACATGAGATCCATTGGATTCTCAATGTCCGAATTTGGCTAAGTGTTTATGAAGCTTCTTTGTCATCGGCCCAAGCCGAGGATCTCTTATTTCTTTTGTTTTTTTTCTCTCCCCCCTCTGTTGGGAAGTCTCTTAATTATATATATTGTTTCCTTCTGTTAATCTTAGTCGTCCATCTGGCAATAATCTGAGCCTCTAGGCATAGGGGATTGTCCCATCGCCTGTATTTGCAGGTTTTATGTTATTTCCCAGCCGCCTTTGCAGGTTTTATAATAGTTGAAGTGACTGATGCTTTAGGGTTTTCAGGTCACCTCACCATTAAAGTGGTCAGAATGTTGGTGAGATATATTCAACGGAGGTGGGATATTTTCCCTTTAGTGAAGTCGGTGTGCCGAGGACAGGTCATCCTCGGCGCGGGCTTTGGGCGTCCTGGGTTCTTTCCCATTTGTCCTCGGCCTTAGCACTATCCTCGGCGCGGGCCTTGGGCCGCATGTAGTGGGCCAGTGTGGTTAGTGCAATAGGGCCCCACAATAGCCCCTCAAAATTCTGTTGCACATCCCCTTGGGCGGGGAGGAGGATTTTGATTTCCTCGGCGCCTTTTCTCGGCCTGTTGGGTTTTACCGTACCGACAGTGTTATCGCTACTTCAGCTGTTTTTGTAACTTTTTTTTTGTGCAAAGGGTTGCCTGAAAATGGATAGGCTTGCGTCGTTCGTGCTATAGCACTCGATTTCTCATGGTTTTTATCCCTGATGGGACTCGTTTATTTGGCACCTAGAAGGGACTTGGCTTCGCCTCAGTTTTTAGCTCATGACCCGTACAAGAGCCCTGGTTTCGTTCAGCGTTTGTATTGTTTCATAGTGACTGGTTCCCATGTAGGTTTGGGTCCGAGGACCATACAAGACCTTGGCTTTCCTTAGCGTTTTAGTTTTCATGATGAAACGTTCTTTCTGCTGGGAGTACCGAGTTTCTACTCATTTAGTCATCTGAAGTATCTGGTTTCCCCAGAGGCTTGGGTCCGAGGACCATGCAATGCCTTGGTTCTGTCCAGTACCTAGTTTTCTCATTTTAATCATCTGAAGTATATGGTTTCCCCAGAGGCTTGGGTCCGAGGACCATGCAATGCCTTGGTTCTGTCCAGTACCTAGTTTTCTCGTTTTAATCATCTGAAGTATCTGGTTTCCCCAGAGGCTTGGGTCCGAGGACTATGCAATGCCTTGGTTCTGTCCAGTACCTAGTTTTCTCGTTTTAATCGTCTGAAGTATCTGGTTTCCCCAGAGGCTTGGGTCCGAGGACCATGCAATGCCTTGGTTCTGTCCAGTACCTAGTTTTCTCGTTTTAATCGTCTGAAGTATCTGGTTTCCCCAGAGGCTTGGGTCCGAGGACCATGCAATGCCTTGGTTCTGTCTAGTACCTAGTTTTTCTCGTTTTAATCAGTTTTATCTACTTATCCGTAGCCGTTTAATTTTACATTACTACAATTTACAATAAACATTAAACAATCACATTTTTCGAGCAGAATAATAATAATAATAATAAATGGGGCTGGAGTTGGTGAAGGATAAGACCTTGCCGTGTTTTGCCTCTTCGTTTGGTGGGATTCTTCAGATAACGAGGCGTTTCCAAGGTTGTCCGAGTGACGCGTTCTGACGCTTCGGTGTCTTTTCGTTTAATGAGGCGTCCCCTCATTAATGCCGGCCATGGATCTACGAGGATCTAACGGTTGGCAAGCCCCTTGGAAGTTGGGGCGGCATTATTGCCTCCGAAAATTTCTCCCTGGGATTTATGGCAGATTGGCACTCATCAATATCCCACCTTCTATATAAGACGTTTCCAGGGCAACCTTCTCCTTCACACTTGACAAACGTCCATATCAAATTTCTCCCAAAAATACCTCCCCAAAAAGGCTCTGCCAAACATAGCCGCCTGAGCCCCTACGAACAAGTTGGCCTTTGGAAAGGGCGATCTTGGGGATGCAAAACCCCTATCAGGAGCCGAGGATGGCACTCCAACCCTGGCCGCTACGCTGGGATGGGTGTATGGGAGATCCGAAGATTCTCCTTCTTTTCAACCTAACCAGAGGAGGAGCCCTCCTCGCCATCTGGAGGAGGATCCATGAAGAACGTAACCACCTTCCCTTGGGTATGGGTCATTGACCCCCCAAGCCGGCTGCAGTGGGGGTGGGAGGGAAATCAGGCGGAACCCGGAAGCGGAGCCGTCCTGTGCCGCGACCTCTTCCACCTCCTATGTAGCCTTCCTTTCTTCTAATCCTTCTTCTCTCTTCTTTCTTTTTCTCTTCAACGAGCCTTCTTTTTCTCTTTCCTCCTCTCGTCCTTCACTTCTTTTCTAATATTTGTTCTTCATCTCTTCCTCTACTCTCCTTCTTTTCTTTTGTTCTTCTGCCATCGTTGCTTTCTACCATTTGTTCCTCTGCCGGCTTTGTCAAGCGTCTACCTTTGTAGTTAGCTTTAGAACAAGCCCCACGGGCTTCACTTGTAGGAGATGTAATGAATTTTTCTTTATGTATGAATAAAAGAAGTAGACCTGTTTTTACTCTCTCTATTTTTAGCATATTTTTGCTCTTGTGATTGTTGATTTTTGAATGATTGTTGCTGTAGAAGAGTGTATCGTTTTTGGTAAATTGTTTCTGAAAAAGTTGCCCTTGATCTCTTTACACCGATCGCCGTACTTGCCAGTGCACAAATTCGGCCCCACGGTGGGCGCCAATTGTAGGGTCTCAATTTGTAACGGACCCTCAACAATAACATTTGTAGAGAAGTGGGTTCAAGAACTTGGCATCACCGAAATAATCAATGACCGGTATAAAGTTTATAATGAAAATTGGTGACATGAGATCCATTGGATTCTCAATGTCCGAATTTGGCTAAGTGTTTATGAAGCTTCTTTGTCATCGGCCCAGGCCGAGGATCTCTTATTTCTTTTGTTTTTTTTCTCTCCCCCCTCTGTTGGGAAGTCTCTTAATTATATATATTGTTTCCTTCTGTTAATCTTAGTCGTCCATCTGGCAATAATCTGAGCCTCTAGGCATAGGGGATTGTCCCATCGCCTGTATTTGCAGGCTTTATGTTATTTCCCAGCCGCCTTTGCAGGTTTTATAATAGTTGAAGTGACTGATGCTTTAGGGTTTTCAGGTCACCTCACCATTAAAGTGGTCAGAATGTTGGTGAGATATATTCAACGGAGGTGGGATATTTTCCCTTTAGTGAAGTCGGTGTGCTGAGGACAGGTCATCCTCGGCGCGGGCTTTGGGAGTCTTGGATTCTTTCCCATTTGTCCTCGGCCTTAACACTATCCTCGGCGCGGGCCTTGGGCCGCATGTAGTGGGCCAGCGTGGTTAGTGCAATAGGGCCCCACAGATTGTAAATAAGGACATTGAAGAATGATATGCAATTTCCTTCTCTTTGCTCTCTGTATTTGTCTTCTCTATTCTACTCTACTCTAAGAGGCTTAGTTCCCTCAAGGAACTACCATAGATTCATGTTACTTGATTAAGAACTATTGAGTTCTTATCATTTGGTATCTAAGCCACTTTCCTGCCACCATAATAAGAACCAGATCAATTTTCCAAATCAATGACAAGATTGCTTACATTGAAGTGAATGTATACCTATACCAAAATTCTAGAATCTCTCCAAACATATTTCGTAGAAAATCCAAGCCCAGAACCTGTCCAAGTTCTAGAATCTACAACAAAATCAATTTCATTGTTGAGCAAAAACTTCCTTCAAGAACCTAATCTTGGAACTAAGAGAACGAAGCCATGAAGCTTCCTATGTACAATGGAAAATTTCCTTATAGTTAGATTCACCATGCAAATAAATTTTCAAAATTTCCTTACAGTTAGATTCACCATGTAAATAATTTTTCACCTATCATAGAACTCCTTGGTACGATAAGATCTTTACAGCTTCTTGGTATGTGGAAGGAGAAGTCCTAATATGGTTCCAAAAATTTGAAGAAGCTGGTCACTTCATCAATTGGGGGACTTTTGTGGAAGCTCTTCTCGCAAGATATCCACATCGTACGTTGGTTCTATGGAGGGTATTATCAAGCATAAACCAATTTCATGTATGAGTGCACTTTTGAGGGCTCATGACCATGAAGTGCAACAACCAATGGAAACATGGAAACTCTTGGAAAGTTTGCAGCAACAACTGAAGCAACTTTCGAACAAATTCAGTTTAGAAACACCATTAAGGATTCAAGAGATAACGACCCAAGTTTCAGCAACTTTCAAGACCATGACTGAAGAACCATCAAAGAAGCAAGAGTCACATAATCAATTCATAGAAATAACCAAAGATGAAAGAATGGAGAAGTTAGAAGGTGTGACTGAAGAAGAGTTAAGGACTTTAGAGTCCATTGACCAGGTCTCCAAGGATCAATCCAAGGTCAAGGAATTGAAAGAAATAGAATTGCTAACATGAAAAAAAAGCATGATCAAAATCCTAACTGTTGGGTGATTTAGAGACTCAAAAGTCCTTGCCTAGAGCTAAGGTAGAATTTTCTTGGGAAGGCACAACATCATGGCATATACAAGTGGTTGAAGAAGTGTACATCACCAAGGTAATCAAGTTATCCTTAAGGTATTGGGCAATTAGAAGATCACCCTTGGGGTGTGTTTGTTTGAAGGTGAAATAGGGAGGATGGAAAACTTTGGAGAGAAAATGAATTTGTGCGTTGTTTGGTTGGGAGGAGGGGAAATAAAACTTTTGTGTGGGGCCCAAACATTTTCCACTTAAGCCCACAAAAACTTCTCTCCAAAATGAAGAGAAAAATAGGGGAGAAAATGTTGAGGCCTGCTATTTGACAAAAATACACTTACTTTTTATTGCTCTCACCTACCTCTCTCACTTTCCCACGTCCTGTGACCTATCAACATTATTGCCTCTTCATCCTTATCTCTCATCATCTTCATAGCAACATGAACTCCAGGTATTTTTTTTTTTTTTTGCCTTGCCCAGTTTTTAGTGTAAAGGGTCATTGTATTATTGAAAAGGCTAATGGATAATTTTTTTTTTTTTAAATTTCTTCCCAATTTATGTAATAAATGGTCATATGGATAAAGTTTTTTTATTTTTAAATGTCTTCCCAGTTAACGCATAATCAATTTTTGTTGCCGATTAATTTTAAATTATATATAATAATAAAGAAAAGTAATATAAATTTATATGTATTTGTGTTAATTTTTATATTATATAATGAGTGTAAATATATCTATTTCTATATATTATATAACAAGGACATAATAGTCAATTTATACAAACTATATTTTTTATCCTCCATTTTTTCTCTCCAACCAAACAAAAGAGTTTTCCACCCTCACTTTTTCACCCCTCCAACTAAACACATGAGGGAAAACCAAAATTTTTCTATCCTCCTACTTTTCCATCCTCCAACCAAACGGACCCTTGATGTACAGGGAGGCTGTTTGTACCAGTTGCATAGCAACTGCATTACTTGCAATTATGGTTGCATATTAGTATAGATTTGAGGCCTTTCAAGAACATAGTAGGTGTCAATACTCTTACCTTCACCTTGTGGGCAAGTTGTTTTAAAGGGGGATGGAATAATGGTTGATGTTGTAACAAAATTATTCTTCACCTAATTCCCTTGAAGAACTACCATAGCTAATTTTGTTGCTTGATTAAGAACTACTTAGTTCTTATCAGTTCTCCTTTTTAATAAGACATCGCGTGTTATTTTGTGTTTGCATTCTCTTTCCCTTACTCCTTATGGTTTTAATTAATTGTCAATTATGTTTATCTATGCACATATTGATACTTTCAGTTGATTAATTTTCTAATCGCGTATTTTCCACATTAACTAAGTGTTGCTTAAAATTAATCAAGTCGTAATTAAAATTTGGATAGCCTTTGACACAATGGCTCTAGCATAGCCTTTGACCCATTCTCCATTGTTGTTTCAGATCAGCCCTCCTCCCCCTGCCAGCCAGGGGTTACCAAGTAAAGATCCGCTTGAATTCAATTTATACCAGTTCATAAGAAGTCGAAGCCATTTGACTTTGATCATGGTACGAGAGGAAGGAAGCTTCCCACTAATGTTGATATAGGCAAATTTTTAATAGCTTTTTATAACGTCTCTATCTTCAAATTTCTTTGTAGCCAAACGACACTATTTTTGTGGAGCTATAAAAGCCAAATTCCAAAAGAGAAGAAGATGCCCCCTGTTGATGTTCGAGGTAGGGGATGTCTTAGAGTTGCAACAATTTAACCACAACCAGTCCATAGAATTGGCTCCATAAAACAATGAAGCTTGCATATGGGGGGGGGGGGGGGGGGGGGGAAGAGTTCCAAAAGCATTAAGTAAAATTGTAGTCTCTCATGACATGAATTATGGATTCAGGAGCTTCATTACAAAGCGGGCAAATGGAGGGAATATCCAATCCTCTAGAAGCAAGGATAGCCTGAGCACTTAGTTCTTAGCCGTTATATCAAGGGTGATCTTCCAATTGCCCAGTACCTTGAAGACAACTTGATTATCTTGGCGATGTACTCTTTTTCAACCACTTGTATATGACATTATCTTGTGCCTTCCCAACAAAATTCTACCTTAGCTCTAGACAAAGGACTTTTGAGTCTCTAAATCACCAACAAGTGGTAGGATTTTGATCATGCTTTTGTTTCATATGCCATAAATTAAGTTCAACTTCAAACCAAAAAGGTAAAGAATCGAGCTTAATCATTAAGAAAAATATGTCAAAAGGAGTACAATAATGCCAAATTCCAAGTTCAGATTTCCAAATGTTTTTGAGAGGTCATAGCCTCCTAACACTTTAAATGGATCACCAGGTCCAAATCCATTAGAAATTAGGTGATGCACAAAATAAAGCAGAATCCCATTCTTTCTACTAACCATTTGAAATGCTTGGGGAATATTAATGATGGAATTAGAGAATTCTAATAGGTTAAAAAAATTCTGAAATTGGGGTGACAATCTTAGTTTTTAGAATTCTAGAAATTAGGGTATGTTTGGTAACTGTTTTTTTCCCATTATTTTTTGTTTTCAAAAACAATTTTCTATTTTTGAGACTAAAAAACTTGTTTGGCAACCCAAAATAGATAGAAAACAAAAACTGTTCTCAAAACTCAATTTGTAAAGGAAACTAATGTTGAGGGTCATTTTTTCAAAATTGACAAAGGCAGCCCAACCCAGTAATGCGGGCAGCAGAGAAGCGGCAGACCAAGCGAAAAAACATTAGGTCCAAGCGGCAGGAACAATGGATCACAGGCCCCTCAAAACGAATGAATGGGTCTTGAGGAAGTAAGCCGGCCTAAAGGGCCCGGAAAGAGAGAAAATAGCACCCATGGGCAGTATGTGTTGTGAACAAGAGAGAATGGGCCGTGGCAGGCCCAAAGGAAAATAAGTAAAGAAAGTAGGGGATAATGGTGAGCCCATGAACCCCAAGGATGAGAATGAGGAAATTGGGCCGGGGAAGCCCAATTAAGTTAGTAAGAGCCCATGGGATGCGGAGTTAGTAAATGGACCAAGGACGTCCAAAGAAACGGGCTAGAGAGGCCTAAGGGAAAAGAAGGGGACATTGGAGCCCATAAGCGAGAACACCAGCGGCCACATTAAGCCACTGGGGGAAAATGAAACGGCTGGGCCGGAGAAAAGGCCCAGTAGGAAGAAAATACGGCAAGAAATGCTAAGTAATGCCATAGGAAACAAAGGCAATTAGAAAATTGGGTTGAAAGGAACGCGAAGCCCAATACTGAGCAAAAGCCCAGCAGGGAGTCTGGGTAATAGCTCGTAAAAAGCCAGAAACGGACGGCAGGCAAGCAAAGTCTCCAGTCCGCGGCAAATGCATGAACAGCAGACGGATTTCAGACATATGCATGCGCAAAGCCCAGGCACCACCAGCCTGTACCCAGCCAATACAGGACATGGTGGGGTCATGGGGTCAGAAGTAAGAGGGCGTGGTTTGGTGGTGGGGAGAGGGGAAGGCCTGTTTCAAAGTTCCTGCTCAAGCTCTTTTGGGGGATACGTCCTGCTGGGATGACATACCACCCAAAAGAGGCAAGGCTGAGCTGGAACCGATGGGTGCATGCCATGAGTGAGTAGAGAGAGAGAAACACCATCGTGGTAGGTAGAGATGCCACGGCAGACTAACAGACAAAGTGGTTGTCTTTGTCTGTAGTAGGATACTCGCAGACGGAACAGTAATGGTCGGCGAGTACGCCCGGGCCAGACAAAGGTGGTTGGAGGGTAGAATAGTAAAACCTGTCCATGGTAAGCACTATAAAGGGAGCCTCTGCCGTGAACGAAAAGGGGAAGAGGAACACAAGGAAAAAAAAACTAAGAAAAGAAAATACTCTGTAACACACCTAGGAAAACAGGGGGAAGAGGAACACAAGGAGAAAAAAACTAAGAAAAGAAAATACTCTGTAACACACTTAGGAAAACAGGGGAAGCACAACACTAAAAAAACTAAAAAGGGGAAATCACTAAGGAAAAGAAAAGATAGAAAGAAAGAGTGTGAGAGTTAGTGGCATGCACCAACAGGACTCTTCCCTTCTCTCCCTCTCAAATCCCTACTCTCTTCTAGAATCGTCCTGGGCATTGTCCATTCAGGTCCGCCTCCCTCAAACCCATTAACTTCCACAGCAGGAATTTCCTTTTCCTCGGAGGTTAATCGTTTTTGAGAAGAGGCGTTCTCCCTCCTTGACCTTGCCCCCGCGGACCAAACTGAGTTTATCCCCTTTATTCGTTGATTAATCTTTATTTCCATTTTGCTCTTATTACTTTACGTGTCAAAAATTATTCATATTATTGTGATTATGGAACATTCAGTCATTCATTGTTAAAAGAATTATCTGGACATTCCAGAATACATTTGCTCTGTTTTTTATCAATTATGTTTGTTTGCCGCAAGCTCTTCTAAAACAGCACTGCCTGCCGCAAGCACTCGCCTGGCAGACGAGGCATAATTTGCGCACAAGCCGGCCAAGTTGAGTTCCAATTGGCCCGGTCTCAACTCTCGCGATCCAGAACACTTGGGCCTACGATCACAAAGGGGCAGCCCAGCCCAATATAACAAAAAAGGCCCCACAACAACTAAAAACATGCAAAATGCTGTTTTCAGTTTCTAATTTTCAAAAGTCAATGAAAACACGTATTTGATTTAATAAATCTGTTTCATTTAATGAGTTAATATTAGAATTCAAATCCTAGTAACAATATATTTTAGTATTTTTTATTTTTTTCTTAATTTTTTTTAATTTCAACTAACCAAACATGTTTTTGATTTAAAAAATATAAGAAAATTGTTTTTTCTTTATATTCTCAAAAACAAGTTTTTGAAAATAGAAGACAAAAACTGTTACCAAACATAATCTGAGTTTCTCTTGGTTGTTTTTAACCGTTTTAAGAATGTTTTTTTTTGGGTGTTTTAAGAATGTTTTATGTTTTACTAACAGAAAATAATGAAATAGATGACCTGTAATTATCCGGTTTTCAAATATCTTTCTTGCATAACTTTGCATTCTCTACCTCAGAAAATTGATTCCATTTCTGTCATACGTTTACCAATACTTTACATTCTCTACCTCAGAATATTGATTTCATTTCTGTCCTATGTTATTATTATTTTTTTATTTTTTATTTTATTTTTTCAGATTTTAACAACTACATTGGTTGTTCGAAAAAAGAGATTCAGATTTCATAAACTCACTTAGCACGAATGCGACTTTAAAAACTATAAAATGGTCCTTCATTTGAATTAAAACGGAAAAACATCTACATAATAAAGTTAAAAGATTAATTTCAAATAATTATCATTCAAGATTTAATTAAACATTTGAATATTAAATGAAACTCTTTTATTAAGTTCTTCTCAAAAAATAAAAAGTCCCTAGCTGTAAAATATATTTCAATTATTTGTTTTGAGATACACATAACTAAAAATTTTACTCCAAATTATTTTAATTCATTTGTTTGATTTTGATTATTAATTGGTTTTCGTTCAAGTTTCATGACTTTTTTTTTTTTTTTTTTTGAGAAATAGTTACAACATGCTACTAACTTTCCTCCTAAACTCCCAAGTATTTTGTACATGGAGAGGTGTCAATTCAACTATAAGGCCTTTGGCAAGTTTCATGACTTTGGTCTTGAATTTTGAGAAAGAACACTTGTGGTTCCACTCTTGAAAATCGAGGTATCCTCTAAGTTAACATGTAATCAAAGATTACATATGAATTAAATGATCTTTGAATCCCATTAAAAAATAGAGCTATGCTTTTTCCTCTTTCTCAATCATCTTCCGTAAAAAATTTACAAAGTAAAGTTCTTTTTTTTATTTTATTATTATTTTATTTTTTAAATCTGGGAAAGTTAAGACTCTATGTAATAAATGTATGAGGTGTTTCCGGGATCATATGGGATTGAAGAACCATTGATCAGGATAGCCACAATTTGATATAGCGCCCGAGCCATTACATCAAGAGGAACTATATTTATCCTCCAGAATTTGTAATGGGCGCAAATTGATATCCATTCGCATATCATTTTCCAAATAACCCAAAATTGCATAAATCATCTATTCTCATTCAAACCTTTAAAGATCCAATTAAACAAACAAACACATATATATAGTACACAATTGCATAATTTGAGCAATGAATTTGTTGGGACTAGAGCTCAGTGGAAGGAGAAGTCGTTTTAATAAAATGAGCTCACGGCACGGCGCCGAGGCCTTTTGGGTCTCGTCCACTGCCCAAACACTATCCAAGTGTTTAATCTCATCATAGCAACCAGTTCCACCAACCAAATTCAACATTTTAAAGGAATAAACAGAAAAAAAAACAAAGTGAGACAATATAATATTTAAAAGACAACATACATATAATTAGGGGGCTTCAGTGTGTGTAACATTCAGATCATCGAAATAAATCTCTCACTTAAATCTGCTAAGAAAATAAAGTTATCATCATTAGCCCAATTCAAAAAATCATGCATCTTTTATACACAAATATAAAAAAAATTAAAACCCTTATTAAATTAAAAAATCATGCATCTTATTGTCGTAGCTCAAACAATCAAAGTATAGCCCTTATTTTTTTGGATAATCAATCAAAATTAGGAGACATTATAAGATCCACGTGGTTGACAAGTGATGTGGTCCACTATTCCACTAAAAAACTTCTATCTGTTTAAAATTATTAGTTAGAAATTTTTTTTAAACAGAAATTAATTATTGACTTAGCAATTTTAAACAAGTGGAAGTTTTTTAGTGGAATGGTGGACAAGTGACGTGGTCCACCAGAGAACCCTATAATTTCTCCAAAATTAGGGTCATAAATGAGCCAAGTCTTTTCAAGTTATGCATGCTTGAGTTCAACTCATTAACAAATGTCAAGTGTTCAAGCTTAAACTCGTTAGAATTTAGAAAGCCCAAAAGCTTGAGCTCAACTTGACTTGGCTTGATTCATTATTTGAGCTCAATATATCGAAGCTCAAACTCAAGTTTATTATCAAGTTTTAAGCTCAATATCCATTATTTAACCCTATACATTATTAAATGCTCAAATCTCCAAAAATAAAAAGTAAAGAAAAACAACAAACCTTTCAAATTACAAAGCTAAGCTACTATAAAAAAATGTAACCAACAAGATGTCTATGAGTTTTGCATAAATTTCAAGAAATTTAAACCAAAAGGAAGGTTACAAAGAGATTTGCTCAAACAAACTAAAAATGAGGCCATCATGAGTTCTGCCCATATCTCCACCATGGGCAACTAAAAGAAAGAACAACTGAGTGCTACACTATCTTATACTAACTAGGTTGAAGCTCGACCAACTTCACAAACTAGATTGGAGCTCCACCACCTCCACAAACTAGATCAAAGCACCTTGCATCACCACTATACCACCACGCTGCAGATTGGATCAATTCTTGAGAGAGAGAGAGAGAGAGAGAGAGAGAGAGAGAGAGAGAGAGAGGAGAGAGAGAGAGAGAGAGAGAGTTAGTTTTGAACCTAGTAGAAATTAGATTTAGATGGAAGGAGAGTCTTTTTTTTTTTTTTTTTTATTGAAAGGAAAAGAACTAAAGAGTAAGTCAACTTAAGGAAAGCATAAGGGAGAGGATGAAATGCTGAATGGGAAAGGACCACATGTGGCACACTCGAATTAAAAAAGAAATTGTAATTAAAGTGGTGCCTAATAAGTTTAGAGAGAATGAGAAATATAATTTAATGGGTAGTGATCTCATGTGGAAATTGGGATATATATATGTGTGTGTGTGTGTGTAATGAATTTATTTATCATCAGTAAACACATATCAAGTTTTTTATCAAGTCTATAAACGATCTTAAGCTTTGTTTGTTTTGTATCGAGCTCTATTGTTCACATATAATTTTTTTTGCTCGGACTCGGCTTGTTTATTTTAAAACTAAAACTCAAGCTTGATTTGTTTATAAAAAAATGAACATGAATAAGTTTTTTATCGAATCAAAACCAAATTATTCATGAATAGCTTGGTTCACTTATGACCCTAATCAAACTAGACCCATTTTTGCACCTCCCATGAGACAATGACACCAGTGAAAAAGTTATAGACGCTGGCAAGTCTTGTCTCACCCAAATTTTCTCTTGGAGCCTATTAATGATTGAACTAGATGAGTGGATAGCCGGGAGGCCCAGTTATTGTACAGCCTAAGTTGAAAATGACAATGGATCGAAGAAATAGATGAAAAGAACAGTACCGTTCATACAAAGTTTAAGGCTTTTAAATCAGCTCAAGCCCAGACATGTCTTCGACTTGGGCTTAGTATAAAAATAAAACCAAAATTTATCTTTAAGGATCAAAAACTTGTTAAAAAATATTTCCCATTCAGGTTTTTTAATAATATCTTAAAATTTAAAAATAAATAAATAAATGAAAAATAAATTAGCCTATATTCAGTGTAGGGTCCAAATTTCGTGGCCCAAGCCCAAAAAATCAGGATTATGAGCCCAACGAATCCAGAACAATGAATTTGTAGAGAGTGGGTGAAAAAGCTAGGTTGATTGTGAATCTAGCAACAGTTAATTGACATAAGAACACGCTTGAAAGTTAAAATAAACTCAAGTCCGAAGAGGATTGTTCTTGATTGAAAGGTGAATACAATTCTTAGAGTTTTTTCCTAGATTTTTTCTCCCCCCCCCCCCTTCCTCAGAGGCCTATTACATTTATATATTTTTCTTTTCCTTCATCATCACCGTCCACCTGTTCTTCATCTAAGCCTTCACTTGAGTACATGTCATATCAGATATCTGCTTTAGTTCTCCGTGAGTGGTGGTAGCTGAGATTGCACTGTTCAGGAGTCTTCTCCACATAAATGCAGCCAGGGAAGTTGCTGCAGTGCATTAAATGCGGTGGTAGTAGCTTTTCCTTTTAGATATTTTTCTGTTCTTATTATTTCTAGGCACGCCCAAAGCTTGTCCTTGTCGTGGAAGTAGTTGGGAAGATCATTCAGACCTTCAGTATATTCGTTTGATCAAGTTCCTTTGGGATTCGAGGAGAATGACCTCTTCGGACTAATAGGGTTCTCTTCGAATTGCTCCTCTCGCTCATTTCCAGGTACATTTCTTCCACCAGGACTCCTTCCTAACCTCTTTCTTCTCTTCGGATGCATAGTGGTATTCGAATTGGGCCCTAGGCCCAACACATGACGTTGGACTTTTACACCCACAATAGCCCCTCAAAATTTTAATTTTTCCCTCGTAGCCGAGGAGAAAAAATGGGATTTTGATTTGCTGCGAAATAAAAGTTTAAAAATCCCCAAATATCTGATTCCACACGTGTATGTGCATAGATTTAGACGCTTCATCATTGCCACTGTCATTTCAGCGTTTCCAAGGTGCTATTAATTACTCCAGGCGGCATCTTGTCTCTGGCATCCAATGGTGGCCTATTGATCCAACGTACGTGGTTTTTCCTCCAAATTTGGGTGGGATAACTCCCACCATTTCACCTGTCCCTATATAAAGCCTTAGAGGGGATTATTTTTCCTTTACAGATCTTCAGATTTCCAGCGAACTCAAGCACTCACTCCCACCAAGCTCTTTCAGTCATCGACTCTCACTCTCCTCAGAATCTGCGAGAATCTCTCCACAAGTTGAAAGATCATCTCCGATTTAGTTTGTGTAAGTTCTCCTTTATCCAAGCTTTTCATCCTCTCGTCGGCTAACCTCGTCGGACGCCGAGTACACTCCCCTTCTTTGTTTTAACTGAGATGGGTAGATTCCAGTATTTGGTGGATAGCCCCACACAGATGGAGGAATTTAGGGCGACATATCGCATTCCTCGGGATGTGGGTTTGAGATATTGTCCGCCGGAAAAGCTTCTAACAGATCGTGAGTGGGCGAGGTTATCATCCCCATCATTGCCTTCCTAGAAGGGGGAATGACCATCCCAATGGGTACCGTTACCAAAGATTATCTTCGAAACCATAGGCTTAGTCCTAACTAGTGTGCGCCTAACATGTTTAGGATTTTAGGAGCGGTTGATGATTTAAACCTTTATCTGGGATTGGGACTCACTTGGCTCGATGTGGTACATATATACGAATGTCGTAGCCAGAAAGGAGCGGGATACTATCTTAGATCCCGATCCGAAGTCGTTAGGATGGTCTCCTGTCTTCCCAAATCTAACAAAGGGATGAAAGACAACTATTTGATCGTCTCAAGCGCGTGGCATGATGGACTTCATTGCCCAACCCAACTAGGAAAGCCAGGTGGGACATCCTAGATTTAGGTTTCCTAACAGTAGATTCAGGATCTTTATTTTTTAATAATTCGGTCTCTTCTTTGTGTCATTATTTTCAAGTTTTTGACTAAGTTTTATTGTAATGTCCGCAGATAAAGTGCACGTTTCTCCTCGGCTCAGCCTTACAAATGTCGCCACGCTCAATTGCCTCCTCTGATCACAAATTTTTATAAGTGGAGACGGGCAACTCCGGGCTGTGCACCTTATTATCGGTTATACGCCGAAATCAACTGATTTTCAGCCGATTGGCAACGTGATCACACAGGGAGATCGTCGCATCAACCGCATAGACGTTGTTGGGAAAGATTTTCTAGCGCCGTTTGATCTTGCCCCCGTGCCGCATCCAAATCCGCAGGGTATACCCTTGCTCGTCCAACCCATTCAACAAGCTCCCCTAGAACCAACAGCAGTAGGTGAAAGAGTTGCCTCTTCGACCCCTTCACTTGACGAGCAGATTGACAAGTTTAAGTTCGAAGGAGAAGCTTCGGAAGAGGTTCAGGTTGTAGGCGCCGAGGAAGAGATTGACAGGCAATTTAGTGTTTTCTCAGAAAGAATAGACATACCAGACTCTTCTGAAGAAGACATGGAAAGCCTAAAGGACCTGATGAAGAATAGGGGCAGAAAAACTGGGCCCAAGGAGACTGGCACGTCTCAACCTCCAGCTGCTCTTCCTCCACCACCACCTCAGGTTCCCTCGGATCTTGGCTTAAAGCCATTGCCAGATTTGAAGAAGAAAAGGCCCCTAACTGACAATGAAGAAAAAGAGGAGGCGCCTCCGAAGGGGCCTAAGCAACAACAGGTGGTCAAAGATCCTTGAAGCAAGAGGGCTTCATCTACAGAGAGCCGAGAAGAGGCTTATGTAGCAGACATGCGCCGAGGAGTTCGCATTTGGTCTTCTAAGCTGAGCTAGATGGTGCCCCCATCCCTTGGGAGGCCTCCCTCAGAAGCTATGCTGGGGGGAAGGCAGGTCTCATTGCCAAGGCAGTAGAGCAACCACTGCTACTCCCAAAAGACATGGAGGCATATAGGCGCTGCAGCCAATATGAGCTCTTCTCATCCCTTAAAAGGGATTTAGCTATGGTAAGTAGATTGATTTGATTCCTTAACTTTTAGATGTTAGTCTTTTCTTTTCGCCTTTCTTCCTCGCTTTATACTGGAATTTTTCATTCTGTCATGCAGATTACTCAGCAAGTGTTCGTGGCCGAGGAGTGGAACAAGAAGACTAATACTGAAGCCTAAGCGACGATCCACTCTCGGGGTGAGGCGAAAAAATCTCTGGGCAAGTTGAAGGAAGAGTATAGTCGTTTGTCCGAGAAATTAAAAGAGGTGACCAAAGAGAAGAACAGCCTGGATGCAGGCCTGAAAAGTGCCGAGAAGCAGGCCGAAGACCAACGCCAGCAGTTGTACACGATCGAGATTAACTTGGCAACAGAGAGAGAGCTGGTGAAAGGTCTTAGGGCTGAGCTTTAGAAGGCCAGAGAGTCTGCCAAGTTGGCCGAAAGTGACGCTCAATTGGCCAAGGAGGCGCTTGAGGCTGAAAAAGGGGCGGCCTACACCCTGGGGGTGACAGAGACCCAAGCCAGGCTGACTGAGGAGTTCGCCAAGGTCTGTAGAGAATACTGCGACGTCACATGGGACAAGGGCCTTGATGCTGCTGGAGTCCCTCCAGAATCTGCCTTGAGGCAGCCTGGGAGTGTTTATTATCATCCAGACATCTGCGAACTCCCAGAAGCTTTGGATCAGCCTGCTGTCAGCCAGACCCCTCTAGCTCCTACTGATGCAATCTAGGTGCCTGATTAGGCTGGTGGTGTGGGCAAGCCATCTGGGAACGTTCAAGGATCAGATGCTGCTGTTGCTCAGCCTGGTCAGACTATTGACTCCTCGGCTCCTCAAACGAAGGATTAGATGTTTAGGAGTTTAATTATTATTACTATTTTTTTTAAAATTTTTTTTATGCTTATATCAGCTAGCCCTTTAAGGGACTGTAAGCTATTTCCTTTTCATCAATGAAATCATTTCCCTTTTACCTTTAATGCCCTCGCAGTACATATTATGATGCATCATTACTACAAATAAAAATAACTTGTACACTTAATCACCATATTAGGTTGATGATGTAGATAATTTAAATTAATACTTGAGAGAGCTGTTTGTATTAGAATTGCTAACAAATGATGGAAACAACGAATGACATGGAAATTTTACAGGTTTTATCAATCGTGCATGGAGAATGTTACTATCCAAAGATTTTGATTTAAATATGAGTAGGGTGGCCTTGTGATAATAACAACTGCATTGGAGTGTTAACTAGCTCAAACAACCTGGTCCGAGGACTTCAGGCATGGTTGAATTTAAATTTAAACACTTTGAAGAGTTGTAAACGTGTTAACTAACCCAAATCATCTGGTTCGAGGACTACATGCATGATTGAATTTAAGTTTAAACACTTATGAGAACTCTACCCAAATAATCTGGTCTGAGGACTACAGGCATGATTGAATTTAAGTTTAAACACTAATGAGAACTCTTAATATAACGAAATGGCATATTGATTAAAGAAAAGACTTATTTAATAATAGTACCTTTTGAGATTATTTACATTCCAAGGCTGTGGTATTACATGATTATCTAGATCTTCTAAGAAATACGCCCCAATACCAACCCTAGAAGTAATACGATATGGTCCTTCCCAGTTTGGTCCTAGCTTTCCCCAAGCTAGGTTCTTTGCAGTGCCCACTACTTTCCTCAGCACCAAATCACCAAGTTCTAGAGGCCTTAGCTTTACGTTGGCATCGTAGCCTTACTTGAGCTTTTGTTGATAGTGTGTCAGTTGGACCATTGCGTTTTTCCTCCTTTCCTCAATCAAGTCTAACTCTTCTCTAGTTGTTCATTGTTGCCGGTCGGACCGAACGAACTAGTTCTCAATGTTGGGAACCCAGTCTCCAAAGGTATGACAACTTCAGCCCCATAGTTCATTGAAAAGGGGGTTTCTCCAGTGGACTTACGAAGCGTAGTTCTGTATGCCCAAAGTGCATGTGGTAATTTTTCCACCCATCTACCCTTTGCATCGTCTAGCCTTTTCTTTAGTCCATTAACTATGACTTTGTTAACAGCTTCTGCTTGCCCATTTCCCTGGGGATAAGCAGGGGTGGAGTATCTGTTTGTGATTCTCAGTTCGCTACAGTAACTCCTGAATGCTTTGCTATCAAATTGAAGACCATTGTCTGAGATGAGGGTATGAGGAATTCCAAACCGAGTGACAATACTTTTCCAAATAAATTTCTTTACATCTACGTCCCTGATGTTTGCTAGAGGTTCAGCCTCGACCCATTTGGTGAAGTAGTCTGTGCTGACTAGAAGGTACTTCTTATTTCCTGCGGCCTTAAGGAATGAACCCACGATATCCAATCCCCATTGAGCGAAGGGCCACGGGCTGGATAGTGGATTAAGGGTTCCACCTGGTTGGTGTATGTTCGGCGCAAACTGTTGGCATTGGTTGCACTTTTTAACATATTCATGGGCTTCTTTTTGCATATTCGGTCACCAGTAACCTTGAGTAATGGCTCAGTGAGCTAAGGATCTACTTCCAGTATGGCTCCCACAGATCCCTTCATGCAATTCTTCTAGTAGTAACTCAGCCGCCTCAGGATGCATGCACAATAAGTACGGACCTGAATAGGAGCATTTATACAGTTTCTGGCCATCGGATAACCAGAATCTAGTTGCTTTCCTCCTAACTTTTTCAACTTCCCCTTTTTCCTCGGGCAAGATATCATCCTTCAAGAATTTAATTATAGGATTCATCCAGCTGAACTCGGCCCTGATTTGATGAACTTGGACTATCTCTCTTGCTTCCGTAGGCCTATGCAAATCTTCAATGAGGATAACCATCGGCAACTCTTGCGCCGAGTAGATAGCGAGCGTGGCCAAAGAATCAGCATGTGTATTACCACTTCTGGGGATGTGCAGCAGATTAAAAGACTCAAACTTTGACTGTAGGGATTTAATTCGACTCAAGTACCCCTGCATCCTTTCATCTTTCGCCTCAAACTCACCCTGCACTTGACCAATGACTAATCTTGAGTCCGAGAACACCTCAACTGACTGTCCTTCCATTCTTCGTACCATAGTCATTCCCATCAATAGAGCTTCATACTCTGCCTCATTATTCGTTGCCGAGAAGTCTAGCCTTAATGCCTTTTCAATGATGATTCTCTCAGGGGATATCAGCACTAGCCCCACTTCGGAACCTCTCTGATTCGATGCGCCATCCACGTACACTTCCTAGGGTAAGGGGCCCTGTTGGGAAATCATACCAACCGATTTCTCATCCATGTTGGACGTTGGCGTTACTTCTTCTAACTGGGGCTCCGTGAACTCGGCCACCAAATCTGCAAGGTTCTGGCCCTTAACTGATGTGCGAGGCATGTATTTGATATCAAAAGTCCCTAAGATCGTGCCCCATTTAGCAATTCTTCCAATATAGTCAGCGCTTCGGAGTATAGTTTTGAGTGGGAGTTGGGTGAGAACAATAACTGTATGGGCTTGGAAATAGTGAGGCAGCTTCCGTGTTCCAAGCACCACAGCCAGAATAGCCTTCTCCAATGGCAAATAGCAGATCTCGGCTTCATGCAGCGATTTACTTACATAATAATCCGGCCTTTGCACGCCACAATCTGCTCGTATTAACACCAAGCTTGCAGCATTAGGAGCTACAGCAATGTAAGCAAACAAGACTTCATCTGGCTCAGGGCTGGACATGATTGGAGGCCGAGCTAGGTAGTCCTTGAGTTGCTGGAAAGCCACAGCACATTCCTCAGTCCACTCAAATCCCTTCCACTTGTTGATCAATGAGAAGAAAGGTCTACACCTATCTGCTGATCGGGAGATGAACCTGTTTAGGGCAGCAGTCATTCCAGTCAGTTTCTAAACCTCCTTGGGGTTCTGAGGAGCTCGTAAATTGCTGATAGCTTTTATCTGATCGGGGTTAACTTCAATTCTCCTGTAAGTCACCATGTACCCCAAAAACTTGCCTGACCCCCACACCAAATGAACACTTAGATGTGTTTAAACGTAATTTGTGTTTCCTGAGGATTTCAAAAATTTTCCTGAGATCCTCAATGTGTCCAGCTATGATTTTGCTTTTCACCACCATGTCGTCGATATAAACTTCCATATTTTTACCCAACTATGGTTCAAACATTCGAGTCATCATCCTTTGATAGGTGGCTCCTGCATTCTTCAGGCCGAACGGCATTACCTTGTAATGGTAGTTCCCAGTAGGGGTGACAAAAGCTGTTTTTTCCTTATTCATCCAAAGCCAATGGTATCTGATGATACCCTTGAAAAGCATCTAGGAAGCTCATCTGAGGATGGCCAACAGTAGCATCAACCAATTGATCGATCTTTGGCATGGGAAACGGATCCTTTGGACAAGCTCGATTCAGGTCTGTGAAATCCACACATACTCGTCATTTTCCACTCTTCTTCTTCACCACTACTGTGTTAGCCAACCATTTAGGATAAAAAATTTCCTTAATTGCTCCAACTCGTTTAAGTTTTATTACCTCTTCCCTGACAGCATCTGCATGTTCTCTTGATGGACGTCGGAGTGGTTGTTTTTTAGGGATGATGGCTGGGTTAACGTTCAGATGATGGCAAATGAACTCTGGGTTTATTGCTGGGGCCTCTGTGGAGTCCCATGCAAATACGTCAATGTTGGTCCTGAGAAACCCTATCAGTTCGTCCTTCTCTTGAGGAGGGAGCATAGATCTGACTTGAAAGAACTTCCCTGGGTCATCATCGATGACTACCTTCGTCAGGCTTTCACACTCCGCCCCCTCGGCTGAGGCATCGGTATCTAGCACCGGGGATTTTAACTGCTATAAGTCCCCTTTGTTAGGGGCCGAAGACTCAGCTTCAGGCTTATGCTGGATCGCTGCTACCAAACATTGTCTGGCCGTAGATTGATCTCCTAAGATCTCCCTGACTTGTCTCTCTGACGAGTATTTAATCTTCTGATGAAGAGTGGAGGATACAGCCCCCAGTGTATGGAGCCAAGACCTGGCTATGATCGCAGTGTAAGGTGAGTAAGCGTCTACCACTATAAAATCTACCTCCACGATTTCAGAGCCAGTCTGCACAGGTAGCCTGATCTAGCCTATTGGTATGACCACTTTCCCATCGAAACTCACCAAGGGGGAACTATAGGGCATTAGGTCTTCAGGCATCAAGTTCAGCCCTTTATAAAGGTCTGGGTACATTATTTCTGCATCGCTGCCCTGATCCACCATCACTCTCTTCACGTCGTACCCCCTTATCCTAAGGGTGATCACCAAAGTATCATCATGAGGTTGGATAGTTCTGATCTTGTCTGCGTCCGAGAATCCCAGAACCGGCTGAATCACCAACCTAGCCCTCTTCGGCTCCCTGTTGACATTTTTCGAGGGCAGCCGAGCAACTGATAGTACCCTGGATGGATAAGACCCTGTTCTTCCTGGTGCAGCAAAGATAACATTTATTGTACCAAGGGGGGGCTTAGAGGAATCATCCCTCTGAGATCCCGCGCTTGCCTGGTTACCCTGACCAAAGGTATGATGTAAGAGCTGCTTTAACTTGCCTTCACTGACGAGCTGGTCCAAATGGTCCCACAGACTCCTACAGTCCTCTGTAGTATGTCCATGGTTTTGGTGATATTGGCAGTAGAGGTTGTGGTTGCGCCTTTCAGGGTTTCCCACCATCTTGTTCGGTCTCTTGAAGAAAGGCTCATTCTTGATCCTTTCTAGGACTTGGTGCACTGGCTCTCGGAATACGGCATTGACTGTCTGAAGGTTCGCCGAACTTTGCTGTCTGACCCAGTCTCTCCGTGACCTGTTGTGACCTTGCCGATCCGACCTGAAATCCCTCCTGTCCTGAGGGATAACCTTATCCTTTCCCTTGCCTTGCTGCTGGTCTTCCTCGACTCTTTTATACTTGTCAATCCTGTCCATCAACTGGTGTACACTGGTAACAGGTTTGCTCGTTAGAGACGTCCTTAAGCCGTGTTCAGTGGGGAGGCCGAGCTTAAAAGAGCTGATGGCCACCAAGTCGCAATCTTCCTCCATCTCGTTGTACATTTCCCAGAATCTATCCGAATACGACTTCAAAGTCTCGCCTTCATGCATGCTTACAGACAATAGAGAGGCCAAGGACTGCAAAACCCTACGACACGTTACAAAACGGGACCCAAATGCCTGAGTGAGCTCTTGAAAAGAGCTTATAGAGTCAGCTTTCAGGCTATCAAACCATCTCATGGGGATCGGTCCCAAACTGGATGGGAAAACTTTGCACATTAGGGCCTCATTTCTGGAATGAACGGCTATCCTCTTGTTGAAATGACTCACGTGTTCCACAGGGTCTATCTGGCCGTTATAAGTGGTAAATGTTTGTTGGTGAAAACGTCGAGGGAGCCTTGCATTCTCGATGTTACGTGTAAAAAGGGATCTGGAAATGTGCTTTAAGGCCTTGCTCATAGCATCGTTCCCTACGCCTCTATGTGGTGGGCTTCGAGGCTGCCTCTCACGGCGGTGCGCTTCCTCATAGGAAAAAGACTCACTGATTGGTGTTCGAGATTTCTGCTTGTAAGTAATGTCTTGCTCGTCGTCAAAATCTTCATCAGAATACGAAGAAATCCGTTTCCTCTTGGCATGGTGCAGTTCCCTCTTCAGCTTTTCAATTTCTAGTTGCATGCTCCGGTTTTTCTCTGCATGAGACATATGACTCCCTCCATGTGACTGGCTTCGATCATCATGTGCTGTGTGTATACTACCTTCATGATCCTGCCTCCGTTCCAAATTGAGGAAAGGATCAACATGCTGAGATGCCTTGGACTCTGCTGGTTGCTGCCTTGGTTCAGCCATTATGAGATGTTGCTTCAGTGTAGGGTCCAAATTTTGTGGCCCAAGCCTAAAAAATCAGGATTATGAACCTAACGAACCTAGAACAATGAATTTGTAAAGAGTGGGTGAAAAAGCTAGGGTGATTGTGAATCTAGCAACAGTTAATTGACATAAAAACACGCTTGAAAGTTAAAATAAACTCAAGTCCGAAAAGGATTGTTCTTGATTGAAAGGTAAATACAATTCTTAGAGTTCTTTCCCAGATTTTTTCTTCCCCCCCATTCCTCAGAGGCCTATTACATTTATATATTCTTCTTTTCCTTCATCATCACCGTCTATCTGTTCTTCATCTAAACCTTCACTTGAGTACATGTAATATCAGATATATGCTTTAGTTCTCCGTGAGTGGTGGTAGCTGAGATTGCACTGTTCAGGGGTCTTCTCCACATAAATGTGACCAGGAAAGTTGCTGCAGTGCATTAAATGCGGTGGTAGCAGCTTTTCCTTTTAGATATTTCTCTATTCTTATCATCTCTAGGCACGCCCAAAGCTTGTCCTTGTCGTGGAAGTAGTTGGGAAGATCATTTAGACCTTCAGTATATTCGTTTGATCAAGTTCCTTTGGGATCCGAGGAGAATAACCTCTTCGGACTAATAGGGTTCTCTTCGGACTGCTCCTCTCGCTCATTTCCAGGTACATTTCTTCCACTAGGACTCCTTCCTAACCCCTTTCTTCTCTTCGGATGCATAGTGGTATTCGAATTGGGCCCTAGGCCCAACACATGACGTTGGGCTTTTACACCCATTTTCAGTATTAACAAAATGTCAATAAAAAATCATAAAAAATGGTTTTCTTGATACAATCAACTCATTATATGTAATTATTCAAAATGAAACTCAATGTTCTTTTAAATCCCTATATTATTAACTTTATACTAAACTTCATAGCATTTTTTTTTTCATTATACAAGATTAAATCCCAATCGAAAATTATTTTTCATTTTGTTGTGAAACATAATTTTGATAATATTTATGATTGAATGCATATTCAATAGTCACGGTATAAATTGAAATAGTAAGTTCAAATATAACCACTCCATAAACAAGTTGGTAGACTATTGGTTTTCTAGCTTGTACCAACTAATGGCACAATTAAAAAATATTTAACAAATTAAAAAAAAAAAATTGAATGTTGAATTATATCATACTTATAACGGTGAAGTTCTATTTTCAGTAGTAATTTTCATGATATTTGAAGTCTTATAGATAAAACTTATTGAATTTTTTTTATAAGAATATCGTAACTTTATAAAGAAAAAGATAAAAACATTACATCTTGAACCAAATCTGACTCAATCATAATAGGATTTTCCTCTATCCAAGCTATAAAACTAATTAAATTCCGAGCATATAAAGCTAAGATGTAAGATGGGCGATTGCCTTGCCGTCAAACATAAGAGACTTGTACCCCCCTAAAATCCTTTAGCTTACGTTGTATCCCCTTAACTATGTTGTGAATAGTTATTAGGGGTATCCATTCACAGCCTCAGCAACAATCTTTGCGTCACATTTAAAGATAACCTCTTGGACTCCCATGTCCCATGCAAAATGAACCCTTTCATCCAAAGCTTTGGCTTAAATTTCTTATGTGACTAGCGGGTATATTTTTACGCAAAGCGGCTTTTACTCTTCCAGCAAAATCACAAACGATTGCCTTGACGCCCGAAGAATGAGAAGACTCAAATGTTGCACCATCAACATTAAGTTTATGCCAAAGAGCTTTCGGAGTTGACCAATGAGCATCTTTGTTGAACCTCGCTGAATGTAACTTGAGGTTAACTGTTTGAAATTCATCCAGAAGGAAACGAGCTTGTTGCAAAATTGCCAAACCCTACTGCTTTGGCTTTCCCAACCGAACCTCAATCCTGTTAAACCACATGCACCATGCCACCATGACCACCAACTCCAACAACTCATATCCCACTAGAACCCTAAATATCAAGTGCCAAATAAAGTCCACAGACTCTGGGAAAACTAATCCTTGTGCATCAAAAGGAATGCCCGTGCTATTCCAAACCTCACAAGCACGATCACAACCCCAAAAAAGATGACCACAAGTTTCTGCTCCTATTCCACAAGCCTTACATACTGGATCATTAAGGACTTGCTGGTGACATAAGTTAGCCTTAGTTGGCAAAATATTCCCGATTTAATTACTAATAGAAAAATATCATCGGCTTTAAAAGATTTATATGACTTTGCCAAGAGTTTTGTAGCTTAACTGACACATCTTTATGCATAAAGTGTTTGGAGGGTTTTAGAGAAAAGTGGTCTAAAAAAAGATTCATGTGACTATTGAGGATTCAAAGTTATGCTAAAAGTAATCTAATAATTAATGATGCTTAATTGGTTGAGCTAAAAATAATCTAACCATTTATGATTCTCAATTGAAAAGTCATGCTGCTGATGAAAACAAATAAAGAAAGGACAAAGTTTAGCTACAAAATTGGTTGTAACTTAAGGCAACAAACTCACTTAATAAAATAAATACTACAACATATTTTGGAAATCTAACAATTAAATTGCATGTTCTTTTTGCCCTTAATACACATATTAAATTTTGTGTCAATTAGATATCATTTACTATATGATCTATAAATTTATATTTTGTGCATAATTTTAAATTACAAAAACTTGCAATTTAAAAAATTTATTGATGACATAGCTATTGATCTTTAATTTTCTTGAAATTTTGCAAGTATGGAGGCTATAAGAAGAAGATGTAATCCAATGGTGCATTTGTCAAAATTCACCTCCAATAAAAAGATATTAAGTAAGTTTGTAGCTTAAGGCTACAACTAATTTTATAGCTAAACTTTGTCCATAAAGAAATACCTAAACAATCTTTTAAGCACAACTAGAGAATATGGTAGCATCCAAATCCTAAAGAGTCAAACTTCTCTTCTAATTTTAAATAATATTTCAAAAAAAAAAATTGTCATGTACAAACAATCATAACTCATAAGTCAATTGCATTTTCGTGGGTTGATGAGATTTTTATTTTTATTTTGTGATAAATTTTTTGTTTTGTTTTGCTAGTATTTTTTTAGGGGTTGTTGGGGTCATTATACAGAAATTTGGGTTAGTTGGTAAATTTAATTTTTTGGATTCTTTGGGGGCTAGGTATTTATTGTTGTCCCAACATTTTAAAATTGTATATATTAATATATTATTTTAAAAAAAAATTCCAAGGGGGCCATAGCCATATTTGGTGTTGTAAGTTGTAACGGTCTGTCCCAAGTTTGGGGGTTGTTTTGGGGGGGGGGGGGGGGAGGATGGTGAAGAGGGTCACTAGACAGAAATTTGGGTTAGTTGGCAATTTTAATTTTTTGGATTCTTTGGGGACTAGGTATTTATTGCTATCCCACTATTTTTAAAATTTTATATATTAATATATCATTTTTAAAAAAAATTCCAAGGGGGCCATAGCCATATTTGGTGTTGTAAGTTGTAAAAGTTCATCCCAAGTTAGACCTTGGTTTTTTTTTTCTTTCCTCAATTATATTTATGTTACTCACATTCAAGAAAAACAAATTCCACTATTATATTAAGCAACATCCACCTTATCATTTATCTTATTAATTTTTAAAAATATTTTAATGAATTATCACCCAACACAAACCCACATCCTTACACACTTTCAAGTTCACCCTACAATAATGAGATAGAAAAAAAAAGAAAGTCCACAAATTGTAGGAAAGCCAATCCTTGTGCCTTAAAAAGAATGCCAGTGCTATTCCAAACCTCATAAGCTCGATCATAACCCTAAAAAAGATGACCACAAGTTTCTGCTCCTATTCCACAAGCCTCACATACTGGATCATCAAGGACTCGTCGGTGACATAAGTTAGCCTTAGTTGGCAAAATATTCTTGATTTAATTAATAATATAAAAATATCATCGACTTTAAAAGATTTAAATGACTTTGTCAAGAGTTTTGTAACTCAACAGAAACATTTTTATGCACGAGGTGTTTAGAGGGTTTTAGAGAAAAGCGGTCTCAAAAAAGATTCATGTGACTATTGAGGATTCAAAAGGGTACTTTCACTTTAAAAATATGCATCTTAATTTTGGCCATTAGATCCTTAATTTAATTTCACCAAAATGATCTTGATGTTGTAACGATCAAATTGACTGGTTATAAGCCCTAATCAGACCACTAGATTGAAAGTTATCATCAAATCAAGTTTTAATGGCTGAGATGCACTATCACAAATTGAGTCCGACTATATGTGATTATGAACAATTGATTTCAATTGATTATAATTATAATCAATTTGAGATTAATGATGTGTCATAATTTGATTGGTTAGGACTACATTTTATGGTGAGGTTGCATACACTTAATTAATTAGATAGTTAAATATTAATTATTCAATGAGTAATTTGTGCAATTATCTTTTAATTAGAGTAAATTTGGAACCAATTAACTCTGAAATGGGAGTGATTGGAGCCATTTAATGTTAATTGGGAGCTAATTTGGGACCTATTAATGTTAATTGTGCTGAAACCATTTTCTAACAAATGACCTCTGCTCACCATTTCATCGATATCTCTCAGAATATTTTTAATCTGTGAATGAGGTTAATTTTTCCAGAAACTAGATGTCCGGGGCTTCAATTTGAGCACAAGAACGAGTCAATTCCGATCAGAATTGAGTCAGATATGATTTTTCGAAGTTAGCTCTACACGCTGTTTCAGTAGTTATGGGAAATCCGAATTTTGGCTTGCTCCTCACTCCCACCAATCTCTCCATTTAATGCACCAAATTTCTCCAAAGGCAAAAATGAGGTCTAGGTTCATGATTCTTTGTCAACCCTCATTAAATAGCCTTCTATTCATATTTCCTCCACCACTACTGTATAAACCTTCCATATCTCTTTCATTCCAAAGCACACCAAAACCCCCTCTTTTCTCCTCTCTTGAGTTCTAGTGAAATTGAGTAGTCTTGTCATATCTTGGTCTTCCTAAAACTCAAGGTATTGAGTGAGACTCACCCTCCCTCTCCTAACTCTTCTTTTCCTCCACCCTTTGGATCTCCCTCAAAAGTCTCCTCCTCCGTCATATGGATCTTGCATGAAGGTATAATCTCTTTCTCTAATTGTTTTTTGTGTTGCCATGATGAGAATTTAAGATTAAAGCATGATAGTAATCACTTAAATTCCCATGAATACGTTTGAATGTTCTTAATTGTTCTTATATGTTCTTTACATGTTCTTGGTTGTTCATCATATGTTCATGCATATCACTAGTTTTAATCTTAAATCCACATAAAAAATATGAAAAACATGTTTGTCTAATAATTCTTTTAAATTCTTGAATTTAGGATATCACCATCCACACACATTCACTAGAATTTATTTTTCAATCCAAATGCGATACTTAATAAACTGAATTAGGGTTAATTTCATGCACACACTTCAAATTCAACATGCAAATTGATTGATAACATATTAGATGATGTGATATGAATGTTGGCCACCATAGTCTAGAAGACCGGTTTCACCAGGCAATGTAGGTACCTAACACCTTCCCACCTTGTAACATAGCCTCCGAGCTTAGATTAAGGGTTAGTAAATCAAATGCTTATCCATGTAATTTTCGATTTTTAGATTGTAACTAAGAAACAAAGCCATGTACTTTATCTTAGATTGTGTCTAGGACCAAAGCCATGTAATTTTCTTATGATTAATGTAATTCAATTGAAAATTAATAAAATGAGGAATTTTTTAATTTTGGTTTTCTTATTTATCCCCATAATTAAATAAATGGTGACTCCATTGTAAAACCCTTAATCTAAAGGGGAAAATATAACTAGCCGAATCTCCATTTTAGAGGCAATAACACGACTCCACCCATTCACGTGGGTTTGGCCCAACACCACACAAAAACAGGCTGGGGGCGCGGTCTCTCACAGTCATGTTGCTGATGAAAACAAATAAAGAAATACCTATACAATCTTTTAAGCACAACTAGACAATATTGTAGCATCCAAATCCTAAAGAGTCAAATTTCTCTTCTAATTTTAAATAATATTTAAAAAAAAAAATTGTCATGTGAAACAAACAATCATAACTCATAAGTCATTTTCATTTTCGTGGGTTGATGAGATTTTTATTTTTATTTTGTGATAAAATTTTGTTTTGTTTTGCTAGTATTTTTTTGGGGGTTGTTTGGGGGGGGGGGGGGGTGGTGAAGAGGGTCACTAGACAGAAATTTGAGTTAGTTGGCAAATTTAAAATTTTGGATTCTTTGGGGAAGTGGTATTTATTGCTGTCCCAACATTTTTTAAATTGTACATATTAATATATCATTTAAAAAAAAAATCCCAAGGGGGCCATAGCCATATTTGGTGTTGTAAGTAGTAACAATCCGTCCCTAGTTAGACCTTGATTTTTTTTTCTTTCCTTAATTATATAAATGTTACTCACATTCAAGAAAAACAAATTTCACTATTATTTTAAGCAACATCCACCTCATCATTTATATTATTTATTTTTAAAAAATATTATGATGAATTGTCTCCCAACACAAACCCACATCCTCACACACTTTCAAGTTCCCTCTACTATAATGCGGTAGAAAAAAAAAGGAAGTCCATGAACTCTAGGAAAGCCAATCCTTGTGCATCAAAAGGAAAGCCCGTGCTATTCCAAACCTCACAAGCTCAGTCACAACCCCCAAAAAGATGACCACAAGTTTCTACTCCCACTCCACAAGCCTTACACACTGGATCATCAAGGACTCGTAGGTCACAAAAGTTAGCCTTAGTTGGCAAAATATTCTTGATTTAATTACTAATAGAAAAATATCATCAACTTTAAAAGATTTATATGAATTTGCCAAGAGTTTTGTAGCTCAATTGACACATCTTTATGCATGAAGTGTTTGGAGGGTTTTTGAGAAAAGCAGTCTTGAAAAGAATTCATGTGACTATTGAGGATTCAAAGTTAAGCTAAAAGTAATCTAATAATTTACAATGCTTAGTTGTTTGAGCTAAAAATAATCTAACCATTTATGATTCTCAATTGAAAAGTCATGCTGATGAAAACAAATAACGAAATACCTAAACAATCTTTTAAGCGCAACTAGACAATATGGTAGCATCCAAATCCTAAAGAGTCAAACTTCTCTTCTAATTTTAAATAATATATATATATATATATATATATATATATATATATATATATATATTTTAAATTGTCATGTGAAACAAACAATCATAACTCATAAGTCATTTGCATTTTTGTGGGTTGATGAGATTTTTATTTTTATTTTGTGATAAAATTTTTGTTTTGTTTTGCTAGTATTTTTTTTGGGGTTGTTTGGGGGGGGGGGGGGGGGGGATGGTGAAAAGGGTCACTAGACAGAAATTTGGGTTAGTTGGCAAATTTAATTTTTTGGATTCTTTGGGGACTAGGTACTTATCGTTGTCCCAAAATTTTTTAAATTGTATATATTAATATATCATTTTTTTTATAAAAAAAAAAAAAAAAAAAAAACCAAGGGGGCCATAGTTGTAAGTTGTAACAGTCCATCCCAAGTTTAAGGGTTGGGGGGGGGGGGGGGGGATGGTGAAAAGGGTCACTAGCTAGAAATTTGGGTTAGTTGGTAAATTTAATTTTTTGGATTCTTTGGGGACTAGGTATTTAATGTTGTCCCAACATTTTTTAAATTTTATATTGTTGATACTGTATTTTGTTTGCCTTTGATTTGCGTGCAGAACCCCAAAATCCCAAAAATATTATTTTCTCTCCATGGGGCTGTGATAACATCCATAATGATGTGGCACAACCCGTTCGGACACTGGAGCACCCAAAGTGCATTTTTCGGCTAAAATAACCAAAATGCCCTTACTCAACCCTAGGTTGAGCGACAGTCAAACAAAGTCAAAATCCCCTCAAAAATATCACTTTTCATAGTTTTACATCAAACATGAGCTTCTTGGAGATTTTTGGCAACTTTGACCAAGTTTGACTAGGTTTGACCCGGAGTTGACTCTCGGCGGGCCCAAAAACTCTAATTTTGTTCCGATTGTCAAAATGGGTTGAAACCAATGCCATTGCAAAGACTATCAAATTATCAATCCAAAAACTATTCATGGATCAAAATCGGAGTTAGAACGACCGAGATATCATGAAAACCGGGCTAACGCACCGATTGATGCACCATTAACTTCTAGGAGCCATAACTTTTGATCTGACCGTTGGATTTTCAAGTTCCATACCTTTTTAGAAACAGGAAGTCAGGATCTTTCCAAGTATGTCAAGATCAACCTGATCAGAGGCCATTTCAAGGTGGCGGCCCTACAAGGGCCACTGCCTTGAAAAGCGCGCTAGGGCTATAAAAGGCCCCAGGCACCCCCTAGACCAAAAAAGAGATTTTCTAAGTTTTGATCTCTACCTAGACGCTGTCTGCACGTCTTTCCTCCCTTATAAACACAAAAAACTCACAAAAAACACATCAAAGCCTCTTTATTCTTCCTTTTTCACCAAAAACACAAGGTATTGTTCTTATACGCAATCTTCTTCTCCTTGGTTCTACACTTTGGATTTGGGGTTTAGGGGTGTGGATGCAGCAACACCTTGCTCCAAAAACTGATGCATTTGAGAATCCTCAAAGTGAAACTCCTGTAGCCTCTGAAGTCACTCCAATAGCACCAGAAGCAATAGCTGAATCACGTTCTCATCGTGTTCGAGGAGGGCCAACATGGATGTCAGATTATGAGGTAACCGGAATTGATCAATCTGAAGACCCACTCACTCATTTTGCTCTATTTTCAGATTGTGATCCTACAGTGTATGAAAGTGCTGTCAAAGAATCAAAATGGTGGAAGGCTATGGATGTTGAAATTGCAGCCATCAAAAAGAATGACACTTAGGAGTTATTTGATCTTCCAGAAGGGCACAAAACAATTGGTGTGAAGTGGGTTTACAAGACAAAGTCGAAGGAGAATGGTGAAGTTGACAAGTATAAGGCACGCTTGGTGGCCAAGGGCTATAAGCAAGAGTTCGATGTTAATTATAAAGAAGTCTTTGCTCCAGTTGCAAGGCATGACACAATTAGATTGGTGATTGCATTAGCAGCTCAGAACTCATGGCCTATCTTCCAGCTGGACGTGAAGTCGGCGTTCCTCAATGGAGATTTGAAGGAATTGGTATTTATCGATCAACCTCTTGGTTATGTGAAATTTGGAAATAAGCATAAAGTGTATAGACTAAAGAAGGCTCTATATGGATTAAAACAAGCCCTATGGGCTTGGTATAATCATATAGAAACTTATTTTTGAAGGAAGGATTTCAAAAATGTCCTTTTGAACATAAACTTTTCATAAAAGTTGAGGATGGAGGGAAAATGCTCATTGTTTGCTTATATGTGGATCTAATCTATACTGGAAGTAATACAGCCATGTTTGAAAGCTTTAAGAAATCCATGATGGCTGAATTTGAAATGTCTGATCTTGGCATGATGCATTACTTTCTTGGCATAGAAGTGTTGCAGTCCTCTACTGGCATTCTTATTTCTCAAAAGAAGTATGTGGGAGAAATCTTAGATAGGTTTCAGATGACGGATTGTAATCCTGTGAATACATCATCTAAGTTTGGTTTGAAGCTTAACAAGGATGATGGAGGAAAGAAGGTTAACAATACTTTTTACAAGCAGATGGTGGGGAGCTTAATGTATTTGACTGCAACAATGCCTGATATAATGCATGTTGTAAGTGTCATTAGTAGATACATGGAGTGTCCAACAGAGATTCATCTTTTGGCTTTTGGCTACAAAAAGAATTCTTAGGTACTTGCAAGGTACTAAGGAGTTTGGGATGTTCTTCAAAAAGGGAGAAAAGTCAAATTTGTTTGGCTTTACAAATAGTGATTATGCAGGAGATTTTGATGATTGAAAAAGCACATCTAGCTATGTTTTCATGTTGGGAACAAGAGCTGTTTCATGGTCATTAAAGAAGTAGCCAATCGTCACATTGTCAACCATTGAAGCTGAATTTGTTGCAGCAAAAGCTTGTACTTGTCAAGCTATTTGGCTGAAGAAGATTCTTGAAGAGCTGCAGTTCAAAGAAGATGGGCCTACTCTTATTTACGGTGACAACAGTTCAGCAATAAAGCTCTCAAAGAATCCTGTTCTACATGGTTGAAGCAAGCATATAGATGTGAAGTATCATTTCTTGAGGGATCTCACGAATGATGGAGTTATTAATTTGGTTTATTGCAGAAGTGAAGATCAAATTGCTGATATTCTAACAAAGCCTCTCAAATTTCCAGCATTTCAGAAGCTTAGGGAGCTACTTGGTGTTTACAGTTCAAAGGACTTTATCTGAGGGATGGCGCTTCAAAGTTTGAGTCTTATTAAACTGATGTTATGTGTGGAACATCAGTTTAAGGGAGGGATTGTTGAATAAATTTGTAGCAGCACGTTAGAATTTGTTGATTTGGGTTATCCTAGTCTTTAGGAGTTCAGTAGTTTGTTTTTGTCTGTTGCCTAGTTTGTAGGAGTTGTTTAGCATGATGTTTTTTTTTTTTTGATGAGAAACTGCAAACAATTCCATTAACTTGTGCCAACAATTACATCATGGTGAAGAGCATGTTCAAGAAAACAAGGAGTCTTTTCAATCCAAACTAAGAAATCAATAATGCGAAGGGCATGTTTAGCTAAAATGTGACCGGACCTATTGCCCTACCTTCCTACACGCGAAAAGGCTACCCTACAAAACTCATGAGATGCAGTCAAGGAGCTGTACACCAGTGCAGCAACAGCAGAAGGGCTACGCGATATTTCCTTAAGTGCATTGACCAGAGTTAGGGAATCAGATTCAATCACAAAATCCTGGACGAGCATATCCTTTGCAAATTGTAAACCAAGCTCTATGGCCTTAGCTTTGGCCTCAATAGCACCAAAGGGAGCTAAAATCTTCTTGTTGTAAGCCTCAATCAATCTGCCACCTTCATCCCGAATAAGAATTCCCACACCAGCCGATTTTTGAGTTGCAAAAACAACTCCATCCACATTTATCTTATAAGAGTGAGGAGGTGAAGGGGCCCAAGATGCAGGGCATTTCGCTTCTTGCATAATTGTGATTGCTTGACTGGACTGGTATTCCACCAAATAATCAAGAGCACCATGAATTACTGCCTGCACCTTTTTCTTTGCCCTACCATTCCATACCTCATTCCTATTATTCCACAGACCCCATGAGATCATGATAATCTTCTCAAACAATTCTTGATCCCACTTAGCCACCATAACCGCATGCCACAGAAGATCCATGAAAGAATTGAAATTTAAATTGAGACTCGCCGGCATAAGATTAGACAGGGACCAAATCTTTTGAGCTCTAGGACAAGACCAAAACAAGTGACCCGACTATTCCACATCTGCCTTACACTTATCATAGCAACTCTCTGACAGGACCTTCCTCTTCTCAAGAATATCCTTTGTGGGCAAGATGTTTTTACAGGCTCTCCAGGTAAAATGACGGACCTTGTGAGGGACATTAACCCACCATAAGTACTTCCAAAACTTCCTTAGACTGCTCTCATCAGATACAACCCTCGAATCAGAGCTCGATTTAATCTCTACAGAAATCTTGTACGCGCTTTTCACACTAAAGCATTCGTTAGCTGTTTGTGTCCAAACCTGCCTATTCGCAGGAAGCCTAGAACTCAAGGCGATTCCTTGTATCACTTCGGCTTCATGAGGGAGGAAAAACCTTTGGACAAGCTCCTTTTTCCGTACACCAGCCTCTGCATCTATTAGTACATCCACTGTGGCATCTTGAGGTAATTCTGAAGGAGGGGAAACAACCTTGTGAGTGGATGGGGTAGGCAGCCACTTATCTCTCCAAATCCCAATCCTACATCCATTACCCACTTGCCATCTAATATCCTTCTTTACCACCTATTGAGCAGCCAAGATACTTCTCCAAACGTAGGAGGGATTACGACCCATACTTGCATGAACAAAGTCATAGTTCGGAAAGTATCTGGCTTTGAAAACTCTATACACTAGAGTATCACTCCCCACTTGCAACTAGGGGTGGCAAATGGGCGGGTTGGGTCATAAATGGGTTGGGTATGTAATTACCCATTTATCCATTTATGACCCGTTTATATATAAATTTATTATCCATTACCCGCCCAACCCATTTAATTAGTAACCCGCCCATTTAACCCATATGACCCAAATAAATAAATAACTTGTTAAAAACTTTAAAAACAAAAATTAAAAAGTTCAAAAATCACTTTTCTTGTTCTTTCCTTTCATTTTCCCTTCACAAAATTCATTTCTCAGCAACTAAACAAACCCACAAAGAAGAAAAAAAAAAAAAAAAGACTTTTTTTTTCTCTGTTTTTTTTTTGCTTAAAAAAAATCAACTTCAAAAAAAAAAAAAAAAGAAAAAAAAGAAAAAAAAAGAAGAAGTTCAAAAATCACTTTTTCCTTCTCTTTCCTTTCATTTTCTCTGCAACAAAAGACCCATCAGATTAAAAAGATCATTTTTTTTTTCCTTTCATTTCTCAGCAACCAACCAAAGTGTTAGAGAGAGAGAGAGAGAGAGAAAGTCCCGGAGAACGTTATGCTTCTCCGACGCAATGCCGGGATTGAGAGCCAAATCGCCTTCTCGCCGATCGTGGATCGGATCGGGTACGAGAATCAGGTCAGGGAGTTGCTGATCGACAGGGAGAAGTATTTGGCGAACATCGGCCTGACCTGTCTGTGTTTGGGGAATCGAGAAAACGACGCCATTTTCGTAAATGACAACGCCGCGGTTCGAAACGGCGTCGTTGTGTGCGAAGAGTCCGTGACTTTCGGGTTCAAGTCTCCAGCTGGCCCGATTGCTTGACCCGTTAAAGGGTCCGATTAAAACCAGCTTCGCCGGAGACGAAGCTGATACACTACCTCTGTGCGCTTTCTTCTCTGCCTTCTTCGCTTTGTACCTCTGCTGCGTCAGCAGCTTCTTCTAAGCGTTCTTCGAGAGAGTTTGTTGTTGTGGTTTTGATTGTGAAAGGGAATTTTTGTTTGGTTACTGAGAAAATCTTAGGGAAAGTGTTTGGGCTTGTTTGGTTACTGAGAAAATTTGGGACAGCAAGACTAAGAGTGAGACTGAGGTTATTTAATTTAAGTTCTAGATTTTAGAAAGGTTAGTGGATATCAGTGGGTTTATTTAATATTAAATTTTAGATGGGTTTAGTGGGTATTAGTGGGTTTATCAATTTAGACCCATCTAATTAAATATCCAAATGGGTCTTTATCCATTTAACCCAAATACTCAAATGGGTTGGGTTAAGACTTATCCAAATAAGGTGGGTAATGGGCGGGTTCATGGATATGGATAAAAATTACCACCCCTACTTGCAACCTCCACCCTTGTTTAGCCAACAATGTCAAATTGAATTGTTTTAATTGTTTGAATCCCATGCCCCAACTTGCCTTCGAGGCGCACAACTTATTCTAACTAATCCAAGCCATTTTGTGCTCGTCCTTACACTGATCACATAAAAAATTCCTAATTAAGCTTGTCATTTCATCACTGAGAAAATAAGAGATTTTAAATCAACTCATGGAATACGTAGAAATGACATGTGCAACAGCTTTTATCGGTAATTCCTTCCCCGCTTTTGACAGTTTTTTCTTCCACCCAACCAACTTTTTTGCCAGCTTCTCCTTTATTTCTCTGAAAGTGTTCTTTTTGTTCCTTCCTACTAGCGACTGCGAGACACAAGTACTTCTCATGTTGTTTAATCACCTGTGCTCCAAATCTGGATTTGATCTCCTCGTTAGAGGCTTCGGCTGTATTGGGGCTGAAGAAAAGCGACGTCTTTGCACGATTAAGTTACTGGCCGGAGGATGTTTAGCATGATGTTAGTGGTGCCTATTTTTGTGTTTGTAACCGTTTGTTTTTTAGCCTATATTATGCCCATTTCCTTATCAATGAAGTAGTAGAGTTTCGGTCCAACTCTGTTTCCCTTTGTTTTAGTTTATCCTTTTTTTCTTCCATTTTACATCAAGTAGCCCAGTCGCCACATCTACAGTCTAGAGCAGTATAGCTAAAATGGGTATTTTTTATATGACTCGCTTGACTCACCTGCCCAACTCACTCAACTCGGCCGAGTCACTCTTTTTCACCACCAAGACAAACACACGCTCCCTCCGATTCCGTACTGTCCAAAGCCACACCTTCCTCACCCTCGCACGCTTTTCATCCCCACAAATCCCCAAAATTTCCATCTCGCCACCGCCTCCTACCGCAGCAAATCCCACTCTCCTCCTCCGGCGTTGGACCCCCACGCGCCCACCCGCAAACCCCACTCTGAGCAGAGGAAAGTTCTTCCGGAGGAACTATCGAGAAACGTGATGGCTCTCACGTGCGAATCTACTGCCGAGGGTGGCGTCTGCGATGTCTATTTGGTTGGCACAGTTCACGTGTCCCAGGTAATTCGCTGGATTGGTTCTTGTTTGGCCTCCGAGAAACTTCTCATTTGGTTTCTGTTTGTTTAGTGAGAAAAATCCTAAATCCATGGTAGAATTAACAAGATTTCATTAGCTTAATATAATTAGATTGTTGGCAGTTATATCTATGACATTCATGTTATATATACATTTTGTTAAAAACAAAGAGGAAGTTCTTGATACGTTTTTTTTGTTTGATTAGTAATAATATTTATTGAAAATGAAGATTACTTCTTGGTAGAATAAACAAGAGATTTCATTGATTGGTGTTGTGTTTGTAGGCTTAGTGGGGAGAATGTTGACCGCCTTTTGGTTCATTGTGAGGGGGTTTCCAAGTTGTGGAGTTTTGCTCTTATAGCTTTTGGAGTTTCCTAGATTTTCCCAAAGGAGGTATGAGATTTATTGATGGGGTGGAGGAACTGGTTGGGGAAGAATGCTTCAAATATTTGGAATTTGGTACCTTTGTGTGTTATGTGGATTATTTGGAGGGAGCATAACGGTCGCATTTTTGAGGATCAGGAACATTTGATGGATCTTGGGGATTCATATCTAGTGATTCCATTAACCTGTTTCTAGATTCTCTTCTTATTTGTACATAGCTTGCCTTTTTCTTTTGTTTTTGCATATATTTATTTGCTACTTAATTCTCCTTGCATGAAGCCTTTTTTTTTTTTGATGGCAAGGAACCCCCTCAAGGCATGGGCTAGTGGGAGTGTGGGACCACCCCTGAGGGCAAACCCTGGTGCCTACACACCCCCACTGAGCAAGCATCGGGTAAATTGTGAAATGCCTCAACTAGGAGGCAAATCATAGACTTCTGGGTTTACAGTTAGTCTAGAAACTCTACTTATTGTTGAGGCACCCAGGGTGTGGGTCCTTGCATGAAGTAGCCTTGATTAATAAAATTTTCTTACTTATCAAAAAAAAAAAAAAAAAAATCTAATTGTATTTATGATTATGTATACATTTTGTTAAAAATAAAGAGGAAGTTCTTGATTTTTTTTTTACTCATAAAAAAAAAAGTTCATTTTTTTTTTCAATAAGTTATAATAATATTGATTGAAAAAGAAGATTACTTCATGTTCATGATTATGGACACAGAATCTTAAAAAATTACAAAGAATCATAAAGAGAAACAAGAGACCAACTAAACAATAAGTTCTTGATAAGGGATCTCTTGCTTTATCATTACTGAGTAAATTGTGTAAAGATGGAACTAATGAAGAATAAGATTAATGGTGTTGTTCTTTAGTGATGTGGAGAGTGATTCATAGCTATGCTGATTTTTGTTGGTGTGGGTTACAGGAATCATGCAGAGAAGTGGAAGCTATAATCAGTTATTTGAAACCATAGGTGCTTTCTCTATTGAAACTCATATAAAACACTTGATTGATGGATGGGTCATTTAGCAGGTCAGATTAGGTGCCTGCATTGGACTTGTTTTGAAGTCTTGTTATAATGTTGAAAAATTCTTGGTTGAAATTTCTGTATGTTTGCAAATGTTTGTTTGTTGATTACAGGTTGTTTTCTTAGAACTATGCTCGAGCCGAGTGGCGGTGCTTACCCCCCCAGAATATAAAGGTCTGTGTCTTGGATCTTTTGTACTCGCTCATTTTTCTAAGATGTTTTTCCTACCTTAGAATTTTGACTTGTAGTTTTACCTGTATTTATGCCAAGAGCTTGTAGCTCATTTGGCACTTTCTAGTGTTTCCAACAAAGATGTCCAAGGTTCAAATCCCCCCCTCCCCCAACTATCAAATTATTATAAAAAAGAAAGAAAAAGTTATGCCTGTATTTAAGTTGCTCTTGTAATACCTTTTCCAGAATTATAGTGTGCATTATCTGTTAGTAAGGATTTTTATATTGCTTTAGTGATACCTTTTTTTCTCAGCGTGTTAGTGTGGTATATTTGTAGTTTTTATATAGGGTGCTATTGCTTTTGTGACTAAGAAAAAGTAAGAAGTCATTTTAAGTATTTTTTTTTTCTCGTTTTTTCAGTTGTTAATCCATCAGACAGTGAGTGTATATGTGCACGCACGCTCAGGCATGTGTGCTTGCCTGCTTGCTAGACAGTGATCACATTTGGGCTTCTTTGCCTTGATTACGTCTCTATTAGGCATGTGTACATAGTTAAACTATTCAATTCTTGAGTTCTTTTAGTTCAGGTAGAGTAACTGAAGAGACAACTTAATATTTCTCTATTGGCTGTTAATTTATTTGTTAAGTATGCCTTTATGTGTGTGTACAGCCGGCTTTATTCTTAGGCTTCAGTACAACCTGCAAGTTTCTGCATGAGCATGTACTCATTGTTTTTTCTACAGGTACCAACTATGGGAGAGATGGTAGACATGTGGAAGAAAAAGCATAACATCTTCGGAATACTTTACAGCTGGTTTCTTTCCAAGGCATGTTTCTATGTCTTGCATCTGTGTCATTCATTAACAGGGTGATTCTTGGGATGGCTTATTTTTCTTAAAACATAAGGTAGGTAAAAGTAAAGCAGTGCCTAGAAAAATTGATGCTTAATGAAAATGTACATAAGCTGGTGATGTAGGACAAATTAGGGATTTGTCTACGTTTAGTTGTGGTGGGTTTAGGGTTAGGAAAGAAGAAGAATTAGAAAGAAGTTAGGGCTGCTTAGGGGCTATGTAAACAGTATCCATGAACAGTATCCTTAAAAAAAAAGGAGGAGAAAGAAATAGAAAAGGCCAACGTGCCTATTGCTCAAAACACTCAATTTTATTAACTCATTCTACTCCTTGAATACATTGAGCACCATATATATGTATAAAAGACTTACTTGTACCAGTAGTATTAGGATTCCTAGTGGTACAAGCGCTACTATTTAACCCTAATAAATTAAACTAAAGCCCATACATAAAGACTCATAATTAAATAAGACTCATTAATAAAACCCATGGCCTATAACGATGGGCCATACCCAAAAATTGTAAAATTACTAAAATACCCTTGACTCAAGAATAACCAAATGAAATATAAAAAACTTAATTAACTACCATAGACACTTAGGCCCTGTTTGGTTTTTTTTTTTTCATCACTCTTAACTCTTCACTCAATTTTCTTCACTCAATTTTCATCACTCATAGCTCATCACTCATCACTTAAAATTTCTCAATTTTCCCAATTTTCCCCAACCCCACCGTTTGGCACATATTTTCAGCTTCTTATAACTCAAAATTTTCTACTATTTGTGGGACCCACTGCTGAGCACATGTCAGTGAGTATGGTTGGCTACCCGCCTCCCTCAACTCTTTCATTTCATTTTCTCCTTCAGTCACCATGGACCTGTTTACTCTCCCAACACAGACCCGAACCCAGCTAAGATAGAAGACGATCGGTGTAGCAGCGGCGCCAATCGGTGTTGATCCTCCACTTGTAGCGGCGGCGCCGATCGGTCTTGATCTCCCACCTTCTCAACCCAGCGCCGATCTCCTTTTTTTTTCCTTTTTTTTTTTTTCTTTCCCTTCGTCTTTCTCTGGAACAGCTGCGGCGAGGGAGGTCAGCTCGTGAAATCGTGAAGCAGTGGCGGCGAGGATCTCCCACCTTCTCAACCCAGCGCCGATCTCCTTTTTTTTTTCTTTCCCTTTGTCTTTCTCTGGAACAGCTGCGGCGAGGGAGGTCGAGCTCATGAAATCGTGAAGCAGCAGCGGCGAGGGAGAGGGTGGCAGCCACGGAGGATGTTTGTGGGTTTGTGAAATCTTGAAGCAGCGGCGGCTATGGAAATCGGTACCCATGTGTTTTTTTTTTTAATAAATTATGTTTCTGTGTTAGTGTGTATGGGTTTGATTTTCTGGGTTTGAGAAATCGGTACCCATGTGTTTTTTTTTTTTTTTTTTTTTTTAATAAATTATATTTGGTGTTTTTGTGAAGAAGAAAAGAAAGAAAAAAAATGAAGAGGAAGAAAAGTAATGAAGCGAAGTAGTGAAGGCTGAAGGCAGTTGGGAAAGCAAAGTCACAAAGTGCCGTTGGAAGACCACATGGGTCTGCTGTGATTTGATGTATCACTATTGTGGGACCCAATGACAACTCTAAAATTACACATATTGCCATTGAGTTAACAAATCTCATATCTCAAAAAAATGAAAACAAGCCCGGAGAGTTTCTTACATCTCATAACTCATATCCCAAAATTTTGGGTTTTGTTAACTGAGTTTCATCTGAAAAAATAAGCCAAACAGACTTCTACACGTGGGGCCCACCGGGTTTTGAGTTATGAGTTAACAAAACTCAGTTTTTGTGAGATATGGGATATGAGTTTCCTAAAATCCAAACAACACGTTAGGGATTGTTTGGATTTTGGGTTTCCATCACCCATAACTCTGTTTTCATCACCTATAAATCAAAATATGTGGGTCCCACAGCTAAGAAGTGTGTTTGGCATTGTTTCCAGTTTTTGTTTCCATTACTCAATTCTTTGATATTTGAGTGATGAGTTATGGAAACTGAAAACACATTCTAGGTGTTTTTAAGTTATGAAAATAGAATTATAATGGCATTTTCGTAATTAAACCCACGTTGAGAGACCCACTGTCAGACTTTTTGCCCTCTCCAACAAGGTTGTCTTTTTTTTTTTTTTTTTCTTTTTTTGTCTTTCACGCCGGTCTGGATCACCTTTCTCTATTCTCTTCTTATTCTTTTTTTTTTTTTCCTCTTTTCTTTCCTTCCCTTTTCACGTTGGTTTCTGGGTTTGGTTGCATTTTTTTTTCCATTCCTTTTCCCTGGGTTTCTGGGTTTGGGTTCCTTTTTTTTTTTTTTTTTTTTTTCAATTGGGTTTCTTCTTCTTTTTTCACGTTGGTTTCTGGGTTTCACTGGGTTTGGTTCCTTTCCATTCCTTTTATTGGAACAAATTTTGACATTCAATTTAACATCAACACCATCCAATTCATATCAAGTCAGGCCCACTTCAATTCAATCAACATCAACCTTCAATTTAACATCAAAATGCATAATCCCCTTAAGGAAATCCAAAATCCATAATCAAAAATGAAAAATCCAATATCCATACAAATCACTACGGATTGAAAGAAAAAAGAAATGACGATGTGCACGAGGTATGGCGGAGATCGACAGCGTGCTGGGTGACGATTGCCGCTGTTGATGTTGATGTTGCTATTGCTATTGTTGTGGCTGTGGTGGGTTTCGGAGTTTTTAAGGAGCGGAACGTTGTCGTTTGTCATTGTGGCTTGTAGCAGCGGCTGCGGCGGTGGTTGTTGTGACTATGGTGGTTGTAGCGGTGGTGGTTGTTGTGATTGTGGGTTGTTGTGGTTGTTGTTAGCATGGATGAAGAGAAAAGCAGAGAAAAACAGGGGAAAAATGAAGAGAAAAGCAGAGAAACACGAAGATGAGTGTCAGAGAAAGAAGACGGGAAAAAGAAGAAAAAAAGGGCAAGAGGAAAGTTTTATGACATTGGGTCCGTGAGTGGGTCCCATTTTTTTGGATTTTTTGGTTGAAAACATAACTGAGTGATATGTGCCAAACGGGTGGGTATAGGAAATTGGGGTATTTTAAGTGATGAGTGGTGAGTGATGAGTGATGAAAATTGAGTGAGTGATGAGTGATGAAAAAAAAAAAACCAAACAGCTCCTTATTCTTGGGCTTTGCCTTAGCCGTAGGCTTCCAAAGAGAATATCCTTTCTTTAAGCGTTTTGCCATTAGCTGGTGGTGAAAATAAGTTGGATTTTAAGCCTATCGAAACGCACACTCAAAAGGGGGAAAACTGGTGTCTCTATGCCTAGGTGTTTTGCACTCTTCCTCTTCATAATATTGTGTATGCAAAATTTTTAATTATTCATGCTCCTAACTTATCTATGGTTAGAGAAATTGCCAAGGGATTTCCTTTAGGGGAATTTGGATGGCTCGTCTAAATTCCATTTAGTTGATTGTAAAAAAGTTTGCCAACCAATCAAACAAGGGGAATTGGACCTCTCAAAAAAACTCAAACAAGGGGGATTGGGTATTCAGAATCTGATATATTTTAACTGTGCTTTTCTTGGTAAATGGTTGTGGTGGTTTGCTACTAAAAGGTGGGGAATTTTGGCCTGATTTTATTGCTTCAAAATATGGCAGCAGTGGGGGAGGCTGGAACTAGGGGGAATTGTCAGAAGCGCATGGGGGGAGTTTTTGGAAGCATATTCGAAGAGGGTGGGACAGCTTTGTGAGATATCTATGGTTGGAAGTAGGCAGTGGGTATTGCTATTAGTTTTTAGTGTGACTGTTGGTGTGGTGATATAAGTTTTAAGGATGAATTTCTGGATATTTTTCACCTAGCCTGAGATAAGAATGCTGTAGTAGCAGCGTACTTGAATACCAGTTCTGGGAATATTTTTTGGGATGTTCATCTCACCAGGCCTTGCCAAGATTATCAAGTGGAGACCTTGGTGCTTTTCCTAGAGAAGCTGTATTCTGTCAAGCTTGGAAATGTGGGTGAGAATTGCTCAAGATGGAGCCTTACTAAACGTGGGATCTTTGAGGTTAAGTCGTATTATAAGGCATTGTCCTCTCAGCATCTCACAAGTTTCCCATGGAAGAGTATTTGGAAGGCCTTGGTTCCGAGTAAAGTGTCTTTCTTTGTGTGGACAATTGCTAAGGGAAGATTCTAACCTTAGCTAACCTCCCTAAGAGGGGGTATGCGTGGTGGATTGGTGTTGTATGTGCAAACGAAGTGGTGAGTGTGTAGATCATTTACTAATTTATTGATGTTTTGCCTATGAAATCTGGTCCATGGTGTTTGGTATATTTGGGCTCGCATGGGTAATTCCTCAAAATGTCTTGGCTTTAATGGAGTGTTGGAAGGGGATTTTGGTAGGCATCGTTGTGCGGTTGTTTGGGGGTGCTATTCCTCAATGTTTGATGTGGATTATTTGGAGAGAACAAAACCATCTAATTTTGATGGGTTCGAGTCTTCACCTTCAGAACTAAAGTTGTTATTGCTCTGGACCTTGTATGACCAGATGACTGCTAGGCATTGTTGTGCGGTTGTTTGGGGGTGCTATTCCTCTATGTTTGATGTGGATTATTTGGAGAGAACAAAACCATCTAATTTTGATGGGTTCGAGTCTTCACCTTCAGAACTAAAGTTGTTATTGCTCCGGACCTTGTATGACCAGATGACTACTAGGAGTAGTCATTCTTGTTCTAATTTGTTGGAATTTTTAGACTTATGTAATCTGTCTTGATCTTCTACCCTCTGTTCATTCTGTCTATTGTGGATGTAGATTTTATTTTCTCTTATCAATAAAACTTTCCATTTACTTATGAATAAATAAAAAAACAAAAGAACTTATATTCATGATTTTCTATTAGGTTGCTTGTAATCTTGGGGTTTGTCCTGGTACTGAGTTTCGTGTTGCATATGAAGAAGCAATGAAATATGGTGCCAGGGTGATTCTTGGGGACCGTCCAGTGCAGGTAAGATATGATTTTTTTTTTTTGGTTGATTGGAATTGTAATCAGTGTGGTCCATGGATCATGTGTGTATTTCAACCCACCCTAAAATTCCTGCCTCCATTCTTTACTTTCTTTTTTCTTTTTCTTCCATAATCTTACTTTGGTGCATTTAATTCGTTATCAACCAAGGTCCCAACCCCACCCCCACTCTACCCCTTTGTATCAAACTCCTGTTTTATCCCTGCCATATTCCACTCCTTGGATGAATAAAATATACATTACTCACAAGTGTTTCAACTGGTGATATTGTTAATATCTAATTTTGTTTGAGTACATTGCTATTCTGAGGGCCAAGAATGTTTCGATACTCTCTATGAGAGAGAAATAAGTGGTAATATCCATGAAAACCTCAAAACCAGTCATGAGATTTAATGATAACTATGTCAGTACACTTTCTTCTTATTACGTGCTGTGCTCCTTGTATGAATAGCTTGTTCCACAACCAACCTAGGGCTGTATATAAGTGTGTCCTGTTGTCATAAACATATAGTCAACAAAGTTGTTATCAGGTTGAATATTATTGGTGGATTGCTTCTATTATTGCCTTTTGCAAAATTTATGGCTTTTCTAAAAATTTAGTTTCAAGTGATTATTATGTTATTTATTATTGGTGCTCTCCCAGTTTCTATAGCTTCTTCAACGTTGTGTTCTCATCTCTGTAAAAAAATATAAAAATAACGTTCTGTTCTCATCCACCTAAACTTGCTATTCATTTGGCTTTTGGAGTCGGGCCTTATTTTGTCGATAACTTTTCTTACATGTTGAAAGTTTATTGGAGGATGACTTCTATTTTCGCTTTTGCAATTATGCTGGTGCCTCCCTTTGTAAAAAGCAAGGTAGAGGATGAGGTCGTGGATTCAAGGACCACTGTGCATGTGTAACTTACCAGTAGCAATAAAAAAAAAAGGGGGTTATTCTGTAGCATCCCTAGTGCACCGCCTGTGTACATTGTAGTGTGCTCTTTTTCAATCTTCAATAGAAGTTTTTTAAGTACCTATGAAAAAAAAGGTTATTTGAATCTTCGCAGTATAAGAATTGTCTATCTTCAATCTAATGCACTTTTATGTTGAAGCTTGATTAACACCTCCCTGCCCTCTTTCTTTTTACAATTTAAGGACTACCTTATTATAACGTTGATTTTGATTGAAGCAGATTACAATACAGAGGACTTGGGCAAAAATGCCATTGTGGCACAAGATAAAACTACTATTCTTCTTACTTTTTCATGCCGTATTTTTACCAAGCCCTAAGGATCTTAAAAAAATGGTAAGCTTTCTTATATTCATAATTTATCATCACTACTAGGATTCCTATTTTCATATTTTATGGCCATTTGTAGGAATACCAAATGGTATGTATCTATATGAATTTAGAAATTCATTTTTTTGTTGCTGAATTTAGTTAATTGTAATTTTCTCTTATCTTCAGCTGAAGGAAATGGATTGCTTTGACGTGCTAACCCTATTGAATCAAGAGATGAGCAAGGAGTTCCCAACCCTAATGGAAACCCTTGTACATGAGCGAGATCGGTGAGTATCTTTTGGCTTCATATATGTTTTGAAGCTTAGTGTTTTTATGTCAAAAGATGATCCCATATCATTTTTTTTTAGTGCTAGTGACTTTATGAAAGATAGAAAGAAAAATTGAAGCTATTGTGAATAGCATTGTTGTTTCCTCCTCCATGATAAATATACTTTTGGAAAAGTACCCAAGTAAATAGGTAGCTTGAAATATTGCAAATTTTGTCGCTCATGACTGAAGAAATTCTGCAATTTGCACCTAATATGAATATTGAGTTATATTATCTGTTAGTTTTTTTCCCTCTCTTCTTTATGGCTCCGGCTTTTATGTTTGATTCTGCATCTGTTATTGCATTTACTGGACAAAAATAGTATAAAAGGAATGTTCAGAAAGATTCTTAGCATGGATAGGATAACAGACACTGATGTGTATCTGACGCCTATACTTCTTGTCTGCAGATCTTTTGAGAGAGAGAGTGTCAACTCAAGTGGCTCGATCTCTATCTGCAGATCTAGACAAAATTCAATTTTATTTTATTTTTTACTTATCGCAAAAATAGATACTGATTTACAGTTTTTGACAGTGGCTCCTAAGCCTTGTATCTAGAGGTAAGAGTTGGGACTTGGGATGGGGTAAATTACCTCTCTGATTTGGACCTTACTAAGCAAATAATAAGTAATATACGTTCAAATTTTCCCTGGTCCTTTACTTCCATATATTATGGGTAACGCAGGAGATATCTCTAAAGTGTAGTCTAAAGACTCTAAACACAGGTTTCTTCTTGATCGTCAATCTGTTTATATTCATATAATGGGACATTCTCTTTTTAAAGTCTTTAATTTTGGAGGGCTTCACCTAATTCTACAGTTTAATTTTTTTTAATTCCTAATTTTTTTCTGCTTGATTAGTCTATATGTTCTCATTCTACATCTGTTCCAAAATTTTAAGTCAACTACTGGTCCCAGTCCCACTAGTTTGAGAAAGCTCATTGTTAGAAGCTTGTATGATTTGGAGCAGATGCCTGGATTTTAATTTGCTTTCTTTCTTTTCTCATATTTTTGTTGTTCCCCTACGTTCATCTATTCTTTATTTCCTGCTTATTGGCTTTGGCTTCATTTTTTACGCTGTTTCTGAAATCGTTGAAAATCATAGAGTGCATAGCCTAGAAACTGAAATTGTAAGTCAGTTACAAGCTGTTGATTGTTCCCCATAAATGATAATATTCTGTTGCTTCAAATTTGGTTGCAGAATATATAAATATGGATGGGGGACAACTTTCTAATTATAATATATATATATATATATATGACAGGATGTATACTTAACACCATTTTATTGTTATGAATTTGGTGGACTTAAATTGATGCATTTATTTTTCATTGTATTGATTTTCAATATATTCTCTAGGATTGTCTTTTCTTTTTGGGGTTGTTAATCTTCTTGTGTTTCTAGTTATATGTCATCTACATTACTGAAAATTGCTAGCAAGCATAGTTCAGTGGTAGCAGTTGTTGGAAAGGGACATCTGCTAGGAATCAAGAAACATTGGATGCAGCCTGTTGTGGTTAGTGAACTTTTTCTAGCATATAAAATTAATACACCCTATAGACCAATCCATAAGCACTGAAGAATGTTAAAAATACTTGTAGAGACACCATTCAGTTGGTTCCCCTTTATAGATCTTCATCCTTAAAGGCACCAGATTGCCCTCTGAATTATCTTTTGCTTTTCCGTAAATGGTTTTGTTCCTTTTGGATAAGATTCTCTATTATACAATGTCAGACTTTCAAGCTTGAGAGTATATTCCCCGTTTCTGCAGGTGAATGATCTTATGGGAATTCCTTCGCCAAAAGCTGCTGCTGCTGTGAAGATTCTCAAATCTCTTGGTGTTGCAGTTGCAGGGGTGGCCATAATATCGGGCATCTATCTTGCTATTAAGAAATAAGCTTCATCAGATTTTCTTCTATGCAGACATGGTTGTAAGTGGGCAATTGCCTTGGAGTGTAACGTGGAAGGCTAGTTTGCAGGAAGTGATTCATAATTATTGGAAAATCATGTGAGCAGCACATGAGGCACTGGGTTTGAAAGTTTGTTGTGCCAGGTAGCTAGCGACTGGGTCGCGAGTATGCCAGCGAGTCGCTAGGCACATTGACAACTGTTTTTTTGTGCCTCTTACCGTCTTTTTTTCACACTACACATACCTTTACTACTCACGAAATTGTAAGAAGAATTTCAGAGAGAACTCTAGAAATTCATTTGAGAGTTTGTGATTGTCATTCTTCAATCATCTACACATTTTTCTTACTTTTCTTCACTCTATTCTCTCTCAGTTTCCATATCCTATGATTAGCCCCCGTGCAATCTACACACATTATGAGTGTTGAGAGATGTTTTGGAGCAATTGAGAAGCATTGGGTTCATACCAATATTTGGAAGATGCAATTGGGTTCAATTACGGGATTTGGAAAGCTAGAAAAGACAAGACTCTGTGAAGTCCGTAAATAGCTTAAGCTTGGAGGGCTCTATTACTTTGGGTAGTTTAGGCTTGTAGGGTCTTTGTATATGTATGTACTCTGACTGATTTGCTAGTGGATTATTTCAGCTTGTCAGACTGCATAGAGGTTTTTCTGCTAGGGTCTTGATAGGAGTTTTACTATTGTACCAATTAGCTTGAAGGGCTAGTTAGTAATGAGTTGTAACAGCTGTGTGGTCGGTTAGTTAGTTAGTTGAGGAACTATAACCGATTGTATAATAGAATCCACAACTGTACCAATGTATGGCAGATAGCTCAACTATAAGAGGGATATGGATTGTAAAAAAGGACATTGAAGAATGATATGCAATTTCCTTCTCTTTGCTCTCTCTATTCTCTTATCTGTTCTACTGTAATAATAGGCTTAGTTCCCTCAAAGAACTACCATAGATTCATGTTACTTGATTAAGAACTATTGAGTTCTTATCATTTGGTATTGAAGCCACTTTCCTGCCACCATAATAAGAACCAGATCAATTTTCCAAATTAATGACAAGATTGCTTACATTGAAGTGAGTGTATACCTACACCAAAATTCTAGAATCTCTCCAAACATATTTCGTAGGAAATTCAAGCCCAGAACCTGTCCAAGTTTTGGAATCTACAACAAAATCAATTTCATTGTTGAGCAAAAACTTCCTTCATGAACCTAATTTTGGAACTAAGAGAACCAAGCCATGAAGCTTCCTATGTTTAATGGAAAATTTCCTTACAGTTAGATTTACCATGCAAATAATTTTTCACCTATCATAGAACTCCTTGGTACCACAAGATCTTTACAGCTTCTTAGTATGTGGAAGGAGAAGATTTAATATGGTTCCAAAAATTTGAAGACGTTGGTCACTTCATCGATTGGGGGACTTTTGTGGAAGCTTTTCTCACAAGATATCCACATCATACGTTGGTTCTATGAAGGGAATTATCAAGTATAAACCAATTTCATGTATGGGTGCACTTTCGAGGGCTCGTGACCATGAAGTGCAACAACCAATGGATACATGGAAACTCTTGGAAAGTTTGCAGCAACAATTGACGCAACTCTTGAAAAAATTCAGTTTAGAAACACCATTAAGGATTCAAGAGACAACAACCCAAGTTTCAGCAACTTTTAAGACCATGACTGAAGAACCATCAAAGAAGCAAGAGTCACAAAATCAATTCATAGAAATAACCAAAGATGAAAGAATGGAGAAGTTAGAAGGTGTGACTAAACAAGAGTAAAGGACTTTAGAGTCCATTGACCAGGTTTCCAAGGATCAATCCAAGTCAAGGAATTGAAAGAAATAGAATTGCTAACATGAAAAAAAAAAAAAAAAAAAAAAAAAAAAGCATGATCAAAATCTTAACTGTTGGGTGATTTAGAGACTCAAAAGTCTTTGCCTAGAGCTAAGGTAGATTTTTCTTGGGAAGGCACAACATCATGGCATATGCAAGTGGTTGAAGAAGTGTACATCACCAAGGTAATCAAGTTATCCTTAAGGTATTGGGCAATTAGAAGATCACCCATGGGGTGTCTTTGTTTGGAGGTAAAATAGGGATGAAGAAAAACTTTAGAGAGAAAATGAATTTGTGTGTTGTTTGGTTGGGAGGAAGGGAAAGAAAACTTTTGTGTGGGGCCCAGACATTTTCCACTCGAGCCCACAAAAACTTTTCTCTCCAAAATGGAGAGAAAAATAGGGGAGAAAATGTTGAGGCCTACTGTCTGACAAAAATACCCTCACTTTTTATTACTCTCACCTACCCCTCTCACTTTCCCATGTCCAGTGACCTATCAACCTTATTGCCTCTTCATCTTTATCTCTCAGCATCTTCACAACAACTTGAAATCTAGGTAATCTTTTTTTTTTTAATGTCTTCCCAGTTAACGCATAATCAATTTTTGTTGCCCATAAATTTTAAATTATATATAATAATAAAGAAAAGTAATATAAATTTATATATATTTGTGTTAATTTTTATATTATTTAATGAGTGTAAATATATCTATTTCTATATATTATATAAAAGGACAGAATAGTCAATTTATATAAACTACATTTTTCATCCTCCCTTTTTTTTTTCTCTCCAATCAAACAAAAGAGTTTTCCATCCTCCCACCTTTCCACCCCTCCAACCAAAAACACATGAGGGAAAACCAAATCTTTTCCATTCTTTCACTTTTCCATCCTCCCACTTTTCCACTTCTCCAACTAAATGGACCCTTGATGTACAAGGAGGCTGTTTGTACCAGTTACATAGCAATTGCATTACTTGCAATTATGGTTGCATATTAGTACAAATTTGAGGCCATTTAGGAAAATAGTTGGTGTCAATACTCTTACCTTCACCTTGTAGGCAAGTTGTTTTAAAGGGAGATGGAATGATGGTTGAGGTTGTAACAAAATTATTCTTCACCTAATTCCCTTGAAGAACTACCATGGCTAATTTTGTTGCTTGATGAAGAACTACTGAGTTCTTATCAGTTCTCCTTTTTTAATAAGACATCGCATGTTATTTTGTGTTCGCATTCTCTTTCCCCTACTCCTTATGGTTTTAATTGATTGTCAATTATGTTTATCTATGCACATATTGATACTTTCAGTTGATTAATTTGCTAATCACGTATATTCCACATTAACTAAGTGTTGCTTAAAATTAATCAAGTCGTAATTAAAATTTGGATAGCCTTTGACCTAATGGCTCTAGCATAGCCTTTGACCCATTCTCCATTGTTGTTTCGGATCAACCCTTCACCCCTTACCAACCAAGGATTACCAAGTAAAGATCCGTCTGAATTCAATTTATACTAGTTCATAAGAAGTCGAAACCATTTGACTTTGATCATGGTACGAGAGGAAGGAAGCTTTCCACTAATGTTGATATAGGCAAATTTAATAGCTTTTTTTAACGTCTCTATCTTCAAATTTCTTTGTAACCAAATGACACTATTTTTGTGGAGCCATAAAGGCCAAATTGCCCCTTGTTGATTTTCAAGGTAGGGGATGTCTTAGAGTTGCAACAATTTAACCACAACCAATCCATAGAACTAGCTCCATAAAACAATGAAGCTTGCATAAGGGGGTGTGAGGGATTTCACAATTATCTCTAATACCAATAGGCTTGATCAGTGATCGAATGCTATAAAAGATTTGTGCCCCCTCATTCTTCACCAATTGGTTGTTAGATGGATTGGTAAGGCACACGATCCGACTAGTGGTATCAGAGTCCGATCATAGGTTCGAGTTGTTGGAGTCGCATTGTGAGGGAGGGATTGTAAGGGATTTCACAATTCGCTCAAATACCAATGGGCACACGGTCCGACAGGGGGGAAGAGTTCCGAAAACACTGAGCAAAATTGCAGTCTCCCATGACATGAATTATAGATTCAGGAGCTTCAATACAAAGCGGGCAAATGGAAGGGATATCCAATCCCCTAGTAGCAAGGATAGCGCGAGCAGTTAGTTCTTAACAGGTACATCAAGGGTGATCTTCCAATTGCCCAATACCTTGTGAACAACTTAATTATCTAGGCAATGTACTCTTCTTCAACCACTAGTATACGCCATGATCTTGTGCCTTCCCAACAAAATAAGGCAAAACCCCATTCTTTCTAATAACCACTTGAAATGCTTGGGGAATATTAACGATGGAATTAGAGCATTCTACAAGGTTAAAAAAATGCTGAAATTGGGGTGACAATCTTGGTTTTTAGAATTGTAGAACAAAGTTTCCCTCGGTTGTTTTTAACCGTTTTAAGAATGTTTTATGTTTTACTAATAAAAAATGATGAAATAGATGACCTGTAATTATCCGGTTTTCATATATCTTTCTTGCATAACTTTGCATTCTCTACCTCAGAAAATTGATTCCATTTCTGTCATATGTAATTTTTTTTTACAGATTTTACCAATAATTTACATTCTCTACCTCAGAAAATTGACTTCATTTCTGTCATATGTTATTTTTTTTTTGGATTTTAACAACTACATTGGTCGTTCAAAAACAGAGATTCAGATTTCAAAAACTCACTTAGCACGAGTGCGACTTTAAAAACTATAAAATGGTCTTTCATTTGAATTAAAACGGAAAAACATACTAAACTTTTAGCTGACAATCGTATACATAATGAAGTTAAAAGATTAATTTCAAATAATTATCATTCAAGATATAATTAAACATTTGAATATTAAAAGAAATTCTTTTAACAAGTTCTTCTCAAAAAACAAATAAGTCCCAAGCTTAAAATATATTTCAATTATTTGTTTTAAGATACAAAACAAAAAATTTACTCCAAATTGTTTTAATTCCATGTTTGATTTTGATTATTACTTGGTTTTCGTTCAAGTTTCATGACTCTGGTCTTGAATTTTGAGAAAGAACGCTAGTGGTTCCACTCTTGAAAATCAAGGTATCCGCTAAGTTAACATGTAACCAAAGATTACGTATAAATCAAATGACCTTTGAATCCCATTAAAAGCTTCATCATAACTTATCTTAATCTGAGAAAGTAAAGATTCTATGTAATAAATGTATGAGGTGTTTCCAGGATCACATGGGATTGAAGAACCATTGATCAGGATAGCCACAATTTAATATAGCGCCCGAGCCATTACATCAAGAGGAACTATATTTATCCTCCAGAATTGGTAATGGGCGCAAATTGATATCCATTCACATATCATTTTCCAAATAACTCAAAATTGCATAAATAATCTATTCTCATTCAAACCTTTAAAGATTCGATTAAACACACACACACATACATATATGGTACACAATTGCATAAATTGAGCAATGAATTTGTTGGGACTAGAGCTCAGTGGAAGGAGAAGTCGTTTTAATAAAATGAGCTCACGGCGAGGCCTTTTTGGGTCTCGTCCACTGCCCAAAACACTATCCAAGTGTTTAATCTCATCATAGCAACCAAGTCCCACCAACCAAATTTAACTTTTAATAGGAAAAAAAAAAAAAAAAAGTGAGGGGGCTTCAGTGTGTGTAACATTCAGATCATCGAAATAAATCTCTCACCGAAATCCGCTAAGATAATGAAGTTATCATCATTAGCCCAATTCAAAAAATCATGCATCTTTTATACACAAATATTAAAAAAAAAAAATTTAAAAACCAAAAAAAAATAAAGAGAAATAGAGGAGGTAATGTGCTCAGACAGCCAAGGGTTTGTAATCAGAATATGGGAAGAAGAACCCAGATCAGAAACTCTAGTCCACAAATAGCCTCATCACCGCACACTTCAAACAAACACAGACAGAGACACAGACATATTCATATAAGAAGACCAAAATTAAAAAAATTTAAAAAAAAATAGAAAGAGCAAAGCTAAAACCTAAAAACCTGAAGATGATGGAGTCTTTGAAGAATCCTTGGAACCCTAGTAAGGTGAGATGAGAGAGAGAGAGAGAGAGAGAGAGAGGCAGAAGATGATGTTATGAAAGAGATTTCTCGTGTCTAATATATAGGAAGCGCTGAAGCGGCTATGTTAGAAATTAGGGTTTGTGGAGTTTAAGATATGTTTTGGGTTTTGGGTCTTGGGCCTGGCTGTGCTGTAGTTTCTACTTCCGACTTCCTCGGCGGCTGATAAGTGATAAGAAATGGTTGGACTTTTAGATAGGGCTCCGATATTGTAGGACTGGGCTTGTTTGGGTACTTGGGCCTAGAAATTCATGCAGCACAAACGTACCAAACCCAGCCCATTGTCAGCTCTAAGGTTTTTTTTTTTTTTTAATAAATAATGAAGATTTGTCCAAGACTTTTATGTGGCGTTTGGTACGGGGTAATGTTTTAGAATTTTTAGGAATGTTTAAAGATTCTCATGTTTGGTTGCAAATCACACTAGAAAATCAGACGCTAGGAGAATCTGGATTCCTCTTTTAACCCCCTTTCAATAGGAATGCAGATTCCATTTAAAATAGGTAGGTATCCAAATTCCCAAGATTAAAAGAAATTTTATTTTTTATAAATTGATAATTTTAGCATTTTTTTTCCTTATCATTTAAGCAATTGAGATAAAATATAAAACAAATCTTCAATATCTTTTCCTCTATCTTTATCTCTTCCCATCAAAACAACATAAACAGGATAGACAACTCTGTTGATAAATTCATCTTTTCTTCTTTTAAACTATAGTTTTAATGAATTTGTCATAATTTATAATTTATATTTTGTTTTTCATTATTTATTTAGAGGAAGATTATTATTATTTTTTTTAAAAAGTCTTATATTGGATTTACAAATCTAAGGATAGAATGGGAAAAATAAATAATTCAGTTAAGATACCTAGAAATAAACTAGACATTATAATCTCACATTCTTAGGAATCTTATTAGATTCTCAATTAAACCAAACATATGAATAGTTACATTCTTAGGTATTCAGATTGCAAGGCATCACATTCACAGGAATCTGGATGTAAGGAGTAATATGGATTCCCCCTTACTAAATGTCACCTTAGGCTTTAGCCAGGCTATTCAACTGTATTCATTTGACACCTTGTAAACCCCCTAAATTGATAATGTGGTGTATGGAACTTGAAGCCCCTGAGTTTATAACGTATTCTTCAAATCCATTGAACCTATTACTTGGGTGTCTCTAAAGTGACTTTAACTCTACAGTTTCAATTTTATTTATTTATTTATTTATAAAAGGTGAAGTCCTTACAATTTCAAGTTACAACTTTACAACCATTGTTCATTGTTGTAACTCAAACAATCAAAGTATAGCCTTTATTTTTTGGATAATCAATCAAAAGTAGGGTTATAAATGAGCCGAGCCTTTTCAAGTTATGCATGCTCGAGTTCAACTCATTAATAAATGTCAAGTGTTCAAGTTTAAACTCGATAGAAAGCCCAAAAGCCTAAGCTCAAATTGACTTGGCTTGATTCATTATTTGAGCTCAATATCAAAGCTCAAACTCGAGTTTAATATCAAGTTTTAAGCTCAATATCCACTATTTAACCCAATACATTATCAAGTGCTTAAATTTCCAAAAATAAAGTAAACAAAAACAACGTACTTTTCAAATTACAAAGCTAAGCTACTATTAAAAAAAAAAAAAAAGTAACCAACAAGATTTTGTCAAGGGGAAAATTGATGCCTTTGAATAAAATATAGGGAAGCCAAGCCGAAACTCAACGACGGGCTTTTGAGATGATGCCCAAAGGCTTTCGGTGTGGTGATAAGCCTATCCAAGTAAGAAATAAAGGCTGCACCTTGACAAAATAGCAACAAAAGCCCAATAAAAATGCTTCACAATAGTTAATTAGTATATTAGTGGTCCTGTTTTGATAATACAAGAAAAATAAATTCTCTAGCGGTAGGGTGAAATTATACTTAAAGTCCAGCAGTCCATTAAAAAATAGATTTAAGAAAGTGTTCACTTCTGGAATTCCTTGTGTGTCTTTGTCAGGGGGATCTATTGTACTTTCAGTCATCATTACGTCAATATGAGGGAAGAATTCCATTGTTACAAATACATTATATCCTTCAATAGTAAAACAAAAGGTAAAAATTAAAGGTTCCATGGTGAGAAGAAAGGGGTTAATTGGCATGGTGTAGAGGGAGAGAGAGATTCTAGCTCAGTGCAGCAAATATTGAACTAAGATTCTTGGAATATATCTATATGTGTGTGTGTGTGACGTGAGTGGGGTAGTGTAGGCTATTTTTGAGTGAGTGGTATGTAAGCTTGTGGTGGTATGACTGATTAGCAAGCATTTATGGGCTTAGAATATGCAGAAAAAGAAAAGGGAATGTCTGAGGCTAAGTGAGTGTGAGCTAAAGGGAATGATTTATGAGCTTAGGGAAAGTTAAACCACAAGAAAAGTGACAAGAATAACAGAAATTTCATAGGAGTTGGTGTGTGTTTTGTGGGTTGGTGTACTTACCCTTTTATAGTGGAGTTTAGGAAGGTATTAATTAACAAAAGTCCAAAACGTAGGACTGACCAGGAGACAGAATAGCAGACTTAATTATCCTAGGATTTGGTCATAAATGGGAGATTTGCTTTTGGTGCTACTTTGCTACTTTGGGTAATATGACACACAGTGAGTATTTGGGGTAATATTGCATTAAATGTTAAGATTTCTGAAGCTGAGTTTAACCAATAGAATTAAGGCAGGTATTAAGGAGGAATCCTAGTGCTGCAACTGAGATTTGGCCCTATGAAGTAGGATTTAACACCCCAAGCCAAGTGTCAAAGTTTAAGCCCACTTCAGAGGGTTTTGCTGGAGATCCCTTTATGCCCTCCAAACCACATGTTCTCAAATTTTTCCCCTTTAGGATTCATGGGTTTTGCACATGAACCATTTCTTGAACATTTTTGACATTTATAGCATTGATTTGTTGAGATTTGGATAACTTGGTTTTAGTTTCCTTTTTGCTGGAGATATATTCTTAAGGGAAATGATAAAATTCCATCACCCATTAGACTTCAGCTGCTATTACAACCTTTGGGCACTGTTCACGTCAGGTAGAGTGTGACAGAAAGTTGATGGGACAACCCCTAGTTTATTCTCAAAGACTTGGTTCTCTTGTAGAGGCCTCCAGCTAGACCTTGGCCAGGGATGAACAAGATGGAGACTGTTTGTCTAGTCCTTTGCCTTTGCTAGAGTTCTTTGGATCAAGCTTGCTCATGTAGGCTGAACCCTTTGGGCTGGGTTGTGTTCATCTCCTTTTTTACTTGGACTTGTCCTCCTTTTATAGCATATTTGGATCAACAAAAATGACACATTGCCATGGGTTTTCATCCCTCATGGACTCTTATTATTAGTAAATATTTTGGGGTTTTGATGAATATTTGTAATGGGACTTTGGGCAATGAGTTGTAATATTTAAAATCACATTATAAGCTTAATTACTTCAAAATACTTTTGTAAATAACATTTACTATTTTTGAAATGATGAATTCCATATCATAACTAATGTTTATGGTTTCTGATAATCACGTTATGATTTAAATGGTGAATAGTTACCATGAACATTGAAAATAAATATTTATGAATGTTGTGACATAAATAGTGACCACGGGTTCTATATAAATTCCATTGGTTTATAGTATGAGATAAATATCATAGTTTTAAGATAAATGACTTTCCATAAGATTATAATAATGTTTAAGAAATTGAAGCATTGTTCATCATTTTTAAGTGAAATAATTATGAGATGGTATTTTTTGCCAAGTGCTAATAATCTTGGGCTGTTGATAAAATAGTGCCAACGTAAATTGGGTTTTTGATATTGCCAGTGAGAACTAAACTTTTTGATATTGCCAGTAAGAACTAAGCTTTTTGATGTTGCTAGCGAGAACTGGGCTTTTATATTGCTAGTGAGAGCTGGGCTTTTTTGATGTTGCCAGTGAGAACTGGGCTTTTTGATGTTGTCAGTGAAAATTGTGCTTTTTTTGATGTTGCCAATGGGAACTGGGCTTTTAGATGTTGCTAGTGAGAATTGAGTTTTATTTATTTATTTTTTATTTATTTATTTTTAATGTTGCCAATGAGAATTGGGTTTTTTTGATGTTGCTAGTGAGAAGTGGGCTTTTTGATAAATAATTTGCCATGAGATTAAATCATGGGTTTGATTATGGATTTGAATTCCATTGATAAAATTGTTTTGCCATGTATTTGAATCATGAGCTTTTCAAATATTGCTAGGTGCAAAAGTTCTTGGGTTTTAGAAAAGGAATGATATTTTAACTTGCTCAGTAAAATAAATAATTTGGGATTAGACTTTACAAAAATATTGGGTCTTATGGTGCTTTATATTTGTAGCCCAATTTTGTGATGGAAAGAAGAATGGTTGTGGGCTAGCATAATAATAGTAAAAAAATATTTAGGGAAGCCCAATAATTTGTGGGTGATGTTTGAAAATAAATAAGTGTTATTTAAATAATATTAGGTGTAAAAAATGTACCTTAACAGATGTCTATGACTTTTGCATAAATTTCAAGAAATTTAAACCAAAAGTAAAGTTACAAAGAGATTTGCTCAAGCAAACCAAAAATGAGGCCACCATGAATTTTGCCCATATCTCCACCATGAGCAACTGAGAGAGAGAACCACTGAGTGCTACAACATCTCTTACTAACCAAGTCGAAGCTCGAGTGCTCGACCAACTTCACAAACTAGATTGGAGCTCCACCACCTCCACAAACTAGATCAAAGCACCTTGCATCACCACTATACCACCATGTTGCTAATTTGATCAATTCTTTTGAGAGAGAGAGAGAGATAGTTTTGGACTTAGTAGAAATTAGATTTTGATGGAAGGGGAGTCTTTTTTTTTTTTTTTTACTGAAAGAAAAATAACTAAAGAGTCAGTCAACTTAAGGAAAGCCCAAGGGATATGATGAAATGCTGAATGGGAAAGGACCACACTTGGCCCACTTGAATTAAAAAAGAAAATTTGTAATTAAAGTGGTGCCTAATAAGTTTAGAGAGAATGAGAAATTTAATTTAATGGGTAGTGATCTCATGTGGGAATTGAGATATATGTGTGTGTGTGTGTGTGTAATGAATTTATTTATCATAGTAAACACATATCAAGCTTTTTATCAAGTCTATAAACGATCTTAAGCTTTGCTTGTTTTGTATCGAGCCCTATTGTTCACATATAATTTTTTTGCTCGAACTCAACTTGTTTATTTTAAAACTAAGACTCAAGTTTGATTTGTTTATAAAAAAAAAAAAAAAAAAAAAAAAAAAAAAAAAAAAAAAAAACATGAATGAGTTTTTTATTGAATCGAGCTCAAATTATTCATGAATAGCTTGGTTCACTTATGACCCTAATCAAACCAGACACATTTTTGCACCTTCCCTTGTGACAATGACACTAGTGAAAAAGTTATAGATGCTGACGAGTCTCATCTCACCCAAATTTTCTCTTGAAGCCTATTAATTTTTTATTTTTATTTATTTATTATTATTATTATATTTTGGATAGGTCTTGGAGCCTATTAATGATTGAACTAGATGAGTGGATAGCCGGGAGGCCCAGTTATTGTGCAGCCTAAGCTGAAAATGACCATGGACCGAAGAAACAGATGAAAAAAAAAGTACAGTTCATATGAAGTTTAAGGCTTTTAAATCAGCTCAAGCCCAGACATGTCTTCGGCTTGGGCCTAGTATATAGATAAAACCAAAATTTTTCTTTAAGGATCCAAAACTTGTTAAAAAATATTACCCATTCAGGAATTTAAAAATATCTTAAATTTTAAAAATAAATAAATACATGAAAAATAAAATTAGCATATATTAAGTATTAACAAAATATCAATAAAAAAACATAAAAAATGGTTTTCTTGATACATTTCAACTCATTATATATAATTATTCAAAATGAAACTCAATGTTCTTTTAAATCCCTCTATTATTAACTTTATACTAAACTTCATAGAATTTTTTTTTTCATTATACAAGATTAAAGATCCCGATCGAAAATCATTTTTCATTTTGTTGTGAAACATAATTTTGATGATATTTATGATTGAATGCATATTCAATAGTTATGGTATGAATTGAAATAGTAAGTTCAAATATAACCACTCCATAAAAAAGTTGGTAGTCTAGTAATTTTCTAGCTTGTACCAACTAATGGCACAATTAAAAAAAAAAAAATTGAATGTTGAATTATATTATACTCATAACGGTGAAGTTTTATTTTCAATAATAATTTTCATGATATGTGAAGTCTTATAGATAAAACTTATTTAATTACTAATAGAAAAATATCATCGACTTTAAAAGATTCATATGATTTTGCCAAGAGTTTTGTAGTTCAACTGACACATCTTTACACATAAAGTGTTTGGAGGATTTTAGAGAAAAGCGGTCTCAAAAAAGATTCATGTGACCATTGAGGATTCAAAGTTAAGCTAAAAGTAATCTCTAATAATTAACGATGCTTAATTGGTTGAGCTAAAAATAATATATCTGTAGGGACCCGTTTCGGGCGATCCCCGTACAATAAATTTGTAGAGAGTGGATAGAAGGACTAGGCACTAGCAAGAAAGACAACAATTGACGTGGGTTTATAAGATCAAGAACTGGAATTTGACTAAGTGTTCTAAGGAAAAGTTCATCCTCGACCTAGTCCGAGGAGCTCTTCCCTTAGAACTAATGAATACAAGAGTCGCCTTAGAATAACCCAAAAACCCTTGAATCCCCAGTTGAAGGGCCAACCCCCCTACTTTGGGGGTTCCATCTATTATATAGTCTTATTCAGTTGATCTCTGCCATTCACTTGTCGGCCATCTGAACTTGTGTCTCAGGGCTCTCCCATCAGCCGCCTTTGCAGGCTTTCTGTTAGCTGAAGTAACCAAGGCATCACTGTTTGCTGGTCAATTCACCATTAATGCGGCTAGAGTGTTTGTGGCATGCATTTAATGGGTGAGTGACAACTTCCTTTCTTCAATGTCGGCCTACCGAGGACGTGGACATCCTCGGCGAAGTTCCTTGATGACTTGGGCCTCTCCCATTCGTCCTCGGATTCTGTAATCTCCTCGGCATGGACGTTGGGCCCGATATGGAGTGGGCCGGGATTGCCAAATATTTGGGCCTCACAATAGCCCCACAAAATTCTGCTGCCCGGCCTCTCGGGCGGGGAGGAAGATTTTGATGTTCTGGGGTCTTTGTCCTGGCCTGTCGAGCCTTGTCTTCCTATCAGTGTCAAAATCCTTTCAACTGTATAGAGGACGTTCCGTTGATAAATGGACGGAGGGGATGCTCCTGGCTCATTGGGCGGGAAAGTCCGTGCGGTTATTTTTAATGGGGAGTATAAATACCCAATCGAACTGATTTGTCCCTTCATTTTTGCATTCAAGAGATCTTGGGCACATACTTCGAACTCGGTCACATCTCCAACTGTACTTGCGACTTCCCTTAGCACAAAAAGCTCACCCGAGGAGCTTTTCCTTATTTTTGTAAATCTTCTTCTCCCTCTGGTTCATACTTTTCCCCCTGAGTTCCTTGTTAGCTCTTTAGGATGGGTAGGTTTAAGAAGTTAGTCGAGTCTGAGGAGATGATGGACAAATTCGTCGCTGACTACAAGATCTCCGATACAGTGGGTTTGAGGTACTGTGAAGCAGGGGAGTAGAGTACTAGGAGAAAATAGGGTGAGGTGGCGATTCCTATAATCACCTTTCTGGAGGGTGGAATGAGGATTCCCATGGGGCCAGTGACGAGGGACTATCTTAGACATTTCGGCCTATCTCCCACACAGTGTGCTATTAATGTATTTAGAATCTTAGGCTGTGTGGATGCCATGAATGAGAAGATGGGGTTGAGGCTAACCCATCATGATGTGAACTGGTGCTACAACCTTCAGCGCCTAAAGAAGAAGTCTTATTATATGAAGACGAGGGACGATAGGGTCCAGCTTATTCAGTGCCTCCCTGAGTCCAGCAAGGGTCTGAACAAAGACTTCCTCATTGTGTTTGGAGGGTGGCACGAGGGCCTTCATTGTCCGACAGTAGAGGGTACACTAGGTGGGGCATTCAGACTAGGAGAGGGTCAAAGTTTTTGTGTTTTAGCACTCAGCTTTGCTTGGTTTTTAACAGGAGCTTGCTTTCTTTTATGCAGATCCACGCGCTTTTGAGCGTCATTTCGGCCTAGTCAATAAGGCAGACTTGGAGAACGTGCTGAGGTCGTAGATCTTTGTGAATAAAGACGACGACCAAGTTAGAGCCGCCCACGTGATCCTAGGATACGACTCGATCTCAAAATCGTTCTCGGCTCCGAAGCACGTGATCCGAGCTAAAGATCCTCGGCTGCGTAGCATCACTGTAGTCGAGCACGGATTTCTGATCTCCGAAAGGTCTCCCATTCCCGAGGGCGTACCACTGGTAGGTACTTCATCATCAGCTCAAGTTGCCGAGGCTGAAGGGGAAGAGATAGAGGAAGAGAAGGTTGCTGACTCAGGTCCGTCTGGGGATGAGTTTGCTGTGTTCGACTAGTTTCATTCGCCCGAGGACCCTTCCGGTGATTTGGGTGACCCCAGCTTAATTGAAACAGATTTTTTATCCGAAGAAGCCTCTCCTCGATCGAGGATGAGTTTCAAGAAGCGACCTCAGAAGAGCTTGCTGGCACTGATCGAGGGGCAGTTGGGGAGGGATGCGTCGGGGAAGTTTCCTCCTGAGCTTCCTCCTCCCCTACCCTAACAGAGTTCACCACCTGGGCCTAAACCTACCAGTCCTTCGTAGAGGAAGGATAAAGTCAAGAGACCTAGAGGGCGAAGAGTCTGATCCTTCCTGAGGTGATGGCGATGCTCGGCCGCCATTAAAACAGCTGAGGATAGAGCGCCGAGGTCAGGAAAAGCAGGCTGCTATCTAGCCCGGGGCCCAGGCTTGGCTTCCTGTCCTCATGCTCCATGGGAAGCCTCTGACAGTTGATGCCTCATTCAGGAACCCTCAAGGGGGCGATGGTGCGCACGTGGCTGACGCATTGGGGAGGTCCTTGCTACTCCCTGCGGACATGGCCCAGCTGGAGGCTTTGAGGAGCAAGGAAGTTTTCCTCGGCCTTAAGCAATACTTGGGCATGGTAAGCTTTCTGATTGCTTTGTGATTTTCTTGACTTTCCGTTTTTTGGCTCCTTATCTGCTGCACAATGGTTTCAATTGGCAGGCTATCCAGGCTACCTTCAGGCTGGAGGACATAGCCAGTAGCCAAAGCAAGGTCGCTGGCATAGAGCATACCAAGCTGTTGGACACCGTGCGGACCCTCAACGCCTCCAAGGCCGATCTTAAAAAGGCGACGGACCAGTTGGAGGAGATGAAGGGGGCTCGAGACACCGCTGAGACGGCCCTTTCAGTCGCTGAAAAACTGGCTCTAGATCAAATGGACAGCCTGCTCAAGGCAGAGGATCAACTGAGGGTCGTCAGAGAGGAGATAGCGACCTTGGAAAAGAGGGTGCTTGAGGCAGTGGGGGCCAGGGGCGTCGCGGAGTCTACTAGGGACGAGGCTTCGAAAGCCAAGGAAGAGGCTGAGTCTGCCAGGGCCGAGGCTGAGGCCTCCAAAGGCAAGGCCGCGCAGGATGCCTATGAGGCAGGGGTGGTTGAAACAGAAGACAGCCTTAGAGCCCAAGTGCCTGGGGTGTGCAGACTTTATTGCTCCCAGGTTTGGAGTGAGGCCCTTAACCAAGTTGGGGTTAATGCCTCGTCCAACCTGTGGAAGGCGGAGAATGTGTACTATCCCCTTGCCATCCGCGAGGCTGCCCCTTCAAATTCTGAGGCCGAGGTCGCTACCGAGGGAGCTGGGGTGGTTCCTGAGGAAGGCGTTCTAGCTGCCATCACTTCGAGCAAGCCCACCAAGGAAGCTGACTCTCCTGTGGCCATCGCGTCAAGCAAGGGTCCAGCTGAGGATATACCTCTTCTAGCTGACCCTCTCTAGGCTGCAGTCCCAAGCGAGAGCCACATGGACTCTGAGACCTCTTCTGCCCAGCCCCCTGAGGGGGGAGTTGAGATGGGTCCGAAGGAATGATCCTCCGTGTGCGCCTTTGCCTTTTTTTTTTTTTTTTTTTTTAGCATTGTAATGGCACATTTGCCTTGTATAACTTTTTTAAAGATTCAGTGAAGCGCATATTTTACCTTTTCTTACTCGTTTTGCTTGTACTATATTATACGTATACGCATATCTTTTTTACTTGCACGATTCTAGTTTTAATTGCGCCTTTGCCGACTACATTGATCATCATCCCTTGTAGTGCTTATTACTAGTACCAAAGTGGTCGGCCTTGCCGTAGGTTTGGGCCCGCGGTCAATGCAAGACCCTGGTTCTGTCCAGTGCTTAGATCCTCCTAAAGTGACTAGTTTCCCCATAGGTTTGAGTCATTGGACCATGTAAGATCTTGGTTCTGTCTAGTACTTGGATTCCCTTGAAGCAACTAGTTTCACCATAGGTTTGACGTCGAGGAACGTACAAGACCTTAGCTCTGCCTAACACTTGGTATTTCATGGGGGGAATGGTTTCTCCATTGGCTTGAGTCCTCTGAAGTGACTAGTTTCCCCATAGGTTTGAGTCCGAGGACTATGCAAGACTCTGGTTCTGTCTAGTACCTAGTTCTGGAAATAGTAGTTAGATTCCCCGTAGGCTTGAGTCCGAGGACCATGCAAGGCCTAGGTTCTATCTAACACTCGGTTCTAAAGTAACTAGTTTCCGCATAGGTTTGAGCCCGAGGACTATGCAAGACCTTGATTCTGTATAGTACCTAGTTCTTGAAATAGTAGTTAGTTTCTCCGTAGGCTTGAGTCCGAGGACTATGCAAGGCCTAGGTTATGTTGAACACTTGGTTTTGAAGTAACTAGTTTCCCCATAGGTTTGAGTCCGAGGACTATGCAAGATCTTGGTTCTGTCTAGTACCTAGTTCTTGAAATAGTAGTTAGTTTCCCCGTAGGCTTGAGTCCGAGGACCATGCAAGGCCTAGGTTCTGTCTAACACTTGGTTCTAAAGTAACTAGTTTCCCCATAGGTTTGAGTCTGAGGACTATGCAAGACCTTGGTTCTGTCTAGTACCTAGTTCTTGAAATAGTAGTTAGTTTCCCCATAGGCTTGAGTTCGAGGACCATGCAAGGCCTAGGCTCTGTCTAACACTTGGTTTTGAAGTAACTAGTTTCCCCATAGGTTTGAGCCCGAGGACTATGCAAGACCTTGGTTCTGTCTAGTACCTAGTTCTTGAAATAGTAGTTAGTTTCCCCGTAGGCTTGAGTCCAAGGACCATGCAAGGCCTAGGTTCTGTCTAACACTTGGTTCTGAAGTAACTAGTTTCCCTATAGGTTTGAGCTCGAGGACTATGCAAGACCTTGGTTCTATCTAGTACCTAATTCTTGAAATAGTAGTTAGTTTCCCTATAGGCTTGAGTCCGAGGACCATGCAAGGCCTAGGTTTTGTCTAACACTTGGTTCTGAAGTAACTAGTTTCTCCATAGGTTTGAGTCCGAGGACTATGCAAGACCTTGGTTCTGTCTAGTACTTAGTTCTTCTGGACTGCTTGGAGTTAGGGGGCTTATCCTCAGCGTTAGGGAGTCTGCCTTTGTAGTGACAGCGACTTTGAGCCTGTTCCGTTGAGGGAGGACTCTTCTTCGGTCTAACCCTTTCATCTAGCGCGCCACTTCTGATAATGAGGTGTCTTTTGGGCTATTCGAGTAATGCGGTTGACGCTTCGGTGCGCGAGGCGCCTCCTCATTAATATCCTTGCGGATTTACGAGGATCCAGCGGCTGATAAGCCCCTTGGAAATTGGGTGGAGTTAATTCCTCCGGTAATTTCTCCTTAGGATTCTGTGTGGGCTGGCTTTCACCAATTTCTGCCTTCTATATAATGCATTTTGGGGGTGATCCTTTCTTCAAACTTGACAAATACTTGAGTTCAAATCTCACAAATACACCACTTTCTGGGCATCTCAAGGGCTTTGCCAGAAGAGTAGCTTGTGCCTCACGAGATGAAGTGGCCCTAGGAAAGGGCGGTGACAAGGGAGTCGAGCCCCCTTTAGGAGCCGAGGATGCCACTCTGACCCTGGACAACACAATGGAGGCGGAGTAGGCAGAGGCTAAAGATCTTCCTTCTTTTCAACCTAGCCAGAGATAGGACTCCCTTTGCAATTTGGAGGGGGATCCGAAAGGAACGTAACGTTTCTCCTCCGTACGCGGATCTGCCGGCCTTCTAAGCTGGTAGTGATTCGCCGGTTCCCAGTCGTTGTGGGATTGGGAGGGAAACCAGGTGGAACCTTGAGGTAGAATTGTCATGCGCTGCGACCTCTTCTTTCTTCTCCTTCCTTGCGCCGCAAGTGTTGGTTAGGGAGCTGTGGACGGTCTTAAAATAGGTCTGTCTCCACCTCTCCCTCCAACACTTGGCTTGGCTTTAAAACAAGCCTGCCTAGGCCCTTCTCCTTTTCTTTTTCTTTTAACTTCAGCACAATCCTGTTTGGGCGTTTTTCTTTGTAGTTAGCTTTAGGACAAGCCTGCATGGGCATCTACTGTAAAATGTAACTTCTCTTCACATATTAATAAAGAAGTAGCCCCATTTCATTTCTTTTACTTCTTGCATCTTTTCGATTCTTTGTGATGATTTCCTTCTAAATGAGTATGTTGCCATTGGTTGTATTTTTTTTTTTTTTTACGAACTTGAAAGAAATGTTGTTGTTGATCTTTCCACACCAACTGCCGCACTTGCTAATGCACAAGTCCTTCTCACAAACGGCGCCAATTGTAGGGACCCGTTTTAGGTGACCCCCGTACAATTAATTTGTAGAGAATGGATAGAAGGACTAGGCACTAGCAAGAAAGACAACAATCGACGTGGGTTTACAAGATCAAGAATTGAAATTTGATTAAGTGTTCTAAGGAAAAGTTTGTCCTCGGCCCAGTCCGAGGAGCTCTTCCCTTAGAACTAATGAATACAAGAGTTGCCCTAGAATAACCCAAAAACCCTTGAATCCCCAGTTGAAGGACCAACCCCCCCTACTTTGGGGGTTCTATCTATTATATAGTTTTGTTCAGTTGATCTCTGCCGTCCACTTGTCGGCCATCTGAACTTGTGTTTGAGGGCTCGTCCCATCAGTCGCCTTTGCAGGCTTTTTGTTAGTTGAAATAACTAAGGCATCACTGTTTGCTGGTCAATTCAGCATTAATGCGACCAAAGTGTTGGTGGCGTGCATTTAATGGGTGAGTGACAGTTTCCTTTCTTCAATGTCGGCCTGTCGAGGACGTGGGCATCCTCAGCGAAGTTCCTTGATGACTTGGGCCTCTCCCATTCGTCCTCGGATTCTGTAATCTCCTCGGCATGGACCTTGGGCTCGATATGGAGTGGGCCGGGGTTGCCAAATATTTGGGCCCCACAACATCCATTTATGATTCTCAATTGAAAATTCATGCTGCAGATGAAAACAAATAAAGAAATACCGGTCTGTAGCGGATCTCTTACAAGATCAATTCGGAGTGGCTCTGTTTCATTTAGAAAATATGATTAGAGGAACTATAGGCGGAGCAGTTAGGCATAAATTGATACAAACTCCTCAGAATTTAGTAACTTCAACTCCATTAACTAAACAATCTTTTAAGCACAACTAGACAATATGGTATCATCTAAATCCTAAAGAGTCAAACTTCTCTTCTAATTTTAAATAACATTTTAAAAAATTGTCATGTGAAACAAACAATCATAACTCATAAGTCATTTGCATTTTCCTAGGTTGATGAGATTTTTATTTTTATTTTGTGATAAAATTTTTGTTTTGTTTTGTTTTGCTAGTAGTTCTTGGGGGTTGTTGGGGGGCAGGGGGGTGGGTAATGGCGAAGAGAGTCACTAGACAAAAATTTGGGTTAGTTGGCAATTTTTTTTTGGATTCTTTGGGGACTAGGTATTTATTGTTGTCCCAACCTTTTTTAAATCGTATATATTAATATATCATTTATAAAAAAAATTTCCAAAGGGGCCATAGCCATATTTGGTGTTGTAAGTTGTAACAGACCGTCTCTAGTTAAACCTTGATTCTTATTTTCTTTTCTCAATTATATAAATGTTACTCACATTCAAGAAAAACAAATTCCACTATTATTTCAAGCAACATCCACCTCATCATTCATATTATTAATTTTTAAAAATATTTTAATGAATTATTTCCCAACACAAACCCATATCCTCACACACTTTCAAGTTTCACTCTACTATAATGAGATTAAAAAAAAAGTACATATTTGTTTTTACTAGTTGTGAGGGTTTTCAGTTGTGTGTGCTTGTGTTGAGATGAGCTTTGTTTTTGTTTTTGTTTTTTTCTTAATAATAACTAAACAATGAGGCTGGCAGCAATATTGAGGAGAAAGAAAGCTAAAAACACGTAGCTTGAGGATGAGAAAAAAGAGGAAAATGTAAAGTTTTGTTTTGAAATGAGCTGATATCTATTTTATTTGGAGATAGTAGGTAATTGTTCATTGGATTAATTACAAGTCTTTGGATAATTGAGAGCTTAACTATTATTTTATGGGTTTGACACTTTTACTGTCAAAAAAGTTAATCACATTTTTTTTTTCATAAAAACTTTTAAAAATAATTTATTAATATATGCTCTAAAATGCCCTAAGAAAATATATTTACCTTAACCTGACACTATTCAATATATATATATATATATATATTAACCGTGCACTTATTTATTTGATGAGAAATTTTAACTGTTAGATAAAGTTTAAATCTTCTAAACAAATGGAAGGGCTGGCTATAGTTTTTTGAGGGCCTATATCTTTTTGCTATATACCGTGTAGAAAATTTAAAATGGGGAGTGGGGCCAAGGAGCGACATGGCTCCACCCTGAGCGCGTCTCAAACCTACAAATGGGTCCAACCCCTCATAAACCTAACCAGATGTGAGTTGGTTGGAAAGTACTAAGGAGTGAGATTTGAATAGCCAACCACTGAAGTTTGCCTAGTTGCATTTTGCTGAACAAAGGTACAATTAATAAATTACTCTCTCTTGCTAATTATCAATATTTATTGGCAATAAGATTTAACTCCCCAGTCCCCATGGACTAATCAAGAGCTCATCGTCATCATCAAAGGAATTTGAACCAAATTTAGACAAGTGTTTACCATATATGTGCAGAATCCTCGCCACTTAATTAGCTAGACGACAACCCCATAATAATCAACATACCATCGGCCATTGCCATCCTCTATCAAAAAACTTTGAAAACCATTTGAGTCTCATAGTCTGATGGCATGCACGATACAAACTTAACTCTCTCCCACAAAACCTACTCAGTTGGGGGATTTCTTTTTAAGCATTAATAATGAGAATGGCCTAAGCCCATTAATGGGCTAAATGCTATTATTAAGTTTGAGGGAGTTGGAGTCCGAGCTCCTAATAATCAAACACAAAAATGTCTTTCTTTTCCCTTTGTTCCTCTCTTTTAAACAACTATTGACTATTTTTTTTTTCTAAAGGAGGTTTTTATGGGGCTTGCAAGTTTGTGGTAGGAACACAAAGCTCTTCATCTAGCTAGTTTGAGGTTGAGAGTTTTGAGTATTCACATGCCCTACTATTGCACGAAGAGTCTCATACCATGTCTAATTCAAGTTTTCAAGTTTAAGTGAGCGAGACAGGTGATCGACTATGAGCTCCCTTTTTATTCAAAGAAAAGAAGTAAAACAAGCGAAGACCTATTTGTAAAAGTTCTAAGCTCAGCCCCTCTCTTACAAAAGGACCTAGATCCTTAGCTGTCCAGATTAGAAAAGAACCCCCACAGGGCCCACACAGTTCAAAGTGCAAATAAACATCCATCCGCACAAAGATCATTACTTCTTGTTCCTGGCAATAAAGGTTGTCCTAAGTCCTAACCATTACTGCCCAACCATTTTATCTAGATTGCATCCGTCAAATAGGGAGATGGCGGGTAAAAAGCCTGTGAACACGCATTTTTGCCGCACATTTTACGGCTAAAATGGATAAGTACACTTAATAACTATGTAGAAAATATTCTACTTTTCAAATTATTTAGCAAGATATCTTTATTTTAATACTTGGAATTAACAAATTTGAGTTTTCAAAAATTTGATATCTTCAAAATTGAATTTTAAGTGTATTTTTAAGTAGAACTTGACATTAGTAATGTTAAATTTTACTTAAATTTTCAAAAAAATTTAAGTGGCAAAATATGCATTATAATGTCAAGTTCTACTTGTAACTCGATTTTATTAAAATCAAATTCCAAAAACAAAGATATTTTGTTAGATAATTCAAAAATATGAGAGTGTGGATGAATTTTGATTTTCATCGAATTTTGTTCTTCTGCCTACAACCTTATAGGTCTATATTTGTTTACTCTAATTTTTTTTTTCCATCAAATTAAATAGGTTTTGTGTATTTTTTGTCTTTTGTTTAACCTAATTTCCTTAAGTTTTATCCAATTTATATGATTATGGTTTGAAAATCAATCATTAAACATGCTTAATATAGTTAAAAAAAACTTATCACAATTAATATTTTTTTTAAGATTAAGAAGACAATTTGTTATGCTATGACAATCAACAAAAATCAAGGACTTGCCAAGTCTAGTGCTCAGCCACGGCCAATTTGTTATAGGATTTGTTTTTGTTATTCTTTTCAAAAAATTTAAAAAAAAAAAGCAAAAAAAAAAAAAAAAAAAAAAAAAGAGGAAAAGGGAAGAAAAATGTGTTTTGCATTATTTCATTTGAATTTGAAATCAAGGTTGGCCTCATTATCTTTACATAACATGTGTTATGTACCTTGTTTTGCTTAGATGAGCTTATTTTATTACACTTTACTAGTTTGAGCTTTGTAGTGCATGTTGTGTGGGAGTTGTTTATAGTTTTTTATCACATGATCTTGATCTTGAAGTCACATGCCTTTGATTGTTGGACTTGAACTTAATGAGAAAGGCATAAATAACCATCTCACCATTGTTTACTAGTCAATCATGAACACCTTAGTGCATATCATATGATTTTGTGCTCGAGAAAGTGTAGCACATGCACAAAAAAAACATAAGGTGTAGCCTCAGATTAAATGCTAATTAAAATTAGTGTGTACATTATTGGGCTATAATTACTTCACAATCAAATAAAATTGGTGTGTACATTATGAGACAAATCAAGAAACTTACATGATTGCAAGCATTTAATCTAGAAGATGTGAGAGTTATATGATGTAACTCTTTAAGTGATTATCTCTTTCAATCTTATGTGATAAATTTTGTAGAAATTGTGATTGATCACTACTTACTTATCGCCTTACATGTATCTCAAGTTCTTGCTAGTTGCACACACTACACAAGTTACTCTTTGCTAAACTTAGTACATTATATTGTGTGTGATCTTGTTGTGGCCATCCAAGATTAAAGTTTCTTGATTTTAATGCAAAATGTATTTAAAGTTTGAGACTTAAGGACAAATTGATTGAAAATTTTGTTTTTGGAATCTAGGTTAAATTCAAGGGTTTTTGAAAAACTTTTCATCTCATACTCATGCATTTTATTCATAAAACATTTTGCTTTGAGGAGTTTCTGCATTAAAATGCTCTATTTTTCAAAAATTTTATTTTTCTAGATTTTCGATCGATCGAACTTGTTGCTCGACCGATCGAAATTGCGATTAAAAATTTGGTTTGAATCTGCCTGGCTCGATCACTACTCGATTGATGCTGGATTGATCGAATATGTTTTTTGATCGATCGAACCTATTTTTAGACCGATCGAAAATCAGTCAAAGAGTTTTTAAAACGTAAGTTTTTCACGTGTTTTTCACTATTTCAAAAATTTTCAAAAAGCTTCTATCTCTCTCTTCAACCAATCCAAATTCACTATCAATTTTTTGTCATTTTCCCTCAAATTTTTCTCAAGGTTTTTGTTGTCTAGCACCGGCATTCTACCCTTTCTTTTTTAGTTTAATTTCATTTTTCATGCATTTTAGGGAAATTTTCGGACTTATAGTTTTTGGGGTTTTTGATGTTTGAGATGTTTTCTTTCATAATTGATTAATGGGTTTTTGTTATTGTATGATTTAAACATGTTCCTCATAGTTTAATTTGATCAATTTGGTGATTTGGGAAGAATTGAAAATCCTAGGGCTTGAAACTCACAGAATTTGGGGATTTTGTTCAGTTGAGATTAATTTGATGAAATTGGCTTGTGTAATTGATTAAATATGTCATTATATACGGTTATCTAACTCGTGTAATGATAAATTGATCATTTTTTTTTGGATTTTTGAAATTGGGTTTTTCAAAATTAGGTTTTTTGTTCTAAAACTCCATGTTCAAGCCAATTCTGTGTTTTTAAAGTCTAATTGGACTATTCTCAATGCATTAGAGCATGCATCATGTGGTTATTCTGTTTATGCATCATATAGATTGTTCTTTTCTATATTTCTTTTGTGCTTTAACCATGTCTGACGTAGTCTGCCCTTGGGTTTTCTTTGTTTTTTCTTTTGTCTCTTTTCTGTCTATCCTATTCCAATCCTTAGCACCATGGTTAGGAAGACTAGAGCTCATAGGACATCCACCTCCTCTTCTACTCCAGCTTTTGATAATGAAAGGTTTCGTAGTGAGAAAAACTAGGAGACCTATGAGAAGCTGAATGTTTTTAGGTCTGTGTGGGCTGAGAGAAAAGTTGTTTTAGATGAGCTTGACTCGTAAATTAGGAGAAATTTTGAGCGTAGGGGCTGGTTGCCTTTGATGGATATAGATCATCCTCCTCCGGCTACCTTGATTAGAGAGTTCTACTTGAACCTCTCTGTCCACTCCAATGATTCCAACACTCAGTTTGTGAAAAGTTGGATACGGGATGAAGAGTATGTCATTACTCCTTTGGTAGTGGCCTCTACTCTTGGGGTGCCTAAGGTACAGCATCCTGTATGTACCCTTATAATGACTCAACTCCTTTAAATGACATTATGTCATATCTGACTGGTACTTCCATTCAATGGGGTACTGATCCTTGGATCACTTCTCATGAGTTGACCGAGATTCATTACTTGTTTTTCTAGATTTCTTGCCATACTATTTGGCCCATCTCTCATTTGCACACCATTCCTATTAAGAGATGTGCATTTTTGTATGCCCTTGTGACAGATGCTCCTATGAGTTTTCCTCATCATTTCATTCGATCTTTGGTTGAGGTTCATAGGAGTAGTTCTACTTCACATGGTATGTTTTTCCCCTTTTTTATTCATCAGATTTTATTACATTTAGGTTTAGATGAGTTTCCTGCTTCTGAGCCTGTACACATTATCGCTCCTATAGGTGCCACCTTCTTTAGGCAGATAGCTGCTTAGATGAGAGCTAGCTCTAAACGCCCTAGAATTAAGACTTCTTCGAGTGTTGTACCTTCTCCTCCTCTTCCTCCTTCTTCAAGTGATACGGTTGTTGATGCGTATGTTGATCTGACTGCTGCTACTGCTTCTTCACCTTCTACTTCAGATGATTCTAGCATTCGTCGTATGTTGGACACTGTCATAACCATTCAGGAGGCTCATGGTCAGCTTTTGGTGGACATGCTCACAGAGCTTTAGGCTTTACGAGCAGATTTGGCAAGCTTTAGACAGTCACCTCTGCCACCTCCTTTTGATGATGAGTCTTGATTGCCCTTTGGCAATTCGTCACACAAAGGGGGAATACATATGGATGGAGTTGGGGGAGATTTTTGTTGTTTTGGAGTTTTGGAGCTTTAGATTGTATCTAGGTGCTTCACATTGTACTTATTTTTTGGCTCATGATGAGTCTTGATTGGAGTTAGGGGAGATTTTTGTTGTTTCGGAGCTTAGGAGCTTTAGATTGTATCTAGGTGCTTCACATTGTACTTATTTTTTGGCTCATGATGTATTTATTTTGATATCTTTATTTTTTTATGAGTTGTATATGATAGGGAGAGACATTATGTTTTTATTTTTGTTTCTTGTTTCACATTGTGCTACATTGGCTATTGATTTATATTTATGAGGTTATACATGATATATGTCTTTCATTTTATGTTATGTGAAATCAAGAATTTATTTTGTTTTACTTATATTTTCCACAAATGCGTTTATGTGTTTGTTAAGTATTTGAGGAATATACAGGTTGATTCAGTCGTGCTACTGCCTACACTTGCAACTGATAGATAGTAGTTAGGTTGAATTGTTTTTGTATTGGACATTTTATTGTAATGGGCTGTTTTTTTAACTTTGAGCATTTTTTTTTTAATGTGTTTTATCATCGATTGCCAAAGGGGGAGTTTGTTAAGTTCTAAGGATTTAGGATCTAAATGTTTTAGAACTTCAATATGTAATGTTAGCAAACCATGATCAAAACTTAAAGTCTAGAATTAGGCTGCACAAAGTATGTTTATTGTAAAGTTGGAATCGAGTAATTGTAGAAAATTACTGTTCACTTTCTGCAAGGCTCGATCAATCGAAGCTCATGTAGAATGTTTTTCTGCAGAATTTTCCAACTCAGCCTTAGCCCGTATGACGTGTAGGGTTTTATGTTTTACCTTAAGTATAAAAGGAAAAACTCTAGCCACGTCTTATTGTTGTTGTTTATGCTGTGTGTATGAATCTCTTATGAGATCTAGAGGTGTTTGCCTTCATACATACTTAGGATTATCAAGATCAAGATTGATGTCGAGAGCTTGGTGATTGCTTCAGTTACTGCATAAAGAGCTTAAAGATAAACATAAGTGGGAGTACTTGTGGTTGGTGTGAATCCAAGAAAGAAGTAGTCCATGGACTCGGAGTTGTCACGAGGTTGTGGTAGTAAATTTTCTACTCGAGGTAGCAATAGGATGTTAGTGGTCTAAGTCACTATTGTAAAACTTCAATTTTTTCATAGTGGATCTGTTTTACCTTGAGGATAGCTAGGTTAAATCCTCCCCAGGTTTTTTACAGGTTTGGTTTTCCTGAATTATCATATCGTTGTATTTTTTATTTTCCGCGCTGTTTCAATGATATGATTTACTTGTGTTAACCTAGATCTGAATAATTTACCTAAGTTAATCACTTGGTTAAATAATTAGGTTAATCTGTTTGTGTTTAAGGGGTCTAAAAATGTACAATATATTCTATAAGCTTGTGATAAAACCGTGCAATGCACGGGCCTTTAACTAGTATGTATGTGTGTATATTGGGTCCAAAAGTGGCACATGTCGAACAGTTCAAGACATGTGTTTAGGGTGTAAAGAACAGAAAATTAAATATATAATAACTTAAAAAAAAAAATATTTGACCTAGGGGGCGCAGGCCCCGTGGGCCCTCACTTGGGTTTGTCTATATATATATATATATATATATCATATACTCAATTTGATTACAATCCAAAATTCTATTTTTTTTAGATTTAAAAAAAAAATAAATATAATTTTTTTTCTTATCTTTTTCTCCTATAATTTCTAAGTTGATAAAAATTTTAATTTGATTAAAAAAAAAAAAAAACAGCAACTTCACTTAGATTTCAGCTTCACATTTCCACAAATTAATCTGGCATTAAACTTTTTGTTCCTATCAACTTCTTCAGTGTAGAGTATATATATATATATATATATAGGCATTGTAGAAAAATTTAAAAATCAGCTCATTTTTGTAATTGGATTACGTTGTAATTTTAGTGGTGTATATCTTATAAACTCTTTTCTGTATATCTTATTTAGTATTCTATTTCAAAAAGGAATAGGAGTCCCAAGTGAATTAATAAGAAGTGTAAAGTATAAAAGCGTAAACTCTTTTTTTTTTTTTTGTTGATAAACGGTTGCTTTTGCTATATAAATAGAGACATGCGTGTGAGGTAATTAGAGGGAGAGCAGAGCAGCCAAAGAGTGCCGCTGGAATAATGAAAAATAAAAGAAAGAGAAACACAGTGAGAGAAGATGATTAATATATATATATATAATTTCTTTTATTCCAGCCAGTTTGGAGAAAGCAAGAATCATGTTCTTTTTTTTTTTTTTTTTTGGATAACCAAGAATCACGTTCGTTGGTAAGACAGTGATACTTCTTTTGTATTGTAGATGCATTAAAAGTTACGTTCATGATTGAACATTTAAGTTACGAATTTTAAGATTTCACAAGCAATTTTAAATCCGAATTGATGGATGTAATTTCAATTTTAGAGTTATTGCATGTATTGCAAATCTAGATTTAAAGTGAGAAAATTTGACATAGAGAATTTTTAGAATGATGATTAATTTTCTGTGGTTAAAATTATATGGAAGTCTAATGATTTTTTTTTTTTTTTTTTTTATTGGTTATGGAAAGTGGTTTAATTGTTCTGTTACGTTGTTGATCATTGCTACAAACATGTACAAAAGAAATAGTTATATCCAAACTTAATTGATGAGTGTGGATGAATTTTGATTTCCATTGAATTTTGTTCTTCTACCTACAACCTTACAGGCCTATATTTTTTTACTCTAATTCTTTTTTTTCCATCAAATTGAATAGGTTTTGTGTATTTTTTGTCTTTTGTATAACCTAATTTCCTTAAGTTTTATCCAATTTATATGATTATGGTTTGAAAATCAATCATTAAACATGCTTAATATAATTAAAAAAAACTTATCACAATTAATATTTTTTTAAGATTAAGAAGACAATTTGTTATGCTATGACAATCAACAGAAATCAAGGACTTGCCAAGTCCAGTGCTCAGCCACGGCCAATTGCGTGAAGGACCAAAGATTTTAATAAAGAACAATGACAAATTAGAACAAGGATGCATTAAAAATATAGTGTATAAAGAGGTATTCAACAATCTCCCAAAGGTAAAACAACTTCTAACATTTTTTTTCTTATTAATAAAAACTAATAATTTTCTATTGAGGTGTTATCATTTTATATTTGATGGTTGCTATACCAATACAATTTATTCCTTTTGTTATTATAGTAATTATTTATTTGGTAATTGTTTCTTTTATAAAATATATATTCTATAAGCTTATGATAAAACCGTGCAATGCACGGGCCTTTAACTAGTATGTGTGTGTGTGTGTATATATATATATATTGTGGGGTCGGAGAATTTAGCAACTCCAGCCCACTTTTTGCTAGGCCCAAGGCCTGTGCCGAGAAGGTAGAAATGTCCGAGGACGAATTAAGGAAGCTTCAATTACCAAGAAGCACTGCCGAGGACAATCCTGTCTTTGGCCAGCCGAGATCATGGAAAGGGAGAGTAAAGCACCATCAGAGGTAGCCCTTCAGAGCGTCCCTAAAGAAAAGACAAGTACACCAGGTTAGTCATGAAAGCATGGTGGAGGAGCGATTCCAGGAAGAACTGTCACCTCCCCATTAAATGCCCACAACTAACGTTCTGGCCGCATTAATGGAGAAGTAACCCCTGAACAGTGCTGCCATAGTTGTTGCAACTCATAGAAAGAATGGGAATGTGACTGATGAGACAAGCACTCAAGTGTTGACTTGCATGACCAACACATGGAGGGCCAAGATTAACCAAAGGGGGATATATAATGTAAGAAGTCCTCCAGAAAGGGGGAGGGATTTTTAGGGAAGGAACACTGTAGCACCAGTAGGATCTTTGTAACCAAGCACCAAGGAAATAATAAGAATTATACACTCCTAGGGGAGTGCCGAGGAACTGAATTTCATTCCTTAGATTATGTTCTTGTCATGCAATTCGCATATCACCATGCTTAGTTGCTGCCATCCTTACTAAGGCCTAGCTCTTAAACCCATACTTTACAAATTCATTGTATTGGGCTAGTTGGGTTCGAGTCCACTAGAAGTGTTCAAACCCAACTCCTACATATATGTATATGTATGTATGTATGTATGTGTATATATATATATATATATATTTTTTTTTGGGTCCAAAAGTGGCACATGTCGAACAGTTCAAGACATGTGTTTAGGGTGTAAAGAACAGACCACCCCCCCCCCCCCCCTGAGATTTCTCATATGGTTGTCACTTGTATGAGATCCAATTTTGGTTTCTACTCAAAATATTTCACTATTGTTTGTGAATCAATTTACAAAAGCAATATCATCTACCTTAAATTTAGACTGTATGACCGTATGCTCAAATTATTAATTTTATGCATATTGCCTTCATACCAAAAATAGACATCCCTAGAAAATATTATATTATAGGCCGATAAGCTCGTGTAATTTCCTATATAAAATAGTGTTCAAAATCCTAGCCAACAGGTTACAATTTTTTTTTTTTTTTTTTGAGAAACAAACACACGCAGGGGAAAGGGAAAGGGAAAGGGAAAGGGGTTTTAACATAAAGACACATCATAACTCCACTCAAAAGCTATGGTAACTTTTAAGGGAGGGTGGGCAACAGGTTACAATTTACAATTTATTCTTTTGTATGTTATTTTGGACTCCCAAAATGCATTTATATCAGGACATCTTATTATTACTGGTAATGTAGCGATAGCTTATCAAAGGTTACACAACATGCGAACTAGATGAAAAGGAAAATGGCACTGAAATTGAACATGAATAAAGATTATGATCGGGTAGAGTGAAGTTTTTTGCAGGCATGATGCAGAAGATGGGTGACCATAATCATGGAGTGTGTCTACAACATTATATTTAGTCATCATCAATGGGTAACCAAGAGGCTACATCTAACCATACTGGGATATTCGGCAAGATGATCCTCTCTCTTTGTAACTTTTCTTGATTTGTGCCAGAGGTCTCTCGGCTTTATTGAGAAAAGCTGAGGTAGACAGAAAAATTCATGGCTTATTAATCTGTAAAAGACAGCCCTAAGGTCTCCCACTTGTTATTTGTAGATGATAGTTTGGTCTTTAGTCAGACTACAACCGAAGAAAGTATGAACATTTCGCAAGTCTTGTACTGTTATGAGAAGGCCTCTGGTCACAAAAAATAAATAGGGAGAAGACTAACTATTAAAAATACATCAAGGATACCATGATCCATGATTTAAACTACAAGCCAGAACAAACACGGGCTCTCAGTGCTAGTGTAAAAGAACGAGTGATGAAGAGGATGTAAGGGTGGAAGTAAAAAACCTTATCAAGAGCAGGAAGGGAGATTCTTATAAAACAATGGTCCAAGGCTCCAAGCAATACCCATATACACCATGTCCTGTTTTAAACTCCCAAAGGCATGGTATGATGAGCTTAATTCTATGACAGATAGATAATGGTGGGGCCAATAAGTAGAGGAAATAAAGATTCATTGAAAAAGGTGGGAGTAAGTACTGCAATGCGAAGACAGATGGAGGACTCGGCTCTAAGGATCTCCATTGAAAGACAATGCTTGGCACATTCACCATTTTATCGAGTTTGTAATGAAGAAGTGGAATCAGTGAAGCATATTCTTTTCAGACGTGTCCGATGGCTAGAAATGTTTGGGCTGTAGCCAGAGGAAGATTCATAAGTGGCCTACAGACTTGGAGGATGATTTTTATAAATTATTTCAACATTGACATGGGAATGTAGACGTACAAGAGGCAAGGAATGGGAGTTTGTATACTTGTAAGAGAAAAACCAGGTGTTAGTGCCGTGAAAAGGCCACTGAGGCTAGTCTTTGTTGTTCTGTTGTGATGTCAATTAAGCCTACTGCTTTGTGTTCACTACTGGCAGCGGCTTGTGTTTTGGTACTACTTTCATATACTGTTGAGCAACTAATCATATATGCATGAAATAGATTGAGACCATTCCATTCGATCCATTAGATATCAATGCCAATAAGACTAGTGTATTTTATATTTATGTCCCTCAATTATCTCAACTTGTCAGCTAATATACCCAAATGCTTTGCAAAACAAAATTACATTTAAAAAGAAAATAAATTTTTTATCCCTTGCAACTGAGAGACTAGTACCACTTGCTGCGAACTTGTGCCATATTTCTTTGATTGATCAAATGTATTTGCCTTGGTAGAAACGCTATCATATAGTTGATAAATAGCAAAAGAGTGAGTGGGGTTCACAAGATGTTATACTTTGTCTCGAAAGCATTGGTAATCTTTCCAATACAGTATGCAGCACTCAGAGGGTAACCGGAAACTGCAAAAAATGGTAGATAAATATTTACAAACAGAAAAATAATGTTCATATTCCAAGAGTAATTGCCATACTTGGATTCTGTTGCCAAAAGCAAAATAAAATGAATAGATAATGCTAAGATGCCTGACGGGTTACTATCCTAGTTTATTCTTCTTCAAATAAAAAATAAAAAAAAGATACAGCAATAAGAAAAAAGAAACGTGAACCTCAAAGTTGAAGGAATAAGTTTTCAAGCATTGTTTGAAAAAGGAAACCATGGAATACTTTCAACCCTACCTAGAATGCTCAATCTTAGACAAATGATGATAAATCACATGAACTATATACTCTGATCATCTGAATTCATAACAATGTAAATATTTCATGTTGACTTCCTCGAAAGCTAATATTCAAGACAAATTCTCAAGATTTTGACCTTAAACAACTTGAGAGAGCAAACAGAACAAGTATTCTTTATAAAAGTAATTAAAACATCAAAACAGAATTATTTTGATTGGAAATGTCATAAATAACATTGTATGCAATTTTACTATAACTGTAAACAATTTGTGTCCGTAGAAGCTAGACAAGAATTATGACAATTTATTATAGCAGTTCAGCCTAAGCAAGTATAAAATGTCAAATAACCTTAAAATACTCTTTGTAAGGGTGCTTTTTGGTTCAATATGGCATTAGGGATATTACATTCAGTGTCATACTGGTTTCAACCAATGAAGACTATGTTTATCACCTCACCTAATTCTATGTTAAAAGATATTTGAATTTTTAACTGAGTACAGACATAATTTTAAGTTTAACAACATAGATAGTGAGTCAATTGCATGCTTTTGCACATGTGCATGGGCAGACCTGTCCATCAAACCAAATTTTTTTACTGTGGTGGATCTGGGTTCTTACTAACCATGTTTCAAGCAGGAATGATATATATAAGGTGAACCAACTCAGGTTCGTGCTGGGGTTAGGATTGAAACAACCCTTGTGCCCATCTGACACTGCTCATAATTCAATGGCTTTCCACTTTCATAATTTAAGAAACATGAAAATTTGATTTATGATAGATTGCAAGGAAGCAGTTTTACAAGAGAAGAGAACCTACTGAATGCTCACTCAAGGACAAAGAGATAACGGAACTTCACAGAACAGTAAACTTTCCTGCGCCCAACAAATGATGCAGCTGATAATCCTGCATTGGGTGGAAAAGAAAAGGTGGGAACTACCTCACCTGATACAAATTGCAGATGGCAAAGGCAGTATATCTTTTGTAAAGGAGTGAGGACATATCAGCTGCATTTCTTTCCCTAGGCAATCTTCTTAATCAGATATGAATATTGAAACCTTAGGCTTCGTATGGTTGGAGGATGGAAAAATGGAGGGATAGAAGAGATTTCATTTTCCCCCTCATGTGTGTTTGGTTGGGGGTAGAAAAGTAGAGGATTCAGGAGGGAGGGAAGGAAGGGTAGATGGTAAATTCCCATCAACCCCCCCCCCCCCCCCCCCCCCCCCAAAAAAAATTTCTCCTCAATTTAGGGAGATTGAGTTTTCACTCCAAATGGTGGACTCTGGGAAGAAAACACCCAGCCCCACCAAAATCACTCTCCACACCCCTCCCCAACCAAACGCACAAATCCTCCCTATTTTCTCCTCTCCCCACAAATCACCCCCAACCAATCACTACCTAAAGAGAAAATAATATATGACATCATCCACATGTAATCTGGCTACAACTCAATTGACAAAGTCTGGCTGTAGTCTTTGGCAGTCAGCAGAAACTAAAGCCACATACATCCTCCATTTATAGAAATTAATTTGGATGGTTGTCTAACTCAAATTTGCTGAAAGAGATGCTCACTAACATGAAGAAAGGACACTAACATGCACACAGAGGAATGTGACTATCTGGAATTTCTACAAAAACAGAACCGTTGTATAAGAAAGCAATGTAGTATAAACTTACTTGATATAAAATCATCAGCATCCTCCCTATCAATTTTACCATGGGCCATTGCACCAACCTGAAAACACAGAGTATTCGGTAAAAAATCTATAAATTTTGGTAACATAACACGTGTGTGTATGGTTAAAGTTATCTTGAACTTACCAAAAAAACAAGATCAACATCACCGGTGCCTGTAGAGCCCACATAAGTGTTTATATTAACCAATTTTTCGGAACTAAATGACAAGCCTGGTATCAAAGCAAATATTAACTTCATTTCTAGTATGAAGTAGATAACACAGGAAAAATCATACAACATAACCTCACCTATTTTGCGAGAATTGACAGGTAGATACTGGCTTACAGGGTTCTTGATCACACGCAAAAGTTTCTCACGCTTACCAGCAGCAGTGATACTCAATTTTTGTAGAAGCTGCACTGCAAGGTAGCCAAGAGGAGAAAAGCAACATCAAATAGAGCTCTCAACCCATACACACAAACAATATTAGCATGCTTTTGTATGTTGAGGTGAGAACAGTACAGCTTACACATAAGACCACAGAAATGCTTGAATGTCCTTGGAAGACGAGCATGTGGTTTAACTTCAAAAAGAACACCTTTCTCAGTTTTCACATACACAGCTTGAACCATCCCACTCTTATTAAGTTGGCTATCCAAAATCATTAGGAGAGCCTGACGACAACAAGGCCTTAAGGTCATGTATGGTTCAAAGAAGTAGAAAACACGAGCAATTATTGAAGCATAATGTCAACCCATAATTGTGAAGTTCACTAACCTGATGAACAATGTCAGGCCGGTAATCAGAAGGATTTCTGTTATTTTTCTTCAAGAAATGTGCATGGTCATCTGAGTTCAAAAGCTGGTAACTCTGTATGCATAAAACTAGTTATCAAAAGCAGGAAAAAAAAATTTTGCACAAAGCAATAAAACAACAACCACAACAACAACAAAAAATCCCAATAAATGCCATATTGCGTCGGTTAAACCCAATAACCTGAGAACCTACATAAGATTTTGTATATTTTGTGACAAGAAATTATAAAAGAAAGCAATGCAACCAAGCCTAAAAAAGCCCCAATAAAACATCCAAAGCAGAAAAACCTCTCTTGTAACTCAAAATAAACTTCTCTTTTGACTTATACATGAACTTTCAAACCCAAAAAGAATAAACAAAATACACCAAGCCTATAAAATAAAAAAATAGAAAGACAAAACTAACAAAACCTAACATAACCTACAAGGAAAATGCTAAAATCCAAACCAGAGAGCCTATAACCCATAAAAAAACTCAACCAAACCCATAACCAAAAATTTCATCTTTTACAACATATATAGGGGAAAAAAAACCAACAACAACAGCAGCAACAACAAAAAATTCAATATAATTTACAGACCTTTCCAACTTTTGCAACTTCCAACGATGCCTTTTCAAGAATGAAGATGAGCCTGCCTTTGTTGGTATTATTCTGCTCACTTGGGGCAACTGGAATACCCTCAAGTTCATTCACCACCTCCTTTCCTTCTTCCTCACCATCACTTGTTTTCTCTGTAATGGCTCTCTTTGCATCTTGCTCTCCCTCATGCCTCTCCTCCCTATTTTTTCGCTTCTTCCCTTTCACTGCATACGCCCTCACCATTTTGGGGTTTGGAGAAGATGAGTATTAGACTTCCTGGCACCAATGAGAAAGGTTGATATCACTAGGAATTGACTCTGGCACTCATGGCAGATATCACTAGAAATTTCCAAGTTCACCCAACAAATTTCCAAGTTCACTAGAATTTGCATACACAGCACTCTCTCAACATGATCTCTCCCTTCAATCAATAATTGTCTAGCTTAACCTTCAATTCACAAGCTTCATAAATTGTGTACCTAAAGCTATGCTTAGAGCTACAGATTTAAAGCAGAGCATAGGCATTTGTGAGCACTCTTGTCACAAGACTGGTTAAGACGAATATAGAAAAAATTACAACTAGATGCCACCATTCCACCATGTTAAATATGGAACAAATTATAGTAACTTCAACTTAAAAGATTATTTTGATGTTTGTACCACAAGAGCAGGGTAATCAATCAATAGCAAGTCAATCGGAATCCAAAATTATCAATCAAACAATTATAACCCTTTACATGAATATATTAAACTTCAAAACCCGCATAGGATTAAAATTCTTAAATACTTTTAGCCAGACCCAAGAGAACCAAGCTAAAATTAAGAGCTAACAATAATGGTTCATGTATGACACCCATGTTCATGTGCTAACAAGAGGCTGCAAAAATTAGGTCCATCACAAACACAGCCATGGAAGTGTTCCATGTATTGAAATTAGCAGTTATTTGTGAATAAAACAGATAATTTTGAAAGTAAATTAAAAAATGAAACCCCAAAGCCAAACCACTTTTTTTTTTTATATATAATATAATTCACATGTAACATAAATCGACTGAATGTGCTGAAAATACTATAGATTGAACTTTTGTTTAACGGAGAGATGTATCTATATTTGCAAATTTTTTTTTTTCAGTTTTTGAATACAAATTTTCAAACTTCCCCCACCCCAAAAAAGAAAAATCACATGAAAAAGTTTACACTACTCGTAGACATTCCAAGAGTCCAAGAGTTCACATGCATGTAGGGGTGGATGAATTAGGTTGGTAAGCATTTATCAAATATTTGGAATCTTGTTCCTTTCTATTTGATATGGACATTACGGAGGAAAGAAATTGGCGCACTTTTGAAGATTCGGAAAGTACGAGACTCAATTGTTAGCCAATTTTATTAGTTCATTATAAGATTTTATGAATAGTGATTCCATGCCTTTTTGTAGATTATTATTTCAATAAAAAATAAAAAAATAATAAATAATAAAAAAACTATTCTTACCTATCAACCAAAAAAAACAGTTCACATGCACGCACGAATGACGGATGCACTAGAAAAGAGGAAAAACATAGATTAACACAAATTTCCTTTCTCTTTAGAGAAGCTACTAATTAATAACAAATACTAGGTACATTGACAAATAGAAGGGACAAATAAAACCATAAACAATAACAAAAATATTTCCATAATTCGACGTATCAAATAAAACTATCATAAATATTCGTAAAGCATCAAATAAAGTAAATGCCTACAATGGAGTCTATAAAAACATCCGGTTGTTTAAAGATTCCAACTTTCTACAAAGTAAGCCTCAGATACAAAACAACTACACAGGATTCGGGGATTAGTTAGCCTAGCCCTACAGACAAGAGGTTTAAGCCTTGGTTTATTGTTGTAGAGAAGAGCCGTGCATGAGAGAGAGAGAAGAGCCGTACGTGTATGAGAGACTGAGAGAGAGAAGGTAGAAGACAGAAGAGAGATTTTTGTTTGTAGATACCTGGTTTAGTTTGGTGTGGTGACTTGGGACTGTTACAAACTTTGCAGCAGCCTTAAACCCTAAGAAGAAAGACAAAACAATCTGCTGTTGGCGGGAGCTCAAGAAAACATCCGGTTGTTAAATAATACAATATATATATATATATATATATATATATATATATATATGACTTTGGATTGGGCTTGTAGTGTTTTTTTTTTTTTTTTTTTTTTTAATGGGATTGGGCTTGTAGTGTTGACTTGAGAAAAGCCCAGAAAAGTAATATTTATGAAAATGTTTGGGCCCAATCCATAACTAAATAACTAATCCTATGTGAGATAAAAGACCTAAGTTTTGTACTCTATATATTATATATATCTATATATATATAATCTCGTATCTGTTTGAAACTCTTTGCCGTCAAGCCTCCTTAATTCTCAACCTCTCCCAACTCCCAATCTCGCGTGGCTTCTTCTTAGATCTTAATTCTGAGATCAACAACCGTGCTTTAAAGCCAAACCATTAAAAAAAGAGATAATGGTCCGTGGGTGGGAACTCAACACAACCGGCCATGGTCCGGGTAGGCTACGACCCCGTCAGGGGCGGAGCCACCTTATACTGTGGCCCCCCCAAAAATTTTCAATTTTTTTTTTTATAGTTGGTAAAAAATAGGCCCTAAAGAATTTTTGTCCAATTTGGCCCCTTCAAATGATACTGATTGGCCCCCCTAAGTCTCCTTAATTCATTCAAATTTATTCAACTATGTTGACGTTTTGTTAGTCTTTCTCCATCTCTCATCCCCCAACACGTCATCACACAAGCCCAACTTGTATAATTTTTACTATTGGGCTGTAGCTTCCTTTATAGAAGGTTATTACTTCACCTTTTCAATTTGTATTTTCCCAGTAATGAGTGGGTCATACATAGATACATAGACGCGCACGCGCGCACACACACACACACACACACACATATATATATATATATATATCTTGTTAATCAATATGATCATTTAGTCTTGGCTGGCCCCTCCAAAGGAAAATTTCTAGCTCCGCCCCTGGACCCCGTTATGGCGTTATCCTTCATTCCACTGGGGGAAGATAAGATAACCGACTGCTCTGATAAGCCAGCCGATCAAGCTAAGTTGAGTCAGCTGTGTTTAGGGTCACCTCACCAGTAGTCTGGGTTGAGCCAGACTGAATAGCCACCACCCAACACCCGGCTCTAGCTGAGTTAATACCCCCCATCCACGTTCCATTACTTTGATGCCCCACTTGGTTACAGACACTCACTACAGTGTCCGGCGATCTGAGAAATGTACTATCACATTTATGAATACAGCTTTTTATTCATTCCTGAGCAGTGTGGGATTTCGTCTGTTGAATTTGTTTTGAAATCACTCACTCTGTTCCTTGCGAATGTTCCTGGTTGAATCCGAAGTTGTCGGCTGCCACAATAATTAAGGATCTGGTTGAGGAGGTGTGGAAGATGAATTGGCCAGAGGCTATGATTATACATATATGTTGTGTATGGGAATAAGTGAGGTATAGGGTTTTTGAGGAAAACTGGATCTGGCGGCGAGAAAATACTAGTAAAGTCTGGGAATTATAGATAAGTAGGCTCAATCGCACTATCTCGGCTCAATAGACCCTTTTGGTTATTCACCACCTTTTGGATATTCATCGATTTTAGTTTTTTTAAAACATTCTCTACTCTTGCCTATAAATAGTATTCTAAGGGTCTGTTTGCATACAATTTATTTTTATTGAAACTGAAAATATTATAGTAAAATAATTTTTAAATGTGTGAATAGTATCGTGAGACTCATTTTTAATATTTTTTTATCCCGTAAACAGTGCATAAACAGTACTCTTGTCTCCTAAAGCAAAAATGCGTCCCCAAAGCAAAAACGCGTGCAAAAAAAAAAAAAAAAAAGTAAGTAAAACACAAAACGTGACCGCAGACAAACTACCCAAACACATACTAAAAAAAAATAGTATTTATGCCGTTGGCCTGTTGCACGTCTCTTTTTAATTTTAGTGAATTTAGTGGGATTCTTCTTTTAAAAACTAGGTTGATTAACATGAACTCTAGAGATTTAAAAAGTAACTATATTCTAGAGTTCATAATCATAAAATCTTCACTTTATTAATTAAAAAACCATTTAAAATTTAATACATTATCAATATTTTTGAAATAAAAAATATATATGAACACACATTTTATTATCAATGATTTGTCAATATCTTTTGGCTAAATATTTTGTAAACTGGAGTAATATCTGCCTAATTTTTGGCCCAACTGACCTGATCGAAATTGATGTGACTGAAATAAGGAGAGAAAAAAAAATTTGAATTGTGGCAATGTCATTGCCGAAATAGGAGAAGAGAGAGAGCAAAAAAAAAAGTTAAATTGTGGCAATCTCATTGTGGAAATAGAGGGGAGAGGAGAGAGAAAATTTTAATTATGGCAATCTCATTGCCGAAATAGGAAAAGAGAGAAAAAATAATAATTAGAAGAGAGAAAAAACAAAAAGTTGAATTGTGGCAATCTCATTGCTGTGAGAGAGAGATTCAGAATTGGGAAGATAGCATTTTGGTGGACTCAACTTAGAATTTTGACAACAGCTTCAATTTTTTTCACTCCTTAGTTTGGATTGAAACTTGGATCGAATGGGTAGCACCTCCTTGGATTAGTTGGAAAATAGCTTTGGAAGTGTTTTGTGATTTTTGGAAATTTTGGCAGAATAGCAGTAATTCTCTAATAATTTTGAAGTGTTTTGTGTTTTATGCTAGAGAAGTAATAAACTTAAGTCTTTTAAGGGGGCATTGCCGCCACTTAATGGATCTTTTCCCAAAAGCTCTCAAAAAAAAAATAGGAAATGCTAACAAGTGCCCTAAGGGCACTCATTAATAATCCATTTAAAGAAAGTTTTATGGGAAATGAAAAAAAAAAAAATAATTGTTGAGGATCATTTTTTTTTCGAAATTGACAAAGGCAGCCCAACCCAGCCAAGTGGGCAACGGAGAAGCAACGGACCAAGCGAAAGAAAACCATTAGGCCCAAGCGGTAGGAACAATGGATCACAGGCCCCTCAATACGAATGAATGGGTCTTGAGGAAGTAAGTGGGCCTAAAGGGCCCGGAAAAGAGAAAATAGCACCCATGGGCAGTATGTGTTGAGAAAAGGAGAGAATGGGCCGCGGCAGGCCCAAAGGAAAGTAAGTAAAGAAAGTAGGGGATAATGGCGAGCCCATGAACCCCAAGGATGAGAATGAGAAAATTGGGCCGAGGAAGCCCAATTAAGTTAGTAAGAGCCCATGGGATGCGGAGTTAGTAAATGGACCAAGGACGTCCAAAGAAACGGGCCGGAGAGGCCCAAGGGAAAAGAAAGGGACATTGGAGCCCACAAGCGAGAACACCAACGGCCACGTTAAGCCACTGGGGGAAAATGGAACGGCAGGCCTGATAAAAGGCCCAGCAGGAAGAAAAATGCTAAGTAATGACATAGGAAGCAAAGAAAAAATTAGAAATTGGATTGAAAGGAACGCGAAGCCCAATACCGAGCAAGGCCCAAATTCTAAGGGAGCGGGGAGTCTGAGCAATAACTCGCAAAAGGCCAGAAACGGATGGCAGGCAGGCAAAGTCTCCAGTCCACGGCAAATGCATGGACCACAGGCAGATTTCAGACATATGCATGCTCAAAGACCAGGCACCACCAGCCTGTACCCAGCCAATACAGGACATGGTGGGGTCATGGGGTCAGAGGTAAGAGGGTGTGGTTTGGTGGTGGGGAGAAGGGGAAGGCCTGTTTTAAGGTTCCTGCTCAAACTCTTTTGGGGGATACGTCCTGCTGGGATGACATACCACCCAAAAGAGGCAAGACTGAGCTGGAACCAATGGGTGCATGCTATGAGTGAGTAGCGAGAGAGAAACACCACCGCGGCAGGTAGAAATGCCACGGCAGACTAACAGACGAAGTGGTTGTCTTTGTCTGTAGTAGAGTACTCGCAGACGGAACAGTAATGGTCGGCAAGTACGCCCGGGCCAAACAGAGGTGGTTGGAGGGTAGAATAGTAAAACCCGTCCACGGTAAGCACTATAAAGGGAGCCTCTGCCGTGAACCAAAAAAAGAGGAGGAAGGAGGAAGAAAAGAAAATGCTCTGTAATACACTTAGGAAAACAGGGGAAGTACAACACTAAATAAATCAAAAAGGGAAATCGATAAAAAAAAGAAAAAAGATAAAAGGAAAGAGTGTAGGAGTTAGTGGCATGCACCAACAGGTCCCTTTCCCTTCTCTCCCTCTCAAAACACGGCCCTCTCATATGCTTATTTCGGGTGTCACCCATTCAGGTCCGCCTCACTCAACCCATTAACTTCCACGGCAGGATTTCTTTTCCTCGGAGGTTAATCGTGTTGAGAAGGGGCGTTCTTCCTCTTTGGCATTAACCCGGCAGGCCGAACTGAATTTACTCCCTGTCTTGTTTGATTAATTTTCGTACTAATCTCCTTTACTATTTATTTATTAAAGGTTGATTAATGTTATTATAGTTATGGATTACTTGGTCATTTCCCATTAAAAGGACTATCTGGTCATTCCAGAATACATTTGCTCTGTTTTATCAATTGTGTCTGCTTGCCGCAAGCTTTTTCTTAAAACAGCACTGCCTGCCGCAAGCACTCGCCTGGCAGACGAGGTATAATTTGCGCACAAGCCGGCCAAGTTGAGTTCAAATTGGCCCGGTCTCAACTCTCGCAATCCAGAACACTTGGGCCTACGATCACAAAGGGGCAGCCCAGCCCAACATAACATCACAGAAAAGGCCCCACAACAATAATATTTTGACAGTTTTTTTCATTTTCCATAAAAGTGGTATCAAAACTTTCCTAAAATTGATTATTAATGAGTGCCCTAAGCGCACTCGTTAACATGACCCAAAAAAAATTTATGTGCTTTGAGTGTGAGAGGACTCCTCTATTTATAAATGAAGAAAAAGAGCCATTATAGCAATGATTAATTAATTCTGATTGGATCTTAATTGATTTAACTAGTCGCTAACCCGTGCGATGCACGGGAAAGTTTTTAGTAACTATAAGATTTTAGCAAATCAAATACCTTAAAATTTGAAAATCTTAAAGAACTTACATTAGCACTCATCAATTTGTTTACAAAGCCAATGCTAAATAGATCTACCAATTGCATTCTCATATCCTCTGTCATTTGCAAGGTGAAAGGACTCTTTTGATTACGGTTTGCATCTTTCTATCCTTCAAAAGCTTTAAGAAGTGCCATGTGGTCATTGCATAAAAATGTGTATAAGGTTATACAAAATTTTGTCATTATAATCAACATCCTAAAGCTAATATCCAATCCAAAAATGTGTAACCAATGTTACATATTATAACAAAAACTCAAAGAGACAACAAAAACAGTCGTAGGTATATAAGAGAGAGAATCAGATCATACATGTATTTCTATTTTTGCTTGCTTTGAGATTGAATTTCAAGACTGAAATTTAAAATCCAGAATTCCAACAACAAAAGCACACAAAAACCTCTCTATCTAACAGATCAAAAACTCTACAGAAAAGTACCAACTTTGCTTTGAAAGAAGATCACAAAGACATCACAATAAAGAATTAGATGGAATATACTCCTTCAGTCTACCATGCTTCCAATCAGCTAGCCTTCTTTTCCACTCTCCCAACCTCAAAATCCAATGCTAACTTTGCATTCAGAGGAACTTATAATAATAATAATAATAATAATAATAATAATAATAATAAAGCAAACAACAAAAATGAAACTATTCATCCTTTTCATCTAATATGTAACTTGATAGATGGTCTTAGGCACTTTTTGCGCATAGATTCTTTAAATTGTATATCAAATTAGAAGAAATAAATTACATGTAAAATATATATTTATATATATATATATATATACACATATATTGTAGCAATCATCATTGTGGGAGCAAGATTTCTAAATATGTGTATATATATATATATATATATATATATATATAAAATTTGCTCATGCAAGTTCTAGCTTTAAAACATTTAAGTTAAGTCTGTAAAAATCAAACTCCAGAAGATACAACAATGATATTGTTTATAGATAAAGCACATATATAATCAACATGATCATTAAAACAAAGTAAAATTCAACCAACCTTCATGACTCTTTTACAATTTTATATGGATTGTGTGTCTCAATAGCATACCAATGCAATTATTAATTACTTAAAATTCGAAAAAAATTATTTATACATGATAAGTTACAATTCAAATTGAGTTTCATGAGTTCTTTAAATATAAATAGAACACTACAATATTTAGAAATTAGATGTACATAGAAAAATAGTTAACCCTATACTAAAAAAAACTCAGAAATTTAGTATAGAGGCAAACGAATACCATACCTTTAACCTTGATTCGAATGGACGAAAAGACTGAAGAGAAAGGCAATAAAAAAGCAGAAATTAATCAGGAATATTAAATCTAAATAAAAGTGAATGGAAGAGCAAAAATTAAGAATGAAACCTGCTTTAAAATAGCAAACGAATGTACAAAGAATTAAATCTGTTGCTGTTTGGTATTTATTGAAATCTGCTGTTTTAAATTTGTTGCAGAGAAGAAACAACACAAATGTACAAAGAATTATAAACTGAACAGCCGTGAATTGGTTTGGTGCACAGAAAATATATATAATATTAAAAAAAAAAAAACATTATCACAAAAACTATTTATAAGATAATGGTTATAGAGTCCTAATTAAATTTGTTTATAGTTATAGATTTCTTAACAAATTTGACAAATTTGATTAAAAAAGACATGAACTTGTACAGAAGAGGTAGAAGGTTTGGAAAAAAAAAAAAAAAAAAAAAAAAAAAAACAAGGGACTAAAGAAGGCTGACGTTTTAGGTGCCCAAATAATTATTCAATCAAACAAATGATTAAGCTAAGCTAAATCAGATGTGCTAAAAAACCTAGATAGTAAAATAAAGCAAAACTTGAAGGTAAAGCAAAACTTGTAGGATTGTTGTCAGATTTTGAAGGTTGGGAGGCTCTTCAATACATCTCCACTCTCTATAATCCTGTAGAATTTGAATTTCTATGAGTGTTTCCCTAACTTCAACAAAAAAGAATAGAGAGAAAAAGGGGTTAGGAATTGAAATCCCTAAATTGACAAAAAAAAACCTAATTAAAGACGAAATCCTTAAATTGACAAAAAAACCTAATTAAAGACAATAGGAAAAGAGTTTATTCATAGATTAATTGAGAGATACCGAGAGAGAATGCTCTGATATGGAGGCTGGGTCAAAGATTGAAAACGTTGGCTCCCATGGTCGTGCCCTTGTAAGCTTTCTGTGAAATAGCTTGGATCTGCGTTTGAGAGAGTTTATAGGTTCTGCGTTTGGTGAGTAATGTCGAAAGGAGGGGTGCTGGGTTTAGTTTTGTCGAGAGGTGAGGTTCTAACTTGCGTGTTTTGGTTTCAGAGGGTTTTGGTTTCAGAATTATAACGGGGAAGGGTATTTGGTTTGTGAAAGGAGAGTATATATATTTAAAAAAAAAAAAAGAAATAAATCAGATTTAGAAATTAAAAATTTATGACGTTTTTTTTTTTTTTTTTTTGGTTTTATTTTTTTGTTTTATTATTATTTTTTTAATATTGTGCTGACATGGAAAATTGTGGGAGTTTCAAAAGTTTCGGTTATATATATATATATATATATATATATAGATTAAAATTAATTAGATGTCAAAATCTCATTGGATTAAATTTTAGAACAATAACGTAATTAAAAATACTAAGAAAAATTCTACAAGAATTATGACTTTTGAATTTTTATCGGTGTTCTTGAAATACATATAATTGATTTGAATTTAAAACTTCTAAATGTCCTTGGATTAAATCCAATTAGTCAAGAGTTTAAAACGTTGCTTCAAACTCATAATTACCTTCTCTCTCTCTCTCTCTCTAATTAAATCCTATAGGCAATCACTAAAGAGTTTAAAAAGTTGATTCAATAATATTTAGTAAAAAAAAAAAAAAATCAATATACACACGTTTAAGGATCGTGCAAAATGAAAAAGAATGAGCAAAACTCATCCCAGCCCTATTTGGGGCAAAGAAAACCTGCACAGAATAAGGCAAGTCAAATAGGATGAGAAATTTTTGCCGTATCTACAATAGAGGGGAGGGAACAATGGTTTAAAATGAAGTGGGAAAGGTCTCAATTTGATAGAATTAAGAAAGGCAAAATGGATGGCAATACCTGGAGTAACCAATTTCTTCCCCATCACATCATGCTAGTAGACTTCAAAAGAATGGATAGGATTTTTTGGGTATTATATAATAGGACCTATATGATTTATATCATTCCTTGATGCATTTAATTTCCAAATTCAAAAAAAGATGTCATTGTCAAATTAGACACTTCATTTTGAAGAAACAAATTGTCTAATTTTTAATATAGCCCATGATCTTTCTGTTGCTAAAAAGACACAAGGGGCAGAAAGAAAAAACACTTAAAGTTTAAATTTGATAAAATAAAATAAAATTCATGGGATAATAAATACCATTTTTCTTGACAGGTGAATGATCAACTCTGCATCTTTAGAATATTCCTGCAATTGTTCATAAACCCTTTCACGTTCTCCTATATTCAATGCTTTCCTCTTTCCCACAAAGCACACTGGGTCGATTACCAGCTTCCTAAGCGCAATAGCATGTTTCAGTAAAAAAATAACAAAATCTATCTGGTTTGATGTTCCTCGAAACCCAGCAATTTTGACTTCATTCAAATGTTTATGGACATATGTCTTAGGTACAGGCACAGGGTTTCCTCTATGTTTAAAGTCAACTGAACCATTCATCTGTGATAACAATTAGTGACACTAATTCAAATCAAAAGTTAATTGGAACATGAAGTATTGCAAAATAAAAATAACTCAAGTTATGTGGCAATTGATGCACCATGTTAATTTAATGCATGTGGCAACTGGCAAGATATTTGATTCCACAAACGAGAATTAACAAGTTAATTGAAACAACATGTGTAGGTTATTGCATTGCACATTATGTTTTTCCGTTCGTGTAGCTAGTATTCAACAATTACTGGTCATAAACTGGATTTTAAAAAAAATTACTTTTCATAAGCTTTAAGAAGTCTTTGCAACTAATGTAAAAAAAATGTAGTCGTTAAACTATTTTATTTATATAAAATAAACTTTCATCACCCAAGAGAGAACAGGTTTTTTTTTCATAAGAAACATATATATATATATATATATATATATATAAAAAGTAAAATAAAAATGAAATGTAAAGAAACATGGTAGTAGTAACCAGAAAAGAACTTGAGTCTCTACATCACTCACCTTTAAATAAAATTCCTGCATATCAGGAAAGGCTTTCAGAAGAAATGTCATCTTCAGGAGGGTGAAATTCCATATCTCCATAGATTAATAGATGGCATATTTTAACCTTCCTGAAGATGGTTATATCTGTCATGCTTTTTGGTATGCACTGTATCAACACACGGAAATACGTTGTCAGTACTAAAATTACCAACAAGCTAACTTTCACATAAAAAAGTATAACAATGATGAAGTTCTTTATTTTTTTATATTTTTTTTTCTCCTTTCATTTATTATTCACATACCAAATCAATTGTGGAGTTAACAGTTACTGTCCTCAAATTGGGAATATCCTTTGCAAGCTGACTGAAGATATATTGCATGTCTCTTTTCTGGTTTACTGTGAAATTCACTGTTTGTAGCTTAGGAACTCCAATGAAAGAAAATTTAATAAAAGGACCTTTTTATATAAAATATTGGAGATTCATAGCAGACAGCTCAAGTTCCTCCACCGCAGAACAAGGAGGAAATATGTAACAACCTCAAATAACGTAATGAACCAAGAATGCTTAATTTAAGAGGAAGGCCACAATCAAAGAAATGCAAAATATTAAGGTTCAAACAACCATGAAAAATGCTCTGCAACTCATGTAGGTGTAAGGATGTATCATGTAATGAGAGTTTTTAAGCAGCTGAATTGGCTGACAGAATTTGGTGCCAACAGACATCCTACCAAGCTTAGAGTCTTTAACTTGCACTCTGTACCTTGAGAAAGAAGCTCACAACAAAACACATACTTATCAATTTGTTCTCCATCCTGAACAGATAAGCAAAGAGTAAGTCGTTCTGCACCCATTCCAATGGCAGATCTGATCCATTCATCAACGTCATTTTTGTAGTCATTCCCAAAACGAAAAGAGACCACAAACGAGACTATCCTTGTACCCGCATGGAACTTCAGGAACTGATTTACAGCTTTTACAAATTTATCCTTTTCTTCTCTGGAGGGATCTCTCTTAAATCCATAAAATTTACCATTTTCATCACATGATATATCATTTTCATTGTAGAGGAATATGTTTTACCAATTAAAGTGGAGTTTAATCTGGATGCACTGACTCTTCCCCATCTATGTGATAATATGCTTGTTTTGACAGCATCCCTCAGTGTCAAATGTGAGAGAATGCAAGAAAGAATATCATCAGGCAGCTCACTGATGCAATCCCTTCCAGTACTACTGAAACCCTACACAATAACAATCAAACAAATTTCAGGTATTAATTAGAGCTTGCCCTAGTATAATGTTACCAAACCCATTAAAGCCATTTTAATATAAACTTGGAGCAGGAGCTTCTCTGTCTGTCTTTTTTAATTGATGTTCTTCTTCTTTAATTCTATTCTATCAAACATCAAAATTTTACGCAATTGTTTGAGTTCCATTCAAGCAATTTATTATAATTGATGCCAAGGGCCATTCATCATATATTAAAATTTTATTATGAAAATAGTGAGTGTTTTGTAATGATCAAACTAGTCCCACATAACAAAAATACTCTTGTGTGTGTGAGGTTTTATATCTTGTTGCAACATCATCTGTAAGTGTATAACCAAGATCCAAGTCAAAAGGTTCCAAGTCTGAATACACTGATTGAACAATTTCAAGCAGCATTTTCCCAGGGAAAGCATTGCTGAAAATGTGCTTTTAGCACAAGAAATTGTCAAGAATTATCATAAGGAGAAGGGTCATGCTACGTTTGCTTTGAAAATGGACATTATGAAGGCAAATGATTTTGTGGAGTGGCTCTTCTATTAAATTTTGGCATGACTTGTGGTGTGGGGGACTTTCTTTAAAGGAGAACTTCCCAAAACTTTACAGCATTGCTACCAATAAGGATGCTTCAGTGGCAGATTTGTTCTCTTTCAAGCAATAGTTATCATTGGAATGTCAGCTTTGTTCAACTAGCGCAAGATTGGGAGTTGGAATCAGTTGCATCATTCTTGATCTTAGATCTAATCTATTCCGGTTTGGTGAGACGTAATGAAATGGATCAGCTGGTGCGGACACCACATGATGGCACATCTGTGGAGATTATCTTTATCATTTATGTTATTTTTATTTGGATTTATCTTTAGTATTGGATTAGTATTTGAGACTGGTTAGGATTATCATACTAGTATTTGAGATTGTTTAGGATTTGTTTAGGAGAGTTTATCTTTATCCTGGAAGCTGTATATAAAGCTCCAGATGGTTCCTTTTGTACGTTACAGATTATTATTATTATTGAGATTATTTGCGTATTTGTTTGGTGGTGATTCCAAACTCCTTAGGTGGGAAGCCTAAGGTTCATTGGTAGGACTAATCTAGGTGGGAAGCCTAGGTTGTCCTGCATCAACTTGGTATCAGAGCCCAACCGATATACCCTTTCAGCAACCCAAAATCACGCCTAACACCCACAGCCACACTCCCCATCAGAACACAAATCAACCACCAGACATGCCATTTTTACTCAAATACTTACCCCACGAGATTTGCAAACCACAGCAACCCAATTTCTTACCCCACGAAATCTGCAAACCAGAACCTGAACCTGAACCAATCCGTACCATATACCCTCTTTACCCACACGAATTCTTCATCCCAAAACCAACAGAAAAGCCCACTACTCCCCCAAAACCTGTGACCCCAATCCGTGCCCGGCTCTAAGGACTACCACCAGATCAGAAAAAAAAAAAAAAAAAAAAAAAAAAAAAAAAAAAAAAAAAAAAAAAAAAAAAAAAACCAAACCAGATCCACAACTTCAACCCGCAAGAGAGCTGAGAGCCAACACCAAATGGCTGATCCCACCAACAGAATGACGCCATCGCACAACCCGCCGTCGCCGCCGCCATGCCACTTCATGAAACACTGAGATCTGACCCACCAGCTCCGATCTCTACCTTCGAGTGCCGCTGACAGCCATCGTCGACGAGCCCATGCCGCTTCTTCGCCGTCCACTCCAGCCACGCCATCATGATTGCTCCCTGGAGTTTCTTTTCTTTAGTTTACTCTGTACTTCCTTTTTTTGCTTCAGTGTAGACTTTTAGTGTTTAACGTAATAGGCTTTAGTTTTATATCCCAGTTCTTTGGTTATTGTATCTAAAAAAAAAAAAAAAACAAATTCAATCAGGACAAAACAGAAGCCTCAAGAAGGTCCCAGCACACGTGAAGACCACCAGCCAAGTTTTCCACTTCCACTACCAACACGTGAGGCCCAAGCTCCCCATTGCTAGTAGCGTGACCCACTGCCTAGTGAGGCCCAGGTTGTTAAGTCAGCCCAACTAAGGTGTGGACTTTCCTAACTTAAATGGATTGAGATGCAATTTCAGATTTAATATCAATATGTCTAATGTGTGCCTCAGCTTTATATTCAGTAACATGCTACTGCCTTTGCCCTTTGTTCTGCTTAAACTTGCACATGAATTTATTATTTTAGCTGCTGGTTTATTTTCTTTCAGTATTTTATTTTAGCCAAAAAAAAAAAAAAAAAACCCAAAAAAAAAAATCCTTTAAAGTAATTAATTCTCAATATTAGTAGTTGAACTAGCCTAATCACATTGCAACAATTATGTCCTTTTTAATTTAATTCTTGTTGAAGCTAGTACTGCTTGCAACCTGTGGAATTTATGACTTCTCTTCACATATAATTTAACTTGAGTTTTATCCTTACTATTCACTTGCTAGAATTAGTTTGTTGATCTCTTTGCATGCATTTGCGTAGTGGTCGTCTAGTAACTAGTTCTGAAGAACAGTCTAATTCCAAATCAGAGTCTAGTTCTGAATCCCAGTCTAGTCCCCAATCCCACCTAAACATGGACCCTCCTCTTCAAGATGAATTAAGACAAGCCCTTGCAGAGCTTACTGCCCGTCTAGGCCAATTAGAGGCTAGGTATGACGAGGATAATACACATAATGGAAGAAATAATAATAGACATGTCCCTCACCCTAGGCAAGATCATAGAGACAATGAAGACAACTCAGCTAAGCAAATCAAAGTAGAGGCCCCTACCTTTGATGGTGTTAGGAACCCCCAGGTCTACAATGATTGGGTGCGAGAGATGGAGCATTTTTTTGAGTGGTATGAACTGTCCGAGGATAGAAAAGTTAGGTTTGCCAAAATGAAACTTGTAGGAAGAGCAAAACTCCATTGGGATAGTGTTGTCAACCACCTCCGTAAGACCCACCAGCCACCCATAACTCTTTGGGAAGAAATGAAAGCCAAGCTCAATGAAAAGTACTTCCCAGTCTCTCATCTAGGCAATTTGTTGGATCAATGGCATGATTTGAGACAAGACAATAGGTCTGCTACTGAGTACGTAGAGCAATTTAAAGAGTACAGGATACGTAGCAATGTAAATGAAGATGAGCCAATTACCTTGAGTAGATTTAGAAAAGGTCTCAATTATGATCTTCAAAGAGAATTGGTGGCCCGACAGATCTCAACTCTTGATGATGCCTATGCCTTAGTGCAAGATTTAGAGCTGATCCCTAGGCCCCAAGGTGGAAGGAGATTTGACAATCGAATGTTGCCTCAGCAAGGTAGATACCTCCAAGGTACCCAAAATAGGCCTTACCCCAACAATATACCCTTACACATAGAAGAGAACTCTCAGGGTAGGTACCAACAAGGCCCTCAACCTAGACCCAGTCCCAACAATAGGCCTTTGCGCCCAGAAGACAAAGGGAAGAGTGTGGTTAGAGAGACATTTAGGCCCAATTCTAGAATCCAGTGCTTTAAGTGTCAAGGTTTTGGTCATATGGCTGCCCAATGTCCTAATAAGACTTTGTTGATTGAAGAATTGGATGGAGAGGAAGAAGTAGAAGAAGTAGTCTATGAGCCTAACATTGAAGACATTGTAGAAATAGGAGAGGATGATTCCACCCAATTAGCTTGCATTAGAGCTCTACCATCTTTTGATAATCTCAGTGAGGGTAGTCTTGATACTCCTGTAATGAGTGTTGTTAGATGTACTCTAGCACAGTCCAAAGAAAGTGATGATTGGAAAAGAAATACTATCTTCCAAACCTTTGTCAAGTGTGGAACCACAAATTGCAAGGTTATCATTGATAGTGGAAGTTGCATTAATGCAGTTTCTTCTAAACTTGTCTCCCTCCTAGGTTTGAAGTTAGTTGCCCATCCTAAGCCCTATAAGGTTTCTTGGGTAGATGATTCATCTATTACCATCAAGGATAGGTGTCTTGTTCCTATTCATATCCTCTCATACAAGGCTCAGATTTCATGTGATGTGATTCCAATGGATGTAGGACACATAATTTTGGGACGACCATGGCTCTATGATTTAGATGTCACTCTTTATGGTCGCTCGAATTCTTGTTCCTTTATACACAATAGACAAAGGATTAAGCTTAACCCAGTCAAGACTAAGTTTGTTAGTGCAAGTAAGGCTAAAGAAGAGTCCAAAAAGCAAAGTATGAACCTTATTAGTCCAAAAGAACTTGAGAGAGCTGTCAATCAAGACTCCATCATCTTTGCTTTGGTTGTTAAAGAAGCTGCACTAGATAACTTTGAAGAACCTAAAAAAAGAAGTACGTTCAGTGCTTCAAGAGTTCCAAGATGTCTTCCCTAAGGAGCTTCCAAATCAGTTGCCTCCTATGCGTGATATTCAACACGCCATAGATCTTGTCCCGGGAGCAGCACTCCCAAATTTGCCCCACTATAGAATGAACCCTCCTCAACATGATGAGATGGTTAGACAAGTGGATGAGCTCTTGCACAAAGGATTTGTGCGTGAAAGCTTAAGCTCATGTGTAGTCCCTGCACTCTTGACCCCAAAGAAAGATGGATCCTGGAGAATGTGCGTGGATAGTCGCGCAATCAATAAGATTACTGTGAAGTATCGTTTTCCTATCCCTAGGTTAGATGATATGTTTGATATGATGTCAGGAGCCACAATCTTTTCGAAGATTGATTTGAAAAGTGGATACCATCAAATTAGGATCTGCCCAGGTGATGAATGGAAGACTGCTTTTAAGACAAAGGACGGTCTATATGAGTGGCTTGTGATGCCCTTTGGTTTATCAAATGCTCCTAGTACTTTTATGAGAATGATGACACAAGTACTAAGGCCTTTTATGGGAAAATTTGTGGTAGTGTACTTTGATGACATCCTCATTTATAGTAAATCAAAAGAGCAACATTTGGACCATCTTAAACAAGTTTGTTCCACTTTGAGGAAAGAAAACTTGTATGCCAACCTCAAGAAATGCTCTTTCTTCAGTGATAGTGTCATTTTCTTAGGTTTTGTGGTCTCCTCCAAAGGGGTTTCTGCTGACCCAGAAAAGGTCAAGGCCATAGTGGATTGGCCCGAACCTAAGAACATTCATGAGGTTCGCAGTTTTCATGGGCTTGCAACTTTCTATCGCCGCTTCATACGTGGATTTAGTACAATCATGGCGCCAATCACTGATTGTATGAAGCAAGGCGAATTCCAATGGTCAAATGCTGCTGGTAAAGCATTTCAAGAAATCAAGAAAAAGATGACAGAAGCACCGGTGATGCGCCTACCAGACTTTGATAAGGTCTTTGAAGTGGAATGTGATGCGTCTGGTGTAGGCATAGGAGGAGTTCTTAGCCAAGATTGTCACCCTATAGCTTACTTTAGTGAGAAATTAAATGAGGCTAAGAAGAAGTATTCAACATATGACAAAGAACTCTATGCTGTGGTACAAGCTTTAAGATATTGGAGTCATTATTTGACACCGCATGAGTTTGTCATTTACTCTGATCATGATGCTCTCCGCCACATCAATTCCCAAAAGAAATTAAATGCTCGACATGTCCCTTGGGTTGAGTATTTGCAAAGATTCTCTTTTGTTTTGAGACATAAATCTGGTGTTGAGAATAAGGTAGCTGATGCTTTGAGTCGTCGAGTCACCTTACTTTCTGTGATGAGCACAAAAGTCATAGGATTTGAGAAGTTGCAAGAGAAGTATGAATCTTGCCCAGATTTTGGAGAAGTGTACACTACACTTAGGACTGAACCTCTTCAGGTTGTTGATGATTTTATCCTCCGAGATGGCTACTTGTTTAAAGCCGATAAGCTTTGTATCCTCCGCACATCAGTTAGAGACTTTTTGGTTTGGGAAGTGCACGCGGGAGGACTTTCAGGACATTTTGGACGTGATAAGACAATTGAAGAGGTAGAGAGGCAATTCTATTGGCCAAGTCTTAAGAGGGATGTTGCTAAGATAATTGGTCAGTGTCGTCAATGTCAGTTAGCTAAGCATTGCAAGCAAAATACTGGCCTTTACACTCCTCTACCAGTTCCACACCATCCTTGGGAGGATATTAGCATGGACTTTATACTAGGTCTTCCCCGTACCCTTAGAAAGTTTGATTCCATCTTTGTAGTCGTAGACCGGTTCTTTAAAATGGCTCATTTTCTTCCATGCTCTAAGACTTCTGATGCATCCAAGGTAGCCAAGATTTTCTTTGATGAGATTGTTAAGTTGTATGGGTTACCTAAAACAATTGTGTCAGATAGGGATGTAAATTTATGAGCTACTTTTGGAAGACCCTTTGGCACATGATGGGAACAAAATTGAAATTCTCTACAGCATATCATCCTCAAACTGATGGTCAAACTGAGGTTGTCAATAGGAGTCTAGGAAATCTCTTGAGGTGTCTCATAGGTGAGAATGGTAAGACTTGGGAATCTATACTCCCTGTAGCCCAATTTGCATACAACAACTCAGTCAATAGGTCCATAGGTATGAGCCCATTTGAAGTTGTTCATGGTTATACACCTAGGAGACCTTTAGACCTTCTCCCATTGTCCTCACATGATAGGGTTTCTGTGTCTGCAGTAGAGTTTGCTAGTCACATGCATGAGCTACATAACGAGATCAACAAACGAATTCATGCTAGTAATCTTAAGTATAAGACTCAGGCTGATTTACATCGACGTCATTTAGACTTTGATGTAGGAGATTATGTTATGATTCGTATCAGGCCTGAACGGTCACCTTCAGGAACCGTTAAGAAACTGCAGGCCCGCAGTGCTGGCCCATTCAAGGTATTAAAGAAACTTGGACCTAATGCTTATGTGATTGATATACCTTCAAACTATGGTATTAGTTCTACTTTTAATATTGCTGATTTAATTGCTTTTAAAGGTCCAGCAGTTATTCCCTATGACCCTTTTGATGCTTCACCCTCCCCTTCTTTGACTAACCATGTCCCTAGCCCTACACCATCTTGTTTCCAAAAGGTACATAAAGATATTATTGATGTTATTTTGGATGAGCAGTCTCTTTTCACTAGGGATGGAACAGTTCAGCGCTTCTTGGTTTGCTGGCGAGGACGGTCTGATTCTAACTGTACATGGATCACCAGAGAGGAGTTGCAGCAGCTTGATCCCGCTCTTTTGGAGGCTTACTTGGATTCACTTGCTACCACTTCATCTCTACCTCCTATCACTCGCACATATGGGCGTCGACGGAGGCGCCATGCTGACCCAGTGAGCTTGTGGCTTGATGGAGCTTATTTTGATATCACTTGATCCTTTGAGTTTTACTCGACGGGGTCGAGTTTCTCCCACCCCAGGGGAGTTGGTGCGGACACCACATGATGGCACATCTGTGGAGATTATCTTTATCATTTATGTTATTTTTATTTGGATTTATCTTTAGTATTGGATTAGTATTTGAGACTGTTTAGGATTATCATATTAGTATTTGAGATTGTTTAGGATTTGTTTAGGAGAGTTTATCTTTATCCTGGAAGCTGTATATAAAGCTCCAGATGGTTCCTTTTGTACGTTACAGATTATTATTATTATTGAGATTATTTGCGTATTTGTTTGGTGGTGATTCCAAACTCCTTAGGTGGGAAGCCTAAGGTTCATTGGTAGGACTAATCTAGGTGGGAAGCCTAGGTTGTCCTGCATCATTAGCTTTATTGGAATCCTTCTCCAAAGCAGACTTTCGATGTCAGCTCCTATTATAGGGCTTTACTTTCTATTGCCCAAATATCTTTTCCTTGGAAAATCATATGGAAGCCAAAAGTACCAACAAGGGTTAGTTTCTTCCTTTGGACTGTGCTTTGGGACTGATCTTAACTATTGATAACTAGAGGAGGCGTTGAGTTGAGTTGTGATTGACAAGTGTTGTATGTGTAAGAAAGATAAGGAGACTATTGATCATTTACTTACGTACTGCCCTATAGCTAGAGAGTTGTGGAACTTGGTGTTTTCATTATTTGGGTGCAATGGGTGATGCTGAGTGAGGTTGTGGATCTTCTAGCTAGCTAGTCACACAAATTCAACAAGCATAGGTATGTGCCAATTTGGGCCATGATCCATCATTGTCTTATGTGGGGCATTTGGAGAAAAAGGAATGCTCGTACTTTTGAAGGAGATGAGAGATCAATTCATGACTTGAAGCAGCTCTTTCTCCAGACTCTTTATGAGTGGACAAATGCTTCAGGTGTTTTTACTTTTGATTCTCTTGTTGATTTGCTTGATTGTTGTAATTTTCATACACTTTAGTTTTTCATTGTTCTGTCCTTAGCACATTACCTGTGTGCTTTGGTTTTTTTTTTTGTTATTTTCTTTTTATTAAATGAAGTATTCCTTACTTATCAAAAAAGATTTGTTGCTTGGGTCATCAAAGAGTGTATAACAACTCCTAAATTTTCAATAGCTTTCATTTGGAGTAAGGTGGGCTATATTAAAGGGGGAAGAGGACTTAGGCAAGCTAATCCATTATCACCATTCCTATTTGTGCTAGCAATAGAGGGTTTTCAAGGAAATTGATTAGTGCTTCCAGTTTGTTCAAGTTTCATTCCAAGTGTGCTGAATTAAAGCTATCACATCTTTGCTTTATAGACGAATTCATTATATTTTCAAGTGTTGATGTTAAATCAGTTAGCATAATACAAGAAGTCCTTGAATACTTCAAGAAGTTATCAGGATTGAAAGAAAATCCAACCAAAAGTGAGGCTTTTATGGCTGTAGTCCCTAACTGAAAAAACAAATTCTGGATATTCTAAATTTTAAGGAGAACAAGCTTCCAGTGAGGTATCTTGGGGTACCCTTGATCTCTAAAAGGCTAACTGAAAAAGATTGTTAGCCTTTGGTGGACAAGATTACAGAACAAATTCACTAACAGGCTACCAAACACCTCTCATTGTTGTTTAGCCTTCAAATCTAATGGTCCATGATCTTCATTTTACCTAGAAAGGCAGTAAAGGAAATAGAGCAGGAACTCAGCAATTTTCTAATGAAAGGTACTGGAACTGCTTCATAAGGAGCAAAGGTAGCCTAAATTGTGGTTTGCAAGCCAAAAAAAGAAGAGGTCTGGGTGTTAGGAGGCTAGAGGAATGGAATATAATTGCTATTAGGCCTTTTATTTGGAATGTATTTGCTCAAGCAGGATCTGTTTGGGTAGCATGGGTTCAGATTAATCTTCTAAAAGGAAAAAGCTTTTGGGCAGTTAAAACTCCCCAAAGCAGCACTTAGAGTTGGAGGAAGATTCTATAGCTTAGGAGCATACAAGAAATTTGGTGAGATTTATTGTGGGGACTGGTAATAAGATTTTTTTGTGGCATGACTAGTGACATCCAAATAGAATCTTATATCACAGATATGGACATAGGGCTATTTATGATGCAGCTAGCAATCTCAATGCTAAGGTTTCAAGTGTATTAGTGGAAGGAAATTGGTTTTGAAACCAGACTAGATCATATGGGCTGGTGAAGTTAGAGTTGGAAGACAGGCTTAATTGGGTTCCTTCCAAATCAGGTAGGTATACTTGTGCAAGAACATGGGATTTGGTTTCCAAGTACGATTCCTAAACATGCATTGTCCTTGGCTGGTTGACAAGTCAAAACAGACTCACTACAAAAGATAGAATGATGCATCGGGGCCTTAAAGGAGATGCAACTTGTGTCTTATGCAAAAACATATTAGAGAGTAAGGATCATCTTTTCTTTCAATCAATGCTCTTTCTCCAAGAGAATTTGGTAGAATCGTATGCTCTGGTACCTTGTCAAACATCCCAAATTTAATTAAAGAGAAAAAAACTGAAGTCAGTTGTTTGCAAACTTGCTTATTTAAAGTGAAAAAATCTGAACCCAGTTGTTTGCAAACTTGCTTAATTTTGGGAAGGTGTTTGAAGGTTTTTTAGTTTTTCATTTTTTTTTTTTTTTTTTAGAGTTTGGGTCAAGACGTGAATATGTGATATAATATAAGTTGTTCTTGTGGGTTCACTTAGCTCAAGTGGCAATGTTTTTTGTCGTCGAATGAGAGATAAGAGGTTTAATTCCCGCCTACAATTTTGGTGTTTTGTGTTGAAACTAAGGTGGTCGATACCGTACCATACTGGTACATGCACTGGTGCCAAAACATAAATGTTTTGTACAGGTTTAATACCCGCCAATTTTGGGCGTTTCGGCCTGTACCAAGCATACCGGTGCAGAAATAAGCTTTTTTTTTTTTTTTTTTTTTTTTTAGTTTTGTAATTTTTGAATTTTTGTAAGGGCAGAATGGTAACTTATTTGCATTAATTTATTAATATTATTTATTTTCTTAGTATGCTAAAGTCTAAAGTCTAAAATTATGAATAATTTGTTTTAAATTTAGATAATATTTTAGGGTAAACTTTTATTTTTATTATAATATATATATATATATATATATATATATATACATATAAAATAGCGGGAAACTCGGTATTGACCAATACCAAAATATGTCATTCCACTAGTAAAACCAGTATAAAACTCGCTACGAGATTGATTCCCTTCGTTCCTGGTTGAAACTACCTAAAAAGAAATATATAAGTTGTTCTTTGGGTTGTACTGATATATTTAGATGAAAATTTGCACAATTCATTCATCGCCAAAAAGAAGTTAAACAAAACCATATTGGTATCTTCTCTAATGAAATAAATTTCATGCAATCCCACTAAAAAGGAATATACGAAAATTAAAACCCAAAAGAATAAAAATACCGGAATCCCAAAGAATACCTCCATAGAATTTGTTTTGCATGACTTGCTTCATCATTATGATTGGCAATCCAGAATAATACACAGCAAATTATGTTATGCAATCCCACGCAAACCCTGTATTCGCACTCCACACTTCACAGTTTCTATCCCGCGCTCCACACTTCACGCAAATCCCAAGACTTTTGTAAATAGATCTTTTCCCTTTATTATTATTATTTTTTCCTCCTAAGATTTTTTTTTTTTGCTAACAAACACACGCAAAGAGAGAATAATAATAATAATAATAATAATAATAATAATAATAATAATAATAACAATAACAACGGAAAAATTATTTATATAATAAAATCTAAGAAATTTAGAAATAGAAAATTAAGTCAATAATATGCATATTATAGATATTTTGCTATTTAGCATTTAAAAAAAAATAGATCTGTCATAATTAAATAAAATACAATGGGAAAAAACATTTAACTTCTATGTTTTTCTATAGTTTAGAAGTGTTGTCTAACATAGAATGTTATTGGGTTGTAAGAGAGATTTTTATAAAATTTTATACCATATATATATATATATATATGCTTATATTGTCTTGCAAAATTACTGAAACCTACAAAGTAATTTACAATTCATAAATTAATAAAGCAAAATTTTCAAAAGTTATATATACACTCACACTCAAAACTAATATAAACTACAAAGATATAAACAAATCTTACTTAGTCATAGTAATAACAATATAAACAATTCAAAACATGGAACATTATCAAAATTATAACACCTAATTCTATTATTACAAATAATCAATCAACCAAAAAATCATAGCTTTAATTAAGAAAACAAAAAAACACAAGAACCCAAATAAAAATTTTCAATAAAGCAAAAACATATAAGGTAAAGAATTAAGATAAAAAAATTCATATATAATGTACCAAATAAAAATTTACCACTCCTTGGGCTGGAAGACATATGTTGCAGCTTTGATTTTTCTTAAAAAAATAGAGATGCTTCATTTGCCATATACAATATAAAATAATTATTAGAAACTTCAACCCAAAAACTAAACCCACAAAAACACTGTCAAAATATAGAGATTAACCCAAATACTCAAAAGAAAATCAATTTTAAACATAACAAAAGAATAAGATAGAATGAAAATCTCAAGCACATATGAAAGCAAATAAAAAAGAAAAAACCTATGTTTTTTTTTTTTTTTTTTTTTTTTTTTTACGTGAGTCTTTCTTCTTGTTCTTTTTTTTAATGTTAAAGTGAATTTAAGTTTAGGGTTTTGAGATGAAATATATCTAATAGAGTTTTACTTAAACTAAACTATTGTAACACTGAAAAGATAATTACACATTGAAGAGAAATAATAAATATATAAGATATAAAACCTAAAATAAAAAGAAAAAAAATAGTGGTGACATGGAAAATTGTGAAAGTTTCAGAGGTTTCAGTTTTTTATATATAATGCTAAATAGCCTTAAAACTGAAGACAAACCCTTGGAATGGATTTGAAATTTTTTAGAAGCAAATAAACATCCAACGTAATACTAATAGATATCTAACTCTCATCACAAAAAATGAATGTTGCACGTTAGGATTACAATCTCAAAATTCCCTATCCTATAGTCAATACTTAACATTCAATTACTAAATTAATTAGTATCATCACTACACATCTTACATCACATTGGGCTCAAAGCTAAAAAAAAAAAACTAATGGCTGAAACATTGGTAAAAACACTATTTTGGTCCTTATATTTTGAAGTCACAATCAATTTGGTCCTTGTTATTTTCAACTTACAATCAATTTGGTCCCTGCTGTCAAATCACTAACAGAAAAAATGCCTATATGGCAAACTGTCAGCACAGTTGGCAGGTCTAATATTAAAAAATTAAATGAAACACTGCCGTGTCTTAATTTCAACAGCCAACTCAGTGCTTAGTTGGCAAACAAAAGCCAAGTCCACGAATTTCTTTCCTTAAAAATACTTTTCTTTTATCTTGTTTTTCCTTCTCTCTGATTCATGGCTGAAAATGCCAAATCCCATATTCATACAAAATTTAAAATCCAAATCCACTAAACCCAGCTTCTCCAAACCTAGATTCAACACAGATCGACCACAACTTCTTCGATGTCTCCGATCAACGGTCTCGATATGGGTTTTGAGCTCCACGCCATACAAAAGAGATTGGTCGGTGAACCATTCCGTGGTCGGATTCGAAAAGCTAAAGGGATTGGGTGTGTTTTTTGGGCTCAGAGTTTGCATTGCTATCTTCTTCTTCGATGACCCGTCCACTTCCATGGCTATGTGGGTTTGCTTTTTGAAGCTTTCTCACTGTGTCTATGTCTTTGGGTTTCCATTACACTACAATGGCTTGACTTTGGGTTTGTTTGTGTTGGGTGTGTATTGTGTTTGAAGAAATTTATGGGCTGAGGAGGAAGATGACAAAGAGGGAGATGGGGAATTATTTTGGTTTTGGTTTGGGTTTGGGTTTGTGCTCATATGTACTGTTTTGGGTTGTGTTGGGCTTGTGATATAGAAGGAGATGGGAAGAGAAAGGCTTTTTTTGGGAAGAGATGGCAGAGCATTGTGTAAGGGAGAGGCAGAGTAGCAGGAGGCAGAGCATCGTGAAAGAGAGGGTAGAGCATCGGGTTTTAGAAAACTGTTATTACGTTTTTTGTTTTTGTTTTTTTGTTTTTTTGTTTTGTTTAATAATGTGCTAATGTGGAAATTTGTGGGAGCTTAAAAAGCTTCGGTTATATATATATATATATATAGATAAAATATGAAATTTCAAAATAATAAAATAAGAAAAAAAATGATATTATATTAAATTTTCCCATACATTGATGACACGAACATTTTTTATAAAATAAATACTAACAAGGCAATTATTATCTAGAAATTATTTTTTTATGTCAAAATTTCTATAAACATATTCAAAAGAAAAAAAATTGATATATTTTTTTATTTTTTATACAAGATAGAAATTCTACTTTAGTCTAATATAAGTGTATATGTATGTGAAGCTCACTTTTGAAAAATTAAACTCCGACCCTTACCCCTTACACCTCACAAACACTTATATTTTTAGAGTGACCATCACACCAAGAGTGTGTGGTGGTTTTGATAGTTAAAACTTAAGAGTCTTGTAATACAAGTGCCACCTCATAGTGTTTTCACTTCCCAACAAGATATTAATTAATTGAGTAGTGCTGAAAATATTACAAATTTTACTAATTGAGCTTACAAATTGATATGTCAAAGTTGTCATCAATCACAAAAAGACAATTCAAATATTCATTTATAAGATGATTAAAACATACTAATTATATTCATTGTCACACTAGTTTATAAGTTTTACTATTTATGTAGTAAAACTTGTAATATATTTAGTATTTTCCTAATTATTTCTCCATGTAAACATTTTTTAGTTCTCCAAGTAAAATAATAATATTAAAAAAAAAAACCATAGACTTCACAACTTATAAGGTAACTTGTCTCCATAATAATGTAATTATTATTCTTCTGCTTTTATAGACGTACAAGGGATAAAATTTAGGCTAATTGTCCAAATCCCCAAAATTAAAATTTTTTTTAAAAAAATCGTGATTTAGATTTACAACAAACATTCTGTGAGAAAGTCTAAAGATACAAAACTTTGACACCTACAGAGGTTTTTGATATATATATATATATATATATATATATATATATATATATATATATATTTGGTATATCAAAAATGGTTAGGCGGCGACCAGTGTGACTTTTTTACCTGAGTGTAACCATAGTAGTACCTTAATCACTCTCGAGCAGGACCCCATACTCCTGGTTAGTTAAGTTAGTTCGATTGTTTTGGATGGAAATGAGATATAATGAGTACCAACACACAGCTAGTTGTTGAGAGTGATGTTAGTAGTGGACCCAAATGAGAATCAATACAAGCTTGTCATCTCAACTGGTGTAAAAAATGTTGTCAAATATTTTGTGTATCTAATGTAAATGTAAAAGCTAAAAGTGCCTTAATTGTAGTAATAACTAATAAAATCTCTATCGAAATACTTAATTATAAAAAACTATTAAACTTTTCCAAATATTTGGAAATTTCAAGACCCATCAAAATCACTAAATTCATTACCTTAATAAAATGAAAAGTCCCTTTAATTACATTTAAATTCTAATATTAAAATCCATATTACTCTCTCTCTCTCTCTCTCTTTGTTTTTTTTTTTTGTTTTTTTTTTTTTTGAGAAACGAAACCCATAATACTCTATCATATATTTTGTTTTCAACTATTCCTTATATAAGAAAGCATTACAATGCAAAAGTGGCAAAAGGTTACACTCTCTACAAACATACAAAAGATAATGTTTTATATTAGAAGAACTAAAATCACCCATTCGCCTTTTCCGATAAAGAAATGTTATGTTCATAATATTTTCACAACAAATCTTAAGCGGCAGGTTGTTACGGGTTGTTATTAGTGGGGCAAAAAAATATTTTTAGTGATAAGTTCAAATTATAACCAATAACAACTAACCACCTATAAATTGTTGTGAAAATGTTGTAAACATAGCACTTTTCTTTCCAATAATATCACTAATTGCAAAAATGGTACTAGAAGATTACATTAAAGTTTCTAAAAATATACATATTAGAACATCCACAATAAGAAATGCTATCCCATCCTATTTTACCATCTCAAAAAACTACTTTATCAATTATACCTACTTTCTCAACAACAACAAAAAAAAAAATATACCATACCATTTTACAATACACCCGACATCCCAAATTTTATTTTTCTATTCAACTTATTAAAATAATATATACTACCTAATAAAATAATATAATCTAATCTCTCTACCACAGCAACACAAAAAACTTCCACAGCAACACAAATAATCCACCACTACAAAAACACAAAAAATCAATGAAAAATACACCACCACCACAGCAACAACACAAAAAATCAAATAAACCACCACAGCAAAAAAAAAAAAAAATAAATAAAAGAAAAATCCACCACGGCAAATCCACGACAACAACACACCCACCATAGCAAATTCACATCAAAACCCACTGGAAATCAAACCCATTACCACTGTGAGGCATTGGAAATCAAACCCAAAACCCATTTAGAATTCACACACCACCGCGAGGCACACGACGCCGGTCTCACCACGCCACGCCCACGCTGATCTCCACGCCGTGCCCATGCCGACTTCCAACCCAGCTTCAGTGGCATGCTTAAAAGAAGAAGACAGAGATGTGAGAGAGGGAGTGAGGATAAAAAAAATAAAAAATAAATAAATTAAAAAAAAAAAAACAACTGAGTGTACATCGATCTCCACGCCATGCCACATCGACCTCTAACCCAGACAGAGAGATGTGAGAGAGGGAGTGAGGATGAGATAGAATCAAAGGGAAAAAAAAAAAAAAAAGAAGAAGAAGAAGAAGATAATGAATGCCTAAGAGAGAGAAAACAAGTAATATTTTATTTATCCAAGTTGTTATAGTACCGTCATAAAAGTAAGACGGTACCGTAGCAGTATTATAAAAACTTTTACAATTTTACAAGTTTAGTCGTTCCATTGTTGAGAGTTATTGGGCCTGAATGCTAAAATAAACTTACATTTGGCATATAGCCTTTCTGCTGTTGATGCTCTACAACATTAAAAAAAGTTAAAAATTTGAAAGTTTTTCATTATATATAATGAGCTAAACACAAAACAGGAAATCGTTTGGTAAAGCTATTTTAGCCAAATTACATTTACAAATCACACCATATCCGCGGTTTTAAAAAAAAACAGATTTTCAGAGCTTTTTCAATTTGAGCGATTCAATCACCAAAATAGCAATTATTGACCGTACTTTCATCCAAAAAATTTGTTTCCCCCCGCCCCCCCAAATACTAGTATATATTCTGGTAATATGTTCTCTCTCAACAATCCTTCTTCCCCAATTTCCCACATAACATCTCTAACTCTGGTCGTCTGCTCTTCTGCTTCAATTTTTGTCGTTCTTTATTGTTGGGCCTGCCTCCAAATCTCAAGTAAAATTTTGCTTCATTCTTTTCCTTGAATCTTTCCTATAGATTTGGGCTTTTACATGTTGGTTTAACAATTTATTTCAACAGAAACTTTGACTTACAAGATTGTCACATGTATTTAGTGGCCGTTTTCCTTCACCTTATTTGACGAGTTTTTAGTTTTTATATACAACTTTTTAAAACCTCAATTTTTCAAACTTTTTTAAAGTATAAATATATTTTAATACACTTTCAAATAATAATAATAATAATAATAACAAGGAGCTAACCATGCATTTAGTTAGTTTAATGAATTGTGCCCACTCCATTTTCATTATTGGGGAAATTATATTTTACCACCCTAAACAATACCTCATGTTACATTTTACACCCTAAACTTTTTAAATGCATGTTTTGCACCATAAACTATGACTCCTGTTACACTTTGCACCTTGCCGTTAAGTTTGCTGTTAACTTGGATGAACATTCAAAATTAAGGGTGCAAAGTGTAATAAGAAGTATAGTTTAGGGTGGTAAAGTGTTATTTATCTTTTGTTTTTAAAACATTGAGAAGAGGGGCAATTAGGTGTTTTCTCGTGGTGTCATATTTTTCCATCCAAATTAATGGCAAACTTAACATCAGGGTGCAAAGTGTAACAATGGTCATAGTTTAGAGTGTAAAAAGTACATTCGAAAAATTTAGGATGCAAAGTTTAACATGAGGTATAGTTAAGGGTGGTAAAGTATAATTTTCCTTTCATTATTTAATATCAATTATATAATAAACTAAATTATCAAAAAATTAAAATAAAACAACCTTGAAGGCTTGAACAAATGACCAATCTAAACGAACAAAAATCCACAAAATCATAACTTTGATAAACTAACAACTTTATTTTCTTTGAAAAAAATAATAAAACAATTTTATATTTACCCAAAATTTTAAAAAAAAAAATATATATATATATATATATATATATATATATATATATTATTTTCCCTATAAAGGGGGGTGTCCCTTTCAGATGAAGGCATCACTCAATTTTCCTAGTTTCAAATTCCATATAGTTTCCAACTGCTTCCTAAGCTTGTAACCTTTTTTCATTCTAGTTCAAAGCTTTGTATCTACTATTATCTCTTGTAAGTGTTTAAATCTGTTATTAAAATCTTATTAAAATATCTATTGTTATTATTTTAAGCTTTCCTATTTTCATCTTTTGAAATTGATATTGTAAGGACTAGATTTGAGTTCCTAGCCCATTACATGGATAGACTTAGGTCCAAAAAGCCCAAAGCAATGAATTTGTAGATAATGGGTTCGAAAAAACTGGGTTTTACATGATCAAACCAACATTGGAATATGTTAGATGACTGAATAATACAAAGGGATAGGGTTAAGTTGAAGAAAAATCCTCCTCGGCACGATCCGAGGTGATCTGTTCATATATATATTTCTCTCAAATTAGGTTACAAGTTTGATTCCTCAATGTTATAATGTTTCTCTCTTCTAAATCCCCATTCTTCCTCATGAAGGGTCTCTGCTCTTATATAGTCCTTTCTAAAGCATTTTGATCTTACACTTATTGATCACCTGCGTTACTACTTGAGTGCTTGTCCCATCAGAAACCCTCTCTGGTTGTGTAGGTTTTGGGGCAGCCAACTTTGTACTGTTTAGGTATCACCTCCACATTAATGCGGCCAAGGAGTTAGATGCAAAACATTTAATGCGGAGGTAGCAGCTTTTGTAGATATTTGTAGCCTTCTTCTACTCCTTTCCTATCCAACGTCTGACTTCTAATCTTGATGCTACCTGGTAGGATGCTTAGGATGGTAGGATATTCCTACTGATCTCGAACCCACAATTTCGATATGACTTCTCTCCTCGGACATCTTTTGGACTATCATGTACAATCCTTATCTCTTCCTCTCCTACCATTCCCATAATAACATTGCTTGATCATCCTTGGACAAGTACATATCCTTAGATTAGGCCATAGGCCCAATATATACAGTTTTAACAATACCTTCTGGTCATCTGGCCCCCACAATAGCCTCTTGAAATCTTGCTTTTCGACTTCTCGGGAGGAAAGAAAGATTTTGATATCATCAGCCCACCATGTTTATGGTTACACCTCGTCTATACGAATTCCCAAATGCCTTTTTACCTGCTCGAGGCACACTCCTGAACCTTCAGCGTCCAGAGCGTGCCCTCATTACATTTTGAGGGCCTTTTTGTCCCCCATGTTCAACGGCATGATGCAGATCTAATGGAGGAGAATTTCCTGGGGTTATGAGTGGGAATTTTCCTGCTTATAACTTCCGTGCCACTATAAATAGCTTCTCAAATCAATTCCTTCCCCTACTTCCATCAATCACATAACTCTAGAGCTCATACACTGAATTTGCCACTTTCTCTCACTTCCTCGTGCGTCTACAAATACCAAAAATTTGCCCAAGGACTTTCTTTTTAAACCTGTAAGTTTCTTCGTACCCTCTTAGTTTTGTTTCTTTCCATATATTCTTTTTTCATCACCCTTTTTTCTTCTCAGCTCTGTTTTTCATTTCATACATGTTGATTTCTTTTCAAAACTTCTTAGAAAATGGGTAGGTTCAAGCGTTTAGTTGAATTCGAGGAGGATATAGAGAGATTTAGGGCTAAATACAGGATCCCACCAACAGTGGGCATGAGATACATTGCCTAAGGGGAATGGGCAGACGATAGGAAAGAGGGAGATGTGGTTTTCCCAATGATCGCCTTCATAGAGGGAGGAATAACCATCCCCATAGGTAATATCACTAGAAGCTACCTTAGGTTTTTTAGACTATCCCCCACACAATGCACCCCAAATATGTTCAAAGTAATAGGGAGTATAGAAACCCTAAACGAGAGAATGAACTAGGAATTAACACATCATATGTCAACTGGGTATACAACCTACATCATTTGAAGGGGTAGGGATACTACCTTAAATCAAGGTATCCCGAAGTAAGGCTAATCCAATGCCTCCCTGCGTCAAAGAAGGGGTTAAAGGAAGACTTTTTAATCTTTTCTGGGGAGTGGCATGATGGCCTATCCTATCCGACTAAGGAGGGAAAACCAGGTGGGGGTCCAGTCATAAATTTATGCACCTTGGCTTATAATTTCCTTTTATTTCACACTATCTCTGCTTCTGACAAATTTTCCTTCATACCTCGGCTCAACTTAGTCAACAGAAAGAATTTAGAGAAAATTCAACGGTCCGAGGTGTTTCTAAATGAAGCCGACGGTCAATTACGAGCAGCACACAGAATCCTTGGGTACAAACCTATTTCCCATGAATTCCAAGCTCCCAAGTGTGTAATAAAAGCTAAAGATCCTCGTCTTCCTCGTATTAGTGTGGCCTTCGAAGGATTCTTCGTTCTTGAGGGCGTTCCAATCCTAGAGGGTACAACCTTTACTCAGCCACTCTTCGTGGGCATCCCTTCAGTAAGAGCATCCTCATCCCCATTCGTTGTTAAGGAAATAGAGGAAGAAATAGAAGAAGAAGAACTAGAAGGGATTGTAAACTTGTCAGACTCCTAAGATGAATTTGAGGTGTTCAACCGACCTTTATCCCCCGAGAGTACATCAGCCGACCTTGACCATTAACAACAAGGAGGCATCAGCGCTTTGGACAAGATGGTTATCCAAAGGAAATCTAAGAGAAGTTTGTTGGACTTAATAGAGTCCCAGCCTGGAAAGGATGCACCTGGCGAACCATCTCAGCCCAAACTTCCTCCTTCTCCTCCAAAACTTCCTCTTCCTCCTCCTCAGCCATCTTTGCCACCCAGAGTTGAACCTATTGATCCGAAGAGAAAGAGAGAATAGAAGGGCAAGGAGGTATTGGAGGCTAGGAGATCTCGCCCTATGCCTGAAGAAGAGACTCAACGAGCTGCAAAGCAGTAAAAGATTGGACAAGTAGGATAGAGGGGCTCAGAGAGGAGAGACAATCAGCCATCTGAGCCTCAAGCCTGGCTTCCAGCTCCAATGCTCAATGGTGAGCCCTTAAAGGATAATGCATCCATCAGGGATTTCCATGGAGGCACTAGATGCTATGTGGCCTCGGCTTTGGATGAGGCTTTACTACTCCCTACTGATATGGCTAAGCTGCGGTCTATCAGGAAGCTGGAGGTTTTCCTTAACCTCAAAAGATATCTAGGCATGGTACGCAGCAGTTTTTTTTATTTTTCATTTTTTTTCTACCTCAAAAGGTTACTACCCTTTTCTTTCAGGCTGTCCAAGCTACTTTTAGGGTCAAGGAGATAACTAATTCCTGCTACCGGCAACTAGACGATGAGAGATCTAGGCACGTGGCAGCTGTGGAGTCGTTTAACATTGCTGACCAATCCAATTAGGATTTGAGGAAGAAACTGAAGGAGGAGGAACTAGCAAGAAGAAGTACTGACGTGGCTCTAAAGGGCGCTCAAAAGCAAGCCAAGGATTAAAGGCTGCTCTTGCGTAATGCTAAGGAACAGTTGGTTTCTTCTAAAGAGCAAATAGCGGCCCTTCAGAAGAAGTTAGCAGAAGTCTAAAAGCTTAAAGGTCAACCTGAGAAGGCTAAAGAGGAGGCTGAGAAAGCAAGAAGGGAGGCCGAGAAGGCTAGGGATGGGGCTGAGCAACATGATTATGACCACGGAGTGGCTGAGACCGAGGAAACCCTTAGGGTGGAGGTTCCAGCAGTGTGTTAAACCTATTGCACTCAGACTTGGGATGAAACCCTCAACCAAGCTGGGGTTGAGGCTTCTTCTGAACTAAGAAAGCCAGAAAAAATTTACTATCTGCCAGCCATACAAGCCTCGTACCTTCCTTCCACTCAAGGAGAAGTAGCCTCTACAGTTGCTAACCCTATTGGAGAAACACAGCCTCAGGATCCTCCTTTTCTTAATCAGCAGGAGCAAGCGAAAGAACTTGAAGCTCCCAAGGAAACCTCCTCTGATGTGGATAGGCCATTGGATAAGATTATAGAGAATCCACAAGATGGGGCAGCTTTCCAAAATTTTGAATTGGTCTTAGCTTTAGTCACCATGCCTACAAAGAAAGATCCTAAGGAGAAAGAGAAGGTAACTCCTACTGAAGCAGCTAATCAAGCTGACAAGACCTCCAAGGTTGGGCCTCAATAAAGTTAAAACGATGAATCTTTATGTTTACAATGTAGTTGCAATTTCTGTAATAGAATTTTCCCTTCTCGAAGACATGTTTTAATGAAATATGCATTTTACTTTCCCAAATTTATACGAGTTGTTTTCTTCACTTATGTAATTTTCATTTTGATTATTCCTCGATTGAACATAGCCATATGATACAAAAGTGTGAGGTTGCTTACATAAGGGAAAACACAATTTTCACATATTTTTAATTGAGAATCAAAGTAGATCAAGACTACTAAATCTTCAGTACTGTCAGTATATACCTTGGATCTACCAACATTAACAAGTTTTCTAACTTTGAGAAAAAATATTCAAGCGTTGATTAAACAACAGCCAAGTCCAAGGCACCCTAAAATGCTTTAAGTGATGCTCATGGACTTACTTTGGTTTACATCTTTATTGGGTGATAACAAACCATGTGACCTAAGAAGGGAATCAGGAGTTTACTTCTTTTTAATGCTTGGACTAATATCTGACCAACACTTCAATAGATGTCATAGTGTATTAATTTCCACTGAGTTTATGGTCCGAGGAGCCTGATATGATTCAGTTTCTGTTTAACACTTAGAAAATTAATTAAAAATTATCAATTTTCCTAAGGTATGTGATCCAAGGATCCAGGCATGACCAAGGTTCTGTTTGATATTTAGAATACTGTGTTAATTTTCCCAAAGCAGATGGTCCGAGGAGCCAGGCACAGCTTAGGTTCTATTTAACAGTTAGAAAAATAACTGAAAGATATCAATTTTCCCAAGGTATGTGGTCCGAGAAGCCAGGCATGACTAAGGTTCTGTTTGATATTTAGAATACTGTGTTAATTTTCCCAAAGCAGATGGTCCAAGGAGTCAGGCACAGCTTAGGTTCTGTTTAACACTTAGAAAAATAACTGAAAGATATCAATTTTCTCAAGGTATGTGGTCCGAGAAGCCAGGCATGACCAAGGTTTTGTTTGATATTTAGAATACTGTGTTAATTTTTCTAAAGCAGATGGTCCGAGGAGCCAGGCACAGCTTAGGTTCTGTTTAACACTTAGAAAAATAACTGAAATATATCAATTTTCCTAAGGTATGTGGTCCGAGGAGCTAGGTATGACCAAGGTTCTGTTTGATATTTAAAATACTGTGTTAATTTTCCCAAAGCAGATAGTCCGAGGAGCTAGGCACAGCTTAGGTTCTGTTTAACACTTAGAAAAATAACTGAAAGATATCAATTTTTCCAAGGTATGTGGCCCGAAGAGTCAGGCATGACCAAGGTTCTGTTTGATATTTAGAATACTGTGTTAATTTTTCCAAAGCAGATGGTCTGAGGAGCCAAGCATAGCTTAGATTCTGTTTAACACTTAGAAAAATAACGAAAAGATATTAATTTTCCCAAGGTATATGGTCCGAGGAGCCAAGCATGACCAAAGTTCTATTTGAAATTTAGAACGATGCTATACTGTGTTAATTTTCCCAAAGCAAATGGTCTGAGGAGCTAGGCATAGCTTAGGTTCTGTTTAACATTTAGAAAAATAACTGAAAGATATCAATTTTTCCAAGGTATGTGGTCCGAGGAGCCAGACATGATCAATGTTCTGTTTGATATTCAGAATAATGGTAAAGACGTGAAAGTAGGAATATAGAAAACCCAAAGAAGACGAAGAAAAACTTACATTAATAATAATATCTTCTTAGATTATTTACATTCTAGGGACGAGGTGCAATCTTTTCCTCTAGATCTTCAAGATAATACACATCCATACCAGCCACTAATGTTATACGATATGAACCCTTCTCAGTTGGGACCTAACTTCCCCCATGCTGGGTTCTTAGCAGCTCCAAAAACTTTTCTTAAAACCAGGTCTCCCACTGCCAATGGTCTTAATTTTACTTTGGCATCATATCCCTGCTTAAGCTTGTGCTGATAGTAGGCTAATTGGACCATGACATTTTTTCGTCTCTCTTCGACTAGGTCTAAGCTCCTCCCCAATAGTTCATCGTTACTGCTAGGAATGAAGGAATTTGTCCTCATCGTAGGGAATCCTGTCTTCAGAATAATAACAGTTTCAGCTCTATAAGTCATAGAAAAGGGTGTCTCTCCTGTGGACCTACGAGGTGTTGTCCGATACGTCTATAAGACATGTGATAGCTCTTCGACCCATTTCCCCTTTGCATCATCTAGCCTCTTCTTAAGTCCGCTCACAATGACCTTGTTAATAGTTTCAGCTTGCCCATTTCCCTGTGGATAAGCCAGAGTGAAATACCTGTTCTTTATATCTAGGTCGCTACAGTATCTCCTGAAGGCTTTACTGTCAAATTGGAGTCCGTTGTCCAAGATGAGGGTATTGGGAACTCCGAACCTAGTGACGATGTTTTTCCATATGAACCATTTGGCATCCACGTCTCTGATGTTGGCCAATGGTTCGGCTTTGACCCACTTGGTGAAGTAGTTTGTGCCAACCAATAAATACCTCTTATTCCCTGCTGCCTTAGGGAAATGGCCAACAATATCCAAGCCCCACTAAGTGAAAGGCCACGGACTGGAGAGGGGATTAAGGACTCCCCCAAGTTGGTGAATGTTTGGGGCAAACCTCTGACACTAGTTGATGGTGTATGAAAAACGCCAAGCTAATTTCTCGTCCATATGGCCGTCCATAACAACACAAAGTGGAGTGAGTGGTTGTTACGCTCGTCCTTCACTAGCCGTCCCCTTACACTCGTCCTATACTCATTCGTCCAAGGGAGGATGTACAAGCAGTGAACCTCGTCCGTCCTTAGTGATGGACGAGTAAGGTTCACCAAGAGTCATGATACTCTTCCAAAAGCCAAACGTCATATTGTTTGAATCAAGCCATCTGTTTATTATTGAATACCGGTCCTGATGAGGTAACTCCTATGACAGTTATGGAAGTTATCCTCTGAATTCTCCAAACCCTACGACGATAGGAGAAATAACTGTCAAGCTAACACTATATAAGGACCTTTCTACGTAGAGGTATGGGTAACTGGATACTTTTAGAAAAATTGGTGAAGTCTTTGAAGTGTTTTCTTTTCTACTTCAATCCACTAACTTTACCATCGGAGGATTTTTGGCCGGCCTCCACCGGTCACCTCTGACTTCTTGTTTATTATTTTTAGGATTTTGCTTATTGATCATTAACGCCCGGAAATTTTAGCCCACTGATTCCTTGACCTCATCAGTTGGCGCCGTTTGTGGGAAGAGTAGAATTTTTTACGTTTGAATTTCATCGTTGAATTCTGCAATTTCTTTCTCCGACAAAGGGCTGAAATGGTCCGGACAAGATCGAGGGTCACTAGTCCAGGCCCTCAATCGAGCAGAGATGCCTCTAGTAACCCCCATCATGACCGTCAATCGGCTCCTGCTATGCAGTCTTCATCAGCCCAACACATGCAATCCATGGCCGCGGCTATGGCATAACTAACTCGCCAAAATCAAAATTTGCGGAGAGAGATTAATCTCAGGAGACAGTGGCATGAGGCTCGTGCAGAGGAGCGAGAACAAAGTCAGGAAGATGAAAGAAATGTTGAACCAGAAAGTCAATCAAGGGGCATCGCTTCAAGGAAGGTACCACATTTAGAGAGGGAGATGGACCAGATGAGGAAGGTTATGGATGAGATGAGAGAGAAACTGAGAAGGACTAATCCTGTTGAAGATTTAGTTCACAGAACCGATTCACCCTTTACGGCATCCATCAACGGCCATCCCTTACCGCCGAAGTTCAAGATGCCTTCCTTGGACTCATATGATGGCACGTGTGACCCCTTTGACCATATCGCTACCTTTAAGACTACCATGCATCTTCAAGGGGTTTCGGATGAGATAATGTGTAGAGCATTTCCGACTACCCTCAAGGGGCCCGCGAGAGTTTGGTTTAGCAAAATACCCCCGAATTCAGTAAGTTCTTTCGAGGAGTTGAGCAAATTATTTGTTAATAATTTCATTGGAGGACAGAGACATAAACGTTCCTCATCTAGCTTACTAACCATAGAACAAGGAGAGAATGAAAGCTTGCGTTCCTTCATCACATGCTTCAATAGGGAAGCACTGACTGTGGACGAGGTAGATGATAAGCTACTGTTGGCTGCCTTCCATAACAGGGTCAATTCTGATTTGTTCATACACAAGCTTTATAAAAAAGAATCTCAGTCCATGGCTGAACTCGTCCATTCAGCCCAAAACTTTATGAACGCAGAAGACGCGATCATAGCTAAGAAGAGGAAGAGAATTGAAAGAATGGAAGCAAATCCCGCCCGTCACTCTGAACAAGCCCCTCATCCAAAGAAGGGGCGAACAGAAGATAAGAGAGACTGAGATAACAAGAAACCAGGCTCTTCGGTGTGGAATCAACAATACACCCCTTTGAACGTACCACTCGAGCAAGTCCTTATGCAAATTAAGAACGAGCCTTCTTTGAAGTGGCCAGAGAAGATGAAGGGAGATCCCAACAAGCATAACAGAAACAAGTATTGTCGCTTCCACAGAGATCATGGGCATGATACGGATGAATGCTTTGATTTAAAGCAGCAGATTGAAAATCTCATTAGGCAAGGGAAGCTGAGAAATTTCCTTGGACAAGACCAGAAGGACGAGAAGCTGAAAGGGAAGGTAGAGGAATTGTCGCGACCATTGCTTGGAGAGATAAGAGTCATCGTAGGGGGAAATTCAGCGGGACAGTCGTCCAAATCAAAGAAGGCATACCTCAAAGTAGTGCAGAGCGTCCAACTCTCTGCACGATCACCGAGAACAAGGACCATGGACGAACAAGCAGTCACTTTCACGGACGAGGATGCCGAGAGAATCCATCACCCTCATGACGATGCTATTGTCATCACCCTCCATATTGCTGACTACAAAACTAGAAGGGTGCTAGTAGACAACGGGAGCTCGGCTGATATTTTATATTATCCAGCCTTTCAATAGATGAGGTTGGGACGAGATCAGCTCTGTCCAACAAGCTCTCCTCTAGTGGGATTTGGTGGGATGAAGGTATAACCAGTAGGCACTATTTCTTTACTAGTGATAGTTGGGGTATATCCGCAACAAATCACCAAGGATGTGAACTTCCTTGTGGTAGATTGTCCGTCCTCCTACAATGCCATAATTGGAAGACCGACTTTAAACAGTTGGAAGGCGGTCACGTCTACCTACCACTTGTCAGTAAAGTTTCCAACAGAACATGGAGTGGGGCAAGTACAAGGAGACCAATTGGCAGCAAGAGAATGTTATTTGGCCATGCTGGCCATGGACGAGCAAATCCAAACCATGAATATTGAAGAAAAGAGGATTATTGCGGAACCCGTTGAAGTGTTGGAAGATGTTTCCCTAGACGAGTATTACCCGGAAAGGTGTACCAAGGTCGGAGCAGACCTGAGAGATGAGATTAAGAAGGACCTCGTCCATCTTTTGAAGAAAAATGTTGATCTGTTTGCTTGGAGTAACGAAGACATGCCAGGTATAGATCCCAGTGTTATTACTCACTGTTTGAATGTAGATCGATCCTTCTAAGCCAGTACGATAGAAGAAAAGGGTGTTCGCCCCTGAGAGAGATACTGCTATTAAAGACGAGGTACAAAAGCTGATGGCCACGAAATTTATACGGGAAGTGTATTATCCCCAGTGGTTGGCCAATGTAGTAATGGTGAAAAAGGCGAACGGCAAGTGGAGGATGTGTATGGATTTTACTGATTTGAACAAGGCTTGCCCAAAGGACAGCTACCGACTGCCACGAATTGACCAACTGGTGGATTCTACTGCAGGCCACAAACTACTAAGTTTTATGGATGCTTTCTCGGAATACAACCAAATAAGGATGGACGAAGCAGACCAAGAGAAGACGTCCTTTGTTACCAGTCAGGGATTATTCTGTTATGAAGTAATGCCCTTTGGCTTGAAAAATGCTGGAGCAACATACCAACGACTAGTTAACCACATGTTTCGTCCACAGATCGGGCAGAATGTGGAGGTCTACGTCGACGACATGCTGGTGAAAAGTCAAGACGAGGAAGGACATCTGGATGACCTGAAGGAGACGTTTGACACGTTGAGGCAGTATCGCATGAAGCTAAACCCTAACAAATGTGCTTTTGGAGTGTCGTCAGGGAAATTCCTTGGATTTATGGTCTCCCATAGAGGAATCGAGGCGAACCCTGATAAAATTCGAGCAATATTGGACATGAAGCCTCCGTGCAACGTTAAAGAAGTCCAGTCCCTCACCGAGCGAGTGGCTGCCCTCAACAGGTTTGTTTCTAAAGCTACTAATAAGTGTTTACCGTTTTTCAAGGTTTTAAAGAAAGCATTTGAGTGGACGGACGAGTGCCAGAGAGCCTTTCAGGACTTGAAAACGTATCTCATTACGGCTCCATTGCTGAGTCCGTCCGTGATAGGAGAAGAGTTATTTTTATACCTGGCAGTAACCCCGTATGTCGTGAGCTCAGCATTGATAAGAGAGGAAGGAAAAATACAAAAGCCAGTGTATTATACGAGTAGAGCACTGAGGGGAGCGGAAGGACGATATCCCTTGATGGAGAAGTTGGCTTTCGCACTAGTAACAGCCTCTAGGAAACTGAGACATTACTTTCAGGCTCATGTCATCAACGTCATGACAGATCACCCACTCAAGAAAGCAATGAACAAATTGGAGGCTGCAGGACGACTGGTTCAATGGGCTGTCGAGCTCAGTGAGTTCGACATAAAATACCAACCTAGGCATGCCATAAAAGCTCAGGCTCTGGCAGACTTTATTGCAGAGTTCACCCCTAATCATGGCGATGTGAGTAAGATGGAAGGCAACCAGAAGTGGATCATCCATGTGGATGGATCGTCTACACAGCACGCCAGGGGGATAGGTGTGGTTTTACAATTGCCAGAAATGGATAAACTGAAACACAAAGTTCACCTGCAATACCAAGCAACCAATAATGAAGTTGAGTATGAAGCTTTTCTCAAAGGGCTAGAATTGGCCAAGTCCGCGGAAGCTAAGTCAATATTCGTCTTGGGAGATTCTCAGCTAATCATGGGCCAAGTGAATGGGATGTACGAGGCTAAGGAAGAACGAATGAGGAAGTACCTTAGCAGGGTTATACGACTTATGAAAAAGTTTGAGGAAACTAACTTCGTTCAAATCCCAAGGGAGGAGAACATGGAAGCAGATACACTAGCAAAAGAAGCTTCGGCGAGTGAAGCCGTCGACAAGTTTGATGAGATTCAGTACATGCCGAGCAAAGACGTCCCAGAAGTGCAACAGGTGCAGAGCGAAGGAAATTGGATGGCTCCCATTGTATCATACTTGAAAGAGGAACGACTTCTAGAAGAAAAAGATGAAGTAAGAAAGTTGAGGGTAAGGGCAACTAAGTACGTTCTTATGGATGAGACTCTGTACAAAAGAGGCTTTTCCCAGCCTTATCTCCGATGTCTAGCTCCAGACGAAGCAAACTATATACTTAGAGAAATTCATGAGGGAGCGTGTGGCAATCATTCGGGAGCTAGATTGCTCGTCCACAAAGTCATCTGTGCAAGATATTATTGGCCGAATATGCAAGCTGATGCCAAGGCCTATGTCAAGGTTTGCAACCAATGCCAACGGTTTAGCAATGTCCCCAGACAACCGTCAGAATACCTAACCCCAATGACAGCCCCATGGCCTTTTGCACAATGGAGACTAGATATTCTGGGCCCTTTTCCAATAGGGGTGAGGCAAATGAGATTTCTTATGGCTGGTATCGATTATTTCACCAAGTGGGTAGAGGCAGAACCTTTAGCTAACATCACACAACAAAATGTCAAGAACTTCGTATGGAAGAATATTGTGTGCAGGTTTGGCGTGCCCAGGGTGTTGGTATCTGATAATGGACGACAATTTGACAATGCACTCTTTAAAGATTTTTGCATACACTTCGGGATTCAGAATTACTACTCCTCACCCGCCCACCCACAAGCAAATGGCCAGGCTGAAGTTGCAAACCGATCCTTGTTAAAAATAATAAAGACTCGGCTTGAGGGGGTAAAGGGAGTATGGCCAGACGAGTTACCAGGAGTTCTATGGGCATATAGGACGACAGCAAGAACTCCGACAGGAGAAACTCCTTTCAAGTTAGCTTACGGAGCTGAAGCAGTCATACCCGCAGAAGTGCACATGGCCAATCATAGGGTGACAGCCTATCAGGACAAAGATAATGAAGAGCAACTCTGTTTGAACCTCGATCTAATAGACGAGGTTAGGATGAATGCTGAGCAAAGAATGGCCAGGTATAAAAACCTGATGGCTAGGCAACATAACGCGATGGTGAAACCAAGGCGATTTAACATAGGGGACCTCGTCCTAAAAAGGGTTTCCTTAGCAACAAAGAACCCAGCCCATGGGAAGTTGGGACCAAATTGGGAAGGCCCCTATAGAGTTGTCAACTGCAAAAGACAAGGATCCTATTACTTGGAAGCCCTTGATGGGAGGAAGTTGGAGCATCCTTGGAATGTAGAGCACTTGAGGAAGTACTATCAGTAGAATGCCAGCCTGGAGGAGCATGACTCTGGACGAACTCAGGGTTTAAAAACTTTATTATTATATTTTGTGGCTTTGTTATTATGTTAAATTTATGAACAACGTTATAGTTTGTATTGTTTAAATAAAGGCATTGGCCTCTAAGGTGCATGCCTCGTCTATGAACAATATCTATGTTGTGAACAATATTTGTAAAATGTACATAATGTTGTGTGAATCAATGATTTCCATAGCACTTTTGTTCATATTGACTCTTGAAGAAAGCTAAAAAGCTCAAGACGAGAAAATTCTTTGGACGCGGAGATGTAATCTCAAGCTTTCCTAGAAAGTAAAATCTAGGCACGCTCGTCCATCCAAGAAAAGGACGAAGTAAATCCTATGTCTAAGGGCAAATTACGAACATGTCTAAGGCATGCTCGTCCATCCAAGAAAAGGACGAAGTAAATCCCGTGCTTAAGAGCAAATTACAAACAAATCGAAGGCATGCTCGTCCATAGGATGGGCCAGGTAAAACATAATACCCAACCATACCATGGGCGAGGAAAAGCATAGATGTTTTGAACTTAAGTCACCTACTAGAAAGCTGTCCATGGACGAGAAAAATGCAATGACGAGTCCAAAGGACGAATTAATACTTCCACTTACCATTTCACATCGGCAAATCTCACAGGTGGAATTCCAATAAAAATGGTTTATGTATATGAAATGTAGACGAGTGTTAAGGGTCATTTTCGTAAAGTCAGCCCAACCCAGCAAAGCAGGCAATAAGAGTGGCAGGCACAGAATAAAACTATTAGGCCCAAGCGGCAGGAATAACAGAACACAGGCCCATAACATGAGTAAATGGGTCTTAAGGAAGCAAATGGGCCCAAAGGGCCCAGAAAGAGAGAAATGACACCTATGGGCAATGTATGGTATGAAAAAGTGAGAATGGGCCGCGGCAGGCCCAAGGCAATGTAAACAAAGAAAGTAGAGGTTGATGGCAAGCCCATGAACCCTAAGGATGAGAATGAGAAGATTGGGCCGAGGAAGCCTAATCAAGTTAGTAAAAGCCCATGGGAACACAAAGTCAGTAAATGGGCCAAGGAAGCCCGAGGAAAGTAAAAGGGCCGCAGGTCCAAAGGGAAAAAAGAAAGGGACAATGGAGCCCATAAAGTAAGAACACCAGCAGACTCTCTTAAGTCACTGAGGGAAGAAGTGAAACGGCAGGTTTGAAAGAGGCCTAGCAGGAACATGCTATCATGGCAAAAAAAGCCAAGTAATGAAACAAGACATAAGCATCAACCGAGAAATGGGCCAAGGGAGATTAAGAAAAGCCCAATCCCAAAGGGAAGCAGTGAAAGTACAAAACGGCCCACATGAAAGAACCAAGAAGTATGGCAGACGAAATGCAAACAAAGCTCCATGAGCCGCAGGCAGGCCTTGAACGTACGTAACAAGGGAGCATGCGCAAAGCCCAGGTGCCACCAGCCTGTACCCAGCCAATATGGGTTGTGTTGGGGCCATGGGTCAGTGGTAAGAGGTAAGGAGGGGTGTGGTTTAGTGGTGGGGAGGGGGGAAAAGATTTGTTTTACTTTCCCTGCCCAAACCCTTTCGGGAGGTACGTCCTGCTGGGATGGCAGACTGCCCAAAAGAGGTAAGATTGGGGAGGGAACGTTGGGTGCATGCCATATGAAGAGAGAGAGAGCATTTAAGACCATGGCAGAGGACGATGCCATGGCGGATAGAACAACACAAACCTGTTTTTGTCTGGCGAGGGTAAGCAATGTACAGACGGTGGTCGGCAAGCATGCCCAGGCCAGACAAAGACCGTTAGAGGGTGAAATGGTAAAAAAGCAATCGCGGCAGGCCCTATAAAAGGATTCTCGCCGTGCCCTGTAAGAGGGACCGAAAAACAGAGGAAGAAATACATAGAAAGAAAATTAAAAGGAAAAAGAAAAGAAAGGAAGAAAAGATAAGAAAACAAATAGTGAGGATAATGGGCATGCACCAATAGATCTTTTCTCTTCTCTCCCCCTCAAAATCCCACTCTCTAAGGAACGATTAAGAATCGAGAACTTTCTTCGGGCATTTATCATTTAGGTCCAATTCCCTCAAAGTCATTAATTCCCACGGCAGGATATTCTCCGGGGAGGTTAGTTTCATTGAGAGGAAGCGTTCTCCCTCTTTGATTTCTGCCATTACGGACCCGGTTTTGGCTTTGACGTTTATTTTTATTAACTCATCATTCAATCAATTGTTCCCTTTTATAAAAGCCATTATTATCACTGTCATTATTACTACTGTGTCATTCGGTCCTTATTGTTAACAAAAAGCTATTGCACTCTGTTTTTCTTTTATTATCATTATATCTGCCTGCCGTAATTTTATTGTAATAGCTCTGTTTGCCGTAAGGGTATTTCTGGCGGACTAGACTAAGTTTGTGCGCAAGCCGGCCCAAAGTGAGTTGCAGTTGGGCCAGTTTCAACTTCCCTACTCAAAACACATTAGGGCCCATCACTGCAGGAGGCAGCCCAGCCCAAACACAAAAAGGCCCCTACAACGAGTAAAACAAGAAATCCTGTATAAAAATAAACACTCGTCCATGCATATATAAGTCAAATGGAATTCATGTGATTGTATCAAGGGCAGAAGAGAAACATCCAAAACACCCTTGCAAACTTAACTGTTTTATCAAAACTCGTCCTTAAACATGGACGAGCTAAAAGTACTTGAATTATAAAAAAAAAAAAAAAAAAGTCATCAAGGTATTTTTTAAGTTGAGGTGTTTGGGTTGGGGTCGTCCTAAAGTTTGGTCGAGGCGTCGTCCTCTATGTTGGCGTCTTCAGAGTCGAGGTGAAGGAGAGAGCTAGTGGTGGCAGTGTTCAAATTGAGCACGATGGAGCTGAAGTCCACATCAGGAAACTTCTCAACAGCGTCCATCCTAAAGTCTTCAAATCTTGCTGCATAGTTGGTATCCAAAGCATCAATGTATTGTTTAGATGCTTTGAATTCAGCCACTGCATTTTCCTTAGCATTGGAGAGGAGAGTGCTGAGCTCGTCGCTTTTTTTCTGCAAGTCCTTAAGACGAGCATCTCTTTCTGCAGCACTAGCTTTCAGATCTTCAACTAGAGCTTTCAAGTCCTTCGCCTCGTCCGTCGTCTTAGCGGCCACCTGAGCCCATTGTTTCGCTTCTTCCTTTAACTCCAGTATCCTCGTCTCCAGCAAAATCCTCGTCTTGTCCAATCCGGTGGCCTGTCTGGATGCTGCTATAAACTTGGACATGCCCTATAAAAGTCAACAGCAAATGTAAGTTAAAAAAAAAAAAAAAAAAAGAAGAAAGGAAAAGGAAATGAACATTTGGTCAAGACGAAGGAAAATGTTACCTTGAAAAGGTCATGGACACCAGAGTGTTCAAAGTCCTTGAGGGACATGTCGTAGCAGACGTTTATATCCTCGTCCGAAATGGCGTTCTTGAAATGTTCCCAGGCTAGATCCTCGTTTTCAATGATGTTTGAAGGGGCCCGTTGGGGCAATTGAGACGAGGTGGGCACTGTTCTGGACGGTGGAGTCTTGGACGGGGTGGACTCAACAAGAGTGGACGAGTCGATATCATAGACTTTGGCTGGCTGATGGGACGACGGAGTAGGCTTAACTACTTGAGACGAGCCATGCTTGACCTTTTTACCACGCCTGCTAGGGAGGTTTTCCAAATCCAAGTGTTTGGATATGGTCTTCCTCTTATCTCCAGCTACAGGATGAGCTTGGCGATCAGGCTCAGGATGGGTCCCCTCAGCACTTACCTTCTTTCCCTTACTGCCTCTCATGGTTGCCATTCCTATAAAGGGACGAAGAGAATTTACTTAGACAGGAAAATGAAAATAAAAAATACAAGGAATGTAGAAATCCATTACTTACTTTTTCTTATTGTAATCTCGTGTGCAAGTGCAACCTTAGATGGATTAGGACCTAACCCCCACTTAGCTAGTCGTTTGAGATCAACCAAGGAATGGAAATCCCTGTCTGTGTGCAGACGAGCCCTGTGGAAGCGGTCACGATGTAACTTGCTCAAAGCAGGTCGTCCAACGGCTGTAACAGAATAAATTGAAGTTAAATGACATAATGATGAATAAAAAGAAAGAGAGGGAAGAGGGGAAAAGCTAAGGGACTTACCCTCGGGACGAAGGTTCCCTAGGTCCCCGGTAAAACGACCAAAAGTATCCCGGCCAACGTCTGCAGGATTTCCAACCCAGAATCCAGAGACGAAGAAAAACTCCGTCTTCCATTTTCTGTCAGACGAGGCCAAGGATTTCACCAATCTACAATCTTTACTTCTGGCTGTGAATTGATAAAAGCCAGGAGATTGATAAATCTCTGAGGGTTTATAGCAGTAGAGGAACTCGTCCACAGTAATAGGACGGTCCCCTCCAAACACCTCCCTCCACAAAATTTGCATAGAGATAATTAATCTCCATGCATTGGGGTTGAATTGACACACTCCTAAACCTAACCTAACTAATAGCTCTCTAGTAAAAGCATTTAAAGGAAACCTAAGACCTCTAAGAAGGTAAGCTTCATATACACCTATCCCAAAACGGGGATTACAACACCACTCTCCACGGACGGGTAATCTAGGATTAAACTCGTCTGGGATTTGGTACCATTCCCTAAGGATATTCAATCTTTCCTCATCCGTCTTGGAAGGAATATCTACAGCACAACTATATACAGTTACCTCCGTCTCGTCCAAAGGACAAGACGGAGGGATGGAAGACGAGGTACCTACCTGGGACCCTGAAGTTTTTCTAAATTGTTTCTGTATTTCTTCTAAGGGAAGCCCAGGGACCCCTGAGACATACTCCTTGTCAGTGGTGTTTCCCCTACTACTACTACTGGTATCACTAGAATCATAACTACTCTCGTCATAATACTCGTCTATAGCTTTTTCTGTACTATCGCTAGACGAGGAGATGGCTATTTCTGACATTTTGGAAAGAAAATTTTGAAAACCTAAAGACGAGGAGAGAGGGAGTACCTGGGTCTAGGACGAACTGAAGCTATGGACGTAAGGAAACTCTTAGACGAGGCTCTAGACGATGAATGTCAAAGAAGAAAAATCTCAGAAGTGAGGAGGGTAGTGAAGGCATCCCACTATTTATAGGTGGCTGACCTAAGCACATGAAACGATACAACCAACCAGATGATGACACGTGGTCTTCGTCTCGAAAAAATGAATCGACGAAATGAACCACCAATCAAATTAGAACACGTGGCATCTCCAATTGCTGAAAGAAGTTCGTCCGTCCAGAGAAGTAAATTACTATATTACTTGGACGACCCATGGACGAGGGGGCAACTGATGGTGTATGAAAAACACCAAGCTAATTTCTCGTCCATATGGCTGTCCATAACAACACAAAGTGGAGTGAGTGGATGTTACACTCGTCCTTCACTAGCCGTCCCCTTACACTCGTCCTATACTCATTCGTCCAAAGGAGGATGTACAAGCAGTGAACCACGTTCGTCCTTAGTGATGGACGAGTAAGGTTCACCAAGAGTTATGATACTCTTCCAAAAGCCAAATGTCATATTGTTTGAATCAAGCCATTTGTTTATTGTTGAATACCGGTCCTGATGAGGTAACTCCCATGACAGTTATGGAAGTTATCATCTAAATTCTCCAAACCCTACGACGATAGGAGAAATAACTGTCAAGCTAACACTATATAAGGACCCTTCTACGCAGAGGTATGGGTAACTGGATACTTTTAGAAAAATTGGTGAAGTCTTTGAAGTGTTTTCTTTTCTACTTCAATCCACTAACTTTACCATCGGAGGATTTTTGGCCGGCCTCCACCGGTTACCTCTGACTTCTTGTTTATGATTTTCAGGATTTTGCTCATTGATCATTAATGCCCGGAAATTTTAGCCCACTGATTTCTTGATCTCATCACTAGTCACATTTCTTTACATAGTCCTCTGCTTCTTTCTGCATCCTCAGCCACTAGTAGCCTTGGGTAAGGGTCTTATTTGATAATGACCTGCCTCCGGTATGACTTCCGCAAATTCCCTCATGTAATTCTTGCAAAATTAGCTCAACTCCTTCCAGATGTACGCACAACAGATATGGGCCAGAAAAAGACCTCTTATACAACTTCTGATCCTCAGACAACTAGAACTGAGGAGCTTTTCTTCGCACTTTGTCAACTTCAGACTTATCTTCTGGCAAAACATCCTCCTTGAGAAATAATACAACAGGGTCCATCCAGCTAGAAGCCGCCTTTATTTGATTAACATGAGCTACGGTTCTTCCTACCTCGGTAAGTCTACATAAGTCTTCTACGAGGATTACCCGAGGTAGACTTTATGCCGAGGAGGTTGCCAATGTGGCAAGAGAGTCCGCATATGTGTTTTTACTTCTAGGGACTTGTGTTAAGTTGAAAAATTCAAACTTAGACTATAAATGTCTAACTTGGTTTAAGTACTCTTGCAATCTGGAATCTCTGGCTTCCAATTCCCCTTGGACTTGGCCAACAACCAATCTTGAATCAGAGATCAATTCCACTGCCTTTCCACCCATTTTTTGTACTATAATCATCTCTTCTAGTAGAGTTTCATGTTCAGTTTCATTATTTGTAGCCGAGAATCCCAATCTCAAGGACTTTTCAATCGTAATGCTCTCTGGAGATATCAAGACTAGCCCCACACCAGATCTTTTATGGTTCGCTGCACCATCAACATAGACATTCCGGATACAAGTTCTTGCATGGAGATCATTCCAACTGATTTTCCATCCATGTTTTGCTCTTCCACCTTCTCTTCTGTTAGGATTTCAGCAAACTCGGTTATCAAATCTGCAAGGACCTGACCCTTAACCGAGGTGCGGGGCATATACTTGATGTCAAAAGCCCCTAAAATCATCCCCCATTTTGTAATTCTACCCATGTAATCAGCACTCCGAAGCAAAGATTTTAGTGGTAGTTGGGTTAGGACGACCATCGTGTGTGATTGAAAATAGTGGGGAAGTTTGTGTGTAGCATGCACCACTGCCAAAATGACCATTTTCAGTGGTAAATATCGAACCTCGGTTTTATGTGGGGACTTGCTCACATAGTAAATTGGCCTTTGCACGCCATTATCATCTCGTATTAGCACCAAACTCACTGCATGGGCAGCCACGACGATATAAGCAAATAACACTTCATCCACCTCAGGCCGAGACATGATGGGCGGCTGAGACAAATACTCTTTCAACTGTTGAAATGCTTGGACGCATTCTTCAGTCCATTCAAACCTTTTCCATTTGTTTAATAACTGAAAGAAATGTCTACATCTGTCAGCTGACCGAGATTTAGAGCAGTAGTCATTCCTGTAAGCCTTTGGACTTCTTGGGATTCCGAGATGGTTGTAGGTACTTAATTGCCTTAATCTGGTCAGGATTAACTTTAATTCCATGGTGAGTAACCATGTAGCCCAAGAATTTCCCTGATTCGATGCCAAATGAACACTTAGAAGCATTAAGCCGTAGCTTGTGCTTCCTTAAGGTATCAAAAGTATTTTCGAGATCAACAATGTGGTCGGCCTTTATTTTGCTCTTTACCACCATATCGTTGATGTAGATTTCCATATTTTTTCCCAGTTGAGGTTCAAACATCCTGGTCATCATCCTTTGATAGGTAGCCCCTGCGTTTTTCAAACCAAAAGGCATCACCTTATAATGGTAATTTCTAATAGGAGTGACGAAAACTATCTTTTCCTAGTCATCCAAAGCTAAAGGTATCTGATAGTACCCTTGGAATGCATCCAGAAAGCTTATCCGAGGATGGCCTACAGTTATGTCCACTAGCTGGTCAATCCGAGGCATAGGGAAAGGGTTCTTTGGGCAAGCTTTGTTCAAGTCCGTGAAATCTACACATACGCGCCATTTTCCATTCTTCTTTTTTACTACCACTGTGTTAGCCAGCCATTCGGGATAAAAGACCTCTTTTATAGCCCCAGCTTGTTTAAGTTTCATCACCTTGTCTTTGACAGCATCAGAATGTTCCTTGGACGAACGCTGAGGAGGTTGTTTCTTTGGGGCAACAGCTGGATTAACATTGAAATGGTGGCAGATGAAGTCCGAATCTACCCCCGGAGCATCGTAAGCATCCCAGGCGAACACATCAACATTCTTCTTAAGAAACTCCACCAACTCTTCTTTTTCCTGAGGGGGTAACTGAATTCCAACCTGAAAAAACTTCTCTGGATCATCACCTATGATAAATTTCTCTAGATTTTCACATTTGGCCTTCTCGACGGGCCCCTTCATAGGTAATACCGAGGATTTTGATTACTATAAACTTTCATTCACCAAAGCCGAGGACTTTGCTATTGATTGATGTAAGATTGCAGACACTAGGCACTGTCTAGCCATGGACTGATCCCCTACCAGTTCCTCAATTCGATCTCTTGACGGGTACTTCACCTTTTGATGTAAAGTTGAAGGAACAGCCCCTAGGGTGTGGAGCCAAGGCCTGGCCACAATGGCCGTATAGGAAGAATACACATCCACCACTATAAAGTCCATTTCCACTACCTCCGAGCCTGCCTGCACAGGTAACCTGATCTGATCCTTTGGGATTACAACTTTCCAATCAAAACTCATAAGGGGTGAATCATAGGTGGTCAGATCCTTGGGCTTTAAGTTTAGCCCTTTATATAAATCAGGGTACATGATCTCTGCACAACTGCCCTGATCCACCATCACCCTCCTCGCATCGTACCCTTCTATCCTGAGGGTCACCACCAAGGCATCGTCATGTGGCTGGATGGTTCCTACTTTATCCTCATCTGATAAACTCAACATCGGCCGAATTTCCACCTTAGCCCTCTTTGGCCCTGAATTAGTATCCTCGGCAAGAAGCCAAGCTACAGACATCACCTTGGAGAGCTGCGATCCGGTCTTCCCAGGTGCCGCAAAAATGACATTAATCGTGCCTATTGGGGGCCTTGAGGAAACGCTTCCTTGTGTTCTGAACCTCGGCTGATCACCTTGCTTGTTTGGGCGATACAGGAAATGCTGCAATTTCCCCTACTTGACCAGTTGTTCCAGATGATTCCACAACATCCAGCAGTCTTCGGTAGTACGTCCCCGCTCTTGGTGATATTGGCAATGAAGATTTTGATTACGTTTCAAAGGATCTCCATTCATCTTGTTTGGCCATTTGAAATATGGCTTGTTCCTAACCTTCTCTAAAACTTGTTGCATCGGATCTCTGAACAAAGTGCTTACCATTTGAAGAATTGCGGACTCAGATTGTCTAGCAAAATCCCTTCGGGGTCTGTTGTTGTACCGGTCCAACCTAAAATCTCTCCTATCTTAAAGGATAACCTTACCCTTTCCCTTGTCTTGTTGTTAGTCTTCCTCGACTCTCTTGTACTTGTCAATTCGATCCATAAGTTGATGTATGTTGGTAACTGGTTTCCCCGTCAAAGACTTCCTTAAGCCATGATTAGTAGGTAGGCCGAACTTGAAAGTGCTAATGGAAACATCATCAAAATCACCATCTATTTCGTTGAACATCTCCCAGTACCTGTTCGAATATGTCTTCAGGGTTTCTCCTTTCCTCATGGATAAAGACAACAAAGAGGCCAAAGGTCGAGAAGCCCTACTACATGTTATAAAGCAAGATCCAAACGCTTGAGTGAGTTCCTTGAAAGAGTCTATGGAGCTTGCCCTCAGGCTGTCAAACCACCTTATCGTCATAGGCCCCAAACTGGATAGGAAAACCTTGCACATCAAGGGCTCATTCTTGGAGTGTATGGCCATTTTCTGATTGAAGTGGCTGACATGCTCCACTAGGTCAGTTTTGCCATCGTACATGGTGAATGTGGGCTGTGAGAATCGCCGAGGAAGTCTCCTTCCCTCGATCCAACGCATAAAAGGCGACCTAGAAATCTGATTGAGTGCTTTGGTCATAGCATCATTTCCCATACCAACCGAGGACGAATTCCTCCGTTTACGTTCATGATGGTAGTCCTCTTCATGCGAGAAAGACTTGCTAGGGGGTGTCCTCGATCTACACTTATAACTAACGTTCTCTTCTCCACCAGAAGAGATGTCAGAATTGGATGGGGCTCGCTTTCGCCGTTCGTGGTGCAAGCTTCTCTTCAAATGATCAATCTCCTTTTACATGTTTTTTGCGTTTTCCTCATGAGAGACGTGGCTTTTACCCCTTTCATGGTTTCTACTAGTATGGGTAGTATGTACACTTCCCTCCTGGTCTCTTTGCCGTTCAAGATCACAGAAATGATCTTGACGTTAAGAGCCCATAGACTCTGCTTAATGTGGATCTGAACCTGCCATTGCTGAGAGTTGTAGTCACTAAAAACAGTAGTAATTCTTACAGACGGTGCCAATTATAAGGACCAGATTTGAGTTCCTAGCCCACTACGTGGGTAGACTTAGGCCCAAAAAGCCCAAAGTAATGAATTTGTAGAGAATGAGTTAGAAAAAACTGGATTTTAGATGATCAAACTAACATTGGAATAGGTTAGATGATTGAATAATATAAAGGGATAGGGTTAAGTTGAAGAAAAATCCTCCTCGGTATGATCCGAGGTGATCTGTTCATATATATATTTCTCTCAAATTAGGTTACAAGTTTGATTCCTCAATGTTACAATGTTTTTCTCTTCTGAATCCCCCTTCTTCCTCATGAAGGGTCTCTGCTCTTATATAGTCCTTTCTAAAGCATCTTGATCTTACACTTGTTGATCACCTGCGTTACTACTTGAGTGCTTGTCCTATCAGACACCCTCTCTGGTTGTGTAGGTTTTGGAGCAGTTAACTTTGTACTGTTTAGGTATCACCTCCACATTAATGCGGCCAGGGAGTTAGATGCAGAGCATTTAATGCGGAGGTAACAGCTTTTGTAGATATTTATAGCCTTCTTCTACTCATTTCCTATCCAATGTCTGATTTCTAATCTTGATGCTACCTGGTAGGATGCTTAGGACGGTAGGATATCCCTACTGATCTCGGATCCACAATTCTAATATGACTTCTCTCCTCGGACATCTTTTGGACTATCATGTACAATCCTTATCTCTTCCTCTCCTACCATTCCCATAATAATATTGCTTGATCATACTCGGACAAGTATATATCCTCGGATTGGGCCATAGGCCCAATATATACAGTTTTAACAATACCTTCTGGTCATCTGGCCCCCACAGATATAATTGCTTTATTTGATGAATTTAAATCTATAAAGAACAAAGATAAGAGAAAATCTTATCATGCTACTTTTGATCAAAAAGAAAAAGATTATGTTAAAAGAAAGTGGAAACAGAAAATGCATGAGTTGCAAAAACATATTCTGTTTTTCGATTAAGTTAAAAATCATTATATTTCAAAAAATATTTCATAAAAAAGTTTGAATATGGTAAAAAAATCAAATTTTGTTAAGGAAGTTAAGACTCTTGTTAGGACTAGCCATCCGCCTCTTGACATGGTTTTTATTAATTGTAAAGGGACTGAGGTAAAGGCCTCACACCACCTAATAACTTGCTAATGAATTTATATTTTGGAAATTCCATTGTTGAATTACATGTTTTATTTGTTCTAAATATGCATGCCGATTTTTATACAATCAGATGCTATTTACCGTTCAATTCATAAACTCATTTTTTATGCATTATTTTAAATTATAAAAAACTTGAATTTATATAATTGATAGATGACATGATTATTGATTTTTGATCACCTCAAAATTTTACAAACATAAAAAATATATAAAAATAATATAATCCAATAATCAATTTGTCAAAATTCACAACTAATTAAAAAAATATTGATTGATCTAACTTTGGTTAGAGTTACGGTGTTTACGTTCCTCGCTCTCTCTCTCTCTCACTGAATTTCACTCTCTACGGACTGAAATTCACGCACAAAGATGCACTGTTCTCCTCCTCTCACCTCTTTCTAACCCTCTCTAAAGCCGTCGAAGATGAAGACTTGAGCTTTCTTGAAGAACCGGCGAACGAAACCTTTTCCGCTATCGGTTCAGATCCGGACCATTTCTAAACTCAAATAACAAAACCCATCTTCACTCTTCACTCGGATAATCCGACCTCATCGCCCACAACCTGTTCGATTAAATGCTTCTTTGACAACTTGTTACGAAATATACTTCTTCTATTGATTTTTGAGGTTTGGGGTTGTTGATATGGCTTTGAGGAAGAGACCATGGCGGAATGTTACGGGGGACTTGATTGGATGCGTTATGCACGCAAGGTTTTACAGCTCTAAGGTGGACTTTAACAAGCTGAGGCCAATGATTCTGAAAAGAATCGAAAGCCGAGCCAAGGACTACCCGGTTCGCGGCATGGTTCCTGTGGCCCAGGAGGTACTTAGGGCCCGAGCAGCCCTCTACCAAGGCGTCTCCACTCTCCTCAATGTCTTTCCTGTTATGACCTGCAAGTAAGTCCAGCTTGAGTGTTCATTTTTTTATATATATGTTTTGAACAATAATTTGAATTGTATTTGTTTGTGCTTCAACATTTTAACATGGAAACAACGTAAATATTGCTTCTTGCTATCTTGTCAAAAATGGGGTCATTGATGTGTATGATTTTGTTCACATTGCTTAAAATGTAATCGTGGTTCATTTATATGATTTTGTTGATATCTATGAACTGTGTATATGAACGATTTTGCCGCTCTGTATTGCATGTTTTAACAATTTTTTATATGAAGATTTAGACATGTAGTTAATTAGTGCTGGAAATCTAAGTTGGTCTGATTTGATTTTGATTCAAATGTACTGCTAAGAGTTTTGTAGCTCAACTAGCACCTCTTGGTATTTCCAATGGAGATGTCCAGGTGCAAAATTCTCCCTCTCCCATTGTAACTATCAAATGTGTGCTGAACTATAATTTATAATTATGTTGCCAGCCTATCTCAGGTGCTGAAAATATTAAGAACAATAATCAGAACCATCTGCAGAACCTGAAATAACAAAACTATGTGCAGACATATCACTTATCAAAATGCATCCTATGCAGCAATGGTCATTGATAATTACTATGAAATTATAGTTGATTACTATGTGCATCTTCATTGTGAAATTTTTATGCCTGTCAGGCTGTCACTATAAATTAGCGGACATTACCCAACAGTTTTTAGGCAAGCATTGGTAAACAAGCTGTCTCTAATTTTCACTTGAAGACTAACTTTCTTTTTAATTGTTACATAATACCCGCACCCCATGGGACTTGAACCCTTGACCTCAGCCACTAACTCACTCTTATGAGGGGTGGAGGTGACATTTATCCCAAAGGCCTTTGCCATATGTTCACTTAAACTCTTGAAGACTATTTTTATTCTACAATAATTGATCTAACTTGGCTGTTGTACCCCTAACTTCACTTCAGTACATGCTCTATTTCTTCAAAGAGAACGTTCATCCTAACTTCATGCATAAAGTACCATTGCAGGTTTTGTCCAGAATTGTATATTGGTGAGAAAGGTCATTTAATTCAGACTTGCTGTGGTTACAAGCGCCGTGCTAAGAATCGAGTTCATGAATGGATTAGTGGTGGTTTGAATGATATACTTGTTCCAGTAGAAACTTTTCATCTGCAGAACATGTTCCAAGATGTTATTAAGCACCAACAAAGGTTTGATTTTGACCGTGTTCCTGCAGTGGTCGAACTGTGCTGGCAGGCAGGAGCCAATCCATATGACGAAGATATGTGCTCCAGCAATTGGAACTTGGAAAATGTTTCCGCTGCTATTGAAGGAGCTGAGTCTTTGTCGCCTCATGAACTGAAGTTAATTGCCAATAGAACTCTGAGAGCATGGGAGATCCTCAGAACTGGTGTACAGAAATTGTTGTTGGTTTATTCAGCAAAAGTCTGTAAATACTGTTCAGAAGTTCATGTTGGGCCATCTGGACACAAGGCTAGGCTCTGTGGAGTATTTAAGTATGAGAGTTGGCGAGGAGCCCACTTCTGGGAAAAGGCAGAAGTAGATGATTTGGTGCCTCCTAAGCTTGTATGGAAGCGGCGGCCTCAGGATCCTCTTGTGCTTGTGGATGCACATAGGGATTTTTATGGACATGCACCAGCAGTTGTGGATTTGTGCACACAGGCTGGCATTATTGTACCAACAAAGTATCATTGTATGATGAAAGTGCAAGGTTTGTCAGGACCTGCTCAACTCAAAGTTTGAAGCTGGCTGTGAATTGAATTCTGTGGGTTTGGCTTCAATGAACTTGGTCTAGTACAGTTCAGGGTGCAGAGCTCAGGCCAGAGTCTGATTCACTTGCCTTAAGGAGTTTCTGGTATGTCTCACACATGGTTTTGTCATTTTTGGTACCAGCAGAAATTTTGTTAGCATACCTAGTATCTTAACGAAAGGTGTAATCATATTTTTACATCTAGTCATAGGTTTAATGTTAAGTTTGTACATCGTAATTGATAATATTTTTTTCCCTTGTATAGAATAATAAAATTTTACTACTCTTTCTTCTAGGGAAATGCTTGTCCCCATAGGATCCAAGCTGGGAATCTTGTGCTCTTATCTTATCTGGTAGTTATTTGATTCCAAAATGGGAAAGGTATACAAAACCCCCATGTAGTTTCTCTGTAAAACATAAAATCCATGAAGTTTTTAGTGTAAACGGGTCCAGCTCCCCTCCCATTTAGAATCCTCATGTTGTCTTTTGTTTTTGTCTAGATGAGTGACACGTGGCAAATGACACATCCAAAGGTTAAAAAACACCCATGTCAACTATGGGTTTTCTCTCAATTTTTGGGTTTTTTCTTTCTTTCTTTCTTCCAGTCTCTCTCTTTGCCTATCTCTCTCTCCAACATTGTCTCGGCCGCCTAAGAATCAAAGGCACCAAGATCATAGCTTTTTGGCAAAAAGGGGTAAAAGCAGGACAATAGATGAGGAAATCAAGGAAGAATAAAATATTTCTGCCAAAAGCCAAGGACGCTTTATTGTGCAAGGTGGGTGTTCAAGTTATTGTCCTCTGTTTGTAAAACCATTTTCATTTTTCTTGTAAAACCATCATTTGTTCTATCTCCATTCTTAATTTTAATATTTTTTTTCTATTGTTTTGAGCAGTTGTTTGGCCACATAATTTATGGTATATGTCTTCTTGATTTGGGCTTATTGAAGACCTAACATGTTATCACCAAATGGCCAAATCTATTCGATGTCAAAAACTTCAGTTGATCTCTATCCCTCCATTCTTTTCTTTTCTCAAGTTCAGTTGTAAATTGTGATTTGAAAATAAACAAACTTGGGTTTTCTCTTAGCATTCAGAATTCACTTTTACCCAACTTCTTATCTTGATGCCTCTAATGTTCAGGTGGTGATGATAATGTTGGAGAGATAGATAGAAAGAGGCAAAGAGATAGAAAGAAAGACCCAAAAATTGAGAGAAAATCCATAGTTGACGTTGGTTTTTTTTTAAAACCTTTGGATGTGTCATTTGTCAAGTGTTACTCATCTAGACAAAAACAAGAGAAAACATAAGGATTCTAAACGGGAGGGGAGCTGACCCAGTGCAAAAAACCACCCCCCCCCCCCCCCCCACCCAAAAAAAAAAGAAGAAGAAGAAGAGTGGTATTGCTTTATTTGTAAACCGTTAAACATCTATTAAATAAAAAATGAGTTGCTCATGTGATGATACTTCATCTTTAGAGCTGCAATTTTACATAAAAGAGTATCATGTGGGGGGTTTTGTGTAACACTAAAAAATCTAAGGCGGGTTACATATGTTTTACCATTGTGGGGTTTAGTGTTGGACTCAAAACAGGTTAAGTGTACAGTCAAAACTTTAACTCTTTTAGTAGTTTTGTGTGCTAAGGGGAAGTTGTGAGGGGTTTTGTGTTTATTTTCCCTCCAAAATTGTCAATTTAAATTCTCAAATGAAATTGGTTTCTACATTGGTGGAGGTAACTAGCCAAGAGCTCTGCAACTTAAGTTGAATTTCATGATTTCATGATGTCTGCAACTATTGAATTATCACAAAAGAAAAAAAAAAAATTTGGTGGTTGTAACAACCTAGAGACTCCAACATCAACATGACCGGTAAATGGGAGCTAATTAACTTATTAGAAACTGCAACATGGAAAGAACACTTCATTCAAATAAATAGGTTCTTTAAGTGCAGGTTGTTGATCGTTCACAAAATTTACGTGCTTACTTTTTTATCTACACCTCTTTTGGTCAGTGTCTTCAGTCTACTCACTAATCTGCCTTGGTAAATTTGGCGTAGGAATTTGTTGCCCAGAGTTTTACACAAAACAAAGGAGAGTGCTTTTGTACTATTCTTAGGGGTGTCAATTCGGGTTAGCGTGTCGAGTTCGTGTCATGTTGAGGTAGGGGTATTTGACTAAATGGTTCAACCCTAACCCGACCTATTTAATAATCGTGTCATGATCCTTCAACCCTAACCTGATCTGTTAATAAGGCGGGTTGAACTGACCTAACTCATTTGACATGCTTAATAAACGAGTTATGTTGGGTTGACACGAATATAATACAACCCATTTCAACCTACATAATATTAAATATAATATCCATCTAGAAATAATTTTTTTTTACATCTCAAAAACAGTGCATACACTTCAAGTCTTCAACCCACATTCAAAATAATATAGTTCAACAAAAATATAATATTCATTTATAAATAAGTTCTTTACACTTAGGGACGGACCTATAGTAAGGCAAGAGCAACCCCCCCCCCCCCCCCCCACCCCTCTCCCCCCTAAAAAAAAAAAAACCTAGTGTATATATATATATATATATATATATATATGTTGAAATTTTAAATTTTCGTCCTAATAGCACCCCCAATTAAAAAATAAAAATAAAAATAAAAAATAAACTGGTATACCTGAAATATGCAATCTGAAAAAATAACCCACAAACTCTCATCCAAAAAAAAAAAAAAAAACCGACAAACTAAAAACTACAAATTAAAAAATAAATATAGACTGAAAACCTAAATTACAATTCTCAAAATTTCGCCATAACCTCCCTCTTCTTCCCTTCAAACTCATCAACACCTTCAATCTTCATCACTGCTGCTGTTGTTCTGCTCCTCCTCAGATCAGATCCGAACTGTTGCTACTGCTACTCCTCCTCAGAACTGGACTGTTGCTGCTGTTGCTCGTCCTTAGATCCTTTGCTATATTGCTCTGCCTTAGTCGATTAGCCCTCTGCCCTCTACCCTCTGAGTTTTTTTATGAACTGTTGTGTTTCATGTTTGACTACTGTGTTTGTGTTGTGGCTTTTGTGTGGACAGTGGACCAGTTTCAGTGTTTGTAAATTGTAACTTTTTTCTTGTTTTGGTTTTACTCTTATCTATAAAGAAATAAAGGAGGACCACTAGGAGTCTAAGACAAGGACGTGACTAGTTTTATGAATCTGTGAGACTAGTGTTTAAGTCGTTAGTGAGACCAATTGACCAAAGTCTTTGGTCTGATTGTTTTGGTTTTATAAAAAATTTTGTCTTTGTCACTTTGTGTGATGTGGTTAATATTAATAATATATATGAACTTGTGAACTTTGTCTTTGTCATTTTGTGTGATGTGGTTAATATTAGTAATATATATAAACTTGTGCTTGTCTGTTTGTGATTATTTTGGTTCTAGATTTTTTTTTTTTTTGGTTGAGAAGTCCTTTTTTTAGTTGGTGTATAGAACTACGAAATATAGAAATAATGAAACATTTTTTTTTTTTTAATTTATAGATCATGAGTAAGTCCACTACAATATTAAATTTTTTTAAAAGAAAAAATCTAAATAATTTTGAAGTCAAAGCTGATGATTTTCTAATGGACTCTATGATTTTGTACATTGAGAAGGAGATTGCTGCAAAATTTAGTATAGAATCAATCATAGATGACTTTCGAGACTTAAAAGAGCGTCGAGTTCCATTTTGATAAATGTGTTGAAATGTTTAAAAAACACTTATTGTGTATGTTATACTTTGTCAACATTTTTATAATATCAAATGTTTAAGAAACACTTATTTTATATGTAGTATTTTGTTGAATATGAAATAGATATTAGTTTTTAATTTCAAAAAAAAAAAAAATTTTTGTTTCAAGCTTTGGCGCCCCCCCCCCCTCCCTCCCCCCAGGTTTGAATCCTAGTTCCGTCCCTGTTTACACTCTAAAAGAAGTGCATACATTTCAACTCAAAATTCAAAATAACATAGTTTAACAAAAATGAAATAACATAATTCAATAAAAATATAATATCCTTGGAATTCGCCAAATGCTAAGTGTCAAAATTGAAAGAATTGGAGCAAACAGTAGACTAATCCTGACTATGACTACAATTATCATCCATAGATTCTCTGTTGATGTCAAAATTCATAACATCTTCCACAAGCTCATCCAATTTCATTTGTGCAAGTTCTATGCCAAAAAAAAATATATAAGTATTAGTAGCTACAAAATATGATCATGCCTCAATCGTTTTAAAAGCAATACCCATAAGGTCTTGTTTATAAACTATCTTAATAAACCCACTTGCAAGATATGCAGACGGTGTCCAACACTAATGCAAACACTAAAAAAAAACACACACACACACACACACAACACAAGACAAAAGCTACAACCGTGGCCTTAATCAATAATTAATATATCTCATATATTAATAACGACACATGGGTTCAAAGTTTATAAAACAAAAACATTATGCAGAAAAAATTATTGCAAAATTTTGAAACACCAAGAAAACGGTTTTCTTTAATTCTAAAACTCACTAAACACATTAGAGAGAGAGAGAGAGAGAGAGAGAGAGAGAGAGAGAGAGAGAGAGTGTGTGTGTGTGTGTGTGTGCGTGTGTGTGTAATAGCCGGTTTGAGACTTTGAGTTTGAGAATTGAGCGTGAGTTTATCATATAGTAGAGTGAGTAGTACAGCTGAAATAAAAAAAATAAAAAAAATAAAATATTTATAAGAAAGTTTAGAGATTTAGGGTTTGTAGGGTTTAGAGATCTAGGATTTGTAAAATTTCAATTTCCAATTATATCATTTGTAAGTTTTTGTAATTACTCACTTTTCTTTTTAAATTTAAAATATATGTTGGATATGAAAGGTATTTGACAAATCTAAAATAAAATAAATATTTATTTATTATACGAGTTAAACGGGTTGTGTTAAGTGGGTCATTTCGGGTTGATACAAATAAATTGGCGTGTCAAACGTGTCTATTGCGGGTTATGCGAGTTAACCCACTTATGACACGTTTCTTATCGTGTCATTTTTGGGTCGACCCATTTATGACCCAAACCTGTTAAGGCCCAATCCTAACCCGCAAAAACCCGTGTCAGGTTCGTGTCGTGTTCGTGGGTTAGGTCGAACATTGACACCCAGTTGAGGCTCATTTTTGACAAAAGCCCAGCAAGACAAAAGGCCCAAAGAAATAGCAAACAGAAGTCATGGCAGGAATGAATGGCTTACGGGTCTATGAGATGGGTCCAGAAGAAGCAAACGGGCTAGAATAAGCCTGGAAAGAGAAAAGAAACAAACCCATGGGAAGTAAGAAGAAAAGTGAGAATGGGCGACATCGGGTCCAATGCAATGTAAACAAAGAAAGTAAGAGGCTAATGGAAAAACTCATGAGCCTCAAGGATGAGGTATGGAGTGATTGGACCAAGGAAGCCCAAAATGAGTTAGCAAAAGCCCAATGGGTAAAGCAGAGTTGAAAAAAAATGGGCCAAGCATGCTCAAAAGAGAAAAGGGACATTGGAGCCCGAAAGCAGTGAAAGAAAAGGCCTAGTAAGTATACTAGGCTATTGAGAAGAAAACATACGGCAGGCCCAAAAGGGCCCAGCAGGATTAAATTAAACAACAGGAACAACAATTTGGTATGGCAGGAAACGCCAAGCCACAAAGCAAACACCTAAACTAAGGGGAGGCCCAATGATCCAACAAGGCCCAACCTCTCAAGAAAAGGACAAGTCATAAACATTGGCCTTTCGAAGATGCAACCCACACCAGAAGAAGCTAAAAAACGCACGGCAAGATATGCACACCCATTTTCAAATCTCGGCAAATGTATGAAACAACAAGAAAGTAAAGCACGCGTACAATCCAGGCATCACCAGCCTGTACCCAGCCACTATGGAAAAGGGTGAGGTCATGGGTGAGGATACGGTCTGGCGGTGGGGAGAGGAGTGGAAACCCATTCTCGTGGTTCTTACTCAGGCTCTTTCGGTTGGCACAGTCTTGCTGGGATGACATGACACCCAAAAGAGGCAAAAGTGGGTAAGAACCACTGGGTGCATGCCATGAGAGACCAAGAGGGAGAGGGTACACACTGGACTAGTAGAAAAGGAACCTTCGTTGTCTGAAAGCCACAGGTCATTGGTGGTAGTCAGAACCATTGACTTGGTAAGTGGTCGGCAAAAGGCTCCCCTATCAGACAAGGGTCGTTAAGGGGCTAGAACAGTAAAATCGGTCACGGCGGGCTCTATATAAGGGACCCATAGCTGTGTACAAAAGAGGGGGAAAGAAAGAATTAAAAGAAAGAAAAAGAGAGAAAAACAGAGCGTTTTTTTTTTGTTTTTTATGGCAGGCATGCACCTAAATGGGTTAACCCCCTCTCTCCCTCAATAGCCTTGCCTTCTATTTGAGGCAAACGGTTTATACTCGGGCACACACTATTTAGGGCTGGCCTCTCAAAGCAACTAATTTCTCCTCTGAAGTTACTTGCGTTGAGGGAGCAGTTTTTTCCTTCCCTGGTTAGAGCCCTGTGGCAATACTTGGCGTGGCAGACCCATTCCTTTGATTCTACTAACCCCGATCTACCCCCTTGTTTAAGTTTTATTCTTTGAACATGAGGCATTTTAAGTCATTTACTATACTTATTGTGGTAGAAATAGTGACTGTACTCTCTTTACATTATCTTTATTATATCTGCCTGTCATAACCTCTTAACAGTGACTCTGCCTGCTGTGAGTTTATGAAACAGACTTTAGCAGACGTGGCGTGGTTTGCGTACAAGCTGGGCCAAGGTGTGCTCCAATTGGGCTGGTCCTAACTCTTTTACTTAGAAATAACTCGGGCCTAGTACGGCAGGAAGCAGCCCAATATTCCGATCTAGGCCCACCACCTTACAATTGGCGACTTCACTAGGGAGTTGGGAAAATAGATAGGGACAAAGCACGAGATCCCTCCCAAATAACGCCACCAAAGTCTAGAACGACACGAAACATGAGTGCCGTGCCACCGCAAGCAGAGTCCAGGCCAACTACGCCTCACCAACAGCAGCCTAACCAAATAGAAGGCGCTATCGGAATAGGGGCTGGTCCCCAGCCACCGCCTAGGATTCCCGCAAACAATGCCAATACTTTCATTGAAGTGCTGCAGTCGCTACAACATTCTTAGCAACAAATGATGGAAGAAATCCGTCAACTGAAGGTAGACAAGACGAAAGAGAAGGGAAGCCAGCATATCCCAAAGCATGTAACAGACAAAGAGGAAGCACTGGCCTCCTAGAACGCAGAACAACGCTTCATCACCAGGGCAGAAGTAGTAGCCCTCCTTGAGCAGGAATGGGCTAGAGCGCCTAAAGAAAGGTTTTATGCACGCAGACCCCCATACCCACTAAAGGTGCTCAGCAAGCCATACCCTGAAAGGTACGAGCCATGGGCTTTTGCCCAGTACGATGGCAGGAGAGGAAGTGCTGTTGAGCATGTAAGCAAGTTCATAGATACCCTTGGTCCTTACGTGGCAAACGAGGACTTATGTTTGCGGGAATTTTCTAAATCACTGTATGACCGAGCATATACCTGGTACATTGGTCTAAAGCCAGGATCCATCCTGACTTGGGATGACATGGTGGATGTGTTTTGTACTAAGTACTTCCATGGAGAGGAAACGGTAACGCTTGCGTCCTTACAAGCAACCAAACAAAGGAACGACGAAGATTTGATGGAATACATAAAGAGATTCAGGGACATAGCACTTGACTGCTATGACCATTGTGAAGAAAGGACCTTGGTAGAAATGTGTATGACTAACATGATACGAGAATACAGAGCAGTCCTGGAAAACTTGGACATTTCCCAGTTCGCACAGTTATTACAAAAGGCTAGAAAGACAGCCCAGTAAGTGAGGCCAAGCACTGACAAAAGAAATGCTCCGCAGGCGATGACGGTGACTACTGGCGAGTGAAGAAGGAACACAGAAGGGAAGGAATACGACACTCCCCCACCCATACTGTGCACCCCAAAGGAGCTGGACGTGCTGCTAGATAAATGGATAGTGGACGGGGTCTTTAAACTCAATCAGGTCTTGAGAGAGCCTACGGACGAAGAACAAAGGGACCCACGCTTCTGCCGCTTACACAACTATGTGCAACATCCTACTGCAGAATGTTGGGCACTCCGCAGACTGATACACCGTAGGATCAAGGAAGGGACCTTAGAGTTGTCCCAGCCAGAAGTTCAAAGAAACCCACTCCCAAACCACAAAGGAAAGGGTGCAGCAACGGTCGTGATCTGTGCAGACCCAGGAGAGGATGAAGAGGAGAGCCTAGCTCTGCCCGTCGCGGCTATCACCACTTTACAACAAAGTACCAAGTTCAAAAATTTGTTCGACCAACTGGGGCTCACTATGAGGGAATGAAAGGTAGCCATGGAGGCTTTGGTGAGTATTGCCTCTAGAGCGGGGGTAGAATGCTTGACCGCAGAAAGTACAGGGGACAGGGCCCTCTTACAAGAATCAAGTGAGTCGCTTTCAGCAATGAGGACATGGAAGTAGGATACCCGGACCACAGGAGGCCACTTTATTTAGCGGCATCCACAAATCAAATCCCCATAAAGAGAGCCTTAGTGGACATAGGCGCCTCTGTGAATCTCATCCCCTTGAACACTTTACACGCAGTAGGAATTTCAGAAAGAAAAATACAGGGGTGCCCAATGGAGGTAATAGGCTTTGGTGGAAAGGGAAAGTATACCGCAGGGCACATTCAGCTATGGTTAAAAGTAGGCTCTATAGCTTCCCTAGCTCGATTCCACGTAGTAAAGACAGAAGTCTCATACCATGTGCTGCTAGGGAGATCCTGGTTACACAAGCACTGGTTAGTCCCATATACCTATTACCAGTGTGTAAAAGGAAGGTTTAATGGTAAGATGATACGTATAACGGCGAACTCGTCGCCATTTGAACAAGCAGAAGCCCATCTCGTGGAAACCATGTTCTATGACCAATGGGCGCCATTCGGAGAAAGTTCATTATCAAGGCCACTTGGTACCTTCGTACCTAAGTGGGAAGACATTCAGAGCAATCCAGAGCTCGATCTGAGAGAGTTGTTAGCTCGAAAGAAGAAAAGAAAAGTAGGATCCGTCACAGGATCATAAAACGCACTGCAATGTGTTAGGGTCTGAAGTACTGATGGCAGGATTATCTACAAGTTATGAAGGTGCGTGGGGCCCACGAGTGAGACGTAAATGGGCCTCAGGCGAGAGTGGCAGCACAAGAGTCTAGTGTGTTACGCAGTTCAAGATAGTTTATAAGAGAAAAGTAATGAAGAAAATGATGAAGAAATTACGGCAGAAAAGGACCCTTGGGTTATGGCAGAAGAAGAATTGGAGGAGGTCAACCTAGGGTCTGACTCACAGGAACCAAGGCCTATTTCAGTTAGTTCAAGTTTGATGGAAAGGGAAAAGTCAGAATTAGTACAATTGCTAAAAGAATTCAAAGATGTTTACGTATGGGACTACAGTGAAATGCCAGGGCTTGATCTGGGGCTAGTAGTGCACACACTGAACGTTGACCCAGAGGCTAAGCCAGTAGCTCAGCCTGCTAGGGTATTCCACACAGAAATAGAAGGGCAAATAGTCAAGGAGGTGCAGAAGTTGTTGGCCGTAGGATTTATTAAACCCATCCAACACCCACGCTGGCTATCCAATATAGTGCCAGTGAAGAAGAAGAACGGGCAGATAAGGTGCTGTGTGGATTTCAGAAACCTCAAAAGGCCTGCCCAAAGGATGAGTTCTCATTGCCAAACATGGACTTGTTAATAGACTCTGCGGTAGGAAGTGCTATGTTCTCATTTATGGATGGATTCAGCGGGTATAATCAAATCAGGATGGCACCAAGGGATGCGGAGAAAACTACCTTCAGAACACTTATAGGCAATTTTTATTACACGGTAATGCCATTCGGGTTGAAAAATGCAGGTGCAACTTATCAACGGACAATGACAGCCATATTTCATGACATGATGCATAAAGAGTTGGAGGATTATGTGGATGACGTAGTGGTGAAGTCAAAGAAAAGAGAAGAGCACTTCTATGCGTTAAAGAAGGTGTTTGAAAGGTGTAGGGCCTTCAAGTTGAGAATGAATCCCCTTAAGTGTGCATTTGGGGTGTCCTCAGGAAAATTTTTGGGCTTCTTGGTTCATAGTAGAGGAATAGATGTGGATCTTGCCAAGGCCACAGCCATAGCAACTATGAAGCCGCCAGCCACAGTGAAGGAGTTAAAGAGCTTCTTAGGAAAAGTCTCATATATCCGAAGATTCATCCCTGGATTGGCATCAATCACGACCACCTTTACCAAACTGCTCAAGAAAGGGGAAAGCTTTGACTGGGGAGAAGCACAACGGGCGGCCTTCAAAAGGCTACAGCAGATCATGGTGAACCTCCCCACCGTGCAAGCCCCAGTCCATAAAAAGCCATTATTGCTCTATCTAGCCACTAGCTCATATGCCATGGGGGTGCTGATCGCCCAAGAAGATGGAGATGGCATGGAACAACCAGTGTACTACATCAGCCGCACTCTAAAAGATGCAGAAACACGCTATCCAAGAGCAGAGAGAGCGTGCCTGGCCATTGTGTATGCCTCCCAGAGATTGCGCCATTATTTCCTAACTTATGAAGTATGGCTGATGACCAAGTCCCACGCTATCAAAACTTTGTTGCAACAACTAATCCTCTCTGGCAGACTATCCCAATGGTTGCTACAATTGTCATAGTACAACTTGAGAATAGGGACGCCAAAGGTGGTGAAAAGTCAGGCTATAGTGGATCTGTTGGCACAGTTTCCGGAAGAGAAAGAATTCCCGCTGGATGATGAAGTTCTAGGGGAAGTAGTCGAGGCAGAAAAGATCAGAGAACAATGGGTAATGAAATTTGATGGATCTTTTACTACCCAGTCCGGAGGGGTAGGAATTGCCTTGTATCATGAAGAAGACAAGGCAGTGGCGCTGTCATTTAAGCTAGAATTCCCCTGTTCAAATAACACAGCAGAATATGAGGCCTATTTAACTGGGCTAGCTACGGCTCTCGAAATAGGAGTCAAACATTTGAGGGTGCTGGGTAATTCGAACCTAGTGGTCTGCCAAGCCAAAGGAAGTTTCTCCCTAAAGGAACCTAATTTTGCTCCGTACAGAGCAATGACCCAGAAGATGGAGGAAAAGTTTTCTATCTTTGAAATAGAACATGCCTCAAGGAATGAAAATTGATTCGCAGATGCGTTGGCTGCATTAGGCTCACAGATAACTTTCGAAGGAGACAGTGCCAAGATAGAAGTCAGCAAGAGAAGAGAGTCTATCATCGAAACGTTGAAAGAAAAGTTCCAGGAGAAACAGGATGAGAAAGATTGGCGGTTCCTTATAAGAGAAGCTTTGACGAAGGACGAGGATGTCACAGAATTAAAAGTGTTAAAAGACTATGCTCTGGTAAAAGGAGAACTGTACCGCAGGATGTCAGGAGGGGTCTTGTCTAGATGTATGGGGCAAGAGGAAGCCTAGAGAAAGTTGAAAGAAGTGCACGATAGAACCTATGGATCCTGCGGAGAAGTTAGCCTCTACCGTAGACTCCAGAGAGCAGGCTTTTATTGGTCAAGTATAGGCAAAGATGCGGACCAAGTTTAAACCCATTGTGGGACCTGTCAACTCGCGACAGACAGGGGAGAAAGTTATGTTGTGTTCACTAGTGAAGACTGGAGAAGCCCATTCAAACTGTACCTAACAGAAGGCATCTTGCCACAGAGGCATTCTGAGAGTTATAAATTTAAAAGATTGGCAACACGTTATTTCTTGCATAAGGAAGTCCTTTTCAAGAAAGGATATGATGGGGACCCATTAAGATGTCTGGGCCCTGAGGAAGCAAAGGAAATAATAAGAGAAGTACACTCAGGGGAATGTGGGGAACACCAAGGGAAGAAGAAGCTATACAGGTGTCTGCTGCAAATGGGTTATTACTGGCCTACTATGAAGAAGGATGCAACAGAATTTGTGAAAAAATGCTGCAGCTGTCAAGTACAGGCTAATCTTATTCACACCCACCCACAAGGCTTGCATAGTATGGTTACTCCATGGCCCTTTCACACTTGGGGGCTGGACTTGGTAGGACCAATCAACCCTCCATCTCGTGGATATATATGGATTTTGGTAGCCATTGAATACTTCACCAAATGGACAGAGGTAGTATCACTTCGCAAGGCCACAGGAGGAGCAGTGGCGAACTTCATCAAGGAGAATATAATCGTAAGGTTTGGGGTGCCCCGCAAAATCATCAGTGATAATGGTACACCGTTTGTCAATAGTGAAGTGAGGAAGATGTTGGAGTTTTACCAAGTTAAGCATCACCGTTCGTCACCTTATTACCCCCAAGGAAATGGGCAAGTAGAGGCAACTAACAAAGTTCTCATAAAGATCATCAGTAAAATGAGCAAAAAGTATACGGGAGGATAGGCAATGCACCTGCCAGACGCCCTTTGAGCTTACCGAAAGTCACTAAAGTCTGCCACAGGGTTTTCACCTTTTTCTCTAGTATACGGAACAGAGGTTGTGAGCCCTGCAGAAGTGATAATCCTATCACTGAGAGTCATGCAGATACAGGGGAAGGAAAAAGAGGAGGAAATCTTTGTGGCAGAAAGGTGTGAAGATTTGGAAAGACTTGACGAAAAAAGGGAAGAAGCCCAGGAACGTGGCCGTAGATACAGGAAAAAAATGGCAGAAGCCTATGGCAGGATGACTAAAGAGAGAGTGTTCGCTGAAGGACAACTCGTGTTAAAGGTGGCAGACTATGTCAGACGGGGTATGGCAGGACCATCCAAGTTTGCACCAAAATGGGAAGGACCCCTTGTGGTGAGAGAAGCCCACCCAAGTGGATACTATCGACTGACCCAGATGGATGGCAAGGATTTGATGGATCCTATCAATGGGAAATGGTTGAAGCATTACTATGTTTAAAGTTAAGATCAAGTGACTACTCTCATTTCTACGCTGTGTTCAACAAATTCCAAGTTTAATTTGTTCCTTTTTCCTGCTTTGTTATTTGCTTTCCTCCAAGTGACCATGTCACAAGACAAGTTTATAATGTTCTTTCATGAATTATGCAATGAGAATATGCAAAGTATTATAAAAGCATCCCATGACATAAACAGTAGCAAAAGATAACTAAGTGTAGTACATTACGGTTACAAATCCAAATTGTATCAATCTTGCTAGATTAGTTAAATAAGTGTTCTAGAGAATCATAATGAAGTGTGCTGGCCAAGGAGATAAAGCAACATATAAAACAAAATAAAAATAAGATGGGGGAAAATCCTGCCATCATCAACGAAGTCCTGAAAGCAAAGACTGGTCTCTAAAGTGGTTGGGCCCACCAATACTGGCAATTAAGCGCTCGCGACGGCCCTCCACGTCTGCTATCTCTTTCTTCAAAATCCCAATCCGTGCGTCCATGGCATCCACAGCAGGCTGAACCTTCTTCATAAAAAAGGCTCGAGTAATCTCACAAAGATGGTCTAAAAGGTATTCCACAGCAAAACCCACACTGACTAACTCCTGAATTGCAGCTCTCCACTGTAGAATCCTTTCAGAAGAAACGGAATCAACAAAGTTGTGCTCGATATCGTTCATTACGCTCCCCAGCATTATCAAGAAATGTTCCCTGGCAGAACAACCTAGACGGAACCCTGCATGAAGTCATCATGGCTGCTATAAACTGCTTCTAAATGAGAAACACACTCACTAGGAACTCGGAAGCCATGGAAGTCCACATAAGGGGAACTCGCTCCCCAGAAGTCTGCTAGGCCAAGATCATTCGTCTTAAGCTGATCAAAATGGATAAAGAAAGTTGCAGCTTCACTCATAGGGTCTGGAATTGCGGCAGAACTACTCCCTGCCTCAAACTGAGAAGGGATAGTGGGAAGCAAACCTAACGAGAGGTAGGAAACGCAACATAAGTATTTACGATGTGGAAGCAATAAACTTGCGAGAAGGCAGTAAGGGAAAAAGGTGAGAAAACTTACCAGGAACGGTGAAGATAGGAGTGGTGGGAATTGCTGCTGAAGTAGAGACTGGTGCTGTGGTAGAAGCAGAAATGGGAATGGCAGAAACAGGCACAGTAGGAGCAGCAGGAGGGGTGGATGTCAGTAGCTCCGCAGTTACTACAACCTTTGGTTCTTTGAAGGTCTCTACAATTAAGAACGTGAGTGCGTTAAATGAAGGGAAGCGACAGCAGGAGAATGGCATAAGCATATATACAAAAAAAAAAAAAAAAAAGAGAGGAAGGAAGAGGCATATACTCGCCAATTTAGCCTCACTCTCCTCTTCCTCAAACTCCTCAGGAGACAAGTCTGCAGTAGGCCCACAAGTGGCAGAATTGGGGATGGATGAAGGGGTAACTACCAAGGAAGAACCCTCCTTCACCACTTGAGAAAGGGTTGCAAAGGGATCGCTGGTGGAGATGAGAAAGGAAGTGGCAGGTGAGGCAACTCCAGTCTGAACAGCAGGGGGAGTAGCCTCTTCTTGAGAAGTGGATGTCTCAGCAGGAATGGGGGTAGCCTCCCTAATCCCCTCAGTATGAGTACCCTCCATAGGTACCAGCTTAGTAGGAAGGACAGGGGTCTCAGCAGAAATCTCTTCAGCTATAGGATGATATATGGAAAGGGGCTCAGGCTGATCTTGCAAGATAAGAGCAAGAGAAAAAGAAGGTAAGGGTGACTAAGAAAACCGTAGTTAGACAGTAACGCAGAAAGGAGGAAAAGACACAACTAAAGGCATGTGACAGAAGAATACAAAAAAAAAAAAAAGAAAAAGGAAAAAATATAATACTGTAAGTTTTGGTTCATCAAGAAGTATAGGATGAGTGGCAGATACATCCTCTCTGTGCTTAGACTGCAAAAGAGACGGGGTCAACATGCACAAGTGTTAGTTACAGGAAAACCCAGAAACAAATATAGAAAAGACTAAAGAGAATTAGAGACAACATACTCGCTGTTTAGTGGCAGAGGCAGGAGGAGGAGATGTCTTTCTTTTGCTACCTCGTGTCCTGCTAGAAGGAGGAGCATCTGTGGATGATTGCGAAACTGTATGCTTAGGCTTGTCGGCGGTAGAATGTGCGCTGGAAAGGGTACGAGCTTTAGAAGGAGGAGAGCCCTTTAGAACTATGTGGCCCATAGGAGGTAGATCACTCCCAGAAGACACTGCCTCACCCCTTTTCTTGGAGGACTTGGGTTTGACGAAACCTTCCTTGCCCAATGCAAGAGGGTTCAGGACTTTCACCTTCCTATCCCAACCCGGTGGGTAGTCACCCACCTGCCAACGCCATCCTTTAGCCTCTGCATCCCATTCAAGAAGGGAAGACTGACCTTGTTTACTAACATATGCTAATACGGACTTGGAAGGAAGCAATAGTCGGGGCTTGGCAGAAACAGCCATGCCAAGCCCGTCAGGAGGAATCAAAGAGAAACCATGGCTGCCCAATAATGCCTGCTCAAAAGAGGTCATTACAGCCTGCCAATATTCATGCATAGGAGGAGTGCAAATACCTTCCCTTGAAGAGCTAGGGATAGTGACTGCGGTAAAGCGCTGCCTCCAAAAGTCAAAAGCAGTAGGCCACAGAAATGGCTTGGCAGAAGTAGGAGACTCGGCAAGAAAAGAAAGATCATTTGGAATATCTTGGTCCAACCCAAACTGCCTTCTTACTCGGTTGGTAGGATAATACACAAACCAGACCCTTTCATCATCCAGATAAGGCAGCCACCCAGCATTAGTGGCTGCTAAGTATGTGATCCCCCTCTCGTCAAAATCAGTCAGGGGATGAGTAGTACCGACAGTATCCGCAAACTAACCCATAACAGAATCCCCACAAGTGTAACTTGCACCTAAATGCCTATACGCTCGCCAAGAAAATCCAACACCCTTATCAAAGAACTCAACAACAGGTTGGTAAATGGGCTTCAAACTAGACCAACGAAAAACCAAAGGAAACTCAGACTCAAACCTGCCACAGAAATCGATGATAACCCTCAGACAGGAAACATACTTCTCCTTTGCAAAGCGAGCAGGTTTGCACTTAGTCAAGTGTTTAGCACAGCGTTCATACAACAGATGCTGCAGAATAGTGCTATGAACGGAGGAGGTAACTATATGGCAGGAACCTGCCTGGTCCTCATTAGTCCGTAGGATGTCCAACTGTACATACAAGTATCCCAGAAAGATGGGGGCTAATGGCAAACTCACCCCAGCAGCAATCTTGATAGCCAAACGAAAATACAAAGGTTTAACGGCATAATGAGGATGCGAACCAAACACAAACTTACAAAGCCAAAAGGAAATGAAAATCGCACGGCGAGCAGCATCGGAAAACTTGGAAGAAGAACTAACCTAATGTGATAGCTTGGCGTTCCTAGCCATTCCCTTCCTCAACTCGGCCTCCACGGCCATTTCCTTCGGAGAGAATTCCAGGGTACTCGGGTCAACGTCACCAAGAATGGGCAAAAGGAGTTGGTTTGCCACATCCTCCAATGTCACGGTAATCTCATCGCAAGAGAGAAAGAAAGTGTGGGTGGCAGTGCACCACCGGCGGACCAAATGGCGAAGATTGAAGAGGTCCCTATAGTTAGACAAGCAACGAGACAAAACGACGACCTGCAACACACCGGCCCGCCATAGCAAACCTATGAAATCCACATCTGATAACTCTCAGTCTACCCATTCTTTCCAACCCAAGGCTTGGCCCGACCTAAACTCAAAGTGAATGGGAACGGGGAGCGAAATACCCTGGCGGATGACGATATTGGGAATCGAAGAGGGCAACGGTGCCCAAGGAGCCTCAGTGCTACGGCGACAGAGAGCAAGCCACACCCGGCCTGGCGCCAGCAGAGTGTAATCGCCAGGAACCTTTAGGAAATGGGTATGGACGTCATACCAAGGATCTATTAGCGGAGGAACCTCATCATCAGAAGGGCGGCATGTCTCCTCCTCGACAGAAGAATTCGATTCAGAATACTCAACCCCCTCACCTTCGTCGTAAGTAGAGGGAGGATCAGTAGCAACCCCCTTTCCTTTACGGCGTGAGGAGGCTTGGCTTTTTACCGGCGACATGACAGATCGGAATAAGTAAAGGGGAGTGTTTGAAAGGAAGAGTACGGTGGAAAAAAGAAAACGGAAAAGGCGCTTATTTGGAAAAGAGAAGAAGTGGTTGGGAAGAGGAAGGAGACTCCTTTAAATGCCCCCATCATTAAAACCGAAGTGAAGGGAGGTGATGGGTCAGCTGCCAGATAGGGAGTGAAATTAATGAAGCAACGCTGCTCGTCAAAATAACTGCCAAACTAGAAAATTCGAAGAAGTAACACTGTTCATAGCAATAAAAAATAATAATAATAATAAAAACAATATACACATGAGTTAAGGATTATTGTTCGAAAAAGCCCGCGAAGGAAAAGAAGAAGAAAAAGACAAAAGAAGACAAGAATAGTCTTTTATTCACATATAAACCGCTGGAGCATTTTATATGCTCAGGAGGCTAAATGTTGAGGCTCATTTTTGACAAAAGCCCAGCAAGACAAAAGGCCCAAAGAAATAGCAAACAGAAGTCATGGCAGGAATGAATGGCTCATGGGTCCATGAGATGGGTCTAGAAGAAGCAAACAGGCTGGAATAAACCTGGAAAGAGAAAAGAAACAAACACATGGGAAGTATGAAAAAAAGTGAGAATGGGGTCAACGGGCCCAATGCAATGTAAACAAAGAAAGTAAGAGGCTAATGGAAAAACCCATGAGCCTCAAGGATGAGGTATGGAGTGATTGGACCAAGGAAGTCCAAAATGAGTTAGCAAAAGCCTAATGGGTAAAGCAGAGTTGAAAAAAAATGGGCCAAGGATGCTCAAAAGAGAAAAGGGACATTGGAGCCTGAAAGCAGTGAAAGAAAAGGCCTAATAAGTATACTGGGCTATTGAGAAGAAAACATACGACAAGCCCAAAAGGGCCTAGTAGGATTAAATTAAACAACAGGGACAACAATCTGGTATGGCAGGAAACGCCAAGCCACAAAGCAAACACCTAGACTAAGGGGAGGCCCAATGATCCAACAAGGCCCAACCCTTTAAGAAAGGGACAAGTCATAAACATTGGCCTTTCGGAGATGCAACCCACACCAGAAGAAGCTAAAAAGCGCACGGCAGGATATGCACACCCATTTTCAAATCTCGGCAAACGTATGAAATAACAAGAAGGTAAAGCACGCGTACGACCCAGGCATCACCAGCCTGTACCCAGCCACTATGGGAAATGGTGAGGTCATGGGTGAGGGCACGGTTTGGAGGTGGGGAGAGGAGTAGAAACCCATTCTCGTGGTTCTTACTCAGGCTCTTTCGGTTGGCACAGTCTTGCTGGGATGACATGCTACCCAAAAGAGGTAAGGGTGGGTAAGAACTACTGGGTGCATGCCATGAGAGACCGAGAGGGAGAGGGTACACACTGGACGAGTAGAAAAGGAACCTTCGTTGTCTGAAAGCCACAGGTCATTGGTGGTAGTTAGAACCATTGACTCGGTAAGTGGTCGGCAAAAGGCTCCCCTATCAGACAAGGGCCATTAAGGGGCTAGAACAGTAAAATCGGTCACGGCGGGCTCTGTATAAGGTACCCGTAGCTGTGTACAAAAGAGGGGGAAAGAAAGAATTAAAAGAAAGAAAAAGAGAGAAAAACAGAGCGTTTTTTTATGGCAGGCATGCACCCAAATGGGTTAACCCCCTCTCTCCCTCAATAGCCTTGCCTTCTATTAGAGGCAAACGGTTTATACTCGGGCACACACCATTTAGGGCTGGCCTCTCAAAGCAACTAACCCCAATCTACCCCCTTGTTTAAGTTTTATTCTTTGAACGTGAGGCATTTTAAGTCATTTACTTTACTTATTGTGGAAGAAATAGTGACTGTACTCTCTTTACATTATCTATATTATATCTGCCTGCCATAACCTCTTAACAGTGACTCTGCCTGTTGTGAGTTTATGAAACAGACTTTGGCAGACGTAGCGTGGTTTGCGCATAAGCCGGGCCAAAGTGTGCTCCAATTGGGCCGATCCTGACTCCTTTACTCAGAAACAACTCGGGCCTAGTACGGCAGGAAGCAGCCCAATATTCCGATTCAGGCCCACCACCTTACACACCCCTAACTATTCTACTAAAAAAAAAAAAACAGTTAAGACTTGAGAGCTATGTTTCACAAAAAGTAGAAGTCATTAGTTTGAATCTTCTATCCTCTCTCTTTTAGTCAAAAAATATATATGACAAAACTTAAGTACAGTACCTAGGTGTTGTTCCTTAAGTTTCTCTTTTAAAATTTAGTCATGTCATGGATGAGTTGGTAGTTTCACTACCCTTGATTTCTTGTTAATTTAAATGTGGACAAAATTAGTCAACGGTTACTTTTAGGTTCTTAATTATATCTAAATTTATAGAATGTGTTTGAATACTGTTTATTATGCTGAAACTGAAAAATTATTGTTGAAAGTACTGTAGATAAATGTAAAAGTTGGTTGAAATAGTACAGTGAGGCTCATGAATGGTACAAAAAAGTGCAGTGAGACCCATAAATAATAGCAAAAATAAACTGAATAGTAAAATAATTTTAATTTTTCATTTCAATCCAAACGCACACATAAGAAGTACAAATTAGTATAACCATAACCTTTCCATGGACAACTAAATTCAATGCACTAATTTGTTTATAACTATAACCCTCGTCTAATTAAATGGTTTAACTTTAAACTCCTGGTGACTAATAACTTTTCATAGCTTTAACGACCATCAAGTGCGGGTCCAGATCCTTTTTCTTAGCGCAGGCGTTGCAAAGTTTAGACTTTAGAGTAAGATATACAAGTAACGGAGAGAAAATTAATACCTAGGATCCATTTTTTAATGTTATAATTTTAGCAGAGTCAGGCTCTAATTTCACTTTGCTTAAGCCTTTACACTATCAACTACTCTCCCATCTCTTATGCATGCTTACAAACTAACTAGCGAGAATGCTGCATGCGTGAACACCTTTCAAGTTCTACGTGTTGTGTTGGCCTTAGTGTAAAGTGTAAGGTTGTCTCTTTCTCTTATGTTATGGATAATGGATGAGACTGAAAAAAAAGACAAAGCCTTTCAATGCCTTTGGAAATGAGGGTGGTAGTGGAGAACTTGACAGGAACTCTCTTCTATATACAAGTGGGTAACGATGCCACACTTGCTGATCTGAAGAGGGAAATTGAGGCTCAGCAGAAGCTCCCTTGTGACCGTCTGATCCTCATTCTCGACAACAATTGCAGCCGTCTGATGAATGTCGATGGAGATGGGATTTCACTCGTTGATTGTGGGGTCCAAGATGGCTCTCATATATACCTCTTTTTCAATCCTCTTGATGATGGATCCAATCAACATTTTGTGTTCAGTTGGCCTGATTGTCTCTTGGGGTGGACCCAAGAATTGAGAATTGCCTAGTTTAGGTGTTTCAATTTTAAGAACTAGTTGTATCTTGTTAATTATATAGATGAGGATTACATGTTTGTACGAAGGGAGTGCAGTGTAACAGAACCATTAGCTACAAGGATGTGTAAGCTGACAATACTAGTAGCAATCATCAAGCTTCTTTATTTTTCCTAACATAGAATGCTAGGATTGGCTTTGTGTTCACTTTTCTTTTCTTTTACATTTTTAAACCCTCTTCCTACTTAACTGTAACTTAGTAAATTGTTGGTTTTAGCATAACTATAAGTTTTAACAAATGATGCTTCTCCTTTTTGTTGGTTGATGGTAAGGATTGAATCCAAGACTTGCTTCCATTTTTATCATCGATACTCCAAGCCATTCACACAAGCGTGCACACACAGTGAATGCATATAGATATGTTCATTTCCTTCTTCCATTTGTTTGGCATGAAAGGTAGAGCTATCCCAAGAGAATCAAGCACTTCAATATAAGTGGAAGAAAAAAGAACTGAGACCAGACCATATTAATTAGGAAGTATCATTATTTTCCACATTAATAGTTTCCAAAGTTTTTTGATAATGATAAAGCAAATACTCTTTGGTGTTTAATTATAGCCTTCATGGATTCCTAAATAGATTCTACATAACATTTATTCTGGACTTCTAGTTTAAAATTATTTATAAAAAAAACATGTATTCTGGTTTGAATTTAAATTCCAACCATGCAAGATGGGCGTTGAAACTTGTTGCATGTCAATAGCCACTTCTGCTGATAGTTCCTTTGAACACATAGATAGGGTCCCCATTTTCAACACCATGCCACCGGAGGCTGCAATTGTCACGCATAATCCTCTGCTTGTGTATAAACAAATAATCATCAATGGGAAGAATTTTTTTGCTCAATAATAATTGCCTCAAGTCATTTACAGTGCATGAATCCTTCAATTCCACAGGAATGCTGGCTGCATTAAGCAAACTAGAAGAAGTTTGCACCACTAGACTTAGTCTTTTCGATGGAGGTTCATCCCTTAGACGATTTATGGCCTTGAGGAACACAATTATTTCTGAGAATTCGTGTATGCCATACTCAGTAAGATTGCGAAAGTCTTCTTGTAATTCTATCCCACAATAGAAAAGTGACATTCTTCTGATGGGTGTGCCATCAATGATGTGAATTTTCTCTTTTAGACTACGCACAGTTTCTGTTGTGTCTACCTCTATGTTAAACTGCCTAGATGAGAATTTCACTAAAATTTGGATTTTACTACAATGGTTTAACGGAGGTAATATAATCATGGATTTGAAGGTGAGGTCAATTTTTGTACCTTCGGTGACAATTGGATAGTCTTCCATGTCAAGTCCATCCATCAACTCCCATCCAGATACTGAGAGAGTTTGTGAAGCCACGGGGACACCTAAAAATTGTTCTATCTTCATTTTAATTTCAAGAACAGGTTCTTGGAGACCCACTTCCATTACAAATTCGAGTGTCCTTGTAACAACGACTACCCTCATTGTGTCACTGAAATGGAGCTCCTAACAGAGAAAAAAAAAATTAAGGTCTTAAGAGTTAGTTTTATAGAACTTTAAGGTTCCTTCAATGGCTATTAATAATTATATAACCACAAATCATTTCTTTGCTTTACATAAGAAGGGATTTAAGTTTTAAAGTCATGTAAGGCGAATGAGTGAAGTATTTGTATGTTAGCTTCATTCTGATAGCATTACTGTTTTCAGCAAGATTCTCTCTTGCTCTCTCTCTCTCTAACGCACACACACACACAAGCAAGAGCAAGCATGCTGCTGCATGCATGTATGTGGTAGCACAATTTTTGCAAAACCTGAATGCATATTTTTGTCCCAACCACCGATTACACTTGAGCCAAAGCCAAGTGGGGGAAATTTGTTTAAAACTACCATGCGTCTCTAAATTAATCTTTGAAGAAAAATTTGGAGCTGTTTATGAGATTTTTTTTTTTTTTTTTTTTTTTTTTTTTTTTTAATTTTTAAAGAGCATATCACATTTGATGAATTGATGTCAGTTCCAAGCAATTTCATGGCCTATAATAAGGAGTAAGGCTGCATACCATGACCTATCCTAGACTTTGCAAAAGTGGGAGTTTTGTATATTGGATACTACCTTTTTATGCTTAACATTGCTGTCATGTTTCACATGCTGTGTTGGATTGGATTAAAAAAAACCTTTTCTACATCCATGAAAAAGGGCTTTCTAGACTTTGCATCTAATTGAATTGTGGGAAAGAATAGTATGAGATAAAGGGCATTTGCGATTTTATCTAAGCTACGCAGTCTATTGCAGCATCTCAAACATTTCTGATTTCACACCAGAATCCCATGCTTAGAATTAAGTTGGATTGAATGATCTAACAACACTAAAATATTTAACTGTCGAGTATGGAAGAAAAAGGTTTTTCTCCTCAAGCTTTGTTGACCCAGCTAATACATTTGACAATTGCTACGAATCTAACAATGTTACACGTCTCAAATCCTCAACCAGATTCTTCCTGAGAAGCTGCAATCAAGATAATTTCTTTCTGTAGCTCCACTGCAGCATGTGCATATAAAGTCACTAACATATCCTTGTTTGACTTGGCTATTCCCCCTTGAGGACCTTTCATTCACTGCCAACCAAAAAAAATCTGTAGTTAGGTATGAATTTGTAATCCAGGCAAGGTCAGACTACTCTCCTTAGTGTTACCTTCCTCTTGCGTCATTCCATGTGATAGCTAACTGATAGATATTTTCCAGCTTTAGGATGGCCCTCCTAATGCTGATCATCCTGATCACAGATGTTCATTGACCTTCCTATTTCTTGTTCTTATTTTTTAGGAAAACAATTTCATTTTTCCTTTCAGTAAAAATACAGTGATGCATGTAAGCCGTCAAAATATTACTCAAAGAGGGTTCATGAGATAAGACAAAAATAGAAAAGGGAATTTACAGAGAAACGTCATTTTTTTTTTTTTTGGATAAGCTGCAATTTCATTCAAAAACAGAAAAGGATGGGCACTCTGCCTTACAGATAGAGGCTAAAGCTCTAGGCAAATTGTCCTTATTGAAATAGAAAGACTCAAGAGAACTAAGGGAAAGCTTTGCAGCTGCATGTTCAGCAGCATTGCAATCCCTTTTGACCCAACAAAAGTGACAAACTGAAAATAAATGCTTAAGACAACACATTATTGATAACATTGCTAATGGTCCATGTTGGGGAGATGTTTTCAGAAGTCAGCGGATCAAAACAGCTCTTGGCATCTCCCTCAAGGATAATACGGTTCCAACCTTCCTCTTTGATAGGTCAAGAATGTATTAACCCCTTTGGTAAATTAACCAATTAATCAGCCAAGTTAATTAATTAGATTCAATTGTATACAATAGGCGTGGTAGCACGAACAAATCACCAATAAAATTAAATGCAGCGGAAAATAAATTTGACACGGGTGATTTGTTTACGAATGGGGAAAACTATTGAGGCAAAACCCCGCCGGATGAATTTAAGGTCACCATTCCCAAGAATCCACTATTATCAAAACAAGCGGTTACAAGTAAAGGGATCCCAGTATCTTATACCAACCTACAGTTAAACCCTTACCTCAATACACAATTGGACTTGTAATGTAGTGACAATCTCTCCTTTCAATGCATGGCTCCAAATACGTGACTAATCAATCGATGTACGGAACCCAGTACGTGACTAACACACCAACTTGTGAAGGATATTGGCTACAAAGTTCTTTAATTCATCCACATGATGAAGATCAAGAAGCCCCTTGGTTACAAAACCCTACGGCGTACAAATGCAGCAGCTTTTTCAAGAGAAAGATGAACTAGGGCAAATTGTCTCCGATCACAATATGCATGAATAAAACCTTTGCATCAAGTTTCATCAACTGAGACGGCCCTTAAAATAATCCTTATATATGTCTGGGGTTGTGAGAAAAGAAAATCTAAACACATAGCTTAGATATGCGTGAAAAACAGATCTGGAAATCTGAATTTCGTAATTCTCGATAAATAGGGTATCTGTTGAGCAACTGTCGAGTATCGGGCTAAAATCTCATTTTAAACCTTGATAGATACAATCTGTCGAGCTATCTGTCGAGTTTTAAAATACAACATTTCTTTACTTGTTTCTTGAACAGATTTGCATAACTTTAACACTTGGACTTGAACTCTTGTTCCTTAAAGTATTAAACACATCCTAGATCTATCCAATTACAAGTAAAATGCGTTTTATCAAAGGATTAGCCAATTCTAAAAGACATATGTTCATAACATGTTCCACATATGTCCTAACAATCTCCCCATTTGGAAATCCGTAACAAAACCACAACAAACAAATGAAATATGAGAGAAGTCATAAATCACTCAACTCATACTCACTTGTTGAATACAATAAAATCTACCCTAACACAAACTCTTGAAAAACTTTGCAAGAAGAGAGTTCATGGCATGGAAGATTTTGACAACCTGTCTTTCTGAAACACTTTAAACAAAACTCATCAAGGCATTTTAGTGTGAAACATAAATAAAAGACTGTGTACATAAATAAGAAGCATGTGTATAAGGAAACAATCTCTCCTTTCAATGCATGGCTCCAAATACGTGACTAATCAATCGATGTACGGAACCCAGTACGTGACTAACACACCAACTTGTGAAGGATATTGGCTACAACGTTCTTCAATTCATCTACATGATGAAGATCAAGAAGCCCCTTGGTTACAAAACCCTACGGCGTACAAATGCAGCAGCTTTTTCAAGAGAAAGATGAACTAGGGCAAATTGTCTCCGATCACAATATGCATGAATAAAACCTTTGCATCAAGTTTCATCAACTGAGACGGCCCTTAAAATAATCCTTATATATGTCTGGGGTTGTGAGAAAAGAAAATCTAAACACATAGCTTAGATATGCGTGAAAAACAGATCTGGAAATCTGAATTTCGTAATTCTCGATAAATAGGGTATCTGTTGAGCAACTGTCGAGTATCGGGCTAAAATCTCATTTTAAACCTTGATAGATACAATCTGTCGAGCTATCTGTCGAGTTTTAAAATACAACATTTCTTTACTTGTTTCTTGAACAGATTTGCATAGCTTTAACACTTGGACTTGGACTCTTGTTCCTTAAAGTATTAAACACATCCTAGATCTATCCAATTACAAGTAAAATGCGTTTTATCAAAGGATTAGCCAATTCTAAAAGACATATGTTCATAACATGTTCCACATATGTCCTAACAATCTCCCCATTTGGAAATCCGTAACAAAACCACAACAAACAAATGAAATATGAGAGAAGTCATAAATCACTCAACTTATACTCACTTGTTGAATACAATAAAATCTACCCTAACACAAACTCTTGAAAAACTTTGCAAGAAGAGAGTTCATGGCATGGAAGATTTTGACAACCTGTCTTTCTGAAACACTTTAAACAAAACTCATCAAGGCATTTTAGTGTGAAACAGAAATAAAAGACTGTGTACATAAATAAGAAGCATGTGTATAAGGAAAGAAAAGAAACAACACATGGAGAGATAGGTAAAAATGTGATAACAACCTCATCAAATATATATATATATATATATATATATATATATATATATATATATATATATATATATATATCAATAATGAATACACAGTTTGCTATCACTAAGTGGTCACAAGACCAATGTACAAGAATAATGTATCTAAAGTAGAAAGAAAATAAAAGATACAAAAGTCCTCACTACATCCCTCATAAACAAAAACACTCCCCTTAACACAAATGTCCTATGCTAACTCTCCCCATAAGCATGTGAATACTCTCATACCCAAAACTACTCCCTCTTTTTGTCACGAATGACAAAGGGCAAGTCACTGAGAAGCAGTCATCTCCTCATCGCTGGAAGAGCTAGCATCCTCATCCTCGGAAAAGCTAGCATCCTTATCCTTATTATCATCATCATCACCAGAGCCATCATCATCATCCTCATCCTCTGAAGCCTGTGGAGATGGAGATGGAGATGGAGATGTGGTAAAGCCACCCATGACAACCTGTCGTCATGCGATACGACCAACAGGGGTCTTCACCTGACACAACTCATCATTGAGAGTGTCAAGGCAAGCATCCATGCGCTCAAGCTGTGCCATGATTTCCGTAGAAGTCACACCACCCGTGGAAGAAGAAGGAGCGGAGGTGGATGAAGCGGAAGAAGCTAGAAAAGTCGCTGTCTCGGTCAGTGGCCACTTCAATCGAAGCTGGGCCTTGCTCAGTCTAACGGATGCGCCGCTGATGGCACACATAATGGTGAAATGAGCAAACTCTGGATAAGAGACAGAAAAATGGCGAATGATCCACGTGATAGCCGAAGGGAAAATTAGCTTATCATGGGTTGTCGTATCCCTATAGATATATATAAGGGAGAGTATGAAATAAAAGGGAAAGTCAATGGTAAGCCCCTCAAGAAGGGAAAGCAAAAGGCGAGCACGAGGCTCGGTAATAAAGTTATAGTGAGACAAAGGATGAAGAACGAATGTCATCACTATGTTAAGGAGCCTTGGACCTTTTGCAAAACCCGAGCATGAGGTGTTTTGATGGTCACCCAATAATGAAGGTGTCTCACAAAAGAGAGACGAGAGTTCGTCTTTGGACACAGTCCGTAGACAATGACATTCGGGGTAATCAGGATGCGATACCCTCGGAATGTGTAGCACATCAGAGATAAGCTCTGGAGTGACTACTATATGTATACCTCGAACAAAAGTGATGAAACGAGGTATGGAAGAATCAAATCCGTGCATATTAGAGTAAAACTCTTGTATGATCACGGAGGGACAACTGATCGGGATCTCACAAAGAGATTCCTAACCCCGACTGTGAATGACAGTGGGTAAATCAATATCGGAGAAGTCCGATAAGATAATGTGGCGTTCCGAATGAATGCCACGTTTGGATAAGTTCTTCGAAAAGTCTTGATGGGCTTTATCATCACGGAACCTGACATGGGAGGGAGTAGGATCAAAAGAGGATGATGCCCCGGAATGAAAAGGGTTTCGGGATGAAATAGATTTGCGCTTGGGTGCCATGCGCAAACTATCCGAGAGAGAGAGAGAGAGAGAGAGAGAAGCAAAAAAGTACCAATCAACAATAATATCAAAGGAAAGAAAAGAATGACACGTATACATGAAAAATGTATGAACATGTGACATGCAACAATAAAAACATCATCGGCTCAGCCCAATCCAAACCTACCAGCACACAAGGTTCCAATATACGAAGCACACATCTAAAATGCATGAAACATTGTGAAAATGCAAATGTGATGCAATGCATGAGCATATAGGATCATTTAAACATAACCCAACCCAAAAAATTCACAAATAACTCAACAATTTTGAAAAACCCCAAATATTATACAAAAAACCCAAACCTAGGTCTAAATGAATGAAATGCATGAAACAAGAAAGAAAACAAGATCACACCAGTGAAAGGAAGATCAATCTAGGCCAAAAAACTTTAGGGTTTGAGGTTTGGAGAGAGAGAAAAGTGTTAGGGAGAAGTTGGACAATTTTTCTATTGAGAGAGATATGAAAGAAATGAGATTTGATTCACGCTGAAGCTATTAAAGAAAACAGCAGCTCGATGGATCGAGATCTGTCAAGAATCTGTCGAGAACTAATTCTCGACAGATAAATCAATCAAGGTGCTGTCGAGAATCTGTTGACGGCAAAAGAACCTTGATGGATCGAACAACTATCGAGTGGACAGAGACTTTGGATCGAGAATCTGTCTAGAAGCTAACGAGACAAATTCCAGAAAGTTTCGATGGATCGAAGTTGCATTAACTTCTGTTGAGAAAAAGCAGTCCAAAGGTCTCGATAGATAGCTATTTGTTGAGAGCTTTCGAGAAGCTGTCAAGATGGGCAAAAACAGTTTTCCAAAGAAGAGGAAAACATAGAAATGAATGCAATCAAGCATGCTACCCAACCAAAGATCCAACCAACATTTTAAGCCTTCAAAAACATCTCTCAACAATAAAAAATTTCAGCATTTAGATCCAAAACACACACACACACACACACAAAACAAGTCTAACCAATTTTATATTTCAAAACAAGTCAAGACAGTTTGGTGAATATACATTTACACATGTATTCCTTGTGATGGCCAAATCACATTGTACCTGCACATGTATCAAAAGTAGTAAAGAATTTTTCGTGTTGTGTGTGAAAAACATTGTATGATTGCATAAGTGTCTCATGTTATGACAATCTGAGATATGAGAAAATCAATTTAACTCATACACAATCATAACTACTTGATAGGGACTATCACCTTCGAGGTACATCCTATAACTTTTACATCTCCTAGAAACACGATTGCAACCATATTTAAAAGCCTTTTGATTCTTTTGCTTTTATTTTTCTTTACATATTTTTCCTTTATGAGCATATCATGCATGGGCATATAAGAGAGAGAAGAAAATATCCAATTATGTTAAGCTTTTGACATTGCACTTTTTTCTATACCGAAGCATGCAATTGTCATTTCAAGATTGGTGGACTTTAGTGGTGAGATGGTTATTTATGCCTTTCTTTTAGGATTTTTTAGTCATTCCCGTCAAAAAAAGTGATATGAGTGTTAAGTACAAGAGATTACTTAATCTTACTCATCACAAACACGAGTCACAAAGCTCACTTGCTTAGTTGTGCATTGAGATGCTCATTTAAGTTACAAAATATAAAAAGTTTAGAAAACTTTGTTTTAATGGCCTCCAAGGTACACAAGTACCAAAGTACACAAAACATACACTGTTTTTGTATTTTTTTTTTCAATTTTTTTTAATTTTATTTTTTATGAAAAACAAAGTAAAGCAAAACTGAAAACAAACAAACAAAAACATGTTAAACAAAGCATAACAAAAAGAGAGAGAGAGAGAAAAAGTGACTAAATCATTTAGAGCCTGTTTCCTTCCACACCTTGGAAGAACATTTTAGTTGAGCAAACCTTTGATTCGGTGGTGAGGGGGAAGAATTGAAACCATTCAAGTTTGAAAGGAACATAAGGGCCTTAAGAAGATCTCCAAGAGGAGCAAAAAATGATGGAAACTGATTTTTGGTTTCCAAATGAGATCATACTGTTGCTTTGTTGAGTAGCTAACCACTTGTAGCAATTAGGTCGAGTATGTCCTGAAGCTCCACAGTGATGACAGAGATGATGTTTCTTCTGTTTAGACTTTTGGTTATTGCTCTTCTTAACCCTAGGGTTTTTAGTCTCTTTCTTGTCAAGCTTAGGGGGTGCTCCTAAGATAGATTTACCTTTATCTATGTTCTCGCTAGCTGAAACAGTTTTCTCATCATTATTCTTAGATTCAACATTATTAGCAGGTGAAACAAACACAGTAGTACTAGAAGAAGCAATATTAGAGGAAGAGAAATCATACTCCAAACCGGTTCGATCAGAAGTAGATTTCTGAAAGCTAAGCATCTCATCAAGTTTTGCATTTGAAGTCCTCTCCAACTGAGCTCTGACGTGGAATAGCTTCGCTTTAAGCTTCTTGGTTCTCTCGACCAAGAAATTATTCTTAAACTGCAGTACTCCAATGGTCTGATTAGATTCATCAAACTTTATGGAAAGCTCTTCTCGATCAAGTTCCACATCACTCAGCTTTTTTGGTGGCTAGCTTATATAGTTTCTCATGCTTTTCAGAAACCTTGTACAATTTTTCATAGGTTGTATGGAAATCATCTTGATCGTCCATTTTCTCGAACTTAGAATCCACCAAGTCCTCTTCATTATCTACTATTTTTGAACCCCCATTATTAGGATCAACTGTAATAGTGAAGGCATTAAAGATTCTCTCATCATCATTGTCATCTGAATTATCGTCAGGCTCGGTGTCACTCAAGGTAGCAGCAAGAGTCTTACTTTTCCTAATGGTCTTAAGATAAGTTGGACATTCTTATTTCATATATCCAAAACCTTGACATCCGAAGCACTTTGGTTCGGAGGGAACAATTTATTGACCGCCGTCCCTAGCATTCTTCTTCCCTCTATCTTGGCTCTTGAACTGTGAAGAACTAGATTGCTTACGGTCTTTGTCGAATTCTTTTGCATTGGCATTCTTCATGAACTTTTTTAACTGCCTTGTGATATAGGATTTCATCTTAAAATCTTCATCATCAGAAGACTCATGGTGTCATTGCTTTTGGCCTTTAGTGCCATGCTCTTGCTCTTGCTCTTGCTAGATTTCCCAATTCTAGTCAAACCCAATTCATAGCTCTGCAAGTTGCCAACCGGCTCTATCAAAGGAATTTGATCAATGTCCTTTGATTCCTCAATGGCGGTGATCTTGGCATGGAATCTCTTAGGTAGAGATCTGAGCACTTTTTTAACAATCTTGGGTTGGGGAATGGCTTCCCCAAGATTAAAGGCAGAGTTAACTATGCATTTAGCTTGGCATAGAACTCATCAAATGACTCATCCTCCTCCATCTTAATCTCTTCAAAACCCGTGGTAAGCCTCTAAAACTTTGAATCCTTGACAGCCTTGGTTCCTTCATAGGTGTTTGGAGGATGGTCCATGCTTCCTTTGTAGTTTCAGTGGATGATATCTTCTTGAATTCCTCATTCATGACCGCACTGAATAAAGCATTCAATGCCCTGCTGTTGAAGTTTTCTGCTTTGATCTTAACACTATCCCAATCAACCGGCGCTTCCTTTTGCTTGGTCCAGCCTATCTCCACAGCTTGCCACACTTTTTCATCTAATGATTGCAAGAAAACTTTTATGCGTACTTTCCAGTATGCATAGTTAGTGTCATCAAATAAAGGAGGTATAATCAAAGATTGTCCTTTATCCATGACAAACAGGAGTCAATGGATCACACAGCAAAGATTAACCCTAATCAGAGTATGCCTACTCTGATACCACTTAATAGACCAAGAATGTATTGACCAATTTGGTAAATTAATCAATTAATTAACCAAGTTAATTAATTAGAATCAATTACATACAATAAGCGTGGTAGCACAAACAAATCACCAATAAAACTAAATGCAGCGGAAAATAAGTTTGACACGGGTAATTTGTTTACGAATGGGGAAAACCACCGAGGCAAAACCCCACCGGGTGAATTTAAGGTCACTACTCCCGAGAATCTACTATTATCAAAACAAGCGGTAATAAGTAAAGGAATCCAAGTACCTTATACCAACCTATAATTGAACCCTTACCCCAATATACAATTGGACTTGAAATGTAGTGACAATCTCTCTTTTCAATGGACAACTCCAAGTACGTGACTAACCAATCGATGCACGGATCCCAGTACGTAACTAACACACCAACTTGTGAAGGATGTTGGCTACAAAGTTCTTCAGTTCATCCACATGATGAAGATCAAGAAGCTCATTGGTTACAAAACCCTACGGTGTACAAACGCAGTAGCTTTTTCAAGAGAAAGATGAACTAGGACAAATTGTCTCCGGTCACAATATGCATGAATAAAACCTTTGCATCAAGTTTCATCAACTGAGACGACCCTTAAAATAATCCGTATATATGTTTAGGGTTGTGAGAAAAGAAAACCTAAACACATAGCTTGGATATGCTTGAAAAATAGATCTGGAAATCAGAATTTCGTAATTCTCGATAGATAGGATATTTGTCGAGCAGTTATCAAGCATCGGGCTAGAATCTCCTTTTAAATCTCGATTGATACAATCTGTCGAGTTATCTGTCAAGCTTTAAAATACGACACTTCTTTACTTGTTTCTTAAACAGATTTGCATGGTTTTAACACTTGTTCTTGAACTCTTGTTTCTTGAAGTATTAAACACATCCTAGATCTACCCAATTACAAGTAAAGTGTGTTTTGTCAAAGAATTAGTCAATTCTAAAAGACATATGTTCATAACATATTCCACATATGTCCTAACACTCTCAAGCTCGTTGGACACCCCATAGAATTGCGTGGGCTTCAGCTAGGATAGGGGAACTTTTTCCAAATGTTTTTGCCCAGCTTTTTAGCACATCACCTCTACCATCTCTTGCGATGGTTGGTGGAGCTTGAAAATGCAGCCACAAATTCTACTACTACTTTTTTTTATATCTTTCTTAGCTTGATGTCAACATTTGCTAAAATATTTAGTATTGTCCAAAATCAAACATTAATTTATCAGTAGGACAATGATAAAGTGAAAGAATGTCAATTTACACACCATCTCATTGCGAAGATACAATTCAAAACTCTAGGGAGACTATGGCTAAGCTTGTTTCACTTATGTTTCTCCAAGTCCTTGTTGTTATTGTCTTAGACCTCAATAATGGAACTCAGATTCTACAGGAAATACATTTACATGTCCTAAAGGCAATGCTATTGTCAAAAAGAAAAGCACAAGAGTACATTTCTCGAAAACCAACTCTTGCTGCTACTTTACTGGGACTACATTTTATGATTGCTTCGTAAGGGAATTCTGTTTAGGAATGCACTTCTTTCTTATGTAAATTTTTGAGATTTATAAAATTTCAATGTTTCAAATTTCCACTGTACTGACCATCATGGTTTCATTACTTTTAAGCAAGCTGCATAGGAAGTTCCTCTCTTCCATATGCAATTGCATTCTCATATTGTATTTGAAACATCGTGTGTAACACATTAAATCATTATTGGTAGTCATTGATGACCAAATAACAAGCGATCCATATATTGTCAATAATGACCATTAATGATTAAAATTAGCATTCTTCTCTCTCTCTCTTTTAATAATGGTTGAGACTTGTCATAAATTAAAGACTATGGGTGCCAATGGCCTTGTAGCCAAGTGGCACCCGGGTTCCTTTGTAACCTTTTGCTTGGGATTCTATCCCCCCACTTACCTGGCCAAAAAAACAAAAGACTATTGGAAATTTCTTAGAAGTTCCTGTCTAGTTCTGTTTGCAGGGATGTGACGGTTCTTTTCTATTGAATCACAAAAAGGGCAATCAAGCTGAGAATGAATGATGGATGTACTAACGTTGTTTCTTGTGCATCATAGGATTCATAGCTTTGGACCTTTGCAGTTTGTGATGCCGTAACAAATTGTCCAACATAAATTTAGGGAAAAGTACACGAAACATTCACGAAACACAAAACATTTACTTCTGTCCCCCCGAATTGAAATTTTGATTGTAACACTTAACTTCCCTATGGTTTATTTTATTTTTTATGCATAAACAATTTGATTGGTTCACACCAAACTGTCGAGGTTCTTAAGTGTAAGACAAAACTCAATGTAATTTTGTTTTATGTAAAAACTTAGAATTGCATTTTCACATAAAACAACATTACAAGAGGTGGTTTGTGTTACACTAAAAAACCGAGGGGATTAAATGTTGTACTTCCATGTTTTTAGAGAAGTTTCAGTGTATTACAACTTCACTTAACTTCCATATTTGAGACATTAAGTAATACTCTTGAGACTTAACTTCCATATGTTTTAGAGAAAAACCTTAAGGAGGTTTTGTCTTTCTCCCTAAATTTTGTGAAATGAATGTTGATCACGTAAACAGAAATTTATTTCAGATCAGTGGAGCACGTTTGGACTTTTCCCACTGTACAACAACATGGGATAGTATCAATTATTGATGCCAAACAAATATGGCAGCTCCTACTACCAACCTATCAACACTATTAAAAGCAAATTTTAGTAGCGATAGGATTATGATTAAATGATTATTTTTTAATAATTAAAATTTTTAGGAGAATTACTGTAATAATTTACTAAGTGAAACAGTTTAAGGTCCTTGTGATTCTATTAGGCAACTTGGTATTTGTATTAAAACTTTCCTAGTGTTTTTTTTTTTTTGATAAAAAAACTTTCCAAGTGTTATTATGGAGTTCTATAAGTTGTGTTATTTTTGCCAAGGTCAGGATCACACGCCATTTGAAACTCTTTTCCTGCTTTTGTCTTCAAACATTGATTGTGCACAATGTGGCACTGACCCCACATTGGGCTGGATCCAGTCCAAATGAATCGGCTGAAGAAGACATTAATTAAGGCATTTAAGACTAGCTAGGTACAGCACCACGTTGAGATGGACCCTATGTAGAAAGAGTCCAATCATTTGGTGAAAATTATTAACACTTGGAATCTGGAGGGAGGTTCTACCTTCGCTAGAGATTTTAGTATTTTACTGTTTCCACAGAGATAAGATAAGATCACTCAGGACAATTTTTTTAAATCAAGTACCATTTTGATTTGTCACTTTTATTTGTAACCGTAAATAAAGCTACTTTAATTCTTATTCTTTTTAGGCAAACAATTGTTGCCTGTGAAATCTCCAGCCTGATTTTTGAAGGGGAAAGAAGTGTCAGAGACAATTTGGATAGTCCAACCTCCTCTTTTTTTTTTTTTTTTTGGGTAATTATTTATTCGGGGGATCAAGTACCCGTTTGGGCTCCGCGTCTACGTCTCGTGTTTTGCAAGTTTTGCGTTTTCAGATTTTTTTTTTTTTTCTCTGCGCGTGAACAGTAATTTCACATGGGTTTACTGTGCAGGGAAAAAAATTACTGTGTGACTACTGTTCATCACTGTTTATAGTACTGTTCACGCATTAAAAAATATTAAAAATGGGACCCACGGTACTATTCACACATTTAAAAATTATTTTGCTACAGTGTTTTCAGTTTTTAGTTTTCAGTTTCAGCAACAATAAGCTCAATCCAAACGGACCCCAAACCTCCAAGTTAGCGGTCACTTGAGGTACCGGGTACCACTTGGGCTACAAGGCCCGGTGGTTAGCCCAACCTCCTTTTTAACCTTTATGATTTACAGTTTTTGAATAGGTTGAATTGTAATCGCGGCAATATTTTCAGAAGGAGCTTAATTTAGTTGATATAAAATGGTTTTCAAACTACATAGCCGCCATTACGCATTAGGAACATATAGGTGAATCTCTATCTAATAAATATAACTGCATGGCAATAATGCATACGCAAGAGGAATTTTTGTTACTTTATCACCAAGGATCCAACATGGCCGTCAGATCTTATTGCAAAGTGATTATTTTCTGACTTCAAAAGAAAAGGAGGAACCAAAAGAGAGGCCATCTGCCAATTCCCAGGGTCCCCTTATGGTTTCTAAATTAAAGAATGACAGGCCCACAATGATAAAAGCAAGCTTTGAATAACCATTAATTGCTGGCATGTATAACGCCTTTTTCTTTTGTGATTCTGCTATTTGCTTTCTTGTCACCTCCTCTTTTAAACTTTCCTCAAGGAATTTTCATGCTGGACCCTCCATTATTGAAAAACAATTCCATAGGAACTTCTTTTGATAATTAGGAATAGTACTATAGTAGTACACGTCATAAAAAAAAAGACAAAAAAAAAAAGGAATAGTAGTACACTGTAAAATATAGCACGCCGACCACAAGTTAGGTACCCCGCCCCTATCTCTAGTTTCCGAAATTTACAGAGTTGTCCCAAGAAATCATTGCAAAAAAGTTTCATTCTATAACAGCTGAGGGACAATCAACAACAGGGTGAGCTGTAAGCAATGCACATTGAAAATGACTCCAACATGTTCAAAATTCAAATCAAAATTTCTTTTTGACATGGGAGGAATGAAGAAGTGAATTATTTTGACCGCATGCACACTATCGGATATGTTTTGACCCTTCATTGAATTATTTTGACCGCATGCACACAATCGGATATGTTTTGACCGGACTGCAATGAAAGTAAGTACACAGTAAAATTTTAGCTCTTTTTTTTTTTTTTTTGTCGAGATAGTTTCAATCTATAGTATTCACTTTTGATTATAGTTATTTACTATCAGATCAATACACCAATCAATTTTTATTATAAACGGAAATTAAACTCAAAATTTCTTATTCAACTATCAAAAATTTTATCAAATGGGCTAACTACAACTCACAGTTTAGCTCCTAGGTTGAATGAGCCATGCTTGGATACTTAAATCTTAGTGATTTATGCATCATCAATCACATAAAGAGAAAGGTAATTAAATAAGAAAAATGTTAACAGATGCCCTAAAAGTATTGGTTTAGGAATTATTTTAAGAAACGTTTTATAAAAAAAGAAAAAAAATTATTTGTTTTTACAGTTTTTTATATTTTCAATAAGGAAAAAGCTAGAGATACAAATTATTTTATAATATATTTATAAACTGCCGATGTGGTGAGTTGTTATTGGTAAGTGAAAAAAATGATGTTAGTGATGGACTCAGAGAAGAATTAGTAAGAATTAGTTACATCAACCGTTTGTAAAAATATTGTAAAATAATTTGTAATAAATACTCTAAGAGCTATTCACTTTTTTTTTTTATTTTTTGAGAAACACTAAGAACTAAGAGGTAAGAGCTATTCATTGATTATAGAAGTGACATCAATCACATTTATTACCATTACTAATTTCTAAGCATTTTGTAGTAGCTAGTTTTACAGTTTTTCATGCTGAATTTGGCTTAATGTCTTAAACTTCATTATAGTAGGAAACAAAGTAAAGAATGTGTCTTAAATTCTTAATTAGGGAAGAGACTGTTTTTTCTCAAGGAGATGGGCTGTTAACTCTTCCAGTGTTTTTTTTTTTTTTTTTTGGGTAGTTTTTAATAACTATTTAGAAGTTTCATAATCCAAACCTTATCACATCCATTGAAGTTGTTTTAAATCGAACGGACAATAGACGGATTGTACAAGTATTTTTCCATTACGTATATAAGGACTGGTTCCTCAAAAAATAAATAAATACATAAATAAATAAAGGACTGTAGACCCCTCCCCCCCTTCACTTTCCCATGATTTTTCAACATCATTGAATTGTTCTTCTAATAAAGACTGTAGACCCACCCTTCCCTTGTTATTTCAACACAGAATTGTTCTTGTCCAAATGCTTTAAATTTTGGATTCCTCGAAATATTCCTTGACGCTCCTAACAAATTATAGGATATATTTTGTAGAAATTGTAACTTTTACCGCCTTTAGCATTGCTTGGTTCCTTCTAAAATCCCTTTCTTCTTTCTGATTTTATAGTAGAGGCGTGCTCATGTAATAAGAATTCATTCCCGTAAAAAAAAAAAAAAAAAAAAAAAAAACATGCCAAAGACCAAGTCTTAATTAAAACACTTTATTCTTTATGTGTCACACTTTCTAATTTCTTAAGTGCCTATTCTGCCAAAGGTCTTGTAGATGAATTGACACCTCCCCATGCACAAAGTGCTGGGGGGTTTAGAGGGGAAAGTGTTCAAATTGGAGGATTAGCAGTATGTTGTAATTATTTCTAAAAAAAATTATTACCTATTCTATGTCAGCATACCATATGGGTGGCAGAAGGTACCCAATATAATAATAGGTTAGGAAAGTAGACAGCTCATCAGTTGTAGGAGCGGGTGAGTACATTTTTTTTTTCCTCTCTTTTTTGTCTTAGGATCCGTTTGGATAGAACTTATTTTGCTGAAACTGAAAACTAAAAACTGAAAATGTTATAGTAAAATAATTTTTAAATGTGTGAATAGTACCGTGAGACTCATTTTTAATAAAAAAGTTGCTAAAAAGTTATATTTGTGGGTTCGTGAACAGTACACGGATGCAATATTCATGGTTGAAAAGTCAACCTTTGCAGCTACTGTTCATGAACTGTAGCCATAAACCTCCTGAAACGTGTGCCAAAAAAAAAAAAGGTAAAACGCGGACGTGAGACGTGAACGTGAATCCAAACCCAGCCTTAGTGTATATAAATGTTAGTCCTTAGAGCTATATATTAATTTGCTTTATCTACCAAATCCATGTTCTTATGCTAGCCACCGGTAAAAATTGTCCTTATTATACACATTCAAATTCGTGTTATAAACTATACCTAAAGCAACCAATGATTTCTAATTTTACATGTTACCGTTTAGAAAAAAATATATTCAATCAATACATGCCTTAAGGCCCTAACTTAGGGACTTACTATTCTTGTCGTATAAGGGGGCAGCCCTAACAAATCATATTATTTAATAGCCAATTGTATATAAAGTACGATAAAGTTTTACGTAGAGCACATGTTGGTTAGCCAGGTGAATCGACTTTGTTCAACTTGCTTCTTATCTATAGGCTGTGGGCCACAGGCCCTGTAGCTAAAGCTTAAAAATCTCCCCCTTAACACCTTATGGTTTCCAAATTATAAGTACATTTTTGCTTCCTCTCCTCTAAAGAAGTTCTTTTGACATACATCGTTTCCAAATATAGTAACTCAAACTTGAAAATGGGGGTGATAAGATGTTTTGGGATAGCAATCTTAGTTCTTTTAGGATTTCTAGGCTCAACACAAGCTCAACTGCATTTGGGTTTTTACTCTAAGAACTGCCCAAAAGCTGAGAAGATTATTCAAGACTTTGTTAACCAGCACATCCACAATGCTCCATCATTGGCAGCTGCCCTCATAAGAATGCACTTCCATGACTGCTTTGTCAGGGTTTGTGTCAACTCTTTTATCTTCTCACATGAACTTTTTTCCACACTGCTTTTCTTAGCTTATTCTTCATGAGTGTTTTACTATATATGAATGTAAAGATAATGCCTCTTTTGGTTGTAGTTACTAACAGAGAAGTTCATGTTTTTGCCTCTTATTCAGGGGTGTGATGCATCTTTGCTTGTGAACTCAACCTCAAATAACCAAGCGGAAAAGGATGCTCCTCCAAATCTGACAATCAGAGGTTTTGATTTCATTGACAGAGTGAAGAGCCTAGTTGAAGCCGAATGTCCTGGCATAGTTTCTTGTGCAGATATCATTGCTTTGGTTGCAAGAGATTCTATTGTAGCCACGGTGAGAACTCAAAACAATTTTACTCTAGCTCTATCCTGCATATATACATAACTTTTTCGCGGCAAATTTTATAATTTCTGAGTTGATCAACCATGATCAACTCAGCTATGTCTACTGTATACTACTCACAGTTGACCAACTCCACAATTATAAAATTTATAGTAAAAAAAAAAAAATTGTGTCTTTAGCCAACGGGAGAGCCAAGGGTGGCGAGAGCCCAAAAACTGTTTTTTTTTTTTTTTTTTAATATATATATATAAACACACAAAATCTAAAGGGTAATAAACAATTTTGCTCTGATATATGTCACGCAACCATATATAAAAAATCTATCAGAGCAACCATTAAAATTTAATGGGTCCCACTTCAACCTCATAGTTTTGTGCTTTGACACGCTTTCACTGTTCTAGCGGTTTACCTCTCTCCGCCCAATTCAAAGATAAATAATGTTATCTTATCTATTAGAGTGATTGTAAAAAATTTTGTGAAAAAAACTCTTAGATTTATTATTTTTGAAACATATACATGTAGTCAATTGTGATATATACTTGTAAAAAAAAAAAAATTCACAAGATATATACTTGATATCCTTAATGTTTACAATAATGATCTTCGTATGATTGAATAATAATATATCCTTTGGGGCTTTTTCTGTAAAAAAAAAAAAATATATATATATATATATATATATATACATATACTTGTGAAAAATTTTTTTTTCTATTTTTTAATTCTATGAAATATATATTTGTAATCAATCATAATTATGGAAAAACCTAAAAATTACATTAATATATAATTTTGTATTTATTTTGTTATTAATATTGATTAATGTTTTTAAAATTAATTTTAGTTTCAATCTTGATTTCCTTAAACTGAAATCATGGCTCTACCATTGTCTTTGGAAAAACTAATAGGGTAATTACACCATTGAGATTTTATAAGATAACACCCCCTAAATGTTTCATGAGATGACACTTTACTCTTGAGGATTGTATAAATGTAACATTTAAGTTTCCATTAAATTTAAAAAAAAAAAAATCATATTAAGTATGTGTTTGGATTTGCATCTACGGTGCTGCGTATGCGTTTTCCTCTTTTTTTTTTTATTTTTTTTATTTATTGACGTTCGCATTTCACGTGAGAGTGTCTGTCAGTGGGTCCCGTGAACAGTACATGGGACCTACTAAAATGGGTCTCACGGCATTATTCACACATTTAAAAATTATTTTGTTACAGTGTTTTTAATTTTCAGTTTTTAGGCAAAATATTTGGACCCTAATTTATACATGCCTTAAGGGATCAGGACTGTCATTCATCCACAAATATTAAAGGAGGAGAGTTATTTCATCCATAATTTGGATAAAAATCTTTCATAAAAATGGAATATGTTGTTAGTAAAATTACAATCTGAGAGAATATGAACTTTTTTTTTTTTTTTTTTTTGAGGGACAAAGAGAATATGAACTTAGTTGTTGCATTTATACAAAACTCATGGAGGGTACCATTCTTCCACAAATCTCAAGAAATTAAAATGTCGTTTTGATAAAGAATGATGGTATTTTAAAAAAATAAAACCATAATCTTTCTTTTTATAAGGGAATGGACCATTTACTAGTTTCTATGTTATGTTTTGGACAGGGAGGTCCATTTTGGAGAGTCCCAACTGGTCGAAGAGATGGGACAATCTCTAATTCGTCAGAAGCCTTGAACAACATCCCACGTCCAACTAGTAACCTCTCCACTCTCCAGACACAATTTTCCAACCTGGGTCTTAACTTAACTGACCTGGTCTTGCTCTCAGGTAAGCTAAGCATTGTAATTTCCTAGCACTTGTTTCTGTCATATACTAAATTAATCTATATTGATACTAATACATTATATTAATCAATTTTTTTCAGGTGCTCACACCATTGGTGTGTCTCATTGTTCATCATTTTCAAACCGCCTGTATAATTTCACTGGTGTGGGTGATCAGGACCCAGCTCTAGACCCTGAATATGCTGCCAATCTCAAGGCAAAAAAGTGTACAAATCCTAATGATACTACCACAAAAGTTGAGATGGACCCTGGAAGTCGCAAAACATTTGACCTTAGCTACTACTCACATCTATTTAAAAGACGAGGTCTGTTCCAATCCGATGCTGCTTTAAGTACCAACCCCACAACTAAGACTTTCGTCACCCAACTACTTCAAGGACCAATTCAAAATTTCTATGATGAATTTGCCAAGTCCATGGAGAAAATGGGTCGTATCCATGTTAAGACCGGGTCAACCGGTGAGATTAGGAAGCAATGTGCAGTAGTGAATAGCTAGAATCTTTTTTTTTTTCGTTCTTTCTTTAATTTGGTGGATTAAATTTCATGGTTTTGGTACCATGCTAGTTTGAAATTGTTTGTTATAGTTTTGTTATATTAATTTGTTGTGAATAAATGTGCTTCACTGTAGTCTTCCTTTCTTTACGTTCTTGTAAGAAAACCAAATAAAAGTGAGAAAAGCTGTAATGGATATTTATGATAGATGGAGCTCCTTCTCTAAAATCTCGAATTGAACCAGTATTCTTGAGTCATTCTCGTTTCATTTTAGAACTGCTTCTTTGAAACTGGCTCTATTCTATTCTCAAGCACTCTGCAAACGCTTCTTTTTCTTATTTTTGGCTGTTGTGAATTAATTGTTTATGAGGACTATATAGATTCTAGAGTAAACGTTGGGTTATAATTTGAAAAATGCTACATAATAATACCAGCAAAAGCTCTTACTTCTTGCAAAACATGTACCAACTAATAAAGCACACACCAAAGTCGTGGCCATGCAAATTTTGCATAATTCAAAACAAGTTTTTGTGTGTGTGTGTGTGTGTGTGATGCTAAAACTTGCTAACATCGTTTTCACTTCATTTACTAGATCGATGTCCTACGCAAGACATTATAGGAAACTATCATAATCATAAACCATAAAGACGTTGACTAGTAATGCCGGTACGCTAACAGCATGTGATTTTAAATGACAGCAATCTCATTCAAGCCTGAAGGGCGAAGGCAACTACAAACAACTAGTCTCTATAGGCAATAGCACGCCATGTGTTCTAACGGCAAGTCACTATTTCACCAGCTTGTCATTGACGGCGGAACTGGGTTTTTCTTTTTCTTTTTTTCTTTTTTTAAGAAGAAAATTTAGGAAATCAATTAATTGCACGACACGCACTTTGTTACACACTTTGTATTATTACAATGAACATATTTGTTAACTTATTAAATTAACTTCACAGCCAGCTCTACCATATAAGCAAGAGAGGCCATCGCCTAAGGCCTCAAGTGAAAAAAGCCCCCTAATTATAACTAATAGGGCTATTTCTTTCATTGTAATAGTATTAATAAAACTCAAATATTAATTAATAAATAAAATAAACAAGATCGTACCCAAGCCCACTTACATTTTCTTATGTAAAAGAGGTGCTTACTTTATGAAAGTTCAACCTTCTTTCTTCGATTAGAATACGAATGAAATCAAAAAGGCGATCATTGAGGCAAACGATGCAATAGCTTCAGTTAGAGCATTGCCCAAAATGGCATAACCATATAATTGTTTAGCCAATGATGAATTTTACGCCACGGAATGGATCAAAGAACCGAACAAGTTTCCAATACCAACAACAGCTCCCGCTAAAGCAATTGTAGCAACTCTAGCACCCATTGATTTTGCACATTCTAACATCTTGGGTTGAGAATTCTTGTCACGCTTTTTTATTTACAATTTTTTGTTATGGATTTCTCGTCAATTTTTCCCCTCATTCCTTTTATATTGGGCACCCGCCTTAACCCCCACCCCTAGGTGGTAAAGAAAGGCTCTTTGGGGTCTAAATTTCTTTCTATCTGACAAGACAAACAAATAGGAAGGGATGGTTCTTTCGTTGCATTGATAGAAGTGTCTAACTAGAAAAAGATCTCTCTATTACTTTGAGAAGAGAATCATTGGTTTGACCGACGAACTACGTGGAAAAATGGACCTTCTTTCTTTGTTTTTTAGCAAGCATTTTTGGTAAGTAACAATTCTATTCAGTTTGGTTTTGGAAAACTTGCAGGTCGCAGATTAGTGCGTTTTATTTTTTTTTATCAAAAAAAGAAATTCTACGTTCATAACATTTTTCACAATACTTTCACAATAAATTCTAAGTGGTAAGTTGCTACTGGCTTTTATTGGTGGTGAAAAAAGTAATTTCATTGGTGGGTTCAAATTAGAATTAGTAACATAACACCTAAGATTTGTTGTGAAAATATTGTGAATTTGGCACTTTTAAAAAAAAGAGCAATACAAAAAAAAAAATTTCACAACATTTTTCACAACAGTTGAGTTGGTAAATTTTTACTAATTCTCATTTAGGTCCAACATTAACATCACTTTTTTACTTACCACTATTAATCTGCCACAGCAACATATGTGAAAAGTTTTGCCAATTTTTTTTTTTTTTTTTTATTGACTTTTTCCACAAAAAAAAAAAAAATCTAGGTAATTCATGTTAATTAGTAATTTTACATCTAAAATAAGATAATAAAATTTAAGTAGAATTAAATTTAAAAAAAAACATAATTTTTAAATATATATATATATAGAAGGCCTTAGTTTATTTTTCACCTTAAGCTCCTAAATGCATCAAGCCACTCCTATTACATCACTTGCAAATTATAATAAAATGTGGGGTAAAATGGGTAAATATCATTATTTTAAAACTATGTAGGAAAATATTAAGTTTGTATATGTTTGTAACAATGATTAACAACGTAAAAGAGCAATTAAACCACTTTCCATAACCAATAATAATAATAAAAAATCATTAGACTTCCACATACCAAATAGGACCCACGTATTTTTTGTAAACATACAAAGATTCAAATAATTTTAACCACATAGAAAATTAATCATCATTCTAAAAATTCTCTATGTCAAATTTTCTCACTTTAAATCTAGATTTGCAATACATGCAATAACTCTAAAATTGAAATTACATCCATCAATTTGGATTTAAAATTGCTTGTGAAATCTTAAAATTCGTATCTTAAATGTTCAATCATGAACGTAACTTTTAATGCATCTACAATACAAAAGAAGTATCACTGTCTTACCAACGAACGTGATTCTTGGTTATCCAAAAAAAAAAAAAAAAAGAACATGATTCTTGCTTTCTCCAAACTGGCTGGAATAAAAGAAATTATATATATATTAATCATCTTCTCTCTGTGTTTCTCTTTCTTTTATTTTTCATTATTCCAGCGGCACTCTTTGGCTGCTCTGCTCTCCCTCTAATTACCTCACACGCATGTCTCTATTTATATAACAAAAGCAACCATTTATAATAAAAAAAAGAGTTTACGCTTTTATACTTTACACTTCTTATTAATTCACTTGGGACTCCTATTCCTTTTTGAAATAGAATACTAAATAAGATATACAGAAAAGAGTTTATAAGATATACACCACTAAAACGAGCTGATTACAAAAATGAGCTGATTTTTAAATCTTTCTACAATGCCTATATATATATATATATATATATATACACACACACACTCCACACTGAAGAAGTTGATAAGAACAAAAAGTTTAATGCCAGTTTAATTTGTGGAAATGTGAAACTGAAATCTAAATCTAAGTGATGTTGCCGTTTTTTTTTTTTTTAATCAATTTAAGATTTTTATCCACTTAGAAATTATAGGAGAAAAAGATAAGAAAAAAAAATTATATTTATTTATTTTTTAAATCTAAAAAAAAAATAGAATTTTGGATTGTAATCAAATTGAGTATATGATATATATATATATATATATATATATATATATATATAGACAAACCCAGGTGGGAGCCTGAGCCCCCAAGTCAAATGTTTTTTTTTTGCTCCCTTGGGTACTAGAGCCAATGTTGTGCTAGCAACTTTGGTGGCTGGTCCCTTCCTTGTTTCTCATAATTTTCTTCTTTTGGTGCTTTCTCCCCAAAAAGCCTCTTGCTGACTTTCCGTTTTGGGGCGTCTCTAGAGAGTTGACCTCTAATCTTTCTTCCTTCAAGGTTTTCTCACATTTTCAAACTTAGCTTATTGGCTACCTTTCCTTTTGTCATTTTTCTAGAATGAACCGATTTCATTTCTGCCAGGTTGAAAGTTCTCCCAGCTTCTTCCATTCATGGTTCTTCTTTTTGGGTTCCCCGAGGTACCGGCCCTTTGTTCATGAATTGCTAGTCTCCAAGTTTTCTGATTCCTTTCTGCATCATTGGGTGGTTAATAAGGACATATCTGCCCTTCGTTTCTTGTGTTTCTTGGCACTTCTTTTGAGCTGTCTTAATCTCATCCTGCCTTTGCTGCACGTCTCGAAGACCCCGAACTCCTGGCAGTCCTTGGGTATCTTAGCCCAGTTCTTATCACTGAATTCCCCATTGATCTTCTGATCTTGGCGGGCTGAGCTTTCTTCTTTCTTCCATTCGTTTCATGGGCCCTAAGGCCTATCCCTTCACGAGTCTTGGGCTTTAAATCTTTTTTAATGGACTTAGGCCTACCATCATTTTTTTGTGGTGAGCTCAGCCCTTTTATTATTACTTTCCATGGAGTGCACTGTACTATTGGGCCTTGGTGTTATAACTTTTTAGACCTCAACAAAAGGTTAAGAATCAAATTGACACAATTGAAAGGTTAGGGACCAAATTAACAAATGGTGTAAAGGATAAGGATTAACTTTGTAATTTACCCTAATTTTTATAAAAGGTGAAGCCCTTACAATTTCAAGTTACAACTTTACAACCGTTGTTCATTGTCGTAGCTCAAACAATCAAAGTATAGCCCTTATTTTTTGGATAATCAATCAAAATTAGGGTTATAAATGAGCCGAGCCTTTTCATGTTATGCATGCTTGAGTTTGTTAGGTTCTAAGAAATTAGGAACTAATGTATTAGAACTTCATTTTGTAATGTTGGAAAACCATGATCAAAACGTTTTAGTCTTGTTTAGACTTGCTCAAAGTATCTGTTTTTTTTTTATGTAAAGTTGGAATCGAGTTGCTACAGGATTTACTGTGTAAATCTGCCTTGCTCGATTTATCGAGAATTAGACTCGACTGATTGAAGCTCAGGCAAATTGTTTTTCTGCAGTATTTTTCCAACTCAGCCCAAGCCCAAGCCCTAGCCACGTTTTGAGGTTGCTCTTTATGCTGTGTGTGTGAATCTTCTATGAGATCTAGAGGTGTTTGCCTTCACACATACTTAGGGTTTCCAAGATTCAAAATTATGTCAAGAACTTTGTGATAATTCAGTTGCAGATTCAAGAGCTTAAAGATACACAAGCAAGAGTGTTTGTACTTGCTGGGAATCCAAGAAAGAAGTAGTCCGTGGACTCGGAGCTATCATGTGGTCGAGGTAGTAAGTTTCCTACTCGAGGTAGCAATAGGATGTTAGTGGTCTAAGTCGCTATTGTGTAAACTTCAATTCTTTTATAGTGGATTCGATTTATCTTGAGAATAGCTAGGTTAAGTCCTCCCCAAGTTTTTTACCAGTTTGGTTTTCCTAGGTCATCATATCTTTGTGTTCTTTATTTTCCGCACTTTACATTGATATGATATATTTGTGTTAACCTAGATTTGATAATTTGACTAAGTAATGACTTGGCTAATTAACTAGGTTAATCTGGTTGTGTTTTAAGGGATCTAAAAATGAACAAGTGGTATTAGAGCAGGTAGCTCTCTTGTTATAGATCCTTTGATCTAAGTGTTGAACCTTGACCCCAGTTTTCATGGAACACGGACACTCTCTTGTTATGCCATCTCACTTTAATGAGAATAATTATGCTTTTTAGAAAGTAAGGCTGAAAGCATTCCTGAAATCTATTGATGAGAGAGTCTGGAACTCTGTTGAATACGGATGGGAGAAGCCCACTACTCCTGTGAATGAGTGGCAAACTTCTCAGAAAGAAGCAGCCGCTTTTAATAGCAAAACTATGAATGCTATCTTTAATGCTGTTTCTATGGAGGAATTTAAGAGAATCTCTAATGTTGAGGTTGCTCATACTGCTTGGAATATCCTCCAAACTGTACATGAAGGCACAAAGACAGTTAAAATTAATAAGCTACAACAATTAACAACTAGATTTGAAAGCATTAGGATGTCTGATGATGAATCTTTTGATGAATTCTATGCTAAACTTAATGATATTGTTAATTTTGCTTATAATCTGGGTGAAATCTATAATCAACCTAAAATTGTTAGGAAGATTCTTAGATCTTTGATTGAGGATTTTAGACCCAAAGTGACTGCTATCACTGAAAGGAAGGATGTGGACTCCATCCTTGTTGATGAACTTGTATGATAGGCTAAAAATGAATTGACCCATTGTGATAAATTAACCAATTAATTTAGCAAAGTGAATTAATTAAGTTAATTAACAGGCAAAGAGTGGTAGCACAAAAAAATCATCAATAAACTAAATATGCAGCAGAAAATAAATAACACGGTGATTTGTTTACGAATGGGAAAAACCTAACGGCAAAAACCCCACCGGGTGATTTTCAGGTCACCACTACCGAAACTCCACTATTATCACAACAAACGGTTACAAGTACAGGAATCCCAGTACCTTATACCAACTTACAGTTGAACTCTTACTCCAATACCCAATTAGACTTATTCTGTAGTGACAGTTCCCCTTTTGATGTATGGCTCCCAAGTACGTGACTAACCAATTTGATGCACAGATTACAGTACGCAACTTACTCCTTTGCACGAATCCTAGTACATGACTAACTCCATAGCAACCCTCTGATTGTTGTAGTTGATTTGCAGCAGTTTAAAATAGAAACACCAATAAGATCTTCAATATTGGTGCAAGAGACTTTGCTTGGTTATAGAACCTGAAGGCGTACAAGAAACGCAGTAAGAACTCTTTCTTCTGTAGGAGGAGGCTAGGGTTTCAAAAAGAAAACCTTATGAAGCTCTTTTGGGGTTAGGTTTTTCTTTTTCCACCTTCTTTAAATAGGAGTTTAATGGGCTATTCTATTCCGAATAGGTTTACACAAACCTTGGGCTTTCCTAGTCCAATAAGGATTATACAAACCCATAAACAAATAGCCTTTTAGAATAAAAATGTTGCTGGCTATAGACAAAATTCCGTAAGCTCGATCGATCGAGGCATCTGTCAAGATTTAATGAATCTCGACAGATCAAGCTTCTATCGAGCAGGTATCGAGACCTGTAGATTGCACTTTTTTTGAACAGTTCTTGAGTAGTCTTCATGTATTCAATTTAACCACTTGTAATGATCATCTTGAACCTACTTAGATTTACCTAAATACAAGTAAAGTGTGTTTTGTCAAAGGATATGCCAATTACGTAAAAATATGTCCCCAACATTGTAGGATCTCTTCAGTCCTATGAGTTGGACCTACCTAAGACTAACAAATCCAAATCAATAGCTCTTAAGTCTGTTGATGATGTTGATGAAAGTGGATTTGATGATGAGCTCTCTGCTACAGAGATTGCTTACTTTGCCAAGAACTTTAGAAATTTTCTTAGGAATAATAACAGAAGTGCAATAGGTAAGAACACAGCTAAACCTAGAAATTTTAGGAGAAATGATCCCACTAAGGTTAATAACACTGAAAAGACTAAAGAAAAAGTAGGTCAACCAGCAAATAATTTTATGGGTTAACAATGTTTTGGGTGTCAAGGGTATGGGCATGTGAAATCTGAATGTCCTACATTCTTGAGGTCTAAGGGTAAGGCTATGGCTATAACCCTTAGTGATGATGAAGTTTTTGACAATGAGTTTGGTAGTGATAAGGATGGAAACTTCATTACTTTCACTGCTACTGCTATAGTTAATGAAAGTATTGTTGTTGAGGAGAACCCTTCTAATAGAGAACTCTTTGAGGATGCAGATTTACAATAATCCTACAATAAACTTTGCAAAGTTACTGCAAAGGATGCTATGAGTGTTGATTTAGGCTTAAAGAAAATTGCATCTTTTAAACTTGAAAAGAAAATTTTGCTTGTGAAACTGTTTAATGCTAATGAATTATTGAATAATGTGAAGACTGAGAACATGTTTTTGCTTGATAAAGTTAAGAATTTAGAACTTGAATTATCTATTGCTAGAGAACAATCTAATAGGTTTGCAAGTTCTAAACTTGATCACATGCTGAGTGTTCAAAAGTCTCCCTTTGACAAAACTGGCTTAGGTTTTATAGAAAATATCTCTATGCCTGAACCCCATTCCACAATTTTTGTTCCTTCTACTGAACCCCCCGTGAGTGAGGTTGTCAAACCCTCTGTTAGTGAGGCTACTAAATCTATAGATGTTACACCTCCTAGGAAGATTAGGGTTGATCTTCAAGAGTCTAAACCTAAGGCTCCTAATCCTCCTAAGGGCAAGGTGCAAGTTAAGCCTGCTTGGGTTTGTCATTTCTGTGGAAAGTCTGGGCACATTCGTCCAAATTGTTTCAAGTTACAAGCTACTAAGTGAGCAAATAAGCCAAAAGTACCTGTGCCTCAAGCACAAGATCCTATGGTACTTATTGGTGAATTGGTAAAGGCTTTACACCTTTATTCCAATTCTGGAGTTGATCATTATTCTAATGGGAATAATAACTCTAATGCTAGAATTGCATCTAAAAAGTTTTGGATGCAAAACGTTCAATCTAATTGAGTTTTTTTGACATTTTCCTTGTGCTTCATTGCTCTACTCTTTGTGACCATCTTCTTTTGTTGCTTTTGTTTTCTTTGTTTTTCTAGGATTTGCATTGCACAACATTCATGCATTTCATTCTAGGATTTTTTTTAATAATAAAAAAAAGGGAAAAGTGAAGCAAAATGTGTTTTGCATTATTTTTCTTGGTTTTGAAATCAAGGTTGGCCAATTTATCTTTACATAACATGTTTATGTACCTTGTTTATCTTTGATTAGCTTATTTATTGCACTTTACTAGTTTTGAGCTTTGTAGTGCATGTTGTGTGGGAAGATGTTTATAGTTTTTGATCACATGATCTTGATCTTGAAGTCACATGCCTTTGATTGTCGGACTTAAACTTATTGAGAAAGGCATAAATAACCATCTCACCATTGTTTACTAGCCAATCATGATTACCTTAGTGCATATCGTAAGATTTTGTACTTGAGAAAGTGCAGCACATGCATAAAAGAACATAAGGTGTAGCCTCGATTAAATGCTAAAATTGATGTGTACATTATTGGACTATAATAAATTCAAAAACTAATACAATTGGTGTGTACATTATCCCAGTTATTTTTAATAAGTTTCTGATTAAGTAAAATTGGTGCGTTCATTATGAGGCAAATTAAGAAATTTACATAATTGCAAGCTTTTATTGTAGGAGATGTGGGAGTTATATGATGTAACTCTTTAGGTGATAGTCTCTCTCAAATCTATGTGATGAATTTTGTACAGATTGTGATTAATCACTGTTTACATATCACCTCACATGTATCTCAAGCTTTAGCTAGTTGCACACACTACATAAGTTACTCTTTGCTAAGCTTTGTACATGTTATTGTGTGTGATTTTGGTTTGGCCAACCAAGTTTGAAAATTCCTTGATTTTTATGCAAAACATGTTTGATGTTTGAGAATTTAAGGTGTATTGATTGAAAATCTTAATTTTGGGAAAACTAGGTTCTAAACAAGTGTTTTTGAAAAGTATTTCATCTCATACTCGTGCATTTTATTCATAAAATTCAATGCTTCGAGGAGTTGTTGCAAAAAATTGCTTTGTTTTTTCAAAAAATTGTGTTTTCTAGATTTTCGATCAATCGAACCTGTTTTTCGACTGATCGAAAATGCGATTAAAATTTTGGTCAGCTTCTGTCTGTTTTGATTGGTGCTCGATTGATGTTAGATCAATCGAAGCATTTTCGACTGATCGAATCTAATTTTGATCGATCGAAAGTCGTATAGAGAGTTTTTTAAAAACTTTTGTTTTCACGTGTTCTATCACTTTCAAACTTTTTCAAAACCTTTTTTCTCTTTCTATTCGATTGGTTAAGGCTACCAATCAAGATTTCTGTCGTTTTCTCTCAAAATTTTTGCAAAGTTTTTGTTCTCTAAGGCCAGTAAGACCTTTATACCCCTCCTTTTTCATTTATTTTCATAATTTCATCAATTTTGCCATGCATTGAAGAGAAATTTCGAGCCTAAGGAAAATTGGGATTTTTGATGATTCAAGCTTTTTCTTTCAAAATTGATCATTGGGTTTTTATGTTGGGATGTTATTAAACTAATCCTTGGTGTTTAATTTGATCAATTTGGTGTTTTGGGAAAAATTTGATTTTCTAGGGCTTGTATCTTCCCGAATTGGGGATTTTGTTCAATTAGGTTTAATTTGATGGAATTGGCTTGTTGGATTGATTCATATGATCATTATATTGTGTTATCTATCTTGTTTAATGATCAATTGATCAATTTATTAAAAAGTGTACAAGTGGTTATTCAAATTTTTGGGGTTTTTGATATAAACTCTTTGCTCAAGCCAATTTTGTGATTTTAAAGTTAAATTGAACTTATTCTCACTGCATTAGAGCATGCATCATTATGATTATACTGTTCATGCATCATATAGATTGTTATTTTCTATATTGTTTGTGCTAACTTGCAGTCTGCTCTTGGTTTTTCTTGTTTCCTTTTTGGTTCTTTTCTGTTTGACTATTCTTTTGATCTTTAGCATCATGCCTAGGAGGACTAGAGCTAATAGATCTAGGGTTTTGTACCCAAAAACTCTCTAAGGTTGCTCTTTATACTGTGTGTGTGAATTTTCTGTGAGATCTAGAGGTGTTTGCCTTCACACATACTTAGGGTTTCCAAGGTTCAAGATTATATTAAGAACTTGGTGATCATTCAGTTGTAGATTCAAGAACTTAAAGATATACAAGCGGGAGTACTTGTACTTGCTGGGAATTCGAGAAAGAAGTAGTCTGTGGACTCAGAGCTGTCACGTGGTCGTGATAGTAAGTTTCTTACTCGATGTAGCAATAGGATGTTAGTGGTCTAAGTCGCTATTGTAAAACTTCGATTCTTTCATAGTGGATTCAGTTTTACCTTGAGGATAGTTAGGTTAAATCTTCCCCAGGTTTTTTACCGATTTAGTTTTTCTGGGTTATCATATCTTTGTGTTCTTTATATTCCGGACTTTACGTTAATACGATTGTTATTGTGTTAACCTAGATCTGGAATTTGGACTAAGTAATAACTTGGTTTGTTAACTAGGTTAATCTAATTGTGTTTTAAGGGATCTAAAAACGTACAAGTGGTATCAGAGCAGGTTGCTCTCTTGTTGTCGATCTTTTGATCTTTGAGCTGATCCTTGACCCCTCTTGTCATAGATAATTTTAAGTGTCATACTGTTTTTGATTGTGATGATTTGAATAAAAATGACGCTGTTGTTTCTATTGATCTTATTGATGCCTGTGAAACTCTCCGTAAGGAATTATTGAAATATATGAAAATTGCTAAAAAATTTAAGGAAGAGTTAAAATTGGCTAATCTTGAAAAAGAGGAATTGATTGTTAGATTAGATGAATCTAATAAAAAGAATGAATTTTTTAGAAATCAAATTTCCTCTCAAGATGAGAAGATGTAAAGCTTGGAACAAGAGTTAGTTGAATCTAAAGCTAAAATTGAAAATTTGACTAGTACCAAGCCTGCTGATGATAACAGAAGTGTTTCTGTTTCTCTTAAGCCTAAAGCTGAAAAAGTTTGTATCCCTCATTTCAAGAGGAATAATAAAGAAAATGCTTATTTTGCTAGGTTAGACAAATGTAATAGTTCTGATGTAGATGCTGAAGTTTCTAAACTTATGTCTAAACCTACTATTAGAGAGCATAATAAATCTATTTTTGTGCCTACTTGTCACCTTTGTGGTGTTGTTGGTCATATTAGACCAAATTGTTCTTTATTGAAGCAAAAACCAAAATCTGAGACTAGATTTGTTGTTAGGAATACTAATTTTTATAAATTTTGTTCCTGTTTGTCACTTTTGTGGTGTCTCCGGTCATATTCGTTCTTATTATCATAAATTGTGTTAGGACATATGTGTTCACATGTTAAGAACATATGTCATATTTTATGTAAATTGGCTAATCCTTTGACAAAACGCACTCTACTTGTAATTGAGTAGTTCTAGGTGTTTTTAATACTTCAAGAAATAATGTTTCAAGATCAAGTATTGAAGTCATCAAGTCTGTCCAAGAAAAAGCAAGCTGAAGTGCAGAATTTTTAAATCTCGACACCTGCTCGACGCCTACCTCGACACCTGCTATCTGTCAAGAATTAAAAAGTCAGATTTCTGTTCTGATTTTCTTGGGATCCGTGAATGTGTTTTTGGGCCTTCTTTTCTTCTAACCCTAAACATATTTAAGGAGTGTTTTAAGAGCCGTCAACATAGACACAAGTTGCATAAGCATTGAGCAATCCTTGTTCAAGCAAATTGTGATCTAAGACGAAGTTCTTAACCTAGTTCATCTTCTTCAAGAAGTTGCTGTGTATTTTGCACCTTAGGGTTTTGTGACCCAGCATCTTCCTGATCTTCATTGCATAGGATGATTTGAAGAACTTTGCAGCCAACCTCTCTTCCTAAAGTTGGTGTTTGAAGTCGCGTACTGGGATCCGCGCATCTGGTTAGTCACGTACTTGGGAGCCGTGCATCAAAAGGGGGAACTGTCACTACAGATCAAGTCCAATTGGGTATTGGGGTAAGGGTTTAACTGTAGTTTGGTAAGGTACTTGGGATTCCTTATTTGTAACCGCTTGATTTGATAATAGTGGAGTTTCGGGAGTGGTGACCTGAAAATCACCCGGTGGGGTTTTTGCCGTTAGGGTTTTTCCCATTCGTGAACAAATCACCGAGTTATTTATTTTTCCGCTGCATATTTAGTTTTGGTGATTTGTTTGTGCTGTCACGCGTTTGCATGATAAATTGATTAATTAATAACTTGGTTAAATTAATTAATTAGTTTAAATCACAAGGGGTCATTCAGTTTGTGGCCTATCAAGTGGTATCAGAGCAGGCACACTCTGATTAGGTTTAATCTTTGCTGTGATTGATCCATTGACCCCTGTTTGTCATGGATAGAGGACAATCTCTTATTATACCTCCTTTATTTGATGGGACTAACTATGCCTACTGGAAGGTACGCATGAGAGCTTTTTTGCAGTCCTTAGATGAGAAGGTGTGGCAAGCTGTTGAGATTGGCTGGACCAAGCCAATAGAAGCGCCGGCCGATTGGGATGAAGCCAAGATCAAGGCGGCAAACTTCAACAGCAGAGCGTTGAATGCTCTATTTAGCGCTGTCACCAATGAGGAGTTCAAGAAGATATCCTCAATAGAAACTGCCAAGGAGGCGTGGACCATCCTCCAGACAACCTATGAAGGAACAAAGGCTGTCAAAGATTCAAAGCTACAAAGGCTCACCACTAGCTTTGAAGAGATTAAAATGGAGGAGGATGAGACGTTTGATGAGTTCTATGCCAAGCTTAAAGACATAGTGAACTCAGCTTTCAATCTTGGGGAAACCATCCCTGAACCCAAGGTTGTAAGGAAGGTGCTCAGATCTCTACCTGAGAGATTTCATGCCAAGATTACGGCAATAGAAGAATCAAAGGACATTGATAAAATTCATTTGACTGAGTTGGTTGGGAACTTGCAGACCTACGAGCTAGGGTTATCAAGAATGGGCAAGTCAAGCAAGGGCAAGAGCATGGCCTTGAAGGCAAAGAGCAGTGATACAAATGAGTCTTCCGATGATGAAGACTCCAAGATGAAGTCCTACATTACAAGGCAGTTCAAGAAGTTTATGAAGAATGCCAATGGGATGAGCTTCGACAAGGACCGAAGGCAATCCAGTTCTTCACAATTCAAGAGCCAAGACAAAGGAAGGAAGGATGCCAAGGATGGTGGTCAGTACATTGTTCCGGCAGGACCAAAGTGTTTTGGGTGTCATGGGTTTGGACACATGAAGAATGAGTGTCCTACATATCTGAAGAGCATTGGAAAGAGCAAGGCTCTTACTGCAACCCTGAGTGACACTGAGCCTGAAGATGATTCCGATGATGAGGATGACGGAATCCTAAATGCCTTCACTGCCTCAGTCAATTCTACTGAAGGGATTATTGAGGAAGAAGAAGAGGAAAAGTTGGTGGACACTGAATGTGAGAAGATGGATGACAAAGATGATATCCATTCAGCCTATAAGAAGTTTTACAAGCTCTCTGAAAAGCATGAGAAGTTATACAGGCTGGCCACCAAGAAGCTCAGTGATGTGGAACTTGATAGAGAAGAATTGTCCACAAAGTTTGATGAGGCGAATCAAACTATTGGTGCACTGAGGTTTGAAAACAACTTCCTGGCTGAGAAGACCAAGAAGCTTGAAGCAGAGCTATGTCAAGTCAGAGCTCAACTGGAGAGGACTTCAAGTGCAAAACTTGATGAGATGCTCAGCAACCAGAAATCTGCTTCAGATCGAACAGGTTTAGGGTATGATCTTTCTTTTTCTAACTCTGCTTCTACTAGTTCTACTGTTTTTGTTCCTCCTGCTAATACTGTTAAAATTGAGAACATTGATGTTAAAACTGAATTAGCTAGTGAGAACATAGACAAGGAAAAATCCATCTTAGGAGCACCCCTTAAGTTAGATAAGAAAGATGCTAAAATCCCTAGGGATAAGAAGGCTAACTCTCAAAAGCCTAAACAAAAGAAGCAACATCTCTGTTATCATTGTGGAGCTGCCGGTCATACTCGACCTAATTGCTACAAGTGGCTAGCTACCCAACAGAGCAACAGTATGACAGCATCTGGAAGCCAAAATCAGCTTCAATCCTCTCTTGCTCCTCTTGGAGATCTTCTGAAAGCCATCATGTTCCTTTCGAACTTGAACGGTTTAAATTCTTCCCCCTCACCGCCGGTTCAAGGATTCAATCAAAGGAAAGGTTCTTCCAAGGTGTGGAAGAAAAAGGACTCAAAGTGATTTCATCACTTTCTTTTCCCTTCTTGTTTCTCTTGTGTGTTGCATTGCTTGTTTGTTTTGCATTTTTATTGAGTCAGTCTAGTTTTATGCATTGTTTTGCTTTGTTAACATGTTTTTGTGTGTTTACTTTCAGTTTTGTTTATTTTTGTTTTTTGATATAAAAAATAAAAAAAAATTGAAAAATTGAAAAATACAAAAGCAGTGTGTGTTTTGTGTACATTGGTACTTGTGTACCTTGGATGGCCAATGAAACAAAATTTTCTAAATTTTGTATCTCTTGTAGCTTAGATGAGCATCCTTATGCACAACTAAGCAAGTGAGCTTTGTGGCTCGTGTTTGTGATGAGTAAGATTAGGTTATCTCTTTAAACTTAACACTCATATCACTCTTTTTGACGGGTAGGACTAGAAAATCCTAAGAGAAAGGCATAAATAACCATCTCACCACTGTTGCCCGCTAATCATTAATGACATCTGTATGCTTCGGCATAGCAAAAGTGTGATGTCAATGACATTTGTGTACTTAGGCATAGCAAAATTGAAATGTCAAATATCAATGAGTATATCTTTTCTTTCTCATAAGCCCATGCATGATATGTTTAAAAAGAAAATATGCAAAGAAATAAAAAGCAAAAAGATTAAAAATGATTTAAAAATGGTTGCAAGCGTATATTCTAGGAGATGTGGGAGTTATAGGATGTACCTCGAAGGTGATAGTCCCCATTAAACAGTTATGATTGTGTGTGAGTTAAAGTTATTTTCTCATATCTCAGATCGTCATAACATGTATACACATATGCAATCTTGCGATGTTTTTCACACACAACACGCAATATTCTTTGCTACTTTTGATACATGTGCAGGTACAATGTGATTTGGCCATCACAAAGGTTTTACATGTGCTTTTGTATGCTCACTAAACTGTCATGACTTATTTTTGAAATATAAAATTGGTTAGACTTGTTTAGTGTGTGTGTGTGTTTTTGGGAGATTCATGTGCTTAAATTTTCATTGAGAGATGATTTTTAAGAGCTTTTTATGTTGGTTGGATCATGGTTGAGGTGTTTGTTTTGATTGCATTTATGTCTGTGTTTTTCTCTTCTCGAAAAACTACTTTTCTCTGCTGGCTCGACACCTCCTCGATACCTCCTCGATACCTGATCATCTGTCGAGCTTCTCAAGTCTTTTTCTTATCGCAATCTCGACACTTCCTCGACACCTAGTGGATCGATCGAGATCTTCTCTGTCTCCTCGATACCTTCTCGACACCTAGTTGATCGATCGAGCTTCAGGTATCAGTTCAGCTGTTCTTACCTCGATACCTCCTCGACACCTTAAGCTGTCGAAGGCCAATTTCCTCGACACCTATCTCGACAGCATCCTCGATACCTCTCGACACCTCAGCTGTCGAGATTTACTGAGGTGCTTATTTAAGCTCTCGTCGCGATTTCTCTCTCATTTCTCGATCTCTCTTCGATCTGTCCGAGGCTGTTCATCTTCCAAAACCATTTTTCTTCACTCCAATCTCCATCCCACGTGATTTTCGGCCTTCCTTGCTTCAAATCAAGTGGTATGATCTTCTTTTCCATTCCTTTTTCATGCATTTCATGATTTTGAAACTTAGGTTTTGAAGTTTTTGAAAATTTTGGGGTTTTTCAAAATTGATGAGTTTTTCTTGAAATTTTGGGTTGGTTTTTCACTCAAATGATTTTAAAATGTCATACATTGCATTCCATAAGCATTGGAATGATATTTTCATGCATTTAGATGTGTGTTTCTTGTATGTGTGCTGCTAGGTTTGGATTGGGCTGAGCCCATGATGTTTTTTTTTTGTTTGCATGTCACATGACCATGCATTCCCATGCATACGTACATTTTGTTCAAGTTATTATATTATTTGAACTGTTTGGGACTTTTCTGGTTGTCTCCCTCTCAATCTCTTTCTCATTCTTTTACGTTAATAGTGTCTATGGCACCCAAACGTAAATCCACTCCAGCTCGGAACCCTCTGCTTTCTAGAGCTTCCTCTTCTTCTGCTAGTGCTCCTTTTAACCTTCGGTTCCGTGATGGAGATGCCCAAAAGGCATTTACTGAGAACTTTTCTAGACGAGGTGTTCATTCGGAACGCCAAGTCATTTTGGCGGACTTCGCCGACACTGACCTTCCCTCTGTCATCCACAGTAGGGGATGGGAGTCACTGTGTGACGTCCCGGTCACTTGTCCTCTCGTACTGATTCAGGAGTTTTACTCCAACATGTACGGGATTGATCGTTCAATACCTCTCTTTCATACTCGCGTTCGAGGTACGCGCATTGCTGTCACACCGTAGCTGGTTGCGGATGTGCTTAGAGTCCCTAAGATAGAGTTTCCTAACTATCCTACCTGTGAGCGACTGAGGATTGTGTCCAAGGATGAGCTCATTTCTGCTTTTTGTGAGCGCCCTTCTGAGTGGGGTGAGCATCAGTACACATCATGTAGACCTTTTGCTAAAGGTCCTAGGTTCCTAAACATGGTGATGACTTTTGTACTTCATCCTCTCTCTCACTATAACTCTATCACAGAGCCTCGTGCTCGTTTCTTGCTTTCTCTACTTGAGCATCTTACGATAGATTTTCCCTCTCACTTCATTTTCTCTATCATAGATGTTCATTTAGATGCGGCGTCCCGTGATAAGCTCATCTTTCCTTCTGCTATCACGAGGATACTACGCCATTTTTCCATCCCTTTCCCTGTGTCCGACCACTTCACACACATATCTGCCATAGATGCCGCTACCGTAAAACGTAGTGAGGCACAGTTTAGGTCGAGACAGCCGGATTCCACTCCGCCCTCCCGTTCTGCTCCATCCAGATCTGCTCCATCTACATCGACTCCTCTTCCTTCTTCAGGCGATGTATCTCTTGGAGATATCATTGCGCAGCTGCAGCGCATGGATGCTCGCCTTGATACACTCACCACTGAGTTGTATCAGGTGAACGTTCGTGTTGGTCGTATTGCACGACGGCAGGCGACCATGGGTGGTTTTGCTTCTGAGGCTTCTCCTCCACCACCTCCTCCAGTTGCTTTAGATTCTGATGCTGAGGATGATGATGATGATGGTGATGACGATGATACTTCGGATGATGATGATGGAGATGCTAGCTCTACTGATGAGATGTCTACATGACACTCTACCCTTTGTCATTCGTGACAAAAAGGGGGAGTAGTTTTGGACTATGAGAGTAGTCATCTTAGGGGGAGAGTTAGTATAGGACATTTTTTATAGGGGGAGTGTTCATATTTTTTAGGGATGTAGTGAGGCTTTGATGTATCTTTTCTTTTCTAGTCTTTATAGATACATTGATCTTGTATATGAGGTCTTGTGACCAGTTTTACATACATTGTACTTATCTTTCTATATATGTGGATGTATGTTTCTTTTTCACGTATCTCTTCATGTGTTGTTTCTTTTCTATCTTTAGACACATGTTCTTTATACTTGTATGCAATCTAATTATTTCTGTTTCACACAAGATGCCTTGATGAGTTTTGTTTTAAAGTGTTTCAGAAATACAGGTTGTCAAAGTCTACTTGCCATAAACTCTCTTCTTGCAAAGTTTTTCAAGAGTTTGTGTTAGGATAGATTTTATTGTATTTAACAAGTGAATATGAGTTGAGTGATTTATGACTTCTCTCATATGTTCATTTGTTTGTTGTGGTTTTGTCACGGATTGCCAAAGGGGGAGATTGTTAGGACATATGTGTTCACATGTTAAGAACATATGTCATATTTTATGTAAATTGGCTAATCCTTTGACAAAACGCACTCTACTTGTAATTGGGTAGTTCTAGGTGTTTTTAATACTTCAAGAAATAATGTTTCAAGATCAAGTATTGAAGTCATCAAGTCTGTCCAAGAAAAAGCAAGCTGAAGTGCAGAATTTTTAAATCTCAACACCTGCTCGACACCTACCTCGACACCTGCTATCTGTCGAGAATTAAAAAGTCAGATTTCTGTTCTGATTTTCTTGGGATCCGTGAATATGTTTTTGGGCCTTCTTTTCTTCTAACCCTAAACATATTTAAGGAGTGTTTTAAGAGCCGTCAACATAGACACAAGTTGCATAAGCATTGAGCAATCCTTGTTCAAGCAAATTGTGATCTAAGACGAAGTTCTTAACCTAGTTCATCTTCTTCAAGAAGTTGCTGTGTATTTTGCACCTTAGGGTTTTGTGACCAAGCATCTTCCTGATCTTCATTGCATAGGATGATCTGAAAAATTTTGCAGCCAACCTCTCTTCCTAAAGTTGGTGTTTGAAGTCGCGTACTGGGATCCGCGCATCTGGTTAGTCACGTACTTGGGAGCCGTGCATCAAAAGGGAGAACTATCACTACAGATCAAGTCCAATTGGGTATTGGGGTAAGGGTTCAACTGTAGGTTGGTAAGGTACTTGGGATTCCTTATTTGTAACCGCTTGATTTGATAATAGTGAAGTTTCGGGAGTGGTGATATGAAAATCACCCGGTGGGGTTTTTGCCGTTAGGGTTTTCCCCATTCGTGAACAAATCACCGAGTTATTTATTTTTCCGCTGCATATTTAGTTTTGGTGATTTGTTTGTGCTGTCACGCGTTTGCATGATAAATTGATTAATTAATAACTTGGTTAAATTAATTAATTAGTTTAAATCACAAGGGGTCATTCAGTTTGTGGCCTATCAAATTGAAATTTAAAAATTATGTATGTCAATCTAGAATATGTGATGATATTTCTCTTGCCATAAGTCCATATAAATTGTTTTATATTCTTTTGAAAATTTTAACCTTGTTGGCTTGTGAAAGGAATTTGTAGGATTTCAGCCTTTCTCAGAAGATTGGTGTAATCCCTCAAATACACTCTGCTTCACATGGATTCCCACATCCCACCTACAAAACCGAAGACTCGTGCTATATGGGTGAGAAAAGATTCTCTAAGGTGAACGTTGTTGACTTGTCCCTGATTTAATTCTTTCAATTGTTTGTGGGTATGTTTTGTTTCTATTTTTGGTTGTTTTGTTTTTTAGGTTTTTTTTTTTTTTTAAATCCAAAAACATTAAAAAATTTCAAAAAGGACAAAAATATTTTATTTTGTGTCTTGTTTTATTTGTTTTTGAGGATTACATGAGTTATAATATCTCTCTCTTGATTTAGAGCATGCTTGACATTGTGGAAAAATTTAAATAATATGTGTTATATAAGTGCTAAGCTATTTCTAATTTTGTGTGAGTATGTACTAGTTTGTACATGTACTCATGGGTTAATTAAGAAATTGATATTTCTTATTTGTGTACCCTTTATAACTTAGTTAAGCACTATTGTGCATAGCTTTGCATTGTTCATTTAGCATAATGTATGCTTTTTGGTTTTGGTCATTAAATTTGTTTTAAACCAAAAAGATTTTTATTTGTTTTGCATTGATTTTTCTTGGATTTGAAATCAAGGTTGGTCATATTATCTTTACATAACATGTGTATGTACCTTGTTTAGCTTGGATGAGCTTACTTATTTCACTTTACTAGTTGAAGCTTTGTAGTACATGTTGTGTGGGAAGATGTTTATAGTTTTTGATCACATGATCTTGATCTTGAAATCACATGCCTTTGACTGTTGGACTTGAACTTAATGAGAAAAGGCATAAATAACCATCTCACCACTGTTTATTAGCCAATCATGAACATCTTAGTGCATATCGTAAGATTTTGTACTCAAGAAAGTGTAGCACATGCACAAAAAGAATATAAGATGTAACCTCAGTTTAATTACTAAAATTGGTGTGTACATTATTGGACTTTAAGTTAAATCAACCAAATAAAATTGGTGTGTACATTATTCCGGCTATTTTAATAAGTTTCTGCTCAATTAAAATTGGTGTGTACAATATGAGGCAAATCAAGAAACTTACATGATTGCAAGCTTGTATTGTAGGAGATGTGGGAGTTATATAATGTAATTCTTTAGGTGATAGTATTTTTCAATTTTATGTAATGAATTTTGTAGAAATTGTGCTTGATTACTATTCACATATCACTTATGAGGCAAATCAAGAAACTTACATGATTGCAAGCTTATATTGTAGGAGATGTGGGAGTTATATAATGTAATTCTTTAGGTGATAGTATTTTTCAATTTTATGTAATGAATTTTGTAGAAATTGTGCTTGATTACTATTCACATATCACCTCATATGTATCTCAAGTTTTTGCTAGTTGCACACACTACACAAGTTATTCTTTGCTAAACTTGGTACATTGTATTGTGTGTGATCCTATTATGGCCATCCAAGATTAAAAGTTCCTTGATTTTAATGCAAAATGTGTTTGAAGTTTGAGATTTAACTAAAAATTGATTGAAAATCTTATTTTTGGGAGATCTGGGTTCAATATAAGTGGTTTTGAAAAATATTTCATCTCATACTCATGCATTCTATTCATAAAATACTATACTTTGAGGAGTTTCTTCATAAAATTGCTCTGTCTTTAAAAAATTTGTTTGTTTGTTTGTTTTTTTTTTTTTTTTTTTTTTTTTTTTTTTTTTTTTCCAGATTTTCGATCAATCGAATCTGTCTTTTGACCGATCGAAATTGCGATAAAAATTTTGGTTTGAATTTGTCTGGCTCGATTGGTGTTCGATCGATGCTCAACCGATCGAAACTAAAAATTTTTCAGTTTTTAAGTTTTTGACCAAATTTTTTTCATGCATCATTTATGTTTAGGATTCACATGCATTGCATTGTTTTTATATCCATCTTGCAGTTTTGCAGTCATATCTCTTATTGTTTTCACACATAGCATGCATACATTTTGCTAATTTAAAAATTGATTGAATAATTTTTTAGTCATTTGTACATTTTAGTATATGCTATTTTTATGTGTGAACTGCAGAAAATATTTTTCTTAAAAGATTTGATGGATAATCAATGTGCAAATATTTTCTCTACTTGATTTGAGTTCAAACACCATCTGTTTATGGGTCAAATAGTGTCAAGTTTGCATTTATTGAAAGAGAAAATATTTTTTTTCATGTGTATTATCACCTTATCAACTTAGTTTTTAAGTTTGGTTTGTGTGCCTTTATTTTCCCCACCTCTTAAAGTTTCCCCAAAACTTGTTTTGTTTTTCCTATTTTTATAGGGGAAGAAGCTTGTTTTTAACCTTTGTTGTTCATAGGGGAAGTTGTCTCTATTTTCTATAGAGTTGAATTATTTTGTATTCCCTTAATTCTCTATTTTCTCCTGACTTTTGTTGCACATGTTTTTTAATTTGGGCAACAATGAGTTGTCTTTGTTAATACGTAACAAAAAGGGGGAGATTTAGATGAAATGTGGGAAACCTGTTTGTTTTGTTTAGGGGGAGTTGAAATTGTTTTTAAAAGGGAGAGAAAATGACATTTTTTGATGTAACTAACTTAAGGGGAGAGTTAGTTTGCATATTTGTTATTTGTTTTAGTTTGTTTATTTTTGGTTTACTTGTATTTTCCACACATGCGTTTATGCGTTTGTTGAGTGTTTCAGGAATATACAGGTTGATTCAGTCGTACTGCTATTTACACTTGTAACTGATAGATAGTAGTTAGGTTGAATTGTATTTGGGCTATTTGTAACTTTGAGCATTTCATGTTTGTGATGTGTTTTGTCACGGATTTCCAAAGGGGGAGATTGTTAGGTTCTAAGACTTTATGAACTAATGTATTAGAACTTCAATTTGTATTATGTTGGCAAACCATGATCAAAACATTGAGTCTAGGTTTAGGCTTACTCAAAGTATGTTTATTTGTAAAATTGGAATCGAGTGATTGCAGAATTTATTGGACTAAATCTGCAAGGCTTGATCAATCGAAAATTAGATTCGATCGATCGAACCACATGCAGATTTATTTTTCTGCAGAATTCCAATTCAGCCTAAACTCTACTAAACGTATTGGGTTTCAAGTAAAACACTCCCAGTATATAAAGGAAACCCTAAAACATTTTTAGAAGATTTTTAGAAAGATTACAGTGCATCTTGTGCCTCTTTTATAGATCTAGGGTTTTGTACTCAAAAACTCTCTAAGGTTGCTCTTTATGCTGTGTGTGTGAATCTTCTGTGAGATTTAGAGGTGTTTGTCTTCACACATACTTAGGATTTCCGAGGTTCAAGATTATGTCAAGAACTTGGTAATCATTCAGTTGCAGACTCAAGAGCTTAAAGATATACAAGCGGAAGTGCTTATACTTGTTGGGAATTCAAGAAAGAAGTAGTCAGTGGACTCAGAGCTGTCACGTGGTCGTGGTAGTAATTTTCCTACTCGAGGTAGTAATAGGATGTTAGTGGCTTAAGTCACTATTGTAAAACTTCGATTCTTTCATAGTGGATTCAGTTTTACCTTGAGGATAGTAAGATTAAATCCTCCCTAGGTTTTTTACCAGTTTGGTTTTCCTAAGTCATCATATCTTTGTATTCTTTATATTTAACACTTTACATTGATATGATTGTTATTGTGTTAACCTAGATCTGGAATTTGGACTAAGTAATAACTTGGCTTGTTAATTAGGTTAATCCAATTGTGTTTTAAGGGGTCTAAAAATGTACACTTGGTGATCATTCAGTTGCAGATTCAAGAGCTTAAAGATACACAAGCGAGAGTGCTTGTATTTGCTGGGAATCCAAGAAAGAAGTAGTCCTTGGACTCGGAGCTATCATGTGGTCGTGGTAGTAAGTTTCCTACTCGAGGTAGCAATAGGATGTTAGTGGTCTAAGTCGCTATTATGTAAACTTCAATTCTTTCATAGTGGATTTGGTTTACCTTGAGGATAGCTAGGTTAAATCTTGCCCAGGTTTTTTATCGGTTTGGTTTTCCTAGATCATCATATCTTTGTGTTCTTTATTTTCCGCACTTTACATTGATGTGATATAATTGTGTTAACCTAGATTTGATAATTTGACTAAGTAATCACTTGGCTAATTAACTAGGTTAATCTGGTTGTGTTTTAAGGGGTCTAAAAACGAACAAAGTTCAACTCATTAATAAATGTCAAGTGTTCAAGCTTAAACTCGTTAGAAAGCCCAAAAGCTTGAGCTCAACTTGACTGAGCTTGATTCATTATTTGAGCTCAATATCAAAGCTCAAACTCAAGTTTAATATCAAGTTTTAATCTCAATATCCATTATTTAACCCAATACATTATCAAATGCTTAAATCTCCAAAAATAAAAAGTAAACAAAAACAACATACTTTTCAAATTACAAAGGTAAGCTACTATAAAAGAAAATGTAACCAACAAGATGTCTATGAGTTTTGCATAAATTTCAAGAAATTTAAACCAAAAGGAAGTTTACAAAGAGATTTGCTCAAACAAACTAAAAATAAGGCCGTCGTGAGTTCCGCCCATATCTCCACCATGAGGAAAGAAAGAGCCACCAAGTGCCACACCATCTTGTACTAACCAGGTCGAAGCTCGACCAACTTCACAAACTAGATTAGAGCTCCACCACCTTCACAAACTAGATCAAAGCACCTTGCATCACCACTATACCACCACACTGCTGATTTAATCAATTCTTGAGAGAGAGAGAGAGAGAGTTTTGGACTTAGTAGAAATTAGATTTAGATATAGGAGTCTTTTCTTTCTTTTCTTTTTTTTTTTTTTTTCTTTTTTTTACCTAGGAAAAGAACTACAGAGCCAGTCAACTTAAGGAAATCACAAGCGAGAGAATGCAATGCTGAATGGGAAAGGATCACACGTGGCCCACTTGAATTAAAAGAAAAATTGTAATTAAAGTGGTGCTTGATAAGTTTAGAGAGAATGGGAAATTTACTTTTATGGGTAGTGATCTCACGTGGGAATTGGGATATATATGTGTGTGTGTGTGTGTGTGTGTGTGTGTGTGTGTAATGAATTTATTTATCATTAATAAACACATATCAAGCTTTTTATCAAATCTATAAACAATCTTAAGCTTCGTTTGTTTTGTATTGAGCTCTATTGTTCACATATAATTTTTTTTGCTCAGACTCGGCTTGTTTATTTTAAAACTAAGACTAAATCTTGATTTGTTTATAAAGAAATGAACATGAATGAGTTTTTTTTATCAAATCAAGCCTAAATTATTCATGAATAGCTTGGTTCACTTGCGACCCTAATCAAACCAGACACATTTTTGCACCTTCCCATGTGACAATGACACTAGTGAAAAAGTTAGGAGCTATTTGGGTGAAAAAAAATGCTCACTCATCACTCATCACTGAAATATCATCACTCTATAACTCATCACTCATCACTGAAAATTCCCCAACTTTCTTCGGTGGCATGTTTGGCACTTACTTCGAACTTCTGATAACTCAAAAACTTTAACTTTTTGTGGGATGTACTGCCTGAGCACCATGTCAAGCTCACGGTTAGCCTACCCACGTATACATTCAAGGCAAACCAATTTCACCTCTTTTTTCCCTTCAGCCCACATCTTCTCCCAAAACACTAGATGAACCTAGCCAAGGAAATCCATCAAAACCCCACCTGCCCCCTCCTCATCCCATTTACCCCAAAAGCCAAAACCCAACTTTACCAAAACCCAATTTGTCACTCCCCTGCACTGAAAATTTCAAAAAATTGCCTAAACCCAACTGCGCTGACGCCACTGATGTAGCTCCGGCTTTGTTCCTCCCTCATCATCAATAAAATCTAACCCACAAACAACTGCTTCGATGCTTGAACCCGTTGCTGTTCACTATATCCTAGTCCAATCCTTAACCTCTTCGAGTTTCGATCACCATTGTTCCAACTTGGGTTGGTCTTTTTCTTGATTCTTTTTTTTTTTTTTTTTTGGTCGTAGATGTTATTGTCTCAATAGGTGGTACATGTGGCTCTATTCATACAATTGCGTCTCTGTAGGTGGTTTGCGGGTTCTGTGTTGCCATCATCCTTTTCCGTTCTGAGATGGGGCCGCCGTGGGTTGGATCAAATCAGATGCGTCGCTAGACGTGGCTAGGCTGAGAGGTTTACTCTAAAGATGGGGCTGTGATGAGGAAAAGAAGTGTTGGGTTCTAAGACTTTAGGTTTAAATGTATTAGAACTTCAATTTGTAATGTTGGCAAATCATGATCAAAATGTTTATTCTTGTTTTAGACTTGCTCAAAGTAATGTTTAAGTGTAAAGTTGGAATCAAGTGTACTGTAGGATTTACTGTGTAAATCTGCCTGGCTCGATCAATCGAAAATTAGACTCAATCGATCGAAGCTCATGCAGATTTTTTTTCTACTGAATTTTCCAACTCAGCCCAAGCCAGTTTGACGTGTAGAGTTTTATGTTTTGCTTTAAGTATAAAAGGAGAAACCCTAGCCACGTTCTATGGTTGCTCTTTATGCGCTGTGTGTAAATCTCTTATGAGATCTAGAGGTGTTTGCCTTCACATACACTTAGCGTTTCCAATCTCAAGATTGATGTCAAGAACTTGGTGATCAATTCAATTGCAGATTCAAGAGCTTAAAGATATACAAGCGGGAGTGCTTGTGCTTGCTGGGAATCCAAGAAAGAAGTAGTCCACGGACTCGGAGCTGTCACGTGGTCGTGGTAGTAAGTTTCCTACTCGAGATAGCAATAGGATGTTAGTGGTCTAAGTTGCTATTGTGTAAACTTCAATTCTTTCATAATGGATTTGTTTTACCTTGAGAATAGCTAGGTTAAATCCTCTTCAAGTTTTTTACTGGTTTGGTTTTCTTGGATTATCATATTGTTGTGTTCTTTATTTTCCGTACTTTACAATGATATGATATATTTGTGTTAACCTAGATCTGTTGAATTTGACTAAGTAATCACTTGGCTAATCTACTAGGTTAATCTGATTGTGTTTTAAGGGGTCTAAAAACAAACAAGTGGTATTAGAGCAGGTTAGCTCTAGTGTTTAGATCTTTTGATCTAAGAGTTGATCCTTGACCCCTGTTGTCATGGATTCTTGGAAGATCTTATTGCTAGTATTCCAACTTGTCTACTTGTGGTTTGTGTCTCTTGTTGCTTTTGTTAAATCTTTTCTTGAGCATCTAGGTATAATTACATGTGATGATAATTATGTGTGTTATACTGCTTTAACCGCCTTAAAGGCATATGATTCTTGTCTTTGGTATTTGGATTGTGGTTGTTCCAGGCATATGACAGGAAATAAAGCTTTGTTCAAGACACTCTTTGAAGGAAAGATTGAGACAATCACGTTTGGAGATGGAAGCAAATCTGTGATCAGAGACATTGGAACTATGGACATTCCAGGGTTGCCAGTTTTTGAAGATGTCTAATATGTTGATGGGTTGAAGGCTAACTTACTCAGCATCAGTCAGATTTGTGACAATGGATTGAATGTTCTCTTCACCAAGTATGAATGTGAGATACTTGATGGAGGAGGTGACTGTATGTGTATTGGTGTGAGGACAGCTGACAACTGTTATGGTATAACACCAAGTATAAGGAACAAGTGTTTTAGTGCAAAGATCAATCAAGTAGACTTATGGCATCAACGGTTGGGACATGCAAGTCACAAGCAACTAGAGAAGATTTCCAAGTGTGATGCAGTTATTGGTTGCCCAAGTTTGAGAAGATAGACAAGTGCATCTATGGACCATGTCAGATGGGTAAACAAATGAAATCCAAGCATCCATCTGTAACTAATGTTCAAACTTTGAGACCTCTAGAGTTGTTGCACATTGATCTCATGGGTCCTGCCAGAGTTTAGAGTTTAGGTGGTAAGAAGTATATTCTAGTTGTTGTGGATGATTTTACTAGATATACTTGGGTTATGCTTTTAAGAGATAAAGACGAGGCTCTTGAAAAGATGATACACTTGTGCAAGAAATTGCAAGTTGAGAAAGGTACTGTGATAGCCAGAATTAGAAGTGATCAAGAAAGAGAATTTGAAAACACTAAGCTAGCTACCTTCTGCAATGATCAAGGCACACATCAAGAGTTCTCTTCACCCAAGACACCACAACAGAATGGAATAATGGATCGGAAAAATAGGGTTGTTCAAGAGATGGCTCGTGTCATGCTACACAAGTCCTTTTGGGGAGAAGCAATTAACACTGCTTGCCATACACTCAACTGAGTGTATTTCAGACTAGATTCCAAGCAAACTCCTTATGAACTCTGGAAAGGAAAGAAGCTTGTTGTCAAATATTTTAGGATATTTGGCAGTGACTGTTATATTCTGCGTGATAGGAAGAATCTAGAAAAGTTTGATGCAAAGAGCGACAATGGATACTTTCCAGGTTACTCTTCTACAAGTAGAGCATATAGAGTGTACAATCTGAGAACCAAAACAGTTATGGAGTCTTCCAATGTTGTGATTAATGATGAATTATGTTCAGAAACTCATTCAGAAAACACTACTCCGATCCAAGAGAAGACTATGGAGGTTGATGATTCACTTCTGGATGATTATGTGGGGAAACATAGTGATGAAGAGCTGCTATTGTTGAATGATATTATGTCAGTACCATCAAGTTCAGAACCATCCACACCGGTTCATGAAGCTCAACAAGTACAAAGTGAGCTTAGCCCTCCATTAGAACCAAAAAGTACCTCCACATCTCTAGTCAAAGGTCCATCTTCTAGAGTAAAGTTAAATCACCCTACCATAAATATATTGGGTAGTCTGAATGATAACATGAGATTGAGATTCAAAGCCTTGAATGTAATTACACACTCATGCTATCTATCCCAGTTTGAACCGAAAAAGGTGGATGAAGCACTTCAAGATGCTGATTGGGTTAATTCCATGCATGAAGAACTTCATCAATTTGTTCGGAATGATGTGTGGGAATTAGTCCCTAGACCAGAGGGAGTAAATGTGATTACAACTAAGTGGATTTTTAAGAACACGTCAGATGAACATGGTACTGTTATTAGAAATAAACCAAGACTTGTTGCTCAAAGGTACACATAAATGGAAGGGATTGATTTTGATGAGACTTATGCACCGGTAGCAAAACTGAAATCCATTAGGATACTTTTGGCTATAGCAAGTCATCTGAATTTCAAGTTGTATCAAATGGATGTCAAGAGTGCTTTCTTGAATAGGATGCTGCAAGTAGAGGTATATGTTGAACAACCAAAGGGTTTTGTTGATCCTTACAGACCGGATGATGTTTACAAGTTGAAGAGAGCCTTTTATGGTTTGAAACAAGTTCCCAAGGTATGGTATGATAGGTTAACTGCATAACTCACTAAGTATGGATTCAAAAGAGTATTTGCAGACACTATTCTCTTCATACGAAAGGATAAGAATTATTTTGTTGTAGCTCAAATTTATGTTGATGATATAGTTTTTGGTACTATTAATGATTCTCTTGCTTAATCTTTTACAGGTGAAATGAAGGCAATGTTTGAGATGAGTATGGTTGGTGAACTAACTTATTTCTTGGGATTGCAAGTGAAGCAAATGGATTCTGGAATCTACATCAACCAAGCAAAGTATGCTAGAAATTTGGTCAAGCGATTTGGACTAGACAAGGCTACACATGCTAGAACACCAATGGCTGCTAATGCAAAGTTAACCAATGATCCATCAAGTGAGTCTGTTGATGTTACATTATATAGAAGCATGATTGGTTGTCTTCTGTATTTAACTGCTAGCCTTCCTAATATTGCTTTCAGTGTAGGTGTATGTTCTAGGTTTCAATCTAATCCTAAGATTTCACATTTGAATGCTGTTAAAAGAATCATAAAATATGTTGGCAGAACTTGTGATTATGGATTGTTTCATAGCAAAGATTCAAATCTATCTCTTGTTGGATTTTCTGATTCTGATTGGGCCGGCAATGCCAATGATAGAGAAAGCACCATTGGTGGGTGTTTTTATGTAGGAACCAATCTTGTTGCTTGGATGAGTAAAAAGCAAAATTATGTGTCTTTGTCTATTGCAGAGGCAGAATATATTGCTGCTGGAAGTTGTTGTTCATAGCTTCTTTGGATGAAAAAGCTTTTAAGTGATTATGGGATATCACAAGACACCATGGTTGTCTTGATAATTCTAGTGCTATTGATATCTCTAAGAATCCTGTTCAACATTCTAAGACAAAGAACATAGAGATTAAATATCACTTTATTAGGGATTTGGTTGAAAGAAAGATTGTGGCTCTTGAGTATATCCTTACAGAACGTCAGAATGCTGACATCTTCACCAAGCCTCTTGATAGAAGTAAGTTTGAGACACTTCATCAAGTTACTGGTGTGATTTTGTGTCCCTAGTCATCTTTAGCTTTCATGGTCCTTGTGCTTCATCACTTTTCTCTTTGTGACCTTTGTTCTTTGTTGTTTTTTGTTTTCTTTACTTTCTAGGATTTGCATTGCATAACATTCATGCATTTCATTCTAGGATGTTTTTTTTATTTTTTATTTATTTATTTTATTTATTTATTTCTTTTCAACAATAATAAAAAAATTAAAAAAAAAAAGAGAAAAAGGGAAGCAAAATGTGTTTTGCATTATTTCTTGGATTTGAAATCAAGGTTGGCCAATTTATCTTTACATAACATGTTTATGTACCTTGTTTAGCTTTGATGAGCTTATTTATTACACTTTATTAGTTTGAGCTTTGTATTGCATGTTGTGTGGGAAGATGTTTACAGTTTTTGATCACTTTGTCATGATCTTGAAGTCACATGCTTTTGATTGTCGGGCTTGATCTTATTGAGAAAGGCATAAATAACCAACTCACCACTATTTCCTAGTCAATCATGAATACCTTAGTGCATATCATAAGATTTTGTGCTTGAGAAAGTGTAGCACATGCACAAAAAGAAAATAAGGTGTAGCCTTGGTTTAATTGCTAAAATTGGTGTGTACATTATTAGACTATAATTAAATCAATCAAATAAAATTGGTGTGTACATTATCCTGGTTATTATTAATAAGTTTCTGATCAAATAAAAATTGGTGTATACATTATGAGACAAATCAAGAAACTTACATGATTGCAAGCTTTTATTCTAGAAGATGTGGGAGTTATATGATGTAACTCTTTAGGTGTTAGTTTCTCTCAAATTTATGTGATGAATTTTGTAGAAATTGTGATTACTTACTATTCACATATCATCTCACATGTATCTCAAGCTTTTGCTAGTTGCACACCTACACAAGTTACTCTTTCCTAAACTTTGTACATGTTATTGTGTGTGATTTTTTTTTGGCCATCCAAGATTGAAAATTCCTTGAGTTTAAATGCAAAATGCGTTTGAAGTTTGAGGATTTAAGGAAAATTGATTGAAAATCTTAATTTTGGGAAATCTGGGATCAATATAAGTGTTTTTTTTTTAAAAGCATTTCATCTCATACTCATGCATTTTATTCATAAAATACTATGATTTGAGGAGTTTCTGCATAAAATTGCTCTGTTTTTCAAAAAATTGTGTTTTCCAGATTTTCGATCGATCGAATCTGTTTCTCGACAAATCGAAAATTCAATTAAAATTTTGGTTTGAATCTGACCGTTTCAATCACTGCTCAATTGGTTCTAGATCAATCGAATGTAATTTTCGATCAATTGAAAATTGCATGGAGAGTTTTTTAAAAACTTTGAGTTTTCACGTGTTCTGTCACTTTCAAACTTTTTCAAAACATTTTTCTCTCTCTCTTCAATCGGTCAAGGTTCCCAATCAAGTTTTTTGTCGTTTTCCCTCAAATTTCCTCAAGGGTTTTTGTCCTCTAAGGCCGGTAAGACCTTTATACCCTTCTTTTTCATTTATTTTCATGTTTTTATGCATTTTGTCATGCATTTTGGGGAAAATTTTGAACCTATGAAATTTTGGGGTTTTTGTTGATTTAAGACTTTTCTTTGGAAATTGATCAATGGGTTTTTTGTGGGACAATATAAAATTGATCTTTGTGAATTAATTTGATCAATTTGATGATTTGGGAAAAATTGAAAATTCTAGGGCTAGAAACTACTCGAATTGGGGTTTTTGTTCAATTGAGCTTAATTTGATGAAATTGGCTTCTTAGATTGATTGATTTGATCATTATTTTATGTTATCTATCTTGTGTAATGATCAATTTGGTCAATTTGTTGGATTTCTGAAAGTGGGTTTTCAAAATTTGGAGTTATTGATATAAACTCTATGCTCAAGCCAATTTTGTGATTTTAAAGTGAGATTGAACTCATTCTAACTACATTAGAGCATGCATCATGTGTTGATATTGTTCATGCATCATGTAGAATTGTTATTTCTATATATTTCTGTGCTAACTTGCAATCTACCCTTGGTTTTTCTATTTTTTCTGTCTCTTTTGTGTCTGTCCTTCTGAACCTTAGCATCATGGTTAGGAAGACTAGAGCTCATAGGACCTCCACCTCTACTACTTCTCCCACATTTGATAGTGAGAGGTTCCTGAGTGAGAAAAACCAGGAAGCTTATGAGAAGTTGAACATTCGTAGGAATGTTTTGGCTGAGAGGAAAGTTTTGTTAGATGAGTTAGATGGTGAGATTAGGAGAAACTTTGAACGTAGGGGATGGTTGCCTTTGTTGGATGTTGATCATCCTCCTCTGGCTACCTTGATTAGAGAGTTCTACTCGAACCTCTCTGTCCACTCCTATGATTCCAACACTCAGGTGAAGAGTTGGATATGGGGTGATGAGTACACCATTACTCCTTTAGTAATGGCTGATGCTTTTGGGGTGCCATTGGTCTAGCATCCTGTTTATCCTTACGATGAGTCTCCACCCTTTGATGACATTATGTCATACATCACTAGTACTTCTATCCAGTGGGGTTCTAATCCTCGGATCACGTCTACTGAGTTTACTGAGGTTCATTATCTTTTCTTTTGGATTGCTTGTCATTCTTTGTGGCCTATCTCTCATTTACACACCATCCCTATCGAGCGTTGTGCGTTTTTGTATGCCCTTGTCATAGACGCTCCTATGAGTTTTCCTCATCTTTTCATTCATTCTTTGATTGAGGTTCATAGGAGTAGTTCTACTACTCATGCTCTTTTCTTTTCGGTTTTTATTCATCAGATTCTTTTGCATTTAGGATTAGAGTAGTTTCCTACATCTGAGCCTGTTCATATTATAGCTCCTATAGGTGCCACCTTTCTTAGGTAGAGGGCTTCTCAGATGAGAGCAAGCTCTAAACGCCTTAGAGTTAAGTCTTCTGGTGCACCACCTCCTCCTTCTCCCCCTCCCTCTACTACAGGTGATACTATTGCTGAGGCACTAGTCGATCCGACTGCTGCTGCAGCTGCTATTGTTCCTTTACCTTCTACTTCGAATGATTCAGACATTCGTCGTATGTTGGAGACTGTCATGACCGTTCAGACGGCTCATGGTTAGCTTTTGGTGGACATGCTTGATAAGCTTTGTGCCTTGTGAGCGGATTTGGATAGTCTTCGTCAATCGCCTCTGCCACCTCCTTTTAATGATAAGTGAGTGCCCTTTGGCAATTCGTCACAAAAAGGGGGAGTACATATGTAGGGGAGATTTTGTTGTTAAGGGGAGATTTTTGTGTTTTGGAGCTGTGGAGCTTTAAATTGTATCTAGATGCTTCATTATGTATCTACATTTTTGGCTCATGATGTATTTTTGGTTTGGGTTGTCTATGATAGGGGGAGATACTTTGATGTATTTGTATTTGTTTCATGTTTCACATTACTTATTAATTTATGTTTATGAGGCTATTCATGATATATGTCTTTATTTTGTGTTATGTGAAATCAAAAAGTTATTTTGTGTTACTTGTATTTCCCACACATGCGTTTATGCGTTTGTTGAGTGTTTCAGGAATATACAGGTTGATTCAGTCGTGTTGCTGTCTACACTTGCAACTGATAGATAGTAGTTAGGTTGAATTTGTTTTGTTGGGCAATATTTTTGTAATGGGCTGTTTTTTGTAAACTTTGAGCATTTTGTTTAAGTTTGTGTTTTGTCACGAATTGCCAAAGGGGGAGTTTGTTAGGTTCTAAGACTTTAGGTTTAAATGTATTAGAACTTCAATTATTAATGTTGGCAAACCATGATCAAAACGTTTAGTCTTGTTTTAGACTTGTTTAAAGTAATGTTTAAGTGTAAAGTTTGAATCGAGTGTACTGCAGGATTTACTGTGTAAATTTGCCTAGCTCGATCGATCGAAAATTAGACTTGATTGATTGAAGCTTGTGTAAATTGTTTTTCTACAAAATTTTCCGACTCAGCCCAAGCCCGTTTGACATGTAGGGTTTTATGTTTTACTTTAATTATAAAAGGAGAAACCCTAGCCATGTTATATGGTTGCTCTTTATGCTTTGTGTGTGAATATCTTGTGAGATCTAGAGGTGTTTGCCTTCATCACCCACAACAAGCACCTTATAGTGAGGTCCACAGTATTTTGGGTTATGGGTGATGAAAACCTAGTGATGGGTGATGAAAACTTGAAATCCAAACAACCCCTTATAGACGCTGGCGAGTCTTGTCTCTCCCAAAATTTCCCCTAAAGCCTATTAATGATTGAACTAGATGAGTGGATAGCCAGGAGGCCCAGTTATTTTGTAGCCTAAGCTGAAAATGACCATGGACCAAAGAAACATATGAAAAGAAAAGTACAGTTCATATGAAGTTTAAGGCTTTTAAATCAGCTCAAGCCTAGATATGTCTTCGACTTGGGCCTAGTATAAAAATAAAACCAAAATGTATCTTTAAGGATCCAAAACTTGTTAAAAAATATTACCCATTCAGGAATTTAAAAATATCTTAAAATTTAAAAATAAATAAATACATGAAAAATAAATTAGCCTATATTCAATATTAACAAAATATCATAAAAAAAAAAAATCATAAAAAATGGGTTTCTTGATACATCTCAACTCATTATATGTAATTATTCAAAATGAAACTCAATGTTGTTTTAAATCCCTCTATTATTAACTTTATATTAAACTTCGTAGCATTTTTTTTGTCATTATACAAGATCAAAGATCCCGATCGAAAATCATTTTTCATTTTGTTGTGAAACATAATTTTGATAATATTTATGATTGAATGCATATTCAATAGTTACGGTATAAATTGGAATAGTAAATTCAAATATAATCACTCCATAAACAAGTTGGTAGACTATTAGTTTTCTAGCTTGTACCAACTAATGGCACAATTAAAAAAAAATTTGAATGTTGAATTATATTTTACTCATAACGGTGAAGTTCTATTTTCAATAGTAATTTTCATGATATGTGAAGTCTTATAGATAAAACTTATTATTATTATTTTTTTGATAAGAATATCGTAACTTTATTAAGAAGAAGATAAAAGCATTACATCTTGAGCCAAAGTTGACTCAATCATAATAAGATTTTCCTCTATCTAAGCTACAAAACTAATTAAAGTCCTAGCATATTGAGCTACGATGTGAGTAGGGTGATTGCCTTGCTGTCTAACATAAGAGACTTGTACTCCCCTACAATCCTTTAGCTTACGCTGTATCCCCTCAACTATATTGCGAGTAGTTATTGGTGGTTCACACAATCCATTCACAGCCTCAGCAACAATCTTTGAGTCACATTCAAAGATAACCTCGGACTCCCACATCCCATGCAAAATGAACCCCGTCCTCCAAAGCTTTGGCTTCAATTTCTAATGGGCCTAACGAGTATATTTTTACTTAAAGCGGCTTCTACTCTTCTAGCAAAATCACGAATGACTGCCCCGATACCCGAAGAATGAGAAGACTCAAATGTTGCACCATCAACATTAAGTTTATACAAAGGAGCTTTCGGAGGTGACCACTGAGTATCTTTGTTGAACCTCACTGAATGTATCATGAGGTTAACCATTTGAAATTCATAAAAAAGGAAACAAGTTCGTTGCAAAATTGCCAAACCTTGCTGCCTTGGCTTTCCTAACCGAACCTCATTCCTGTTAAACCACATGCACGATGCCACCATGGCCACCAACTCCAGCACTCCTGTCCCACCCGAACCCCAAATATCTAGTGCCAAATAAAGTCCACAAACTCTGGGAAAGCTATTCTTGTGCATCAAAAGGAATGCCTATGCTATTCCAAACCTCACAAGCTCAGTTACAACCCCAAAAAAGATGACCACAAGTTTCTGCTCCCATTCCACAAGCCTCACATACTAGATCATCAAGGACTCGCCGATGACATAAGTTAGCCTTAGTTGGCAAAATAATCTTGATTTAATTACTAATAGAAAAATATCATTGACTTTAAAATATTTATATGACTTTGTGAAGAGTTTTGTAGCTTAATTGACACATTTTTATGCACTAAGTGTTTGGATGGTTTTAGAGAAAAGCGGTCTAAAAAAAGATTCATGTGACTATTGAAGATTCAAAGTTAAGCTAAAAGTAATCTAATAATTAACGATGCTTAATTGGTTGCACTAAAAATAACCTAACCATTTATGATTCTCAATTGAAAAGTCATGTTGTTGATGAAAACAAATAAAGAATACCTAAACAATCTTTTAAGCACAACTAGACAATATGGTAGCATCCAAATCCTAAAGATCTCTTCTAATTTTAAATAATATTTTTTTAAAAAAAATTGTCATGTGAAACAAACAATCATAACTCATAAGTCATTTGCATTTTCGTGGGTTGATGAGATTTTTATTTTTATTTTGTGATACAATTTTTGTTTTGTTTTGCTAGTATTTTTTTGGGGGTTGTTGAGGGGTTGGGGGGGGGGGGGATGGTGAAGAGGGTCACTAGACAGAAATTTGGGTTAGTTGGCAAATTTAATTTTTTGGATTCTTGGGAGACTAGTTATTTATTGTTGTCCCAATAATTTTTAAATCGTATATATTAATCATTTTTCATTTTGTTGTGAAACATAATTTTGATAGTATTTATGATTGAATACATATTCAATTGTCATGGTATAAATTGAAATAGTAGGTTCAAAAATAACCACTCCATAAACAAGTTGGTAGACTGTTAATTTTCTAGCTTGTACCAACTAATGGCACAATTAAAAAATATTTAACAAATTAAAAAAAAATTGAATATTAAATTATATTATCATATCATATATTATATATTATATATAAAAGTAGAAGCCTTTTAAGGCTGCCACGTTAAGAAAAGTGAATCCTTCAAATGTTGCCATGTTTACAATTTCTTCTTTAAAAAACCGTACATTGCGTCTGGAAGACTGACCTTTACAATTAAAAAGCGGTAAATTATGTTGGTTGGCAATGCACCGTGTGATAGCCTCTCACTCCGTCAGTATAAAAGGAAAAATAACCGGCCAAAATACAATTAATAGGGTTGCAATACTTAAAAAAAAAAACACTGAATACAGAGAGAAGTAGAGAGTTCTCCGTTCCGTCTTCAGACGTAGAGCACCGCTTCAGGCACATAGAGAAATAAAAATCTATGGGCATCAACACCGTTAGGCTACATATCTGCCACCATTAGATCGTCAGAACCTGCTCCGGTATGTTTTCCTCCATTTTTTTTTTTTAGATTTGGGAATGAAATATATCTTTTTATTGAGTTTTTTTGTCGGAACCGGCACCGGCTCATTTTTTTTTTAGATTTGGGTTTGCAATGTTACTTTTTATTGAGTTTTTTTGTTGTGTGGGTTTAGATTTGATTTTGGCTTTGATTTGTTGTTGTTTTGGGTTTTTGGGTTCTCCATGAATTTTTTTTTTCCCAATTTTACGCTATTCTCTCAGTTGCACCGTTTTATAGTTTGTTCATGAAATTTCGGGTTTACTTTTGTACTTCCATTTCTAATCTTTACAAAATCATTGGGATAAGTATAGAATTTAATGCTATGTTGATATTTCTTAAACCTTCCCTGCCGATCTGCTTTGCGCTCTGTTCTGTTTCTTCTCTGCAACAGAGTGCAAACCTGCCCACTTAGATTTCGGCCACCAAGACAGTTTAAAGTCACAATAGAAAGAGTTCTCAAGGGTTAGGGTTTTGGGGTTTTGAGAGAGAGGCAGAGAGGGAGAACAACTTACGGGTAGGGTTTGGGGATGCAATTGTGGAACAGTTTAATGATGCAGTTTCCAGATTTGGGTATGAAAGGTTACTTTTAATTATGTTTTTTTGTTGGATAGGTTTAGATTTGATTCATTTTTGTTTTGGGTTTTTGGAATCTCTATCAAAATGTTTTTTTCCTCAATTTTAAATATGGTTTAGGCTTTTGAAAGATTTGATTTTGATTTAGGGTTACGTTTTTGGTCCAGCACCACCCATCACCGGCAACATTCAATCACAGCCTCAACGGTGATTTTGGTTTAGGGTTATGTTTCTCTGCTCTATTAGTTATCTGCCCCCATCACTTCTCTTCAACGGTATATTCAGAAGGTACACATGATTTTCTTGGAACTTCTCACCTGTACTTTTTATATATATGTTTCCTTAAATCTTAAGTTAATTAGTTTATTTAGTCCAACTCAAGTATGGAGTAACTTTTTATTTATTTATTTATTTATTGTTACAAGGATAGATTTTGTAGCTATCTGAATTCTGGGCTGTACATGAACCACTAACAAATGCAGAATCCAAGTTTGATTCGTTGTGGTCCAAACTTTCATTTTTCAGATTTAAATTTTCACTGAACTGCTGCATTACTTTTTACAATTCAACCCATATTTTCAATGTTTTCTTAGGCTTGGTTTGCGGTATTTCTTTCATCTTTCTCTGTTGCAATTTAAAATTGCTTTGCTTTTTTTTTTTTTTTTTTTTGAGCAATCAGAAATAATGGCTGCAATTATGTGGATTGTCTTCTTTGCCGTATCACTAAGAATAGTTAGGTATACAAAAGTGCTCACCACAGCCAAGAAAGAAAACCAAAAATACATAAACTGATACCAAAGCAGTAGTAAAAGTGTTAAACTTGAAACTAAAATCTTATGAATAGTGGAGCTAAGGAAGATGTTTTGCACAGACCGTGCACCTGTAGAGTAGTAAAAGATAGAGCACACCAGTTACACATCACACGCATGATACAATGCACTTGAAATTCCACCAGACATGAATTGGATCTTACCTTCTGTTGTAGGACTTTAAAAGTAGGAAGTAAGGCTACAGTATTTGATGCAACAAGAAAAATAGTTTGCAATCTCTGCTCTAATGGTTAAGAGATGTCATTTTTTGGTTTCACATGCTGTGCAAACCAAAAACCAGTTCAGCTAGATGACTTCATTATTTGGTTTCTACTGAAATTTTTGAACAATGGAAGGACATTCTTAAGTACATAAAAAAAAATTGTTCCAATAAATCATTGAGGATGACTTTGAGATGAGAAAAGTTGCATAGATCACTATTATCCATAGAAACATCATGTGAAGTTAAATTAAATTAAAGGGAGTAGATATATCATAGTCTCTAAAGAGAATAATTGCACAGATCACTATTACCTACAGAAATCCTTGGCATGTTAAATCAAATTAAAAGGACAAGAAATATCATAAAACCAAAAAGAACCTCCTCCAACAAAAAGATGACTCAATTTTACATTTCTCTAGAGAATGTGAGAAGGGCTACAGTATTTCTAATTGTAACATAATCCCCATCTCTTCTTCTGCCTAAAGAAAGAAAGAACTTACATAAATATACAAAATTGTCACTACGGTTTCATCTTAGAGCACCATATCACAATTCATGTAAGCGAGAAGTGAGATCAATGAAGATGTCTTCATTGCAAGGAATTGTGAGACCACCCATTGGATGATCAAACCCAAATTCTTCCTCAGCCTTACTTAGCAATTCCTTCTAATTGCTTTTTGAATGAGTAGGAGTGTCGAAGAATGTGCTTATTGCAACAGATTAAGCAAACTGATTAGGGAGCATAGTTAAAAAAAAAAAAGGAACCAAAAGGAGAGAATCCTAACAGTATATTTTATTACTGTAAACTAAGGTATTAAATTGCTTTAGATAGTGCAGAAATTGACCAAAAACCAAAAGCAGAATCATTATATACAAAATAGAGCATAAAATATTACTTTATGTTGTTTAATTTGAGTTTGGTATTGATTCAAAATTTGTAATATTTCATTTATATAAAACTGCCATGTTTTCTGAATTTTAGATAATTATAATTAATTATATGACACACAATCACATGTTTTATACAATCTTAGTTTCTAGCACCTCATTTATATTGACTCTTATTAGGAATTCTGTATTTATAATGACATATTTTCCCTCACATGTTAATTCAGATCAGTCATCCCTGACATATAAGACTTTTGGCTACTATTCGAGAAGAACTATTGAATTAAATTGAAAGGTTAGGAAAGCCTAATTTTCCTTTGTAGCTTTTAAATAGTTTATAACTCTTTGTCCTTTGTTAATGCCTGATTAAAAAAAAATGTAAAAGTAAAATAGTTTTAAAGATTATCAAATATGGACTCTCTGATTCTAAAAATAAATGCTAAAACTTATTTCTTTCATTTACCATGATATGATAGCAAAAAGAAAAAAAAAAAGAAAAGAAAAGAAAATGCGAGAGAAGCTCATCTAAAAAGACGAATACTAATGTTTGAGAAACTATCCAAAAGAAAATGGTATGAAAGAAAAAATAGTTTTCAAAATAAACTTACCCAGGCTAGGAAATTCAGGGGAATGGTCATTGTTGAAAAGAAAAAAAAAAGAAAAAAAAAAAGGAGGGATAGAATGGCATTTACTCATGACTGCTCTTTGTTGCATTCACCTGGTACAAGTATGAACGTTTATGCATCAAGAGGTTCGCTTCTCTTTCTGCCACTCTCTACTTATTAGTTCTTTAAGCATTCTTTTTTAAAAATTTGAAAATAAAACTTACAATTCACATTTGATTATCAAATATCGATGTTGACATGGGCCATTCCTTTGGAGAAACTAGGTTGAATGTAAGTACAGATGATACTTTGGTAGAAGATGGGCCCAATTGTTGTGCTGCTGCTCAAGGAATCCATGAATAAGAAAATGAGTGGTTGTGAAGAATTTCCAAGTAAATGACTTGACTTAAATTTACAAGGAAAAAAAAAAAAAACTTGACTTCCATTTTTGTTCATGTTATTAATGTTGTTCCTAGCATTCACCTAGTACAAGTATGAACGTTTATGCATCAAGAGGTTCGCTTCTCTTTTTGCCACTATCTACTTATTAGTTCTTTAAGCATTCTTTTTTAAAAATTTGAAAATAAAACTTACAATTCACATTTGATTATCAGATATCGATGTTGACATGGGCCATTCCTTTGGAGAAACTAGGTTGAATGTAAGTACAAATGATACTTTGGTAGAAGATGGGTCCAATTGTTGTGCTGTTGCTCAAGGAATCCATGAATAAGAAAATGAGTGGTTGTGAAGAATTTCCAAGTAAATGACTTGACTTAAATTTACAAGGAAAAAAAAAAAAAAAAACTAAACTTCCGTTTTTGTTCATGTTATTAATGTTGTTCCCATATTTTAAAATTTATATAGGAAAATTTATTGAACCTTGGAATTTTGGCCCACCTTATGTATGTATGTACTATGGTTCAATTTTATGTTATGAAGAGAGAACAGTAAAATCTGAGGCCTAGGCACTCAAAATTCTCTCTCTGTTGTATCCATTTAATTGTTAGTCTCTATCTTTCATACTATTGAATACTTTGTTTTGTAGAGTTATTTTGGAACTTCGTGCATCTATCTTTATTTCATTAATTTTTGAATATAGGCTCAGGTTGTTGTTTTTCCTATTAAATAAGTAGTGTTGTACTCAAAGTTGTTGGTTTGTAAGTGAATAGTTTGATTCAAGTGCTAATTTGAAGATTTTATTGATTAAGGTAGATCAAGATCTTTTTTTCATATTTAGGTGTGGGTAGACTCACTACATAAATTTGAGTGTGTATGTGCTGAATTAGCAACATGTGGAGGATTTTTTTTATATTATTTTAAAAATGTATTTGAACAATGGTAATTTACACAATCTGTTTAGTGCACATTTTTTATAACCTGGATTTTTTTTCTTTTCTTACATGCTTGCTTTTTGTTTCCTTTAAAAGGTTGGATGAAATGCCATGTTGTCTTTTTTTTTCCCCCCTTTGATGGAATGCCATGTTTTCTTTGGCAAGATGCTATATAGGATGCATAGAAGGATATATTTAGTTACTGTTTTGGGATGTTATCCTATTTGGTTAAAGAGAACTTTTAAATCCTCTATTATTGTTGAGATTCGCAGGTTGTACATATTTGTTTTACTGTGGTTAAAAAAAGGTTAATTGATGCATTTTCTTAGAAATTATTATTATTGTAGATGTTTAAATGAAGAAGAGTATGAACACTGGCTGAACCCTACTGAATTGTGATGGTAATGTTAACTATTGTCTGTCCAATTTTATACAATCTCTAATTTAAATGTTTTCTCTATTGTACATTTTTCCTTATATGTGGATCAGATATGCTAATTGAAGAGAGGTTAATAATATTGCTAACATATAATTTATAAGATTTCCAATTGAAAATCAACATTTTAAAGAAAGTTTGACTATGATGAGAACTATTTTGGTACTTGATTTTTCTAGCTATGATCACACGTTAGGATTGTGGGCCATCTTTGTTTATGACAGGTTCCGTTCCTCCGCAACGCATGTCAGTACCATTTAAAATATTTTTTTACATCATTTTACAGTTGTGAGCAAATTTAAGACTCCAACAATATTGAAATTCTTAAGATATCCTATAATGCCAAAGAAGGTATCTTAATTCTTTAATTTTTAGGTGGTAGTTCTAAATAAGTTGGCTTCTTGTCAAAATGATTGGATATGTAATTTTATGATTGCGTTGTACTCAATTTTGTGACTTCATTATTCAACTCTAATATGAATGGGAATATTAAATTAAATAGTTAAAATTGAGTTTGGTGTTAAACAAAGTTCAAAAGTGTTTTTATGGTTCATTTGTTTAAACACGACAAGCTTTTTTTGGATTTTAGATAATTATAATTGTTAAGTTGGTATACATACAGAAAATGAAATTTAGTTTCTAGAGCCTCATCCATTCTAAATACCTTTTTTTTTTCCCGCATGTTTTTGTTAAAGCATAAAGGCAAATAAGAAAGATTATGATTTCTACAAAACGTATAAAGGGTCCTTCATTGTAATAGTCACTTAAGCTATTGTGAAAATTTAAAAATTAAACATTTCATTGAAATAGAAGACTTGGACTAGAACTTTAGACAGAGGTATCAATTGTACTTATACAACTTAAAAAATTTATATTAACATTTACGTTTTTTTTTTAAATTTCTTTTATATTGCAACACATATTGATGACATGCAAAGTCAAAATTTTTAATGACAACAACATAAATATAGGGTATTATATTGCATGTCTTATATGAAAGACAAAAGCCAAACCTATCAAAGGATTTTTATGGTGAGTGTTGTAAAGGTGACCTTAAATCATAAAATGACCCCGCGCATTGCGCGGGTTAAACACTAGTACTCATAACAGTGAAGTTCTATTTTAAATAGTAATTTTCATGATATGTGAAGTCTTATAGATAAAACTTATTTAATTACTAATAGAAAATTACCATTGACTTTAAAAGATTTATATGACTTTGTCAAGAGTTTTGTAATTCAACTGATACATCTTTATGCATGAAGTGTTTGGAGGCTTTTAGAGTCTCAAAAGAGATTCATGTGACTATTGAGGATTCAAAGTTAAGCTAAAAGTGATCTAATAATTAACGATGCTTAATTGGTTGAGCTAAAAATAATCTAACCATTTATGATTCCTAATTGAAAAGTCATGCTACCGATGAAAACAAATAAAGAAATACCTAAAAAATCTTTTAAGCACAACTAGACAATAAGGTAGCATCTAAATCCTAAAGAGTCAAACTTCTCTTCTAATTTTAAATAATATTTAAACAAAAAAATTGTCATGTGAAACAAACAATCACAACTCATAAGTCATTTGCATTTTCGTGGGTTGATGAGATTTTTATTTTTATTTTGTGATAAAATTTTTGTATTGTTTTGCTAGTATTTTTTGGGGGTTGTTGGGGGGGGGGGGGGGGGGGGATGGTTAAGAGGGTCACTAGACAGAAATTTGGGTTAGTTGGCAAATTTAATTTTTTGGACTCTTTGGGGACTAGCTATTTATTGTTGTCCCAACATTTTTTAAATCGTATATATTAATATATATATATATATATATATATATATATATATATATATATATATTTTTTTTTTTTTTTAAATTTCCAAGGGGGCCATAGCTAGTTAGACCTTGATTTTTTTTTTTTTCTCAATTGTATAAATGTTGCTCACATTCAAGAAAAACAAATTCGCCAAAGGCCTTATAGCTGAATTGGCACCTCCTCATGCACAAAGTGCTTAGGGGTTTAGGGGGGAAAGGATTCAAGCTGCGGGGTTAGCAGAATGTTGTAATTATTTCTCAAAAAAAAAAAAAATTCCACTATTATTTTAAGTAACATCCTTCTCATCATTCATATTATTAATTTTAAAAAATATTTTAATGAATTATCTCCCAACACAAACCCACATCCTTACACATTTTCAAGTTCACTCTACTATAATGAGATTGAAAAAAAAATGACATATTGGTTTTACTGGCTATGAGGGTTTTCATTTTGTATGGTTGTCTTGAGATGAGCTTTGTTTTTGTGTTTGTTTATGTTTTTTTTTTTTTTTTTTTTTAAAATAATAATAACTAAACAATGAGGCTGGCAGCAATATTGAGGAGAAAAAAAGTGAAAAACACGTAGCTTTAGAATGAGAAAGAAGAGGAAAATGTAGAGTTTTGTTTTGAAATGGGTTGACATTTATTCTATTTGAAGAGAGTAGGTCATTGTTCATTAGATTAATTACAAGTCTTTGGATAATTGGAGAGCTTAACTATTATTTTATGGGTTTGACACTTTTACTGTCAAAAAAAGTTAATTACTTTTTTTATTTTTCTATAAATTTTTTTTAAAATAATTTATTAATATATGCTCTAAAATGCCCTAAGGGCATATATTAACCTTATCCTGACATAGTGACACTATTCAATATATATATATATATATATATATATTAACTACACCCTTATTTTATTCGATGATAAATTTTACCTGTTTAGATAAAATTTAAATCTTTTGAACAAATGGAAGGGTTGGTTATAGTTTTTTGAGTGGCCTATATCTTTTTTACTATGTATATTTAGATGTGGCAAAATGGGCGGATTGGGTCGGGTTCGGGTTGGGTCAAGACAGGTAATTTTTAAACGGGTCAATTGGGTCGCGGGTCAGGTCTGGTCGGGTTGACCAGTATTTTTTTAACAGGACAGGTCATGGGTTATCTGGGTCGGGTCGGGTTGACCTGCAAAAAAATCGGGTGGGGTCACCGGTTAACCTGCTTTTTACTTCGGGTCAGAAAATTCTGACCCGTTTTGCCATGTTTATGTATACTGTGTAGAAAATTTAAAATTGTGGTGGGGGATGGGGGGGGAGGGGGGTGGGGGGGGGGGGGGGGGGAGGGGGTGGTGAGGGAAGGAGTAGCAACATGGCTCCGCCCTGAGTGCGGCTTAAACCTACAAATGGGTCCAACCCATTAAAAACCTAACTAGATGTCAGTTGGTTGGAAAGGACTAAGCAGTGAGATTTGAATAACCAACCACTGAAGTTTGTCTAGTGCCATTTTGCTGAACAAAGGTACAATTAATGAATTACTTTCTCTTGCTAATAAGATTTACCTCCCCAGTCCTCAGGGACTAATCAAGAGCTCATTGTCATCATCAAAAGGAATTTGAACCAAATTTAGACAAGTGTTTACCATATATGTGCAGAATCCTCGCCACTATTGACCCTTAGCTATCCAGAATAGAAAAGAACCCCCACAGGGCCCACACGGTTCAAAGTGCAAATTAAATAAACATCCATCCCCACAAAGATCACTACTTCCTGGCCCTGGCAATAAAGTAGTTGTCCTGACCATTACTGCCCAACCATTTGATTTAGACTGCATCTGTCCAATAGGGAGAGGGCAAGTAAATACACATAATTTTAAAACCATGTATCAAAATATCTCAATTTTTTAAATTATTTAGCAAAATATCCTTATTTTGAAACTCGATTTTAATAAATTCGAGTCCGGTGTAAAACTCGATATTCTTAAATTCCAAAAATAAGAATATTTTCCTAGATAGTTTCAAAATAGGGGCATTTTCCTACATAGTTTTTATAGGGATAAAGGTCCAAAATTGTATATTAGGCCTTGGTCAAGGACGTTGGTTGGTTCGAGGATGAATAAACAGTAGTGAGGGTGTTAAGCTCAGATTCCCATAAGTAAGATGCAAGTGGAAAGGCTGGGAAATGTGGTCCGAGGAGGAGTGTCCCCTTAGATAAACAAAGCACAGATCAAATGTATATCCTATCGTTCAAAGTGACCTTCCAGGAAATTCTACTGATAGTGACGTGCATTATGAATGTACTGGAAGAATGGGGTAAAGAAATATCTAAGGGAAAACTGCTGCCACCACATTGAATGCTCTACAGTTAACTTTTTGGCCCGCATTTACGTGGAGAAAACCCTTGAACAGTGCTGCCTTGGCTACCCCAACTCACAGAGGGCCAAAAAGGGTGTCTGATGGGACAAGCACTCAAGGAGTGGCCTGGATGATTAACAAATGGAGGGCCAAGATCATTGAAAGGGAGATATATAATGTAAGAAACCTTTGAGGAAGGGGGGATTGAGAAATAAAGAGAAAAAGATTGTAGCAATCAAGAATTGCACTTGTAACCAAACTTGAGAGAAATATATAAGAACTTATTTCCTCGGACTGTGCCGAGGACGATTTTCTTTAGTATAAACTTGTCTATTTTCATTCTCTTGTGATCTGAATCCACTTTAGTGGTTGTTTGATTCATTAAGACCTAGTTTTTTAACCCACTCTCTACAAATTCATTGTTTTAGGCTTTTTGGGCTAGGAACTCAAATTTGGTCCTTAAAATTGACGTCGTTTGTGGGAATTACTGGTGTTATATTGAGTCTAACGTTCAACAATGGTAGGTTTAGGTCCAAACAAGGCAAAGTCTACGGGGTCTCATCGTCAAAATCACTTCCATGATCTTAAACAAAGAAGGGACCGGGAGGGGAGTGTGCATACCACCCATACTAGTAGGGGTCATTCTCGGGGTGGTAGCCACCTCTCTCATGAGAAAAATACCAAAGCCATGCAACTGGAGATTGATCACTTGAAGAGAAGCTTACGCCACGAGCGGCGAAAGTGAGCTCCTTCCAATCCTGGTTTCTCTTTTGATGGTGAAGAGGATTGTAGCTATAGGTGCAAATCAAGGACTCCTCCTAATGAGTCTTTCTCGTATGATGAAGACTACCATTATGAGCGTAGAAACAGAAATTCATCTTCAAGAGGCCTGGAAAATGATGCTATGAGTAGAGCACTCAACCAAATTTCCAGATCACATTTCACGCGTAGGATTAAGGGAGGAAGACTTCCTGACGGTTCACTCAGCCCTCGTTCACCATGTACAATGGTCGAACAAACCCTGTAGAGCATGTTAGCCACTTCAATCAAAGAATGGTTGTGCAATCTAAAAACGAGACCTTAATATGCAAGGTGTTCCCATCTAGCTTGAGGCCTATGGCGATGAGATGGTTCGATGATTTGGATGTAGGTTCTATTGATTCCTTCAAGGAACTCACTCAGGCGCTTGGATCCTGCTTTATCACATGCAATAGGATTCCTCGACCTTAGATTCCTTGTTGTTCCTGTCCATGAGAGAAGGGGAGACCTTGAAAACATATTTGGACAGATACTGGGAGATGTTCAATCAGATAGATGGTGACTTTGACGATGTAGCAATTAGGACTTTCAAGGTTGGCCTACCTACCAAGCATGGCTTAAGGAGGTCTTTGACTGGGAAGCCTGTTATTAGTATACGCCAGATCATGGATTGGATTGATAAGTATAAGAGGGTTGACGATGACCAACAGCAAGGTAAGAGAAAGGGTAAGGTTATCCCTCAAGAGAGGAGGGATTTCAGGTCGGACTGCTATAACAATAGTAGACCATGAAGAGATTTTGCTGGGAAATCTGGGCCTATAGCTCCTCAAGTGGTAAACACTGTGTTTCGAGAACCGGTGCATCAAGTTTTGGAGAAGATCAAGAACGAGCCATACTTCAAATGGCCAAACAAAATGAACGGAGAGCCCTTGAGGCGCAATTAGAGATTTTATTACCAATACCACCAGGAGAGGGGGCATACCACTAAGGACTGCAGGACTCTGTGGAACCATCTAGAGCAACTAGTGAGGGAAGGAAGGTTACAATAGTTTTTGTATCGTCCCAACGAGCAAGGAGACCAATCAAGGCCAGGGGATCAAGGGAATGCTTCTTTAAGGCCCTCGTTAGGTACAATCAATGTCATTTTTGTTGCACCTGGGAGAATTGGTTCTCATTCTTCCAGGGTAATGTCTGTAGCTCGGCTAACAGCGAGGACTCTAATTCTGAGCCGAAGAGGGCTAGAGTGGAGATCCGACCGGCGCTGAGTTTCTTAGACGAGGACAAGATTGGAACCATCCATCCACATGATGATGCTTTGGTGGTTACCCTCAGAATAGGAAGATATGATGTGAAGAGAGTGATGGTAGATTAGGGCAGTGGTGTAGAGATTATGTACCATGACTTGTACAAAGGGCTGAACTTAAAGCCTAAGGACCTAACAGCCTATGATTCATCTTTGGTAAGTTTCGATGGGAAGGTTGTCATCCTAAGGGGTCAGATTAGTTTGCCTATACAGGCAGGTTCAGAAATGGTTGAAGTGGATTTCATTGTAGTAGACGCATACTCTCCCTACACAGCCATTGTGGCCAGAACCTGGTTTCATGCCCTAGGGGCTGTTTCTTTAACTCTGCATTAGAAAGTGAAGTATCCATCAGGAGACCAGATTTAGGAGCTAGTAGGGAGTCAGTTTATGGCTAGGCAGTGCCTCGTGGCTACAATTATGCATCAGTCTGTAGCTGAGGGGGGGCTTATAGCAGTCAAAGTCTTCGGTGCTACCTGTTGATGGGCTAGTCGAGGAGGCGAAATGTGAGGATTTAAAGAAATTTGTTGTAGGTGAGGACTCGAAGAAGTTTTTTTAGGTTGGGGCTCAACTACTGCCTTAGGAGAATGAAGAGCTCGTAGAGTTTCTCAAGACGAACGTTGATGTGTTCGCTTTGAATGCCTATGAAGCTCCGAGGGTGGATCCGAGCTTCATCTGCCATCATTTGAATGTCAATCCATTTGTCATCCCCAGAAAGCAACCACCTTTGTACTAATCTAAGGATTATTCTAATGCTGTCAAAGACGAAGTAATGAAGCTTAAGCAGGCTGAGACTATTAAAGAGGTGTTCTACCTTGAACGGTTGGCCAACACTGTGGTTGTGAAGAAGAAAAATGGAAAGTGGCGGGTATGTGTGGACTTTACAGACCTGAGCAAAGCCTACCTAAAAGACTATGTCCCTATGCCTCGGATTGACCAGCTAGTGGATGCCACTGTAAGTCATCCTCAGATGAGCTTTTTGGACGCTTTTCAAGGCTACTACCAAATATCTTTGGCTTTGGACAATCAAGAAATGACAGCTTTTGTCACTCCTATTGGGAATTACCATTATAAAGTGATGCCCTTTGGTTTGAAGAATGCAGGGGCTACCTATTAGAAGATGATGACCAAAATGTTTGAGCCATAATTAGGAAAAAAACATCAAGATTTATATAGATGATATGGTGGAGTAGGGCATAATCCGAGCATGTTAATGACCTCGAGACCATCTTTGGGATATTAAGGAAACACAAGCTGCGCCTTAACGTTTCTAAGTGTTCTTTTAGTGTTAGATTAGGAAAGTTCTTAGGGTACATGGTTACGCACCACGGAATTGAGGTTAATCCTGACCAGATTAAGGCAATTAACAATCTACAACCACCTCGAAATCCCAAAGAGGTCCAGAAGCTAACAGGGTGATCACTACCCAAAACTGATTCATCTCTCGATCAGCAGACATGTGTAAGCCCTTCTTTTAGTTGTTGAACAGGTGGAAGGGATTTGAATAGACATAGGAGTGTGTCCTGGCTTTCCAGCAGTTGAAATAATACCTTTCTCGGCCACCCATTATGTCTAAACCCGAGGTGGATGAGGTTTTGTTTGCCTACATTGCAATGGCCTCCCACACGGTGAGCTTGGTGCTGATACAAGTTGATAGTTGTATACATAGGCCAGTTTATTATGTGAGCAAGTCACTACATGAGGTCGAGATTCGTTACCTACCACTGGAGAAGGCCATTCTGGCAGTGGTGCATGCTACACGTAAGCTCCCCAACTATTTCCAATCGCACACGGTTGTTGTCTTAACCCAACTTTCACTCAGATCTCTGCTTCAGAGTGTTGATTGCATAGGGAAGGTTGCAAAGTGGGGTACAATCCTAGAGGCTTTTGATATCAAGTATATGCTTCGCACCTTTGTCAAAGGTCAGGTCCTTGCCAATCTGGTGGTTGAGTTTGCTAAAACCCCATTAGAAGAGAGAGTAGAGGAGCAGAACATGGATGAAAAATTGGTTGGTGCAATCTCCATACAAGAACTTTTGTCTTGGAGGGTGTATGTTGATGGTGCGGTGAACCATAGAGGATCTAGAGTAAAGCTAGTTCTGATGTCTCTCGAGAGAATTACAATTGAGAAATCCCGAAGATTGGGCTTTTCAGCCACAAACAACGAAACTGAGTATGAAGCTCTACTAGTAGGGATGACCATGGTTCAGAAAATAGGTGGAAAAATAGTGGAAATATTCTCTGATTCAAAGCTGGTTGTGGGCCAAGTTCAAGGAGAGTTGGAAGCTAGAGATCCCAGAATGCAAGAATATTTAAACCAGGTTAGACATTTACAGTCTGGATTTAAGTCTTTTAATTTATTGCAAATCCCTAGAAGTAGAAATGCACATGCCGACTCTCTTGCCATGCTAGCAACCACCTCGGCACAAAGTTTACCCCGGGTGATCCTTGTGGAAGACTTGTGTAAGCCCACTGAAGTAGGGAAAAACATGGCTGATATTCATCAGATTAAGGTGGGACCTAGCTAGATGGACTCCATAGTGTTATTTCTTAAAGAGGATATCCTACCCGAGGAAAAGTAAGAGGCTGACAAGGTACGAAGAAAGGCTCCTCGGTTTTGGTTGTCTGAGGACCAAAAATTGTATAAGAGATCTTTTTCTAGCCCATATCTGCTATATATACACCCTGAAGCAGTTGAGCTACTTTTGGAAGAGTTACATAAAGGAATTTATGGGAGCCACACAGGGGGCAAATCTTTGTCTCATAGGGCCCTTACTCAAGGCTATTGGTGGTCAAATATGCAGAGGGAAGCATAAGAGTATGTGAAGAAGTGTGACCAATGTCAAAGATTTGCACCAAACAGTCATTAACCAGGAGGAGTCCTTAACCTTTTGACCAGATCTTGGCCTTTTGCTCAATGGGGCTTGGATATTGTAGGGTCTTTCCCTAAGGCAGTAGAGACTAAGAGATATTTATTAGTCGGCACTGATTACTTCACTAAGTGGGTTGAAGTTGAACCGCTGGCAAATATCTGGGAAGTGGATGCCAAAATATTTGTTTGGAAAAATATTGTTACTCGGTTTGAAATCCCTCATACCCTTATCTCGGACAATGGACTTCAGTTTGACAGCAAACCTTTAGGAGATACTACTGCGACCTGGAAATAACGCATAGACATTCCACCCCGGCTTATCCACAAAGGAATGGATAAGTAGAGGCTGTCAATAAGGTCATAGTGAGTGGACTAAAAAAAAAGACTGGATGATGCGAAGGGTAAATGGGTGGAAGAGCTGTCACATGTCCTTTTGACATATCGGCCTACAACTCGTAGGTCTACTGGGGAGACCCCCTTTTCAATAACTTATGGGGCCGAGGCTGTTATTCCTCTAGAAACTGGATTCCCCACGCTGAGAACAAGTTCTTCACTCCGAGCAGGAACGATGGGCTATTGGAAAAGAGTTTAGACTTAATTGAAGAACGAAGAGAAAATGCCATGGTCCAATTGGCCTATTATCAATACAAGCTCAAGCAAGGGTATGATGCCAACGTAAAGCTAAAGCCACTAGCAGTTGGAGACTTGGTCTTAAGAAAGATTTTAGGCACTACAAAGAACCCAGTATGGGGAAAATTGGGACCGAATTGGAAGGGCTATATCGTATTACATCAGTGGCTGGAATATATGCATATTATCTTGAAGATCTAGAGAAAAAGGTTGTACCATGCCCCTGGAATGTAAATAACGTGAGAATGTATTATTATTAATGAAAGCTTTTCTCACCATATTTGGGTTTATTATATTGCGTGTCATGTGTTCTACTATCTATCTAAGTATCAAACAGAACATTGGTCATGCCTGGCTCCTCGAACCACATACCTTGGGTAAATTGATATCTTTTAATCAGTGTTCTAAGTATTAAACAGAACCTTAACTATGCCTGGCTCCTCGGAGCATATGCTCTGGGTAAATTAATACTCCCTAACATCTATCTAAGTATCAAACAGAACCTTGGTTATGTCTGGCTCCTCGGACCACATACCTTGGGTAAATTGATATTTTTTAATCAGTGTTCTAAGTATTAAACAGACCCTTAGCTATGCCTGACTCTTCGGACCACATGCTTTGGGTAAATTAATACTCCCTGACATCTATCTAAGTATCAAATAAAACCTTGGTCATGTCTGGCTCCTCGGACCACATACCTTAGGTAAATTTATATCTTTTAATCAATGTTCTAAGTATTAAACAAAACCTTAGCTATGTTTGGCTCCTCGGACCACATGTTTTAGGTAAATTAATACTCCTTGACATCTATCTAAGTATCAAACAGAACCTTGGTCATGCCTAGCTCCCCAAACCACATACCTTGGATAAATTGATATGTCAAGTTACTTTTCTAAGTGTTAAACAGAACCTTATCCATGCCTTGTCTCTCGGACCACGTACTTTGAGTAAATTAACACTTCAGTTGCTTTTCTAAGTGTTAAACAGAACCTTAGTCATGTTTGGTCTCTCAAACCACATACTTTGGGTAAATTAACACTTCAGCTCATTTTCTTAAAACAGAATCTTGATCGTGCTTGGCTCCCTGGACCACATACCTTGAGTGAATTGATATGTCAAGTTACTTTCCTAAGTGTCAAACAAAGCCTTAATCATGCCTGATCTCTCGGATAGCTTGCTTTGGGTAAGTTGATATTCTCGGTTATTTGCCTAAGTATAGGGCAAGTCAAGGGTTATGTTAGGTTCCTCAGATCACACTCCTCAGACAGGTCAACACCTATTTAGATATTTATTTTCACTAAGTGCTTTGTTCATCCCCATAAAAACTTAGCCCTCCCTCTTGGTTGCACGGTGTGTAGTACAAACACATGATTATTCTCTTTACCATTTATACGAGTTTAATTTGTCCGAATTAGCAGTAATGCATTACATTTAGCTTTAGTTGAAGTTTGGGTGGCAACAATCCATTACTGATAACAACCTTATTAGTCCTAAGTCTCATTAAAGGGCAAAACAATAACTACATCAATTCGAGAGTAAAGACCTCTAGGAAAAAGAGAGATTTATGAAATAGAAAGCAAAGTCTTCTCATTGATCAAAATAAGGGTACATTATAAGCAGTGGCTAACTGCCACAACAAAAAAAAGAACAGAAAAATGAAAATCCTAGAGCTATGCCTAGGCACGAGGCGGGTCATCTTTGGTAGCTTCCTTGGCCTTGGAGTCAGCTTCCTTAGCCTTAGCAGCAGCATCCTTGGCTTTGGGATCAACATCCTTAACCGGGAGGGCAACCTCTTTACCTTTGGCTTCTAGCAGAGCTTTAGTCTCCTTACCCTTGCCCTTGTCTTCAGGCTGAGGCCCCCCCTGATCAGCCTCCTTACCCTCGGCCACCTCCGAAGGGAGAAGGGAGGCTTGGGTGGTAGAGGACTAGTCTGAAGGGGGAAAGGCGAGAATGCAGGAGGAAGGAACGCAGCTGGAACCTTTTGGATGTCCTCTGGGTAGTAGACGTTCTCAGCTAGTCTTCACTCGGAGGTAGCAAGGACTCCTGCTCGATTGAAGGCCTCCACCCACACCTCACTGCAGTAGTCTCTGCAATCACCATTAACTTATCCGCCAGCCGTAACTCCATTTCTTGCACTCCACGCTTATAGGACACTATCTCCGCAGCCTCAGAAACTTCCTTGACCACCCAAGTTGCTTTTTTGGCCTTCTGCAGCTCGGCCTTGAGATCCAAGACCAGCTGTCTCTGAGTGGCCAGCTTTATCTCGGTAATATGAAGTTTTTGGCACTGGTCCTCGGCCTGTCTCTCAACAGTCTTCAGACCCTCCTCGGCACTCAGACGTGCCCTTTCCTTTTCACTCAGACGTGCCATTTCCTCTTCAGTCAGCTTGCTGGCAAGCTCCTTATTTTTCTATTCAAACACGCCCAAAGACTTGGTGACCTCGGCACGGTGGTTGGCCTCAGCCCTGGCTTCATTCCGGGTGTCCTTAACACATTCCTCCACCACAAAAACTTGCTAAGCAACCTGCACAGAAATGACAGAGCAATCCCATGTAAAATCTAAAAGAAAGACACGAAGAAGAAGAGAAAGAAAAGAAGGTTAACTTACCATGGCAAGGTCTCTTTTCAGGGACATAAAAAGGTCTGGCTGCCTCATGCGCCTGAAAGCCTCCATGTCCTTGGGCAGGAGGAGGGGCTGCTCTAGTGCTTCGGCGACGTAGGCAAAGTACCTTCGTTGGAATTCCCTAATGGAGGCGTTCCACGGGATGGCAGCGCCATTAATCTCTAGCCGGGGGCCCAGGTGCGTTGTTGTGTACGCACCTCGACCTCACTCGGATCCTCCCTGCTGTCCACAGAAGGGGCTCGATTATCTTTAGTAGTTTTTTACTGCTTAGCCCCCTCTGAGGGAGCACCTCCCCCTCCTCCACTTCCGGCACCTTCCTTTTCTTCTTCAGGTCAAGATTGGGAAGTAGGTCGACTGAGGTTGTTAAGACAGGAGGAGGAGGGGGGAGGTTGGCAGGAACCTGAGACTTGGATACCTCCTTCGTAGATGAACCTTTATTCCTCGCAGCGAGGAGATCCTTCAAGCCTTTCCTTGGGTTCAGGTCCATCACCTCGTCCTCTTCGGAGCTAGGATCTACTGAGGCAACTATCAGTTGGGAAGAGTGAACTGTAGAGGCTTTGTCAAGCTCGCCCTCAGAGTCTGAGATTTTAGCGGGCTCTTCTTGCACCTCTCCTTCCTCCTTGAGGTGAAATTGGTCTATCTCAGCCTCCAAGGATAGGTCGGAGGAGGCAGTTTTTTCCCTCGGGGTTGCTACTTCGGGGAGAGCACGGGGAAAAGGAAATTCAACTAGAGGGAGGTCTTCCCGAGCCAGAAAATCAGGCTGTGAGACGTCTATCTGGCAGAGTCTAGGGTCGCCTACCCTTATTGCTTGGCCCACGTCTTGGAAGGTATTTGACAAGGGCTCAAAGTCCAATATTAAGTGGACGGCTCGCAGTTGCCCATCTTCACTAACAAAAATCTAGGATTGCAGCACCTTGTTGAGACTCGCAATGTTCATAAGACTGAGTCTGGGAGCAATGTGCCCTTTATCTATAAAAACAGATGAGGAACAGATCATGGTCAGATCGACAAGATCCATTACTAAAGGAAAATGAGATTAAAAAAAAAAAAAAAAAAGGGCATTGCAAATCTAAAAGAACTAAATCCCATGCCAAAGGACCTAAACCTAGGGTATCCCACCTGGGTCTCCCTACCGAGTTGGGGCAGTAAAGACCGTTGTGCCACTCCTCTGAGGTGATCACGTAGTCATCCTTTATGCCCTTATTGGACTTGGGAAGACACGATACCAGCCTAACAATGGTGGGCTGGGACTTGAGGTAATATCCCGCGTCGACAAGAGAATGGCACTTATACATGTGAATGACGTCGTGCCATGTAAGTCCCAAATTCATCTACTTATTGAAAGCATCTACACTACCAAAAACCCTAAATAGGTTAGGAGCACACTGGTGGGGATACAACCTTTAGTTGATTAGATAATCTCGAGTCACCCTACCCATGGGAAGTGTCTTTCCTCCTTCTATGAAAACGATTATAGGAATGATAACCTCCCCTTCCTTTCTATCTGTGACTATCTGGTCTGAAGCATAATACCGCAGGGCTACTCCCTGCGGAATGTGGTACTTAGCCCTAAAACCCTCCATACTGGCTAGAGAGTCTACGAGGTGCTTAAACCTACCCATTTGGTTAAACTAAAGGGAAATAAGTGAAGTTTTTAAGGAAAGGAAATAAAGAATGGAAGGCCGAGGAGACTGGTCAAGGAGAAAAGAACCTAGAAAGGAAGAAACTTAGGAGAATAAGCACGTGTATTGCTTCTGATACTTCTTAAAAGTTTAAATTTTTTAAAGGACTTGGGGACTTTAGAAATTTGGGAAGCTTTGAAGGTTTGAGAGCTAGAATGTTCTTGAAAGGTTGAAGACTTGTAAAATGGGAAAAAATGATTCCCCTAGGCGTCTTATATAGGAAGTGAAACTGAGTGGGAGTTATCCTGCTCAAATATCAAGGAGAAAAGCCAACCGTAGGATCTGTATCTCACTATAGGATACGGGGAACAAAGCGCCGCCTAGAGCAATTAATGATCCATCGCGGGCTCCGAGGCGTCAAGAACAGTTATGAAGCACGTAAAACGGTGTTCTCACATGTGCAAATCAAATAAATAAATGGACCTAACTCTTAAAAATCAAAACCCCACTTTTTCTCCTAGGATAAGAGGGAAAAAACCGGAGTTTTAAGGGGCTATTGTAGGGAAAAGGGTCCAAAATTGTATATTGGGCCTTGGGCCTTAGCTGAGGACGTTAGTTGGTCTGAGGACGAATAAACAGTATTGAGGGTGTTAAGTTCAGATTTCCATAAGTAAGATGCAAGTGGAAAGACCGGAAAAGGAGGTTCGAGGAAGAGTGTCTCCTTGGATAAACAAAGCACAGATCAAATGTATATCTTATCGTTCAAAGTGACCTTCTAGGAAATTCCACTGATAGTGACGTGCATTATGAACGTATTGGAAGAATGAGGGTGAAGAAATATCTAAGGAAAAGCTGCTGCCACCGCATTGAATACTCTGCAGCTAACTTTCTGGCCGCATGTATGTGAAGAAGACCCTTGAACAGTGTTGCCTTGGTTACCCCAACTCACAGAGGGCCAGAAGAGGTGTCCGATGGGACAAGCACTCAATGAGTGGCCTGGTTAACAAATGAAGGGTCAAGATCATTGAAAGTGAGATATATAATGTAAGAAACCCCTGAGGAAGGGGGGATTGAGAAATATAGAGAAAAAGACTGTAGCAATCAAGAATTGCATTTGTAATCAAACTTGAGAGAAATATATAAGAACTGATCTCTTCAGACTGTGCCGAGGACGATTTTCTTTAGTATAAACTTGTCTATTTTCATTCTCTTATGATCTGAATTCACTGTAGTGGTTGTTTGATTTATTAAGGCCTAGTTTTTCAACCCACTCTCTACAAATTCATTGTTTTAGGTTTTTTGGGCCTAAGTTCATCCACCTTTTGGGCTAGGAACTCAAATCTGGTCCTTACAGTATTAAAATAAGGGTATTTACCAATTTTATCCCACATTTTACTATAATTTGTAAGTGCTGTAACAGGGGTGACTTGATGCAATTAGGGGCCGAAGATGAAAAATGAACTAAGGCCTTCTATATATTTAAAAATTACTTTTAAAAAAAAAATTAATTCTGCTTAAATTTTATTATCTTGTTTTAGATGTAAAATTACTAATTAACATGAACCACCTAGAAACTTTTTTTTGAAAAAGTCAATAAACAAAAAAAAAAAATTGACAAAACTTTTCACACCTGTTGATGTGGCAAATTAATAGTGGTAAGTAAAAAAATGATGTTGGTGTTGGACCTAGATGAGAATTAGTAAAAGTTTACCAACTTAACTATTGTGAAAAATGTTGTGAATTTTTTTTGGTATTGCTCTTTTTTTTAGAAGTGATATATTTACAACATTTTCACAACAAATCCTAGGTGTTATGTTACTAGTTCTAATTTGAATCCACAATTGAAATTACTTTTTTAACCACCAATAACAGCCAGTAACAACCTACCACTTGGAATTTATTGTGAAAGTATTGTGAAAAATGTTGTGAAAGTAGAATTTCTCTTTTGATAAAAAAAATAGAACACACTAATCCGTGACTTGCAAGTTTTCCATAACCGAACTGAATAGAATTATTACTTTCCAAAAATGCTTACTGAAAATCAAAGAAAGAAGATCCATTTTTCCACGTAGTTTGTCGGTCAAACCAACGATTTTCTTCTCAAAGTATTAGAGAGATCTTTTTCTAGTTAGACACTTCTATCAATGCAATGAAAGAACCGTCCCTTATTATTTGTTTGTCCTATCAGATAGAAAGAAATTTAGACCCCAAAGAGCCTTTCTTTACCACTTTAGGGGGTGGGGGTTAAGGCAGGTGCCCAACATAAAAGGAATGAGGGGAAAAATCGACGAGAAATCCATAACAAAAAATTGTGAATAAAAAAGAGTGACAAGAATTCTCAACCCAAGATGTTAGAATGTGCAAAATCAATGGGTGCTGGAGCTGCTACAATTGCTTTAGCAAGAGCTGTTGTTGGTATTGGAAACTTGTTCAGTTCTTTGATCCATTCCGTGGCGCAAAGTTCATCATTGGCTAAACAATTATTTGGTTATGCCATTTTGGGCATTGCTCTAACTGTAGCTATTGCATCATTTGCCTCAATGATGGCCTTTTTTATTTCATCCATATTCTAATCGAAGAAAGAAGGTTGAACTTTCATAAAGTAAGCACCTCTTTCACATAAGAAAATGCAGGTGGGCTTGGATACGATCTTGTTTATTTTATTTATTAATTAATATTTGAGTTTAATTAATACTATTACAATGAAAGAAATAACCCTATTGGTTGTAATTAGGGGGCTTTTTTTACTTGAGGCCTTAGGCGATAGCCTCTCTTGCTTATATGGTAGAGCCGGCTGTGAATGTAATTTAACAAGTTAACAAATATGTTCATTGTAATAATGCAAAGTGTGTAACAAAGTGCGTGTCGTGCAATTAATTGATTTACTAAATTTTCTTCTTAAAAATAGAAAAAAAGAAAAAGAAAAACCCAGTTCTGCCGTCAATGACAAGCTGGTGAAATAGTGACTTGCCGTTAGAACACATGGCGTGCTATTGCCTATAGAGACTAGTTGTTTGTAGTTGCCTTCAGGCTTGAATGAGATCGCTGTCGTTTAAAATCACACGCTGTTAGCGTACCGGCATTACTAGTCAACGTCTTTCTGGTTTATGATTTAGATAGTTTCCTATAATATCTTGTGTAGGACATCGATCTAGTAAATGAAGTGAAATCGATGTTAGCAAGTTTTAGCATCACACACACACACACACGCACACGCACACGCACACACACAAAAACTTGTTTTGAATTATACAAAATTTGCATGGCCACGACTTTGGTGTGTGCTTTATTAGTTGGTTCATGTTTTGCAAGAAGTAAGAGCTTTTGCTGGTATTATTATGTAGCATTTTTCAAATTATAACCCAACGTTTACTCTGTAATCTATATGGTCCTCATAAACAATTAATCCACAACAGCCAAAAATAAGAAAAAGAAGCGTTTGCAGAGTGCTTGAGAATAGAATAGAGCCAGTTTCAAAGAAGCAGTTCTAAAATGAAACGAGAATGACACAAGAATACTGGTTCAATTAGAGATTTTAGAGAAGGAGCTCCATCTATCATAAATATCCATTACAGCTTTTCTCACTACAATGAAGCACATTTATTCATACAACAAATTCATATAACAAAACCACAACAAACAATTTCAAACTAGCACATTGCTTTCTAGCTATTCACTACTGCACATTGCTTTCTAATCTCACCGGTTGACCCGGTCTTAACATTGATACGACCCATTTTCTCCATGGACTTGGCAAATTCATCATAGAAATTTTGAATTGGTCCTTGAAGTAGTTGGGTGACGAAAGTCTTAGCTGTGGGGTTCGTAGTTAAAGCAGCATCGGATTGGAACAGACCTCGTCTTTTAAGTAGAAGTGAGTAGTAGCTAAGGTCAAATGTTTTGCGACTTCCAGGGTCCATCTCAACTATTGTGGTATTATCCTCAGGATTTGTACACTTTTTTGCCTTGAGATTGGCAGCATATTCAGGGTCTAGAGCTGGGTCCTGATCACCCTGCACACCATTGAAATTATACAGGCGGTCTGAAAATGATGAACAATGAGACACACCAATGGTGTGAGCACCTGAAAAAATTTGATTAATATAATGTATTAGTATCTATATAGATTAATTTAGTATATGACAGAAACAAGTGCTAGGAAATTACAGTGCTTAGCTTACCTAAGAGCAAGACCAGGTCAGTTAAGTTAAGACCCAGGTTGGAAAATTGTGTCTGGAGAATGGAGAAGTTTCCAGTACTTGGACGTGGCATGTTGTTCGAGGCTTCTGACGAATTAGAGATTGTCCCATCTCTTCGACCAGTTGGGACTCTCCAAAATGGACCTCCCTGTCCAAAACATAACATAGAAACTAGTAAAAATGGTCCATTCCCTTACTCATAAAAAGAAAGATTATGGTTTTATTTATTTTTAAATACCATCATTCTTTATCAAAACGGCACATTTATTTCTTCTGATTTGTGGAAGAATGGCACTCTCAAGTTTTGTATAAATGCAACAACGAAGTCCATATTTTCTCAAATTGTAATTTTACTAACAATATATTCCATTTTTATGAAAGTTTCTTATCCAAATTATGGACGAAATAACTCTCCACCTTTAATATTTGTGGATGAATGACAGTCCTTCCCTAAGGCATGTATAAATTAATATGATTTTTTTTTTAAAATATATTTTTTCAATGGAAACTTAAATGTTTCATTTCATGAAACATGTAGACGGTGCTATCTTGTAAAATCTCAAGGGTGTTAGAGCCATGATTTCAGTTTAAGGAAACCAAGATTGAAACAAAAATTAATCTAAAAAATATTAATCAATATTAATAACAAAATAAATATATTTCATAGTATTAAAATATAGAAAACAAAAGATTTCTTTTTCACAAGTATATATCTTTTTTTTTTTTTTTTACAGAAAAAGCCCCGAAGGATGTATAATTATTCAATCATACGAAGATCATTATTGTAAACACTAAGAATATCTATATATCTTGTGAAATTTTTTTTCACAAGTACATGTCACAATTGACTACAAGTATATGTTTCAAAAATAATAAATCTAATAGTTTTTTTCACAAAATCTTTTACAATCACTTTATTGACAAGTTGTAAATGATAAACAATAAAATGATTGAGTGATTGGTCCAAATAAGATTAATATCAACTTAACAACTCAATAGATGTAAAAAAGATTTTGTCAATTTTTATGAAATTTGTTGTAAAAAATTTGGTGCAGATAGGATAACATTATTTATCTTTGAATTGGGCGGAGAAAGGTCAACCGTTAAAGCAGTGAAAGCGTGTCAAAGCACAAACTATGAGGTTGAAGTGGGACCCATTAAACTTTAATGTAGTTGTAAAAGGACGTAAATATATTTTGTACTTATATGAGATATGGTTGCTCTGATATATGCAAGGTGGCAAATCGATATTTAAACAAGGTTGCCTGACATTTTTTTGGGGAGGTCCACCTCGCCACCCTTTAGATTTTTTATATATGGTTGCGTGACACGTATCAGAGCAAAATTGTTTATTACCCTTTAGATATTGTGTGTTTATATATTTGGCTATATCCTGCATATTCTAGCTCTATCCTGCATATAAATATATATATATATATATATTAAAAAAAAAAAATCAGTTTTTGGGCTCTCGCGCGCCACCCTTGGCTAAAGACACAATTTTTTTTTTTTTTTTATTCTATAAATTTTATAATTGTGGAGTTGGTCAACTGTGAGTAGTACACAGTAGACATAGCTGAGTTGATCAACAGAAATTATAAAATTTGTAGTGAAAAAGTTATGTATATATGCAGGATAGAGCTAGAATAAAATTGTTATGAGTTCTCTCTTCTCACCGTGGCTACAATAGAATCTCTTGCAACCAAAGCAATGATATCTGCACAAGAAACTATGCCAGGACATTCAGCTTCAACTAGGCTCTTCACTCTGTCAATGAAGTCAAAACCTCTGACTGTCAGATTTGGAGGAGCAACCTTTTCCGCTTGGTTATTTGAGGTTGAGTTCAGAAGCAAAGATGCATCACACCCCTAAATAAGAGGCAAAAACATGAACTTCTCTGTTAGTAACTACAACCAAAAGAGGCAATATCTTTACATTCAAATATAGTAAAACACTCATGAAGAATAAGCTAAGAAAAGCAGTGTGGAAAAAAGTTCATGTGAGAAGATAAAAGAGTTGACACAAACCCTGACAAAGCAGTCATGGAAATGCATTCTTAAGAGGGCAGCAGCCAATGATGGAGCATTGTGGATGTGCTGGTTAACAAAGTCTTGAATAATCTTCTCAGCTTTTGGGCAGTTCTTAGAGTAAAAACCCAACTGCAGTTGAGCTTGTGTTGAGCCTAGAAATCCTAAAAGAACTAAGATTGCTATCCCAAAGCATCTTATCCCCCCCATTTTCAAGTCTGAGTTACTATATTTGGAAACGATGTATGTCAAAAGAACTTCTTTAGAGGAGAGGAAGCAAAAATGTACTTTTAATTTGGAAACCATTTAAGGGGGATATTTATAACCTTTATCTCCGGCCTGTGGCCCATAATTACTCCCACAGCCTATAGATAAGAAGCAAGTTGAACAAAGTCGATTCACCTAGCGAACCAACACATGCTCTAGGCAAAACTATATCATACTATATATACAACTAGTGTAACTCGTTCTTACACATGGGAATGATGAATTGTAGTGATACTATTAATGTTAGTTTGGGTTATTAAACATATATGACATAATTCGACCCAGACATTTGGAGGTACTAAAATAGTTTTTCTTTATAATTTTTATTTATGCCAAATTTCTCATTACATTGCTATTACATATAATTTTGAAGATCACTATTGGATACTACAAATACAATATCAATTCACAATTATTGTTAGTGAAATTCTATCAAATATAACACAAAATAAAATAATAAATTGGTTAAATATTATCTCCTAAATTGAATTGGAATAGATGCATGAGATCGTTCATCTCAATTACAGTTTGTTACATTCAATATCTTCTCATACAAATTATTTTAATAGAAACATTACAAAAAAATTGCTCATTAGTTTATAGAAGAAAAAAAAAATCTAAATAATTTAATTTATATGGAAAGCTAACAAAAGCAAAATCTAAATTTGATTCTAATTTAATTTTCTCTAAACTTTGGTTTTAAAAAGTTAATATATATATATATATATATATATATATATATATATATATATATATATATATTTTTTTTTTTTGAGAAACAAAAAGTTAATATATATATATATATATATATATATATATATATATATATATATATATTACATAGTTAGTAATGAACCATACATAATTATGGTATATTACATAAATGACTTATAAATTTAAATTGTTTTTAGTTATACCAAAAACTGGTAAAATCTCTGATGGTTGTATAAGAGATCTAGGGTTCAATCCCCGCCTACACCAAAAACTGATTGGTGTCTTGGTTTGATAATAAAAAATTATTATCAAGAGCGGACGCCATAGGTTGAAACTCTTTCAAAAAAAAAAAAGTTCATAAATATAAAATCATTAAAAAATTATGTTTTTTTTTAATGATTTACTTATATTGGACTCCTCGTTTTTTACACTAAATTAACTCATTTGGTACAAATTTAAAAAATTTAGATTAGATGAGACACATTGTGCAAAATTAAACTTTAATTAAAATCCAATTGTTACATTGAATTAACTCACTTTGGCACAAATATTTAAAAACTTAAATTAGATGAGACATGTGACGTAAAATTAGACTTTAATTGAATTTCAATTTAAAATCTAATTGAATTTTCTCTTAACTTTACTTATTATTATATATATAGATTGGTTATTAAATAATATGATTTGTTAGGGCTGCCCCCTTATACGATAAGAATAGTAAGTTCCTAAGTTAGGGCCTTAAGGCATGTATTGATTGAATATATATTTTTTTTCTAAACGGTAACATGTAAAATTAGAAATCATTGGTTGCTTTAGGTATAGTTTATAACATGAATTTGAATGTATATAATAGGGACAATTTTTTAACAATTTTACCGGTGGCTAGCATAAGAACATGGATTTGGTAGATAAAGCAAATTAGCATATGGCTGCAAGGAATAAAATTTATATACACAAAGACAGAGAAGAGAAAAATAAAAATAAAAATGTACTCATCCGCTCCTACAACTGATGAGCTGTCTGCTTTCCTAATCTATTATATTGGGTACCTTCTGCCACCCATATGGTACGCTGACATATAATAGACAATTAAAGAAATTAAAAAGTGTGACACATAAAGAATAAAGTGTGTTAATTAAGACTTGGTCTTTGGCATGTATTTTTTTTTAAGGGAATGAATTCTTATTACATGAGCACGCCTCTACTATAAAATCAGAAAGAAGAAAGGGACTTTAGAAGGAACCAAGCAATGCTAAAGGGGGTAAAAGTTAAAATTTCTACAAAATATATCCTATATAATTTGTTAGGAGCATCAAGGAATATTTCGAGGAATCTAAAATTTAAAGCATTTGAACAAAGAACAATTCTATGTTGAAATAACAAGGGAATGGTGGGTCTATAGTCCTTAATTCAGAATATATTGAAAAATCAAGAGAAAGTGAAAGGGGGGGTCTACAATCCTTTATTTCTCTGTCTATTCAAAATATATTGAAAACCCAAGGGAAAGTGAAAGGAGGTCTACAATCCTTTATTTCTCTGCTTACGTAACGGAAAAATACTGGTACGAACCATCTACTGTCCATTTATTCACACAACAAATTAATATAACAAACAATTTCAAACTAGCATGGTACCCAAACCATGAAATTTAATCCACCAAATTAAAGAAAGAACGAAAAAAATAGATTCTAGCTATTCACTACTGCACAATGCTTCCTAATCTCACCGGTTGACCCGGTCTTAACATTGATACGACCCATTTTCTCCATGGACTTGGCAAATTCATCATAGAAATTTTGAATTGGTCCTTGAAGTAGTTTGGTGACGAAAGTCTTAGTTGTGGGGTTCGTAGTTAAAGCAGCATCGGATTGGAAGAGACCTCGTCTTTTAAGTAGAAGTGAGTAGTAGCTAAGGTCAAATGTTTTGCGACTTCCAGGGTCCATCTCAACTTTTGTGGTATTATCATTAGGATTTGTGCACTTTTTTGCCTTGAGATTGGCAGCATATTCAGGGTCTAGAGCTGGGTCCTGATCACCCACACCAGTGAAATTATACAGGCGGGCTGAAAATGATGAACAATGAGACACACCAATGGTGTGAGCACCTGAAAAAAATTGATTAGTATGATGTATTAGTATCAATATAGATTAATTTAGTATATGACAGAAACAAGTGCCAGGAAATTACAACGCTTAGCTTACCTGAGAGCAAGACCAGGTCAGTTAAGTTAAGACCCTGGTTGGAAAATAGTGTCTGGAGAGTGGAGAAGTTTCCAGTTGGAGGTGGGATGTTGCTCAAGGCTTCTGACGAATTAGAGATTGTCCCATCTCTTCGACCAGTTGGGACTCTCCAAAATGGACCTCCCTGTCCAAAACATAATATAGAAATTAGTAACTGGTCCATTCCCTTATAAAAAGAAAGATTATGGTTTTATTCTTTTAAAATACCATCATTCTTTATCAAAACGGCATTTTAATTTCTTGAGATTTGTGGAAGAATGGTACCCTCCATGAGTTTTGTATAAATGCAACAACTAAGTTCATATTCTCTCAAATTGTAATTTTACTAACAACATATTCCATTTTTATGAAAGATTTTTATCCAAATTATGGATGAAATAACTCTCCTCCTTTAGTGTCCGTTTGGATTGAACTTATTGTTGCTGAAACTGAAAACTGAAAATACTGTAGCAAAATAATTTTTAAATGTATGAATAGTGCCGTGGGACCCATTTTTAATATTTTTTATTGCGTAAACAGTACATGAACAGTGCGTAAACAGTGCACGCACTGTTCATGCACAGTGTTTTTTGTCTCTCAGAGTCAAATAATGCGGCCAAAAAAAAAAAAAAAAAAAAGGGAAAACGTGGATTGAGGAAACGTGGACGTGCAACGCGCAATCCAAACGCCCTCTTAATATTTGTGGGTGAATGACAGTCCTGATCCCTTAAGGCATGTATAAATTAGGATCCGTTTGGATACCGTTTATTTTGCTGAAAATTAAAAATTAAAAACACTATAACAAAATAATTTTTAAATGTGTGAATAGTACCATGAAACCTATTTTTAATGAAAAAATTGCTAAATAAAGAGGTTTGTGAGTCCCGTGAATAGTACACGAGACCCACTGAACAGTGTAAAAATTTGAATTATCAAAGAGGTGGTGGGTCACGTGCACAGTACATGGGACCCACTGACAGACACTCTCACGTGAAATGCGAACGTCAATTGAAAAAAAAAAAGAAAAAAAAAGGAAGACACAAACACAACACCGTGGATGCCAATCCAAACACATACTTAAAATGATTTTTTTTTAAATATTTTTTTTAATAGAAACTTAAATGTTACATTTATACCAGTCTCAAGAGGAAAGTGTTATCTCATAAAACATTTAGAGGGTGTTATCTTGTAAAATCTCAATGGTGTAATTACCCTATTAGTTTTTCAAAGACAATAGTAGAGTCATGATTTCAGTTTAAAGAAACCAAGATTGAAACTAAAATTAATTTAAAAAATATTAATCAATATTAATAACAAAATAAATAAATAAATTATATATTAATGTAATTTTTAGGTTTTTCCATAATTATGATTGATTACAAATATATATTTCATAGTATTAAAAAATAGAAAACAAAATTTTTTTTTTTCACAAGTATATATATATATATATATATATATATATATATATATATATATATATATTTTACAGAATAAGCCCCGAAGGATGTATTATTATTCAATCATACGAAGATCATTATTGTGACATTAAGGATATCAAGTATATATCTTGTGAAATTTTTTTTACAAGTATATATCACAATTTACTACAAGTATATGTTTCAAAAATAATAAATCTAATAGTTTTTTTCACAAAATTTTTTACAATCACTCTAATAGATAAGATAACATTATTTATCTTTGAATTGGGCGGGGAGAGGTAAACCGTTAAAGCCGTGAAAGCCTGTCAAAGCACAAAACTATGAGGTTGAAGTGGGACCCATTAAACTCTAATTTAGTTGTAAAAAGACGAAAATATATTTTGTACTCATATGAACGTATGGTTGCTCCGATATATGTAAGCTGGCAAAATCGACACTCACACATGGTTGCCTGACTTTTTTTTGGGGAGGTCCCCCTCGCCACCCTTTAGATTTGTGTTTATATATATATATATATATATATATATATATATATATATATATATATATTAAAAATAAAAAATTTGAGTTTTTGGGCTCTCGCCACCCTTGGCTCTCCCGTTGGCCAAAGACAATTTTTTTTTACTATAAATTTTATAATTGTGGAGTTGGTCAACTGTGATAGTACACAGTAGACATAGCTGAGTTGATCTCTCATGGTTGATCAACTCAGAAATTATAAAATTTATGGTGAAAAAGTTCTGTATATATGCAGGATAGAGCTAGAATAAAATTGTTTTGAGTTCTCACCGTGGCCACAATAGAATCTCTTGCAACCAAAGCAATGATATCTGCACAAGAAACTATGCCAGGACATTCAGCTTCAACTAGGCTCTTCACTCTGTCAATGAAGTCAAAACCTCTGACTGTCAGATTTGGAATAGCAACCTTTTCCGCTTGGTTATTTGAGGTTGAGTTCAGAAGCAAAGATGCATCACACCCCTAAATAAGAGGCAAAAACATGAACTTCTCTGTTAGTAACTACAACCAAAAGAGGCAATATCTTTACATTCATATGTAGTAAAACACTCATGAAGAATAAGCTAAGAAAAGCGGTGTGGAAAAAAGTTCATGTGAGAAGATAAAAGAGTTGACACAAACCCTGACAAAGCAGTCATGGAAGTGCATTCTTATGAGGGCAGCTGCTAATGATGGAGCATTGTGGATGTGCTGGTTAACAAAGTCTTGAATAATCTTCTCAGCTTTTGGGCAGTTCTTAGAGTAAAAACCCAACTGCAGTTGAGCTTGTGTTGAGCCTAGAAATCCTAAAAGAACTAAGATTGCTATCCCAAAACATCTTAATCCCCCCATTTTCAAGTCTGAGTACCTATATTTGGAAACGAAGTATGTCAAAAGAACTTCTTTAGAAGAGAGGAAGCAAAAATGTACTTATAATTTGGAAACCATAGGTGTTAAGGGGGAGATTTATAACCTTTAGCTACAGGGCCACAGGCCCACAGCCTATAGATAAGAAGCAAGTTGAACAAAGTCGTCACCTAGCTAACCAGCATGTGCTGTGGGTAAAACTTTATCATACTTCATATACAATTGGCTATTAAATAATATGATTTGTTAGGGCTGCCCCCTTATACGACAAGAATAGTAAGTCCTTAAGTTAGGGCCTTAAGGCATGCATTGATTGAATATATTTTTTTCTAAACGGTAACCTGTAAAATTTTAGAATCATTGGTTGCTTTATGTATAGTTTATAACATGAATTTGAGTGTGTATAATAGGGACAATTTTTTAACAATTTTTACCGGTGGCTAGCATAAGAACATGGATTTGGTAGATAAAGCAAATTAATACATAGCTCTAAAGACTAAAATTTATATACACGAAGACAAAAAAGAGAAAGAAAAAAAAAAGTACTCACCCGCTCCTACAACTGATGAGCTGTCTACTTTCCTAACCTATTAATTATTATATTGGGTCCTTTCAAAAAAAAAACTATTATATTGGGTACCTTCTACCACCCACATGGTATGCCGACATAGGATAGACATTAAAAAGTCTGACACATAACGAATAAAGTGTGTTAATTAAGAATTGGTCTTTGGCGTGTATTTTTTTTTTTAAGGGAATGAATTCTTATTACATGAGCACGCCTCTACTATAAAATCAGAAAGAAGAAAGGGATTTTAGAAGGAACCAAGCAATGCTAAAGGGGGTAAAAGTTACAATTTCTACAAAATATATCCTATAATTTGTTAGGAGCGTCAAAGAATATTTCGAGGAATCCAAAATTTAAAGCATTTGGACAAGAACAACTCTATGTTGAAATAACAAGGGAAGGGTGGGTCTACAGTCCTTTATTTATTTATTTTTTTTATACAAAATAGAATTTTTACAATAGTCTAATCTAAATGTATATGTGTATGAAACTCGCTCCTAGAAACTTAAACTCCAGTCCTTACCCCACACACCCCACAAGCATTTATACTTGTAGAGTGACTACCACACCAAGAGTATACGGTGATGTCTACAGCCCTTTATTAAAAGAACAATTATGTGTTGAAAAACCAAGGGAAAAACTAGCTTTTTCGACGACTACAAAAAGCCGTCGGAAAAACTAGCTTTTTCGACGGCAAGTCTCTTTCGTCGACAATTACTCGTCAAATATTAAAATATTTATGACAGCAAAATAAGTTTGTCGAAAATGCCTATTATTTTTGTCGAAAATATGATTTTTTTTTTTTTTTTGGAGGGAAGTGTTCCCGCCTTACTTTTTGAGACGGAATAAAAATATTCGTCGCTAATAAAGTATTATTTACGACGAACAAAGAAAAACCGTCAGAACTATTAACACTTATGAGGGCTTTCATGCGTCGAAAATTCCAAAAATATTTTTTTTATGGTGTTAGTATTTGTGACAACATTCTTCCATCGTAAATATAAAGGAGAATATTAGCGATAGACATAAAGCCATCGAAATGGTAAAATATTTTGGAGGGGAAATTCCCTCCTTAGTTTTCACATTTGTGATGACATTTATCCATCACAATTATTATTTTTTATTTTTCTAATTGAGTTTGTATTAGCGACGAACATGTTGATCGTCATAAATAGTTAATTTGTTTTTAAAGAAAGAATGTATTAGTGATGGACTTGGATCCCTCGCAATAAATAAGATTTGCGATGGACATAAGTTGTCGACAATGATAATTTTTTTCAAAGGTGGAATTCATGCCCTTATTTTTCATGTGTTTATTTTTTTTTCCATCACTATATATTGCATTTGTTATTTGCGATGAACATGTTGGTTTTCGTTAATAGTTAAAATTTTCTTAAGAAAATAAAGTATTAGTGACGGTAAGGTAAATCCGTCACAATAAAGGTGATTTCCAAGATACATATGGCCATAAAAAATGGTTATTTTCTTTGAATGGTGAATTTTCCTCAATTTTGTCTCAAAGATCTAGAAATTTTTCTTAATTTTAAAAGCTACACAAAACATCTTTCAAGACCCTCCAAGTATTTAAGGGCTATTTTGGTCATTTTAGAAGTAAAAGTTATTTTGATCATCTTAAAGCTTTGAGAGGCACTTTGGTCATTTTGTAGGTTTTGGGTTGTGTTTTGGTTATTTTAGAAGTTTATGGGTATTTCAGTCATCTCCTAGCTTTGATGGCGTATTTCAGCCATTTTGGATGGTCGGATTGTGTCAACAGGGTTAATCAAAGTTTCCCATTAGGTGGGCACAACAATATGTGTCCATCATGCAACCAGATAGAGATCCAAAATCTGACTGTTGGATTAGAAGAATGTGGTGAAATATTTGTGTTTGTAAATTACAGTGACAATCAAACAGTTAAATTGTGAGAACAGAGTAGTCAAATCTTGCAAAAATTCGTCAAAGTCTATTAAACTTGTTCAATCTTTGGTCAAACTTCAAAGTTGGGTCTAGGACCACTAGATTTGATCAAATTTGGTTGATTAGCGAGGTTTTAAGTGGGTTTTGGGTATTAGTTAGTGTTTTAAGGTTTTCTTGATTTTCATGTTTTTATCAGTTTCAAGTTTTAAAATAGCAAAACAAAGTAGTCAAAAGCCAATTACAAATCCATTATGGTCATTTTGTAGATTTTGGGTTGTGTTTTTTAGATCATTTTCTCAATTCTTAGTAATGTTCATATAGTATATAACTCTCTTGAAAGGGTATTGAATATTTTTAGTGATTGAAGTTTCATGATAGGTGGATACAACAACACGCTTCCATCTTATGCCATAATCAGATTTAAAATTTGACCATTGGATTGAAGGAGTGTGATAAAATATTTGTTTTGATGAACTTTGAGCTCAATCAAACAGTTGGATTGTGAGAATGTGACCAATCAAAATTTCTTGATGTGTTAATACAATGACACATGTCCATAATGTTCTAGACTAAAATCCAAAATCTAACCATTGGATTGGAAGAATGTGGTGATTTATTGGCGTTTGTAAAGTATGACAAAAATCAGATGGATGGATTGTGAATAATGAATAGTCATAGTTTGCAAAACTTGGTCAAAATTAGTCAATATTTGGTCAAACATGGTCAACATTGAAGTTGGGTCTATGACCCATTGGAAGACTGAAAAATTGTGGGTACATAATAAGTAATCCCTTTACTATATCCACATCTTCATTTCTTAAATCATCCACAAGTCACATTCACATTCAAGCTTTGGCCGATGTGAAGAATTTCTCTCATCTCTCTTTTCTATTTTAAATTGAGATATTGAATAAATAAATAATCTATCTTCTTTTATCAAAAAAGAAAATTTGATGTAAAAAAAAAAAATTGCAAGAAGTGAGATTTCATAGTGTTTCTATCTTTTATTAATAATAATAATTAATAAAAAATGATATTTCAAAGTGACAACAACAACAACAAAAAGGTGGCATAGTTGTCATAAATGAAATGCATAGTTTTGTTATAAAAATAAATAAATAAATAAAGTTACATTGATTTAAAACAAACCCAGCCATGCCTTATTATTATTTTATAAAAAAGAAAACCCACAATATCATTTTTATCTTTAAGTAAAAAAGAAAAAAGAAAAAAAAAAGGAAAAGACAAAACCCTAGCTCCCTAGCACTCTCCCTCTCCCTTTCACTAAAAAAACAAGCGCCCCCACCTTCTTTTTTTTTTTTTTCAATCCCCCGCCCTCCCTTGCCCCCTCACTAAATTATAACACTCCTATTTCACTATAAATTTTTTTTTTTTTTTTTTTTAAAGCCCTTGTCTCCATCTATTGTTCATTCTCTCTCTTTCTCCCAATCATAATCAAACCCAAATGGTTGGTCTTCATAGATCCTTATCTTTTGAATTCTTTTTTTTTTTTTTTTTTTTGTTAATGTATTGTGGTTTAGTAACTGTATTTGCTTGTTTATTTCATTTATCTAAATTTTGGGTTTGGTTTAGATATACCTCTTTCATAATATATCATCTAGTATTGTAGGCAAAGTTCTTGATAGTTTGGTACAAGCCCATAGTGTAATGTTTGTGTGTACTGGTGGCCTCAGCCAATCTGTTGATTCATGCAAAGTGTTTTTCACTTGATAATAGTTCTTTGTTCAATTTGTGTTTTAGCCTTTTAGAGTTTGCCCTGTTTGAGTTTGCCTCTTCTTTGTTAGTAAAGTTCCAAGTAAAGACAAAAGTAGCTTATAGTTATATAATAGGATTGGTGATTATATTATTCTTTTATTATTTATATGCAAATATATTGATAGATCATATTAGACTAACGAATACCTGTAGTTCAAACATATATATATATATATATGTATATATATATATAGAAGGCTTATTAACTTTAACAATCTCTAAAGTTTTATTATTTTCTTTATATTTATATTAAAAATGAAAAATACTAAAGTTCTAAACAATCTCTAAAGACAAAAGTAGCTTATAGTTATATAATAGGATTGGTGATTATATTATTCTTTTATTATTTATATGCAAATATATTGATAGATCATATTAGACTAACGAATACCTGTAGTTCAAACATATATATATATATATATATATATATATATATATATATATATATATATATATATATATATATATATATATATATATATATATAGAAGGCTTATTAACTTTAACAATCTCTAAAATTTTATTATTTTCTTTATATTTATATTAAAAATGAAAAATACTAAAGTTCTAAACTTTTTTTCCAATATTTTCTATAAACTTATGATATGATAAGTGATTATTGGAGGGAACAATCAGTCAATTGAAAGAGGTGATAGCTTTTATTATAAAAAATGTTTTGAAATCGATGGCCTTTAATTATATGCAAACAACTACTACACATATATATTTTCTCAGTATAATCAACATTAAATTTTTTTGCTATTTTATTTAGGTTGACAAAATAAGTGATAAATATGCTCATTATAATTTTCAATTAATTGCTATTGTTGGTACATATGTGATTTCATGTGACTTGTTGTGGTGATGGAGATGTACTATTAATATGGTTATTGGTGGCAGATGTATCTTTTAAGTTCTCATTAACTAGAGCACTACAAAGTTCTTATATATTTATTCAATTTAATTTAAAATATTGCAGACCAATGCTAGAGGAGGAGATCACAATATAAATAATGACACAAGATGACTATGAGGAGGAAGATGACTTTTAGATGGAGGACAACACTGACTCAGATGATAATTGATCTTCCAATATTTATGCTTTCAAGTTTAGAAGAGGATATAACATAGCCTTCGTATATTATTGAACAACATGCTATTTTGTAGACCTTTTAATATTTTCATTTTTAATGCACTTATTAGGTTTGAACAATTATGGATTTGTGTTTGTTATTTGAATGGAGAAACTTTTATGAACAATTATGGATTTGTGTTTGTAATTTATATATTAATTATTCCATATACAGAAATATTTGATATTATCAAATAAAATAAAAATATCATAAATTTTTTTTCGACTGAGCTATTTTTTTGCAAATAATGTATGAGTGACGAGATAAATGGTTTTTAATAACGGCTAAAGTTCATCAAAAAAAAAAGTAATTGGTTGCATTGATGTTATATTTTCGATGAAAAACTAGGTATTTATGATGGCTTTTAGTCGTCAAAAAAATACATTAACAACACTCATTGTTTATCACAAAAGGTATTTGGTCAACCAACTTCCTCGTTTGAAGTTCTATTTTTAATGGCAAGGCAAGTATTTATGATGACTTTTAGTTGTCGAAAAAAATATATTAACGACAACCTTAGTTCGTCGCAAACTCTATTTGGTCATCCAACTTCCTCGTATGAAGTTGAATTTGTTATGGCAATTATTAAGTACTTACGACAGAATTTAGTTGTCGAAAATAAGTGTTAGCGACGGCCTTGTCGGCAATATATTATTACCGATGAGGCTTTTGCCGACGGACGTCGACGGCTTTTTGCCGTCGGTAATACGAATTTACGACGGCTTTTTGTGCTTTTGCGATGAAACTTTGACCATCGCAAATAAGCTTATTTTTTGTAGTTTTTTTTTGGTGGGGGGGGGGGGGGGTTCTATAGTCCTTTATTTCTCTGTTTACGTGACGGAAAAATACTTGTACAATCCATCTATTGTCCATTCGATTTAAAAACAACTTCAATGGATGTGATAAGGTTTGGATTATGAAACTTTTGAATAGTTATTAAAAACTACCCAATAAAAAAAAAAAAAAAAAAACACTGGAAGGGTTAACAGCCGCCCGCCTAGGCCCATCTCCTTGAGAAAAAACAGTCTCTCCACTAATTAAGAATTTGAGACACATTCTTTACTTTGTTTCCTACTATATAATGAAGTTTAAGACATTAAGCCAAATTCAACATGAAAAATTGTAAAACTAGCTACTACAAAATGCTTAGAAATTAGTAATGGTAATAAATGTGATTGATGTTACTTCTATAATCAATGAATAGCTCTTAGCTCTTAGTTCTTAGTTCTTGGTGTTTCTCAAAAAAAAAAAAGTGAATAGCTCTTAGAGTATTTATTACAAACTATTTTACAATATTTTTACAAACGATTGATATGACCAATTCTGACTAGTTCTTATCTGAATTCATCACTAACATCATTTCTTTCACTTACCAATAACAACTCACCACATCAGTAGTTTGTAAAATATATTATAAAATAATTTTTATCTCTAGCATTTTTCTTATTGAAAATATAAAAAACTATATAAAAAAAAAACCATTTGTTTTTTTTTCTTTTTTTATAAAACATTTCTTAAAATAATTCTTAAACCAATACTTTTAGAACATCTATTAATATTTTTCTTATTTAATTACCTTTATCTTTATGTGATTGGTGACACATAAATCACTAAGATTTAAGTATCTGAGCATGGCTCATTCAACCTAGGAGCTAAACTGTGAGTTCTAGTTACTTTCATTGCAGTCCAGTCAAAACATATCCGATAGTGTGCATGCGGTCAAAATAATTCACTTCTTCATTCCTACCATGTCAAAAAGAAAATTTGATTTGAATTTTGAACATGTTGGACTCATTTTCAATGTGCATTGCTTACAGCTCACCCTGTTGATTGTCCCTTAGCTGTTATAGAATGAAACTTTTTTTGCAATGATTTCTTTGGAACACCGTAAATTTAGAAAACTAGAGATAGGGGCGCGGTACCTAGCTTGTGGTGGTGTGCTTTATTTTATAGTGTACTACTATTCCTAATTATCAAAAGAAGTTCCTATGGAATCGTTTTTCAATAATGGAGGGTCCAGCATGAAAATTCCTTGAGGAAAGGTTAAAAGAGGAGGTGACACATTTCAAAAAAAAAAAAAAAAAGAGGAGGTGACAAGAAAGCAAATAGCAGAATCACAAAAGAAAAAGGCATTTTATATGCCAGCAATTAATGGTTATTCAAACCTTGGTTTTATCATTGTGGGCCTGTCATTCTTTAATTTAGAAACCATAAGGGGACCCTGGGAATTGGAAGATTGCCTCTCTCTTTTGGTTCCTCCTTTTCTTTTGAAATAAGAAAATAATCACTTTGCAGTAAGATCTGATCATTGACACTAGTACAAAGGACTATGTTGGATCCTTGGTGATAAAGTTACAAAAATTCCTCGTGTATGCATTATTGCCATGCAGTTGTATTTATTAGATAGAGGTTCACCTATATGTTCCTAATGCGTAATGGCGGCTATGTAGTTTGAAAACCATTTTATATCAACTAAATTAAGTTCCTTCTGAAAATATTGCCGCGATAATTGAAGCGAAAGCAAAATGCTAAAATATATAATTCAACCTATTCAAAAACTCTAAAGCATAAAGGTTAAAAGGAGGTTGGAGTGTTGGACTATCCAAATTGTCTCTGACACTTCTTTCCCGTTCAAATCAGGCTGGAGATTTCACAGGCAACAATTGTTTGCCTTAAAAGAAAAAGAATTTAAGTAGCTTTATTACGGTTACTTAAAGTGACATATGGTGCTAAAAACACAACACAAAACAAAAAATAAAAGTGACAAATCAAAATGGTACTTGATTTAAAAAATTGTCCTGAGCGATCTTATCTTATCTCTGTGGAAACAGTAAAATACTAAAATCTCTAGCGAAGGTAGAACCTCCCTCCAGACTCCAAGCGTTAATAATTTTCACCAAATGATTTGACTCTTTCTACCTAGGGTCCATCTCAACGTGGTGCTTTACCTAGCTAGTCTTAAATCCCTTAATTAATGTCTTATTCAGCCGATTCATTTGGACGGGATCCAGTCCAATGTAGGGTCAGTGCCACCTTTGCCAGAGAAATTGTGCGCAATCAATGTTTGAAGAAAAAAGCAGGAAAAGAGTTTCAAATGGCGTGTGATCCTGATCTTGGCAAAAATAACACAACTTATAGAACTCCATAATAACACTTGGAAAGTTTTTTTATCAAAAAAAAAAAAAAAAACTTGGAAAGTTTTAATACAAATACCAAGTTACCTAATAGAATCACAAGGTTTTTTTATGCTTAAACTGTTTCACTTAGTAAATTATTACAGTAATTCTCCTAAAAATTTTAATTATTAAAAAATAATCATTTAATCATAATTCTAATGCTATTAAAATTTGCTTTTAATAGTGTTGATATGTTGGTAGTAGGAGTAGCCATATTTGTTTGGCATCAATAATTGATACTATCCCATGTTGTTGTACAGTGGGAAAAGTCCAAACGTGCTCCACGGATCTGAAATAAATTTCTGTTTACGTGATTAACATTTATTTCACAAAATTTAGGGAGAAAGACAAAACCTCTATAAGGTTTTTCTCTAAAACATATGGAAGTTAAGTCTCAAGAGTATTACTTAATGTGTCAAATATGGAAGTTAAGTGAAGTTGTAATACACTTTTTTTTCTTTTTTTCTTTTTGAGGGGGAATACACTTAAACTTCTCTAAATACATGGAAGTTTAGTATATTACAACCTTTAGTCCCCTCGGTTTTTTAGTGTAACACAAACCACCTCTTGTAATGTTGTTTTATGTGAAAACGCAATTCTAAGTTTTTACATAAAACAAAATTACATTGAGTTTTGTCTTACACTTAAGAACCTCGACAGTTTGCTGTGAACCAATCAAATTGTTTATGCATAAAAAATAAAATAAACCATAGGGAAGTTAAGTGTTACAATCAAAAGTTCAATTTGGGGGAACAGAAGTGAATGTTTTGTGTTTCGTGAATGTTTCGTGTACTTTTCCCTAAAATTTATGTTGGACAATTTGTTACGGCATCACAAACTGCAAAGGTCCAAAGCTATGATGCTTCCACAAGAAACAACGTTAGTACATCCATCATTCATTCTCAGCTTGATTGCCCCTTTTGTGATTCAATAGAAAAGAACCGTCACATCCCCGCAAACAGAACTAGACAGGAACTTCTAAGAAATTTCCCATAGTCTTTGATTTATGACAAGTCTCAACCATTATTAAAAGAGAGAGAGAGAAGAACGCTAATTTTAATCATCAATGGTCATTATTGACAGTATATGGATCGCTTGTTATTTGGTTATCAATGACTACCAAAGATGATTTAATGTGTTACACATGATGTTTCAAATACAATATGAGAATGCAATTGCATATGGAAGAGAGGAACTTCTTTATGCAGCTTGCTTGAAAGTAATGAAACCATGATGGTCAGTACAGTTGAAAACTGAAACATTGAAATTTTATAAATCTCAAAAATTTACATAAGAAAGAAGTGCATTCCTAAACAGAATTCCCTTACAAAGCAATCATAAAATGTAGTCCCAGTAAAGTAGCAGCAAGAGTTGGTTTTCGAGAAATGTACTCTTTGTGCTTTTCTTTTTGACAATAGCCTTGTCTTTAGGACATGTAAATGTATTTCCTGTAGAATCTGAGTTCCATTATTGAGGTCTAAGACAACAACAACAAGGACTTTGAGAAACATAAGTGAAACAAGCTTAGCCATAGTCTCCCTAGAGTTTTGAATTGTATCTTCGCAATGAGATGGTGTGTAAATTGACATTCTTTCACTTTATCATTGTCCTACTGATAAATTAATGTTTGATTTTGGACAATACTAAATATTTTAGCAAATGCTGACATCAAGCTAAGAAAGATATAAAAAAAAAGGAAGTAGTAGTATTTGTGGCTGCATTTTTCAAGCTCCACCAACCATCGCAAGAGATGGTAGAGGTGATGTGCTAAAAAGCTAGGCAAAAACATTTGGAAAAAGTTCCCCGATCCTAGCTGAAGTCCATGCAATTCTATGGGGTGTCCAGTTAGCTCGAGGGTATTAGGACATATATGGAACATGTTATGAACATATGTCTTTCAAAATTGGCTAATCCTTTGACAAAATACATTTTACTTGTAATTAGATAGATCTAGGATGTGTTTAATACTTCAAGAAACAAGAGTTCAAGTCCAAATGTTAAAACCATGCAAATCTGTTCAAGAAACAAGTAAAGAAGTGTTGTATTTTAAAACTCGACAATTAGCTTGACAGATTGTATCTATCGAGGTTTGAAAGGAGATTCTAACCCGATGCTTGATAGCTACTCGACAGATACCCTATCTATTGAGAATTACGAAATTCAGATTTCCAAATTTGTTTTTCAAGCATATCCAAGTTATGTGTTTAGGTTTTCTTTTCTCACAACGCTAGACATATATAAGGATTATTTTAAGAGCCGTCTCAGTTGATGAAACTTGATGCAAAGGTTTATTCCTGCATATTCTGACCAGAGACAATTTGTCTTAGTTCATCTTTCTTTTGAAGAAGTTGCTGCGTTTGTACGCCGTAGGGTTTTGTAACGAAGGAGCGTCTTGATCTTAATCGTGTGGATAAACTGAAGAACTTTGCAGTCAACATCCTTCATAAGTTTGTATGTTAGTCACATACTGGGATTCGTGCATTGATTAGTGTTGAAAAATCTGAGTTTGTATTTCATACAAAACACACAGCGGAAGTAACAAAAACATGGATCTACTTCAATCATGAAAGATAACATGTAACCATGAATTCTAGAACAAAGAAAAGGAAGCGTACCTTGATGCAGTGAATTTCAAAACAAAAGCTTGAGAAAACCTTTAATCTTCATCTCAATTCCACATGGTGCCCAAGATGTGTGGTCTCTCAATCAATCTTTTGTACATTGACTCTCAAAGAAAAAACCTTCTTTTTCTCCTTGTGGAGAAAAATTGATTTCTTTTTTTTATCATACGTACATTTTAAAACTATTCTCATAGTTTCTTTATTTAATAACTCTTATTAAATAAAAACTGATTATCTAATTAGGTTAGCCTTTTCGGCCTACCCAATTGGGCTTTAGTTTATGGCTTGAGATGGGATCAAAGGGAACAAATAAGACTCTAGCTCCAATGGGCTTTGGGCTTTTCTGTTAATTCTTGACAAGTCCAAAGTTACCATTAATTATATTCAATACTACTATAAGAATATAATTGCACTCTAGGTCTTATTAATAAATTATATCCCAAAACTTTATTATACATACAACCCCTTCATTAAAATATTCGTAGTAATACAAAGTCATAAATATTGACTTCCACTTTGAAGATTACTACATCTTAATCCTTGAGTACCCGGTTTAATCATTTATGTTATTCATAATATATTTATTAAATCTAATTCCATAAACATATACTTTAGTAACTTCTTACTGAAGTGGTTGAGCCCAACACTCTGAATAACCAAACCCATTAAACTTATCTCAAGGGAATATTTTATATCTCCGTTAAGAGATTATGAATTCTATCTTGAAAATATATGTTCCATCAACACTAAATGCGGTTGCCCAACATACTGAGGTTTTGACCATAACTAATAGATCTCACTCCTGATATATCAAAGTAACATACATCTCATGATCAGGTCCATTATTCTCTTAGAATTTAGAATTGATGTAAATAAAAGTCGTGAGATTTATTATTCATTTGACAGTCGTTATGAGAATAATAAATCTCACAGCGATCCAGTTCAATATATCTTAACTCTTAAAACATATCAACATACCAACTAGAAGTCTCAACTTCCATGATCAAGACAAATCATCGTAGTTGATATGTTATAGTTTTCGCAGATGAAATGCCTAATTTCATCACCGACTACGAACTAAAATTCTAAATTTACAAAGAACTTGTGATTTATATATTTCTGTGACTTTTCACTTAAATCACATACTATGCATCTCATAGACTAAGATAATGTCACAGTAGTTCATTTATAAATAATCTCATATAACTAAACAATTTAATTATTTATGACATGCTAATAAATTAGATTTTAGGGTATAAATCCCAACAATCTCCCACTTGCCCTCAAAGACAATTTATCATATATCTTACTCTTATCGCCCTTTAGAGTAATTTATAGTCACTCTAAGGCAAAGCTTAGAAACAAGTTTCAACCATATTTATTGCATAAATTATCTTTTCTACTACTACTTTACACGTACTCATATCTCTCTAATGAGATGATACTTACGCTTAATGTGTGTCTTCCCCACCTAGGATGAACACATATCTTGAAGTCCAACTTCATCAATCACAATCAAACTATAAGTCAGTATTTGTATATCCAATAACCATCGAAACCTCACTTTAGTGGACAAGCATATAATCCCTTATTCTTCTAAGATATTTGAGTATATGCTTTACTCCTACTAAAATAAGTGATCTTTGATTCAATTGATATTTGCTTACTATGCCCACCGCAAAATAGATATTTAGCTTAGTATATAGCATAACATAAAGATTTCCTTTTGATATGGTATAAGAAACTGTCTTAATATGCTCTTCCTTTTATATGTCTTAGGACTATAGTCCTTTATAAATGAACTTCAAACTTAAAAGGAAAGAATCTTTTCTTGAAGCATTACATGCTAACTTGGCTAGAATCTAATCTATTTAAGCAGTTTGAGATAGACCCAACATCCTAATTTCTAAATTTTAACAAAATTATAATTCTTAGGATGTGACTAGTCTTTCCCAAATATTTTATATCAAACTGGACTAGACAACGAAAACTCTATTGATGACAATAACTCTACATCATCCTAAATGATTAGAATGTCATCAATATACATTAAGAAATTTATTATTCTATATAACTTTTACACATTTAAGGCCTTTTAATACTTGATCAAAATCAAATAATTTGATTGCTTGATCAAAAATGATGTTTATGACCTAGATGCATGCATTAGTCTATAAATGGACTTTAAGCAACTTGCATGCTAATCACCACTGATTCTTTGCTATAAATAAGTCTAGTTACATCATATAGATGTCTTCCTCAAGATTGCTACTAAAAGAAGCTTTCTTGATATCCATTGCCATATTTCATCCAAATGAAATATAATGGATTAGAGAATCTAGATAGAGTCAAACTTGACTATTGGTGAAAAAATCTTTTCATAATCGAACCATTTTGTTCTGAATAAATCTTTTTTCCACTAGTCTTGACTTTGAAGGTTTGCACCTTCAAATCTATCAATCTCATTTACTTGTAGACCTTTTTGAAAATAATAGGCTTAATGCAATTAAGCGCCTCTATAAGTTCTAGATTTTAAATAGAATCTAATTCTATTCACATAACCTTGAACTAGTAGCCCATATTTATATCATCTATAGCCTCTACGTAGAGCCGAGGATCAAATTCATATCCTTGTGGAATGACTTCAAAAGTATATTCCAAAAGTATGAATTTATTTGGTAATCCTCCCACTACGATATTGAATCGGTGTAATAATTATCTACAAAATAACATCTTGTGGTGTATCTAATACAACCATCTCATTTCCAAATGTATTTTATAGTTGTCCTACAACAAATTCTGACATTTTTTTCTAGAATAATCAACTTTTACTTTAAAAGAGTCCTATTCCTCCTTTATGTATGCACTAACTTAAAGAAGTCATTGGAACTTCATTTCTTTACGAAAAGAAACACTAGATCATATTATTCTCTAAATAGAATTCATAGATTGTGAATATAACAAAATAATGGCTCTAAAACCCATCTTTCACCAATCTTGAATAACACTTAGATTAATAAGATCTAAACATAAGTGCCAAAACATATAATACAAAAGGATGGAAACTTTCTCTTTAAAAAATAAAACATGTAAATATCTACCTAGAAGATAATTATGGACAATGCTTAGCTTTACCAAAATCAGAAACACTTTCCTTTTGGTCATGCTATTGAATCTAATTTCCTTTTGGCAACTACTAGGGCAACTAACTTGTCCAACAGTTTGGTATTATAATTCCTTTTCTTATCACTCTTATCTTTCGGTTCAAGCTAAGAATTTGAATTAAATCATATAGATCCTAGCGTTAGCTTTTAGGATGTCTTCCGTTGCGTAGAACTCACTCATCAATTCAGATAATATAATAAGAATTTATTTTCAAAATAATCTAAATTGATCAAATGATTCTAACAAGGACTTGAGGATCATATCCATATGAGATTAACATTTAATCTCTTCATCCAAGAATTCCAATTCATTTTAAAAATAAAATATTTTCATAAAATGACATAGAATTGGAACTTCTTAAGCTTTTCTTAGCACTCAATATGATTCATACCAAACATCTCATTTAGACTTAATATAAAGTCTAAGTCTAGTACTAACTCTTGCATCTCATGCAGTAGCACAATTTAGATAGAAGCCAATATAACATATTAGCATTTCAATGGAGACTATGATCATATCATAAGCTATTTTCCATAAATGCATCATGTATAGGAAATTATGACAATGCTGAATCAAAACATAAATATGTACTTCAGCTCATTTAAACACCCTGGGCAAAATTATTTCTTAGTTAATGTGATTCACTTAAAATAGTAGCTAGAGAACAAAATTTATGACAATTTTATTTTGAGACTATGAACATAATAACCAAGACATTATCATTTTGCATCCATAACCATATAGTATGAAACCCAAAAACCATACTATATTAGGAGCAACGACAACCTAATCCCGCAATTAATATTTCTCAGCATAGAGTGAATATCAACTACTATGATCAAGCGAGAATTATTCTCATTATTAATGCTATCATGGTAACTCTTACCAAACAAAAATAATTTGCCGCTCTTCCTTTGGCCTCTAAGTAATAATAGCAAGAACTCAGCATAGAGGATACTATTAAACTTAGTCTAGTGTACACCATTGTCTAGAATCATGTGTAGCCACATTTCATCTCTTTAATAGGCTTATTTTGTAGTACCATGATAAAAACACCCTCCGCTTGGAATGCAAAACTCGAGGCTAAGACAAGGTGTTTGATCAAACCACTATAAACCAAGAAATTCAATCTTGTAGTATCATGAAATAAACATCCTCCGCATGGAACGCAAGGCTCGAGGCCAAAACGAGATGTTTACCCCACACCACTATGAACTGACAATAGAGGCCGTAAGATCCAACCCTTGTATCTCTCTCCTACTAGAAATTTTAAAACAAGTTGATTGTCTTGAAATCATCGTGATCTAATCACAATTTTAACCCTACACAGTAAATGTGTTTAATTGTTTAAATTCAATGTGATGTAACTAAGTCACGTCACAATAGCGTAACGAACATTCGCGCAATCACAAATAAGTTTAACCTTGTAATTTGTGAAGTAAATACCCTCCGCATGGAATGCAAGACTCAAAGTCAAGACAGGGTAATTATTCACATTACAATAAACTTAACAAAAAGGTTATTTCATCACTCCCACTCATTATTTGGGTTTTTCTTCAAATAATTGTGATCCCATCACAACTAGTAACCTTGCATTTGACAAAGACTCTAATCTTATTAAAGCATTCACAGCAGTGTAGCTATAATGTTATATTGCTAAAATTTTGCTCCACAAACACAAAAAACATCCCTGCAGCAGTGGAGCTAAATCTAAAAATTTTAGCTCCATTGCTATAGTGCACATCTATTTATAGATGTGCACTGTTCATGAGAGCTAAAAATAAATAAATTATTTTATTCCGGCTTTTTATTAAAAAAATCCCACTTGCTCTCTCGTTCACTCTCACCGTGCCTCTCTCTCTCTCATTCACTCTCATCTCATCTTTGAACCTCATCTCTCTCAATTTCACTCTCTCAGCTCCGGTATCTCTCTCAACTCACTCCGGTATCTCTCTCAACTCCGGTATCTCTCTCAATCTCACACTCTCTCTCTCTTCACTGCCTCTCCATCCCCTCTTTCTTCCTCCACAGACCCATAGACCCTTCTTTCTTCCTTAGAGACCCATCGCCGATCTGCACGAGCCCAGCCGCCACAGACTTGTCGTCGTCGACCCACATTCGGCCGTCGACCTGACCCATTTCGGCCTCTCTTCTCTGTTTTCGGTGTTTTGGTTTTGTGTTTCGAGCTGTGCTTGTGTTTCGGGTTGTGCTTGTGTTTCGACTTTGTATTTTGAGCTGTGCTTGTGCTTCAGATTTGTGTTTTGGGCTCGGTTTTTGTTTCGGGCATGGGTTTGTGTTTCGGGCTGTGATTTTTCTGCTTTCTTTTTTTTTCTTCTTCAATGGTTTTGATGGGCATGGAGAAGTTGTGGTTGTGCAATGATTTTTATGGGTTTGATGGTGGTTGTTGTTGTGTGTTGGTGGTTGAATGAAATATTATTTTATTGTAGTGTTTATATTATTTTATTGTATTAAAAGCTAAAATAGATTCATTGTTGTAGCATATATGTAGGTAAAATAGATAAAGTGACTTTTTGTGTAGCTAAATAGCTAAAATTTTAGATGCACTGCTGTGAATGCTCTTAGAATCACTAACTAAAACGGAAGTCCTAAACTATTTAGGATTCCTTAAACACTAATGAATCAAAAATTAGTTATATAGAACTCTATCCTTAATTTACTAGATAAAGTATTCTAATCTTATTAGAAACTATATATAACTTTAATTAGAATTTTAATCTCATTAAAAACATCTAATTAAAATAAATTAAGAACTATTAATCATAAAATGATTTAGTACCAAGAGTTCTATTTAACTAACATCTTTGATCTCATTAGGTCTATTAGTTAGAACCATGTGTAATCTAATCACACATAACCTTGCTCTTAAAAAACTTGAAAACACTTAGAAAAAATTCTAATTTTCTTTCTTTTGATCGATCAAATGTGCCCTTCGATCGATCAAAAAAATTAAAAAATTTGAACTTGACCACCTGACTTGTTCGATCGATACTCGATTGCCTCTCGATCGATCGAAAAACAAATTTGATCGATCGACTATCAATCGAAAATCAATCAATTTAAAAGGTCTGATCATTGTTTCACTCAATCGATCGAAACTCATGAAACTTGAATTTCTAGAATTTTTCTAAGGTAGTTTTCTACGGTTTTTCTTGAACAAACAACTAACCGTTTTTGACTTCTTCATTGTTCTTCTATCAAAACACTTTTGATTTTATCAACAAAGATTTACAGATCAAACATTAAGGTTTTCAAGATCATTATCAAGAATCCTAATAATGCTAGAAACCTTGAAAACATAATCCTAATCTCATTAGGAATAAATTTCATAATCCTAGCATTAACATAATAGCATGAATATCAGTAAACTGAAAAAGAAAATTCCTTGAAGTTTACACAGATATTTTTCCAAAGAAACAACATGCCCATGGCCAAAATTAATATATCAAGATTCCAAGAATGCAAACATTAAAAGGAACTAAATTAAATTGGGCCGTATCACTGCCTTATATCAGTAATTCGAATGCATATGAACCAATATAAATAATAATATATCAATTCAAAGAAATCAATGTTAGCAATATAGGTTAATGCATTCATTCTAATCACAAAGACTAGCAAAATACGGCATATATTAAATATATCATGCCAATATATGCATTGAAAGCATCAACTGATAGTTATTGAATGAAATTCAATAACTATTCCTAACTGCCAACGATATCCAAGTAGTGCATAACAAAAGCTCACGCTTGACTTTTATTTCAGTTTTATTTTAGAACCGATGCCATGTATCTCTAAACAACATTATCATGAGTCACACGATGATTAACAAGAACCAATATATATCTCATATAATAATCACAGCAGTTCCAAAACAAAATATGCAGAAAATTTTATTACAGAAAACTAGAACACCAAGAAAACGATTTTTCTTTAATTCTAAAACTCAATCACATGCTATACAAGCATGATATTGAAGACCGCTTTGATACCATTGTTGGAAAATCTGATTTTGTATCTCATACAAAACACACAACGGAAGCAACAAAAACACGGATCTACTTCAATCATGAAAGATAACATGTAACCATGAATTCTAGAACAAAGAAAAGGAAGCGTATCTTGATGCAATGAATTTCAAAACAAAAACTTGAGAAAACCTTTAATCTTCATCTCAATTCCACATGGTGCCCAAGATGTGTGGTCTCTCAATCAATCTTTTGTACATTGACTCTCAAAGAAAAAACCTTCTTTTTCTCCTTGTGGAGAAAAACTGATTTCTTTTCCTTTTATCATACGTACATTTTAAAACTATTCTCATAGTTTCTTTATTTAATAACTCTTATTAAATAAAAAATGATTATCTAATTGGGTTAGCCTTTTGGGCCTACCCAATTGGGCTTTAGTTTATGGCTTGAGATGGACCAAAGGGAACAAATAAAACTCTAGCTCCAATGGGCCTTGGGCTTTTCTGTCAACTCTTGACAAGTCCAAAGTTACCATTAATTATATTCAATACCACTATAATAATATAATTGCACTCTAGGTCTTATTAATAAATTATATCCCAAAACTTTATTATACATACAACCCCTTCATTAAAATATTCGTAGTAATACAAAGTCATAAATATTGATTGCCACTTTGAAGATTATTACATCTTAATCCTTGAGTACCCGATTTAATCTTTTATGTTATTCATAATATATTTATGAAATCCAATTCCATAAATATATACTTTAGTAACTCCTTACTAAAGTGGTTGGGCCCAACACTCTGAATAACCAAACCCATTAAACTTATCTCAAGAGAATATTTTAAATCTCCGTTAAGAGATTATGAATTCCATCTTGAAAATATATGTTCCATCAACACTAAATGCGGCTGCCCAACATACTGAGGTTTTGACCGTAACTAATAGATCTCACTCCTGATATATCAAAGCAGCCTACACCTCATAATCAGGTCCATTATTCTCTCAGGATTTAGAGTTGATATAAATAGAAGTTGTGAGATTTATTATTCATTTAACAGTCGTTAGGAGAATAATAAATTTCATAGCGGTCTAGTTCAGTTTGTCTTAACTCTTAAAATATATCAACATACCAACTAGAAGTCTCCACTTCTATGATCAAGACAAATCATCGTAGTTGATATGTTATAGTCTTCGCAGATGAAATGCCCAATTTCATTACCGACTACGAACTAAAATTATGAGTTTACAAAGAACTTGTGATTTATATCTTTTTGTGACTTTTCACATAAATCACATACTATGTATCTCATGGACTAAGATAATGTCACATTAGTTCATTTATAAATAGCCTCATATAACTAAACAATTTAATTATTTATGACATGCTAATAAATTGGATTTTAGGTCATAAATCCCAACAATTAGTTAGTCACATACTTGGAATCGTGCATTGAAATGAGAGATTGTCACTACATTACAAGTCCAATTGTGTATTCGGATAAGGGTTCAACTGTAAGTTGATATAAGGTACTGAGATTCCTTTACTTGTAACCTCTTATTTTGATAATAGTAGATTCTCAAAAGTAGTGACCTTAAACTCACCCGATGGGGTTTTGCCTCAGTGGTTTTTCCCATTCGTAAACAAATCACCCGTATCAAATTTATTTTTCGCTGCATTTAGTTTTATTAGTGATTTGTTTGTGCAACCACGCTTATTGTATGTAATTGAATCTAATTAATTAACTTGGCTAATTAATTGATTAATTTACCAAATGGGTCAATACATTCTTGGCCTATCAAGTGGTATCAGAGCAAGCATACTCTGATTAGGGTTAATCTTTGCTGTGTGATCCATTGACCCCTGTTTGTTATGGATAGAGGAAAATCTTTAATTATACCTCCTTTATTTGATGGCACTAACTATGCATATTGGAAAATATGCATGAGAGTTTTCTTGCAGTTATTAGATGAAAAAGTGTGGCAAGCTGTGGAGATAGGCTAGACCAAGCCAAAGGAAGTGCCAACTAATTGGGATGGTGCTAAGATCAAAGCGGCAAATTTCAACAGCAGGGCATTGAATGCTTTATTCAGTGCGGTCACGAATGAGGAATTCAAGAAGATATCCTCCACTGAAACTGCAAAGGAAGCATGGACCATCTTCCAGACAACCTATGAAGGAATCAAGACTATCAAGGATTCAAAACTTCAGAGGCTTACCACGAGTTTTGAAGAAATTAAGATTGAGGAAGATGAGTCATTCGATGAGTTCTATGCCAAGTTTAAGGACATAGTTAACTCTGCCTTTAATCTTGAGGAAACCATTCTCAAACTCAAGATTGTTAAAAAAAGTGATCAAATCTCTACCTAAGAGATTTCATGCCAAGATCACCACCATTGAGGAATCAAAGGACATTGATCAAATTCCTCTGACAGAGCTGATTGGCAATTTGTTGACCTATGAATTAGGTTTGACTAGAATTGGGAAATCCAGCAAGAGCAAGAGCATGGCACTGAAGGCCAAAAGCAGTGAAACCGATGAGTCTTCTGATGATGAAGTTTCCAAGATGAAATCCTATGTCACAAGACAGTTAAATAAGTTCATGAAGAATGCCAATATGAAAGAATTCGACAAAGATCGTAAGCAATCTAGTTCTTCATAGTTCAAGAGCCAAGATAGAGGGAAGAAGGATACTAGGGATGGCGGTCAGTACACTGTTCCCTCCGAACTTGGGGTGTTCGCAGTGCGGTGCGGTGCGGTTTTGGGCCATTTTTAGCACCGCACTTTACAGTGCAGTTTAGCTAAAACCATAATTGCATCGCACCTTGTTTTTGCGGTCACATGTGCGGTGTGGTGCAGTTTAGAATTTAGCCAAAACCATAACCGCACCGCACCTCATTTTTGTAGTCACATGTGCGATACTATGTATAAGATGTAGTTTGAAGTCGGTATATTTTTCAAATTTTGGGCTTTTTCTACTCAGCCCAAAACTAATTTTTCCCTTTTTTTGGGCCAAGTTTTAAATTATTGAGCTAGTTTTTCTTTATTTTTGGTTGGCTTTTCTAGTCAACACTTGCTAGGGTTATTAAACTTTTTTTTTTTTTTGAAAACTAGGGTTATTAAACTATTAATAATATATTTTATATTAAAAATAAATAAATATATTAATATATAGAGAGGGTGCGGTGCGGTGCGGTTTATGCGGTTTTCTTATTATAAAACTGCAAACCACACTGCACCATGCGGTGTGGTGCGGTGCGGTGCACTATTACGTGCGGTGCACTATTACTTACGGTGCGGTGCGGTTATGCCATTTTGCGAGCGGTTTTGGTGTGGTTTTTGCGGTTTGTGCGGTTTATGCGGTTTGGTGAACACCCCTATTTCGAACCAAAGTGTTTCGGATGTCAAGGTTTTGGACATACGAAACAAGAATATCCAACTTATCTCAAGACCATTGGGAAAAGCAAGACCCTTACTGCTACCTTGAGTAACATCGGGCTTGAGGATGATTCAGATGATAATAATGACGAGGGAATCTTGAATGCCTTCACTGTTACAGTTGATCCTAATGATAGGGGTTTAGAAACAGTAGATGATGAAGAGGACTTGGTGGATTCTAAGTTCGAGAAAATGAACGATCAAGATGATATTTATACAACCTATGAAAAATTGTACAAGGTTTCTGAAAAGCACGAGAAACTATATAGGCTGGCCACCAAGAAACTGAGTGATGTGGAACTTGATCGAGAAGAGCTTTCCATAAAGTTTGATAAACCTAATCAGACCATTGGAGTACTGCGGTTTGAGAACAATTTCTTGGTTGAGAGAACCAAGAAACTTGAAGAGGAGCTATTCCACATCAAAGCTCAGTTGAACAGGACTTCAAGTGCAAAACTTGATGAGATGCTTAACTTTCAGAATTCTACTTTTGATCAAACCAATTTGGGGTATGATTTCTCTTCCTCTAATATTGCTTCTTCTAGTACTACTGTGTTTGTTTCACTTGCTAATAATGTTGAATCTAAGAATAATGATGTGAAAACTATTTCAGCTAGTGAGAACATAGACAAAGGTATATTTATCTTAAGAGCACCCCCTAAACTTGACAAGAAAGAGACTAAAAACCGTAGGGTTAAGAAGAGCAATAACCAAAAGTCTAAACAGAAGAAGCAACATCTCTGTCATCATTGTGGAGTTTTAGGACATACTCGACCTAATTGCTACAAGTGGTTAGCCATTCAATAGAGGAACAATATGATTTTATTTGGAAACCAAAATCAATTTCCATCCTTTTTTGCTCCTCTTAGAGATCTTCTTAAGGCCTTTATGTTCATTTCAAACTTGAATGGTTTCAATTATTTCCCCTCACCGTAGGATCAAAGGTTTGCTCAACTGAAAGGTTCTTCCAATGTGTGAAAGGAAAAAGGCTCTAAGTGATTCGGTCACTTTTTCTCTCTCCCTCTCTTTTTGCTATGCTTTGTTTAACATTTTTTGTTTGTTTGTTTTTAGTTTTTCTTTATCTTGTTTTTCATAAAAAATAAAATAAAATAAATTGAAAAATTAAAAAAAAAAAAAAAAAAAACAAAAACAGTATGTATTTTGTGTACTTTGGTACTTGTGTACCTTGGATGGCCATTGAAACAAAATTTCCTAAAATTTGTATATTTTCTAGCTTAGATGAGCATCTCAACGCACAACTAAGCAAGTGAGCTTTGTGGCTCGTGTTTGTGATGAGTAAGATTAAGTAATATCTTGTACTTAACACTCATATCACTCTTTTTGAAGGGAATGACTAAAGAATCCTAAAAGAAAGGCATAAATAACAATCTCACCACTAAAGCCTGCCAATCATGAAATGACAACTGTATGCTTCGGCATAGAAAAAAGTGCAATGTCAAAAACTTAACATAATTGGGTATTTTCTTCTCTCTCTTACATACCCACGCGTGAATATGCTCAAAAAGGAAAAATATGCAAAGAAAAATAAAAGCAAAAGAATCAAAAGGCTTTTAAATATAGTTGCAAACGTGTTTCTAGGGGATGTGGGAGTTATAGGATGTACCTCAAAGGTGATAGTCCCCATCAAGCAGTTATGATTGTGTGTGAGTTAAATTGATTTTCTCATATCTTAGATCGTCATAACATAAGACATTTATGCAATCATGCGATGTTTTTCACACACAACACGCAAAATTCTTTGCTACTTTTGATACATGTGTAGATACAATGTGATTTGGCCATCACAAGGAAGACATGTGTAAATGTATACTCACTAAACTGTCTTGACTTGTTTTTGAAATATAAAATTGGTTAGACTTGTTTAGTGTGTGTGTGTGTGTGTGTGTTTTGGATCTAAATGCTAGAATTTTTTATTCTTGAAAGATGTTTTTAAAGGCTTAAAATGTTGGTTGGATCTTTGGTTGGCTAGCATGCTTGATTGCATTCATTTCTATGTTTTTCTCTTCTTTGGAAAATTGTTTTTGCCCATCTTGACAGCTTCTCGACAGCTTTCGACAGATAGCTATCTATCGAGACCTTTGGACTGCTTTTTCTCGACAGAAGTTAACGCAACTTCGATCCATCGAAACTTTCTGGAATTTGTCTCGATAGCTTCTTGACAAATTCTCGATCCATCAAGAAAGTTTTTGTCTACTCGATAGCTTCTTGATAGCTGTTCGATCCATCGAGGTTCTTTTGCCGTCAACAGATTCTTAACAGCACCTCGACAGATTCTTGACAGATCTCGATCCATCGAGCTGAGGTTTTCTTTAAATAGCTTTAGCGCAAATCAGATCTCATTTCTTTCATATCTCTCTTGACAGAAAACCTCTCCAACTTCTCCTAAACACTTTTCTCTCTCTCCAAACCTCAAACCCTGAAGTTTTTTGGCCTAGATTGATCTTCCTTTCACTGGTGTGATCTTGTTTTCTTTCTTGTTTCATGCATTTCATTCGTTTAGACCTAGGTTTGGGTTTTTCGTAAATTTTTTGGGGTTTTTCAAAATTGTTGAGTTATTTGTGAATTTTTTGGGTTGGGTTATGTTTAAATGATCCTATATGCTCATGCATTGCATCACATTTGCATTTTCACAATATTTCATGCATTTTAGATGTGTGCTTTGTATATTGGAATCTTGTGTGCTGGTAGGTTCGGATTGGGCTGAGCCTATGATGTTTTTATTGTTGCATGTCACATGTTCATGCATTTTTCATGTATACGTATCACTCTTTTCTTTCCTTTGATATTATTGTTAATTGGTACATTTTTGCTTCTCTTTCTCTCTCTCTCTCTCTCTCTCTCTCTCTCTCTCTCTCTCTCTCTTTCGGATAGTCTGCATATGGCACCCAAGCGCAAATCTACTCCGTCCTATAACCCTCTTCATTCCGAGGCATCATCCTCTTCTGATCCTACTCCCTCCTATGTCAGGTTCCGTGATGATAAAGCCTGTCAGGACTTTTCGGAGAACTTCTCCAAACGTGGCATTCATTCGGAATGCCACGTTATCTTATCGGACTTCTCCGATACTGATTTACCCACTGTCATTCACAGTTGGGGTTGGGAATCTCTTTGTGAGATCTTGGTCAGCTGTCCCTCTGTGATCATACAGGAGTTTTACTCTAATATGCACAAATTTGATTCTTCCATACCTCGTTTCATCACTTTTGTTCGAGGTATACATATAGTAGTCACTTCAGAGCTGATCTCCGATATGCTACACATTCCGAGGGTATTGCATCCTGATTACCCCAGATGTCATCGTCTACGTACTGTGTCCAAAGACAAACTCTCGTCTCTCTTTTATGAGACACCTTCACCATAGGGTGACCGTCAAAACACCTCATGCTTGGGTTTTGCAAAAGGTCTAAGGTTCCTTAAAATAGTAATGACATTCGTTCTTCATCCTTTGTCTCACTATAACTCTATTACCGAGCCTCGTGCTCGCCTTTTTCTTTCCCTTCTTGAGGGGCTTATCATTGACTTTCCCTCTCATTTCATACTCTCCTTTATAGATATCTATAGGGATATGACGACCCATGATAAGCTCATATACCCTTCGGCTATTAAGCGGATCATTCGCCATTCTTCTATCTCCTATCTAGAGTCTGCTCATTTCACCCTTATGGGTTCCATTAGCGGCGCGTCCGTTAGACGAAGCAAGGCCCAACTTCGACTGAAGCGGCCACAGACCGAGACGGCTACTCCTCTAGCCTCTTCCGCTTCATCCATTTCCGCTCCTTCTTCTTCCACGAGTGGTGTGACTCCCGAGGCCATCATGGCACAACTTAAGCACATGGATGCTCACCTTGACACTCTTAGTGATGAGTTGTGTCAGGTGAAGACCCATGTCGGTCGTATCGCACGACGACAGGCTGTCATGGGTAGCTTCACCTCATCTCCATCTCCATCTCCACAGGCTTCGAAGGACGAGGATGATGATGATGGCTCTGGTGATGATGATGATGATGATGATGATGATGAGGATGAGGATGAGGATGCTAGCTCTTCCGGCGATGAGGAGATGACTGCTTCTTAGTGAATTGCCCTTTGTCATTCGTGACAAAAAGGGGGGATTAGTTTTGGGTATGAGAGTAGTCACATACTTAGGGGGAGAGTTAGCATAGGACATTTTTGTTAGGGGGAGTATTTTTGTTTATGAGAGATGTAATGAGGACTTTTGTATTTTTTTCTTTTCTTTCTACTTTAGATACATTATTCTTGTACATTGGTCTTGTGACCACTTAGTGATAGCAAACTGTGTATTCATTATTGATATATATATATATATATATATATATATATATATATATATATATATATATATATTTGATGAAGTTGTTATCACATTTTCACCTATCTCTCCATGTGTTGTTTCTTTTCTTTCTTTATACACATGCTTCTTATTTATGTACACAATCTTTTATTTTTGTTTCATACTAAGATGCCTTGATGTGTTTTGTTTAAAGTGTTTCAGAAAGACAGGTTATCAAAATCTTCCATGCCAAGAACTCTCTTCTTGCAAAACTTTTCAAGAGTTTGTGTTAGAGTAGATTTTATTGTATTCAACAAGTGAGTATGAGTTAAGTGATTTATGACTTCTCTCATATTTCATTTGTTTGTTGTGGTTTTATCACGGATTGCCAAAGGAGTAGATTTTTAGGATATATGTGGAACAGTTATGAACATATATATTTTAGAATTGGCTAATCCTTTGACAAAACGCACTTTACTTGTAATTGGGTAGATTTAGAATGTGTTTAATACTTCAAGGAAAAAGAGTTCAAGTTCAAGTGTTAAAGCCATGCAAATCTGTTCAAAAACCAAGTAAAGAAGTGTTGTATTTTAAAGCTCAACAGATAGCTCGACAGATTATATCTATCAATGTTTAAAATGTGATTTTAGCTCGATGCTCGACAGTTGCTCGACAGATACTCTATCTATTGAGAATTACAAAATTCACATTTTCAGATTTATTTTTCACGCATATACAAGCTATGTGTTTAGGTTTTCTTTTCTCACAACTCTAAACATATATAAGGATTATTTTAAAGGCTGTCTCAATTAATGAAACTTGATGCAAAGGTTTTATTCATGCATATTGTGACCGAAGACAATTTGTCTTAATTCATCTTTCTCTTGAAAAAGCTACTGCGTTTGTACACCGTAGGGTTTTGTAACCAAGGAGCTTATTGATCTTCATCATGTGGATGAACTGAAAAACTTTGCAGCCAATACCCTTCACAAGTTGGTGTGTTAGTCATGTACTGGAATCCGTACATTAATTGGTTAGTCACGTATTTGGAACTGTGCATTGAAAGGAGAGATTGTCACTACATTACAAGTCCAATTATGTATTGGGGTAAGGGTTAAACTATAGGTTGGTATAAGGTATTAGGATTCGTTTACTTGTAACCGCTTGTTTTAATAATAGTGGATTCTCGGGAGTGGTGATCTTAAATTCACCTGGTGGGGTTTTACCTCGGTAGTTTTCTCCATTCGTAAACAAATCACCCGTGTCAAATTTATTTTCCGCTGCATTTAGTTTTATTAGTGATTTGTTCATGCTACCACGCTTATTGTATGTAATTGAATCTAATTAATTAACTTGGCTAATTAATTGATTAATTTACCAAATTGGTCAATACGTTCTTGACCTATCAGAGAAGAAGGTTGGAACCGTATTATCCTTGAGAGAGATGCCAAGAGCTGTTTTGATCGGCTAACTTCTGAAAACATCTCCCCAGCATGGACCATTAGCAATGTTATCAATAATGTGTTGTCTTAAGCATTTATTTTCAGTTTATCACTTTTGTTGGGTCAAAAGGGATTGCAATGCTGCTCAACATGCAGCTGCAAAGCTTTCCCTTAGTTCTCGAGTCTTTCTATTTCAATAAGGACAATTTGCCCAGAGCTTTAGCCTCTATCTGTAAGGCAGAGTGCCCATCCTTTTCTGTTTTTGAATGAAATTGCAGCTTATCCAAAAAAAAAAAAAGAATGACGTTTCTCTGTAAATTCCCTTTTCTATTTTTGTCTCATCTCATAAACCCTCTTTGAGTGATATTTTGACGGGTTACATGCATCACTGTATTTTTACTGAAAGGAAAAATGAAATAGTTTTCCTAAAAAATAAGAAAAAGAAATAGGAAGGTCAATGAACATCTGTGATCATGATGATCAGCATTAGGAGGGCCATCCTAAAGCTGGAAAATATCTATCAGTTAGCTATCACATGGAATGACGCAAGAGGAAGGTAACACTAAGGAGAGTAGTCTGACCTTGCCTGGATTACAAAGTCATACCTAACTACAGATTTTTTTTGGTTGGCAGTGAATGTAAGGTCCTCGAGGGGGAATAGCCAAGTCAAATAAAGATATGTTAGTGACTTTATATGCACATGCTGCAGTGCAGCTACAGAAAGAAATTATCTTGATTGCAGCTTCTCAAGAAGAATCTGGTTGAAAATTTGAGACGTGTAACATTGTTAGATTCGTAGCAATTGTCAAATTTATTAGCTGGGTCAACAAAGCTCGAGGAGAAAAACCTTTTTCTTCCATACACGACAGTTACATATTTTAATGTTGTTAGATCATTCAATCCAACTTAATTCTAAGCATAGGATTCTGGTGTGAAATCAGAAATGTTTGTGATGCTGCAATAGGCTTCGTAGCTCAGATAAAATCGGAAATGCCCTTTATCTCATACTATTCTTTCCCACAATTCAATTAGATGCAAAGTCTAGAAAGCCCCTTTTTCATGGATGTAGAAAAGGTTTTTTTAATCCAATCCAACACAACATGTGAAACATGGCAGCAATGTTAAGCATAAAAAGGTCGTACCCAGTGTACAGAACTCCCACTTTTGTAGAGTCTGTGAGAGGTCATGGTAGGCAGCCTTACTTTTTATTGTAGGCCATGAAATTGCTTGCAACTGACATCAATTCATCAAATGTGATATGCTTTTAAAAATAAAAAAAAATAAAAAAATTCTCATAAACAGCTCCAAATTTTTCTTCAAAGATTAATTTAGAGACGCATGGTAGTTTTAAACAAATTTCCCCCACTTGACTTTGGCTCAAGTGTAATCGGTGGTTGGGACAAAAATATGCATTCAGGTTTTGCAAAAATTGTGCTACCACATACATGCATGCAGCAGCATGCTTGCTCTTGCTTGTGTGTGTGTGTGTGTGTGAGAGAGAGAGAGAGAGTGAGAGAGAGAGAGAGAGAGAGAATCTTGCGGAAAACAGTAATGCTATCAGAATGAAGCTAACATACAAATACTTCACTCATTCTCCTTACATGACTTTAAAACTTAAATCCCTTCTTATGGAAAGCAAATAAATGATTTTGTGGTTATATAATTATTAATAGCCATTGAAGGAGCCTTAAAAGTTCTATAGAACTAACTCTAAGACCTTAATTTTTTTTCGCTGTTAGGAGCTCCATTTCAGTGACACAATGAGGGTAGTCGTTGTTACAGGGACACTCGAATTTGTAATGGAAGTGGGTCTCCAAGAACCTGTTCTTGAAATTAAAATGAAGATAGAACAATTTTTAGGTGTCCCTGTGGCTTCACAAACTCTCTCAGTATCTGGATGGGAGTTGATGGATGGACTTGACATGGAAGACTATCCAATTGTCACTGAAGGTACAAAAATTGACCTCACCTTCAAATCCATGATTATATTACCTCCGTTAAACCATTGTAGTAAAATCCAAATTTTAGTGAAATTCTCATCTCGGCAGTTTAACATAGAGGTAGACACAACAGAAACTGTGCGTAGTCTAAAGGAGAAAATTCACATCATTGATGGCACACCCATCAAAAGAATGTCACTTTTCTATTGTGGGATAGAATTACAAGAAGACTTTCGCAATCTTACTGAGTATGGCATACACGAATTCTCAGAAATAATTGTGTTCCTCAAGGCCATAAATCGTCTAAGGGATGAACCTCCATCGAAAAGACTAAGTCTAGTGGTGCAAACTTCTTCTAGTTTGCTTAATGCAGCCAGCATTCCTGTGGAATTGAAGGATTCATGCACTGTAAATGACTTGAGGCAATTATTATTGAGCAAAAAAATTCTTCCCATTGATGATTATTTGTTTATACACAAGCAGAGGATTATGCGTGACAATTGCAGCCTCCGGTGGCATGGCGTTGAAATTGGGGACCCTCTCTATGTGTTCAAAGGAACTATCAGTAGAAGTGGATATTAAGATGCTACAAGTTTCTATGCCTAGCATGCACGGTTGGAATTTAAATTTAAACCAGAATAAGTGTTTTTTATTTATTTATTTTTTTTAAATAATTTTAAACCAGAAGTCCAGAATAAATGTTATGTAGAATCTATTTAGGAATCCATGAAGGCTATGCTTAAACACCAAAGAGTATTTGCTTTATCATCATCAAAAAACTTTGGAAACTATTAATGTGGAAAATAATGATACTTCCTAATTAATATGGTCTGGTCTCAGTTCTTTTTTCTTCCATTTATATTGAATTGCTTGATTCTCTTGGGATAGCTCTACCTTTCGTGCCAAACAAATGGAAGAAGGAAATGAACATATCTATATGCATTCACTGTGTGTGCACGCTTGTGTGAATGGCTTGGAGTATTGATGATAAAAATGGAAGCAAGTCTTGGATTCAATCCTTACCATCAACCAACAAAAAGGATAAGCATCATTTGTTAAAATTTATAGTTATGCTAAAACCAACAATGTACTAAGTTACAGTTAAGTGGGAAGAGGGTTTAAAAATGTAAAAGAAAAGAAAAGTGAACACAAAGCCAATCCTAGCATTCTATGTTAGGAAAAATAGAAGAAACTTGATGGTTGCTACTAGTATTGTCAGTTTACACATCCTTGTAGCTAATGGTTCTGTTACACTGCACTCCCTTCGTACAAACATGTATTCCTCATGTATATAATTAACAAGATACAACTAGTTTTTAAAATTGAAACACTTAAACTAGGCAATTCTCAATTCCTGGGTCCACCCCAAGAGACAATCAGGCCAACTGAACACAAAATGTTGATTGGACACATCATCAAGAGGATTGAAAAAGAGGTAAATATGAGAGCCATCTTGGACCCCACAATCAACGAGTGAAATCCCATCTCCATCGACGTTCATCAGACGGCTGCAATTGTTGTCAAGAATGAGGATCAGACGGTCACAAGGGAGCTTCTGCTGAGCCTCAATTTCCCTCTTCAGATCAGCAAGTGTGGCATCGTTACCCACTTGTATATAGAAGAGAGTTCCTGTCAAGTTCTCCACTACCACCCTCATTTCCAAAGGCCTTGAAAGGCTTTGTCTTTTTTTTCAGTCTCATCCATTATCCATAACATAAGAGCAAGAGACAACCTTACTCTAAGGCCAACACAACACGTAATACTTGAAAGGTGTTCACGCATGCAGCATTCTCGCTAGTTAGTTTGTAAGCATGCATAAGAGATGGGAGAGTAGTTGATAGTGTAAAGGCTTAAGCAAAGTGAAATTAGAGCCTGACTCTGCTAAAATTATAACATTAAAAAATGGATCCTAGGTATTAATTTTCTCTCCGTTACTTGTATATCTTACTCTAAAGTCTAAACTTTGCAACGCCTGCGCTAAGAAAAAGGATCTGGACCCGCACTTGATGGTCGTTAAAGCTATGAAAAGTTATTAGTCACCAGGAGTTTAAAGTTAAACCATTTAATTATATGAGGGGGTTTTTTTTTTTTTTTAATTTAAAATTTTTATTTTTGTTTTTTAGAACTATAAAAAATTATGAGTAGGAATAACCCAATTCATATTGTTCTTCAACTTGGTGAGGCTAATAAGAGTTTGTTTGCGGCGAGTAATGTTGTGATTACAAATAGAGAGGGTCCAAATTGAAATTGCATTAATGTTTAAAGGGAAAAATTTGAAGTATAATTTCTTGAGTGTCGCGCTGTACTTTCAGTTTTCCAATTAAATATAAACAAATTAGTGCATTGAATTTAGTTGTCCATGGAAAGGTTACAGTTATACTAATTTGTACTTCTTATATGTTTAAATATAATTAAGAATCTAAAAGTAACCGTTGACTAATTTTGTCCACATTTAGATTAACAAGAAATCAAGAGTAGTGAAACTGCTAACTTATTCATGACATGATTGAATTTTAAGAGAAGAAACTAAAGAATAACATTTAAGTAATGTACTTAAGTTTTATCTTATATATTTTTGACTAAAAGAGAGGACAGAAGATTCAAACTAATGACTTCTACTCAAGGCCGGCCCTAGTCATTTTGGGACCTTAGAGGAGAACTAAAATGATGCTTTTTTTTTTAAATTATATTTATGTATTAATTAAATTAATATTTATTTAATATTTTTATATTATAATATATTTCATTTAAAATCTATTTTTCTTGCATTTTGAGATGCAAATTGATTGAGATACAAATTGACTAATTAAATTTTTGTATCCAAGTTCTTCTAACATCTCATTTTTAATTGATAGTATAACTAATCTACTTAATCTTTCTTGAGACATTGTCAATCTTAGATATGACTTTATTAATTTTAATTTTGAAAAAACTTCTTTCTACAAAAGCAACTGTAATAGGTATTACTAGTAAAATTTTATAAGCAATGCATGTATTTGAAAATGAATCTAACCTTTTTATATAATTTAGTATGTCAATTGGAGTATATGGTTTTATTTGTAAAATTTCTTTCAAAACTTTTAACTTTGAAAATAAATCTAAACCATCAATATCATAATAAACATCATGTTTGAGAAAAGATTCAAGTTTAAGACAGTATTTTTGCAAACTATCATCATCTAGCTGAGAGAGAGGCGGAAAGCAAGAGTGAGAGAGAGAAAATGTATGAGTAAATTTTAGGGCTTTAAGATTTTTGATTTGAGATTGTTTTAAGGGTAATTTTTTAAATTGGATTTGCATTTTATCCAGTTGATTTTTTATTCGTCTGGAGGTTAATGGTGATATTTTTGAGATAATTGATTTTGTTTAGACCAAAGAATGTTTTGGGGTACCAATGTTTACAAGGATGTTCTAGTTTTTTTTTTTTTTTTTTTTTTTTTTTTTTTTTTTTTTTTTTTTTTTATTTGGTCACAAGAATATATCAAATTTTTGGAAATTTCATCTGAAACTATATTTTTTATTTTTTATTATTTTTTTTCTACCTCTTCTTTTTCAAAATTTTGGAACCCCCTTCCACTTGGGGGCCTTAGGCAATGGCCTAATTGGCCTAGTGGAAGGGCCGACCTTGTTTCTACTTTTTGTGAAACATAGCTCTCAAGTCTCAACTGTTTTTTTTATTTTTTATTTATTTTTTATTCTTGTTTTGAGTCCAACACTAAACCCCACAATGGTAAAACATATGTAACACACCTTAGACATCTCAATTGAAAACATCATGAAATACTACATCCACCAATGTAGAAACCGATTTCATTTGAGAATTTAAATTGAAAATTTTGGAGGGAAACTAAACACAAAACCCCTCACAACTTCCCCTTAGCACACAAAACTACCTAAAGAGTTAAAGTTTTGACTGTACACTTAACCTGTTCTGAGTCCAACACTAAACCCCACAATGGTAAAACATATGTAACCTGCCTTAGATTTTTAGTGTTCCACACACCCCACCACCCCCCCCCCCCCCCCCAAACACAAAACACATGATCCTCTTTTATGTGAAATTGCAGCTCTAAAGATGAAGTATCATCACATGAGGAACTCATTTTTTATTTAATAGATGTTTAACGGTTTACAAATAAAGCAATACCACTTCTTCTTCTTCTTTTTTTGGGGTGGGGAGCGGGGGGGGGGGGGGGGGGGGGGGCGCGGGGGCGGTGGGTTGTTTGGTTTACACTGGGTCGGCTCCCCTCCCATTTAGAATCCTTATGTTTTCTCTTGTTTTTGTCTACATGAGTAACACTTGACAAATGACACATCCAAAGGTTTTAAAAAAAAAAAAAAAAAAAAAAAAAAAACCAACGTCAACTATGGATTTTCTCTCAATTTTTGGGTCTTTCTTTCTGTCTCTCTGCCGCTTTCTATCTATCTCTCCAACATTATCATCAACACTTGAACATTAGAGGCATCAAGATCAAAAGTTGGGTAAAAGTGAATACTGAATGCTAAGAGAAAACCCAAGTTTGCTTTCTTTTCAAATCACAATATACAACTGAACTTGAGAAAAGAAAGAATGGAGGGATAAAGATCAACTGAAGTTTTTGACATTGAATAGATTTGGCCATTCGGTGATAACGTGTTAGGTCTTCAATAAGCCCAAATCAAGAAGAAATATACAGTAAATTATGCGGCCAAACAACTACATAAAACAATAGAAAAAAAAAATATTAAAATTAAGAATGGAGATAGAACAGATGATGGTTTTACAAGAAAAATGAAAATGGCTTTACAAACAGAGGACAATAACTTGAACACCCACCTTGCACAATAGAGCATCCTTGGCTTTTGGCAGAAAGATTTTATTCTTCTTTTGATTTCCTCATCTATTGTCCCACTCTTACCCCTTTTTTCCATAAAGTTATGAACTTGGCGCATTTGATTCTTAGGCGACTGTGACAATGTTGGAGAGAGAGACAGACAAAGAGAGAGACTGGAAGGAAGAAAGAAAGAAAAACCCAAAAATTGAGAGAAAACCCATTGTTGACATGGGTGTTTTTTAACCTTTGGATGTATCATTTGCCAAGTATCACTCGTCTAGACAAAAACAGAAGACAACATGAGGATTCTAAATGGGAGGGGAGCCGGACCCATTTACACTCAAAACTTCATGGATTTTATGTTTTATAGAGAAACTACATGGGGGGTTTTGTATACCTTTCCCATTTTGGAATCAAATAACTACCAGATAAGATAAGAGCACAAGATTCCCAGCTTGGATCCTAAGGGGATAAGCATTTCCCTAGAAGAAAGAGTAGTAAAATTTTATTACTTTATACAAGGGAAAAAAATATTATCAATTACGATGTACAAACTTAATCATTAAACCTATGACTAGATGTAAAAATATGATTATAACTTTCGTTAAGATACTGGGTATGCTAACAAAATTTTCTGCTGGTACCAAAAATGACAAAACCATGTGTGAGACATACCAGAAACTCCTTAAGGCAAGTGAATCAGACTCTGGCCTGAGCTCTGCACCCTGAACTGTACTAGACCAAGTTCCTTAAAGCCAAACCCACAGAATTCAATTCACAGCCAGCTTCAAAATTTAAGTTGAGCAGGTCCTGACAAACCTTGCACTTTCATCATACAATGATACTTTGTTGGTGCAATAATGCCAGCCTGTGTGCACAAATCCACAACTGCTGGTGCATGTCCATAAAAATCCCTATGTGCATCCACAAGCACAAGAGGTTCCCGAGGCTGCCGCTTCCATACAAGCTTAGAAGGCACCAAATCATCTACTTCTGCCTTTTCCCAGAAGTGGGCTCCTCGCCCTCTCATACTTAACTACTTCACAGAGCCTAGCCTTGTGTCCAGATGACCCAACATGAACTTCTGAACAATATTTACAGACTTTTGCTGAATAAACCAACAACAATTTCTGTACACCAGTTCTGAGGATCTCCCATGCTCTCAGAGTTTTATTGGCAATTAACTTCAGTTCATGAGGCGACAAAGACTCAGCTCCTTCAATAGCAGCGGAAACATTTTCCAAGTTCCAATTGCTTGAGCACATATCTTCATCATATAGATTGGCTCCTGCCTGCCAGCACAGTTCGACAACTGCAGGAACACGGTCAAAATCAAACCTTTGTTGGTGCTTAATAACATCTGGGAACATGTTCTGCAGATGAAAAGTTTCTACTGGAACAAGTATATCATTCAAACCACCACTAATCCATTCATGAACTCGATTCTTAGCACGGCACTTGTAACCACAGCAAGTCTGAATTAAATGGCCTTTCTCACCAATATACACTTCTGGACAAAACCTGCAATGGTACTTTATGCATGAAGTTAGGATGAACGTTCTCTTTGAAGAAATAGAGCATGTACTAAAGGGAAGTTAGGGGCATCACAGCCAAGTTAGATCAATTATTGTAGAATAAAAATAGTCTTCAAGAGTTTAAGTGAACATATGGCAAAGACCTTTGGGCTAAATGTCACCTCCACCCCTCATAAGATGAGTTAGTGGCTGAGGTCAAGGGTTCATGTCCCATGGGGTGCGGGTATTATGTAACAATTAAAAAGAAAGTTAGTCTTCAAGTGAAAATTAGAGACAGCTTGTTTACCAATGCTTGCCTAAAAACTGTTGGGCAAAGTCCGCTAATTTATAGTGACAGCCTGACAGGCATAAAAATTTCACAAAAAAGATGCACATAGTAATCAACTATATTCATAGTAATTATCAATGACCATTGCTGCATAGGATGCATTTTGATAAGTGATATGTCTGCACATAGTTTTGTTATTTCAGGTTCTGCAGATGGTTCTGATTATTGTTCTTAATATTTTCAGCACCTGAGATAGGCTGGCAACATAATTATAAATTATAGTTCAGAACACATTTGATAGTTACAATGGGAGAGGGAGAATTTTGAACCTGGAAATCTTCATTGGAAACACCAGGAGGTGCTAGTTGAGCTACAAGGCTCTTTAGTAGCACATTTGAATCAACATCAAATCAGACCAACTTAGATTTCCAGCACTAATTAACCACATTTCTAAATCTTCATATAAAAAATTGTTAAAAACTTGCAATACAGAGCGGCAAAATCGTTCATATACACAGTTCATAGATATCAACAAAATCATATAAATGAACCACGATTACATTTTAAGCAATTTGAACAAAATCACACACGTCAATGACCCCATTTTTGACAAGATAGCAAGAAGCAATATTTAGGTTGTTTCCATGTTAAAATGTTGAAGCACAAACAAATACAATTCAAATTATTGTTCAAAACATATATAAAAATAAAAAATAAAAAATAAATGAACACTCAAGCTGGACTTACTTGCAGGTCATAACAGGAAAGACATTGAGGAGAGTAGAGACGCCTTGGTAGAGGGCCGCTCGGGCCCTAAGTACCTCCTGGGCCACGGGAACCATGCCGCGAACCGGGTAGTCCTTGGCTCGGCTTTCGATTCTTTTCAGAATCATTGGCCTCAGCTTGTTAAAGTCCACCTTAGAGCTGTAAAACATTGCGTGCATAACGCATCCAATCAAGTCCCCCGTAACATTCTGTCATGGTCTCTTCCTTAAAGCCATATCAACAACCCCAAACCTCAAAAATCAATAGAAGAAGTATATTTCGTAACAAGTTGTCAAAGAAGCATTTAATCGAACAGGTTGTGGGCGATGAGGTCGGATTTTCCGAGTGAAGAGTGAAGATGGGTTTTGTTATTTGAGTTTAGAAATGGTCCGGATCTGAACGGAGAGCGGAAAAGGTTTCGTTCGCCGGTTCTTCAAGAAAGCTCAAGTCTTCATCTTCGACGGCTTTAGAGAGGGTTAGAAAGAGTGAAAGGAGGAGAACAGTGCATCTTTGTGCGTGAATTTTAGTCCGTAGAGAGTGAAATTCAGTGAGAGAGAGAGGGAGAGAGCGAGGAACGTAAAGGCCATTACTCTCGGCAAAGTTAGACCAATCAATATTTTTTTAATTTTAAATGTAAATTTTGACAAGTTGATTATTGAATTATATTATTTTTGTATATTTTTTATACTTACAAATTTTGAGGTGATCAAATATCAATAATCATGTCATTTATCAATTGTATAAATTTAACTTTTTTGTAATTTAAAATAATGCATAAAAGATGAGTTTATGAATCGAATGGTATATAATATCCGATTTGTATGAAAATCGGCATGCATGTTTAGAACAAATAGAACATGTAATCCAGTGGTGGAATTTTCAAAATATAAATTCATTAGCAAGTTATTAGGTGGTGTGAGGCCTTTACCTCGGTCCCTTTATAGTTAATAAGAGTCGTGTCAAGAGGCGGATGGCTAGCCTAAGAGCATCCACAACAGATGTTGCATAAAAAATGTCATTTTGCCACACTAAAAGCCTACTTTATTATTTTACCACGTCATTTTACAACATCCCGTTTATCAGATGTTTTATAATTCAATTCTATACATTAAAATAATATTTACACCACATTAAAATAATATTTAAACTACTTCCTAGGCATCATCATCAACAACAACGGCACAACCACATCCGCTGCAACAACGCCGTCGGCCACCACCGGCACAAACCACGTCCACCAATGCCACCTTATAAAAAAAATAAAAAATATAAAAAAAAATAAAAAACACCACCACAAAAATTGTTGCGGCCACAACCACCAGTAAAACAACAGAACCCACAACACCAAAAAAATTGTTGCGACCACAACCCACCCACTGCCGACCCATCCTTTGGAACCCATTCACCGATTTCGCACCACCGATTTTGCACAACAGAACCCACCACTGCTGATTCACCCATCACCAGCCGACCCACCCACCACTGAATTTGACCATCACAACCCATTCACCGATTTTGCACCACAGAACCCACCACCACCAATTTGCCCATCACCAACCGACCCACCCACCACTGAATCTGACCATTGCAACCCACCACTAGTGATCCGCCAATCACCATCTCAACCTACCCACTGCCGAACCGGGTATCAAATCACTGCAAAAAAAAAAAAAAAAAAAAAAAAAAAAAAAAAAAAAAAACACAGCGACAGAGATCGGAGTGAAAGAAGAAAAGAGTGAGAAGAAAAAACTGAGGGTGATGTCTGAGAGGAAGAGAGAAAAATAGCGAGATTGAGAAGAAAAAAAAGAGTGAAAGAAGAAAAGAACAAAGAGGCGTGATGTCTGAGGAAGAATGAGAGAGGAGAAAAGAATAAAGGGAAGAGAGAGGAGAGAGAAAAGAGAATAAAATATATTAAAACTTATACCACACCGGTTCCGTACCGTTGCAAATTTGCAACGGTACTGTTCACATGTTGCAAAAATAATGAGATTTAGCACATCTGATATTTGGCCTTTTTTGTGATTGGTGTGGCAAATGTGCCAAATATTTGGCATTTGGCACATTTGCCACACCTACTGCGGATGCTCTAACAAGAGTCTTATCTTCCTTAACAAAATTTGATTTTTTTACCATATTCAAACTTTTTTACGAAATATTTTTTGAAATATAATGATTTTTAACAAAATCAAAAAACAGAATATGTTTTTGCAACTCATGCATTTTCTGTTTCCACTTTCTTTTAACATGATCTTTTTCTTTTTGATCAAAAGTAGCATGATAAGATTTTCTCTTATCTTTGTTCTTTGCGGATTTAAATTCATCAAATAAAGCAATTATATCAATTTCAAAAGATGAAAATAGGAAAGCTTAAAATAATAACAATAGATATTTTAATAAGATTTTAATAACAGATTTAAACACTTACAAGAGATAATAGTAGATGCAAAAATTTGAACTAGAATGAAAAAAAGGTTACAAGCTTAGGAAGCAGTCTGGAAATTATATGGAATTTGAAACTAGGAAAATTGAGTGATGCCTTCATCTGAAAGGGACATCCCCTTTATAGGCAAAATAATATATATATATATATATATATATATATATATATATATATATATATTTTTTTTTTTTAAATTTTGGGTAAATATAAAATTGTTTTATTATTATTTTTCAAAGAAAATAAAGTTGTTAGTTTATCAAAGTTATGATTTTGTGGATTTTTGTTCATTTAGATTGGTCATCTGTTCAAGCCTTCAAGGTTGTTTTATTTTAAAATTTTTTTAATTTTTCAATAATTTAGTTTATTATATAATTGATATTAAATAATGAAAGGAAAATTATACTTTACCACCCTTAACTATACCTCATGTTAAACTTTGCATCCTAAATTTTTCGAATGTACTTTTTGCACTCTAAACTATGACCATTGTTACACTTTGTACCCTGATGTTAAGTTTGCTGTTAACTTGGATGGAAAAATATAACACCACGTGAAAAGACCTAATTGCCCCTCTTCTCAATGTTTTAAAAACAAAATATAAATAACACTTTACCACCCTAAACTATACTTCTTATTACACTTTGCACCATAAATTTTGAATTTTCATTCAAGTTAACAGTAAACTTAATGGTATGGTGCAAAGTGTAACAGGAGTCATAGTTTATGATGCAAAACATGCATTTAAAAAGTTTAGGGTGCAAAGTGTAACATGAGGTATAATTTAGGGTGGTAAAGTGTAATTTCCCCAATAATGAAAATGAAGTGGGCACAATTCATTAAACTAACTAAGTGCATGGTTAGCTCCTTGTTGTTATTATTATTATTTTCTGAAAGCATATTAAAATATATTTATACTTTAAAAAAGTTTGAAAAATTGAGGTTTTAAAAAGTTGTATATAAAAACTAAAAACTTGTCAAATAAGGTGAAGGAAAACGGCCACTAAATACATGTGACAGTCTTGTAAGTCAACGTTTTTGTTGAAATAAATTGTTATACCAACATGTAGAAGCCCAAATCTATAGGAAAGATTCAAGGAAAAGAATGAAGAATAATTTTACTTGAGATTTGGAGGCAGACCCAACAATAAAGAACGACAAAAATTGAAGTAAAAGAGCAGAGGACCAGAGTTAGAGGTGATACGTGGGAAATTAGGGAAGAAGGATTGTTAAGAGAGAACATATTACCAGAATATATACTAGTATTTCAGGGGGCGGGGGTAAACATATTTTTTGGATGAAAGTGCGGTCGATAATCGCTATTTTGGTGATTGAATCGCGCAAATTGAAAAAGCTCTGAAAATCTGCTTTTTTTAAAACCACAGATATGGTGTGATTTGTAAACACAATTTGGCTAAAATCGTGCTACCAAACGATTTCCTGTTTTGCGTTTAGCTCATTATATATAATGAAATACTTTCAAATTTTTATTTTTTTTTAATGTTGTAAAAGCATTAACAGCAGAAAGGCTATATACCAAATGTAAGTTTATTTTAGCATTCAGGCCTAATAACTCTCAACAATGGAATGGCTAAACTTGTAAAATTGTAAAAGTTTTTATAATACTGCTACAGTACTGTCTTACTTTTATGGCAGTACTGTAGCAACTTGGATAAATAAAATATTATTTGTTTTCTCTCTCTTAGCCACTCATTCTCTTCTCTCTCTCTCTCTCTCTCTCTCTCTCTCTCTCTCTCTCTCTCTCTCTCTCTCTTTTTCCCTCTGATTCTATCTCATCCTCACTCCTTCTCTCACATCTCTCTGTTTTCATCCTCTCTCACATCTCTATGTCTGGGCTGGAGGTCGATGTGGCACGGCGTGGAGATCGTCGTACACTCAGTTTTCTCTCTTTTTTTTTCCCCCTCTGATTCTATCTTTGTCTTCATCCTCACTCCCTCTCTCACATCTCTGTCTTCTTCTTTTAAGCATGCTACCGGAGCTGGGTTAAAAGTCGGCATGGGCATAACGTGGGCGTGGCGTGTGGCGTGGTGAGACCGGCGTCGTGTGCCTCGCGGTGGTGTGTGAATTCCGAGTGGGTTTTGGGTTTGACTTCCGGTGCCTCATGGTGGTAATGGGTTTGATTTCTGATGGGTTTTGATGTGAATTTGCCATGGTGGATTTGCCGTGGTGGGTGTGTTTTTGCCATGGTGAGTGTGTTGTTGTTGTGGATTTACTATGGTGGATTTTTTTTTTTTTTTTTTTTTTTTTTTTTTTTTTTTGCTGTGGTGGTTTATTTGATTTTTTGTGTTGTTGCTGTGGTGCTGGTGGATTTTTCATTGATTTTTTATGTTATTGTGTTTTTGTAGTGGTGGATTATTTGTGTTGTCGTGGAAGTTTTTTGTGTTGCTGTGGTAGAGAGATTAGATTAGATTATTTTATTAGGTATTATATATTATTTTAATAAGTTGAATAGAAATATAAAAGTTGGGATGTTTGGTGTATTGTAAGGTGAAGAGTGAGCTTCACATACATATACACTTACATTTGACTAAAGTAGAATTTCTATCTTGTATAAAAAATAAAGTAAAAAAAAATTAATTTTTTTTTCTTTTGAATATGTGTTAGGCTGGGCTGCCTCCTGTTGTACTAGAGCCAAGTGTTCTGGATTAGAGAGTTGGGACCGGTCCAATTGTAACCCATATTGGTCCGGCTTATGCACAAACTATGCCCCTTTTGCCAAAAGTTTGATTACATACCCATGATAGGCGAAACTACTATGGGAAAGTTATGGCAGGCAGATGTAATAAAGATAACAAAAGAAATGCGTTCACTATTTAGACAGAATAAATAAAGAGGAGTGACAAAAGACGCCCCGTACATAAAATAGCAGAAATAAGTAGGGAAGAAATAGTAATGAGTTTGTTGAATAAAATAGGGAAATATCAATCTGCCGTGCCAACTTATATTATAAGGCCGAAACTAAAAAGGGAACCATTTCTTCAATGCAAATAATCTCCCTCAAAAGAAATTAATTGCTTTGAGGGAACGGGGCTAAATGGCCTGTGCCCAGAAGGATCTTTTGATATTTGTAGAGAGCAAGGCTTTAGAGGGAGAAAGGGGATCAACCTATTGGTGCATGCCTGCTATTATATGCTTTTTGTTTTTTCGTTCTTTCTAATTCTTCATTTCTTTTCTTTTCGTTTTCTTTCTCAGTGCTTGCTTATTTGTTGTAATTCTTTCCTAGAGGTTACTATTACTGTGTTTGTCCCCTCCCACTGTGCATGGCAAAGGTCCTTTATATAATGCCTATCATGGATGGCTTTTACAATTTTAGCCTTTAAATACCTTTGTCTGGTCTAGGTGTCCTTGCTGACCACCATTGGTTTGTTAGTCACCCAGCCAGCACCACTTACTTGTGCTGGCTGTGCCTGGCTCTGCCACTCCCCATCGCTAGACAAAGAAGACTATTTTTTTATTTGCTTGCCGTGTCATTCTTACCTACTACGGTATGGGTGCTCTCTCTCTCCTTATCCTTCATGGCATGCACCTAGTGGTTCCAACTCATCCTTACTTCTTTTGGGCAGTATGTCATCCTAGCAGGACATTTCCCCCAAAAAAGCCTAAGCAAGAACTCCATAATAGGTTTTCCCCTCTCCTCACCGCTAAACTGTGCCCTCTTACCTTTGACCCATGACCCACCACTTTCTGTATTGGCTGGTGATGTCTGGGCCTTGCGCGTGCTTCACTTCTGTGTATGTCCAAAACCTGCCTGCTGCTCATGCGTTCGCCGTGGTCTAGAGGCTCAGCTACCCATTCTGCCGTTTATTCTTGACTTCTTATGGCGTAAACTGTTTTTTGATTTCCCATTCTTTATGGCTTGCTCCCTTTAGGGGCCGGGCTTTGCTTGATTGTGGATTTTTCTTCCTTCAGCCCATTCTTTTTCTCCTTTTTGCAGTCTTGCGACCATTTCTTGCGCACCACTCTACCATTCCTGCTTTGATGTTATTTGACCCAAGCTTGTTAGGCCTCTTTGGGTATGCTGCTTATTCTTCTCTCAATGACTCGGTATGATCATTGGGCTTTTCATTACATTGCTTACGGGCTTCTGTGTCCCATTTATTTCCTCTTGGGCATCCTTGGCCTATTTACTTTCCTCGGGCGTCCTTGGCCCTTTCTAATTTTGCGTTCCCATGGGCTTTTACTAACTCTTTTGGGCTTCCCTGACCCAATTACTTTATCCTTCATTCTTGGGGCTCATGGATTTTTCATCAGTCCCTTATTTTCTTTACTTGCATTACTTTGGGCTCGCTATGGCCCATTCTCACTTTTCTACATCACATACTGCCCATGGATTTGCTACTTCTCTCTCCAAGCTCCTTTAGGGCTGTTTGCTTCCTCAAGGCTCGTTTGTTTATTTTATGGGCCTATGATCCATTATTCTTGCCGCTTGAGTTTAATGGTTTTTCTATCTAATTACTAACTCTTTTCTGCTCATGTTGCTGGGCTTCTTCTTTCTGTTGGGCTTCCCAAAATGAGTATTAACAAAGGGAAAAGATCTATTAACAAAGGTCTTGGGTTAACAAGACTTTGGTCATGGGTTCAAGTTCCCCTAACGGGCCTGATCACTGTTGACGAGTGCTTTGGTGCCCGTTAAGCTTTTTTTTTTTTTTCTTTTTTTCTTTTTTTTAATATATATATATATACACACACACACACACACAATGTGCAGTGCAGCATAGAAGCTGTGAAGTGTGGAGTGCGAATACAGGATTTGCGTGGGATTGCATAACATAATTTGCTGTGTATTATTCTGGATTGCCAATCATAATGATGAAGCAAGTCATGCAAAACAAATTCTATGGAGGTATTCTTTGGGATTCCGGTATTCTTATTCTTTTGGGTTTTAATTTTCGTATATTCCTTTTTAGTGGGATTGCATGAAATTTATTTCATTAGAGAAGATACCAATATGGTTTTGTTTAACTTCTTTTTGGCAATGAATGAATAGTGCAAATTTTCATCTAAAGATATCAGTACAACCCAAAGAACAACTTATATATTTCTTTTTAGGTAGTTTCAACTAGGAACCAAGGGAATCAATCTCGTAGCGAATGCTGCATTGGTTTTACCAGTGGAATGATATATTTCGGAATTGGTCAATACCGAGTTTACCGCTATTTTATATATATATATATATATATATTATAATAAAAATAAAAGTTTGCCATAAAATATTACCTCAATTCAAAACAAACAAATTATTCATGGTTTTAAACTTTAGATTTTAGCATACTAAGAAAACAAATAATATTAATAAATTAATGCAAATAAGTTATCATTTTTCCCTTATAAAAATTCAAAAATTATAAAACTAAAAAAAAAAAAAAAAAAAAAAAAAAAAAAAAGCTCATTTCTGCACCGGCCAGTATGCTTGGTACAAGCCAAAACGGCTAAAATTGGCAGTTATTTAAACCGGCACAAAACATTTAAGTTTTGGCACTGGTGCATGTACCAGTACGGTACAATATCGATCACCTTAGTTTCAACACAAAACACCAAAATTTTAGGTGGGAATTAAACCTCTTATCTCTCATTCGATGACAAGAAACATTACCACTTGAGCTAAGTGAACCCACAGGAGAAACTTATATTATATCACATATTTGTTGAAAAATCTGGTTTTGTATCTCATACAAAACACACAGCGGAAGCAACAATTACAGATCTACTTTATTCATGAGAGATAACATGTAACCTTGAATTCTAGAACAAAGAATAGGAGGCTTACCTTGGTGCGATGAAATTTAAAACCAAGACTTGAGAATTAGTTGAGAAAACTTTTAATCTTCACTCTAATTCCACTTGATGCCCAAGAAGTGTTGTTTCTCAATCAGTTTCCAAGAAGAGAATAAAGAGTGTCCAACACTCACATACATTATTGCATTTCTTATGTGATCTAATGAAAACCACTTATATGAAAAAAGACTAATGAAATTCTGTATGTTTCTCTCCTTATATACAACTAATTATCTAATTGGGCTAGCCTTTTGGGCCATTCCAATTGTGCTCTAGTGTGTGGCTTGGAGTGAGACCAAAAGGGACCAATAAGACACTAGTTCCAATGAGTCTTGGGCTTTTCTGTCAACTCTTGACAAGTATAAAATTACCATTAATTATATTCAATACCACTATAAGAATATAATTGCACTCTAGGCCTTATCTATAAATTATACACCAAGACTTTATTATACATGCAACCCCTTCATTAAAATATTCGTAGTAATACAAAATCATGAATATAGACTGCCACTTTGAAAATTACTACATTTTAATATTTGAGTACCCGGTTTAATCATTTATGTTATTCATCATATATTTATGAAATCCAATTTCATAAATATATACTTTAGTAACTCCTTACTAAAGTAGTTGGGCCCAACACTCTAAATAACCAAACTCATTAAACTTATCTCAATGGAATATTTTATATCTCCGTTAAGAGATTATGAATTCCATCTTGAGAATATATATTCCATCAACACTAAATATGATTGCCAACATACTGAGATTTTGACTGTGACGTATAGATCCCACTCCTGATATATCAAAATAACTTACATCTCATGATCAGGTCCATTATTCTCTCAGAATTTAGAGTTGATGTAAATAGAAGTCGTGAGATTTATTATTCATTTCATAGTCGTTAGGAGAATAATAAATCTCACAATGGTCTAGTTCAATATGTTTTAACTCTTAAAACATATCGACATATCAATTAGAAGTCTCCACTTCCATGATCAAGACAAATCATTTTAGTTGATATGTTATAGTTTTCGCAGATGAAATGCCCAATTTCACCACCGACTACAAACTAAAATTCTGAGTTTACAAAGAATTTGCGATTTATATCTTCTGTGACTAAATCACATAAATCACATACTATGCATCTCATGTATCAAGATAATATCTCATTAGTTCATTTATAGATAGTCTCATATAATTAAACAATTTAATTATTTATAACATACCAATAAATTGGATTTTTAGTGCACAAATCCCAACAATATTCACATCTTGACCCAAACTCTAAAAAAAATAAATAAATGAAAAACTAAAAAACCTTCAAACACCTTCCCAAAATTAAGCAAGTTTGCAAACAACCGAGTTCAGATTTTTTCCCTTTAAATAAGCAAGTTTGCAAACAACTGGCTTCAGTTTTTTTCTCTTTAATTAAATTTGGGATGTTTGACAAGGCACCAGAGCATATGATTCTACCAAATTCTCTTGGAGAAAGAGCATTGATTGAAAGAAAAGATGATCCCTACTCTCTAATATGTTTTTGCATAAGACACAAGTTGCATCTCATTTTAGGCCCCGATGTAGCATTCTATCTTTTGTAGTGAGTCTGTTTTGACTTGTCAACCAGCCAAGGAAAATGCATGTTTAGGAATCGTACTTGGAAACCAAATCTCATGTTCTTGCACAAGTATACCTACCTGATTTGGAAGGAACCCAATTAAGCCTGTCTTCCAACTCTAACTTCACTAGCCCATATGATCTAGTCTGGTTTCAAAACCAATTTCCTTCCACTAATACACTTGAAACCTTAGCATTGAGATTGCTTGCTGCATCATAAATAGCCCTGTGTCCATATCTGTGATATAAGATTCTATTTGGATGTCACTAGTCATGCCACAAAAAAATCTTATTACCAGTCCCCACAATAAATCTCACCAAATTTCTTGTACGCTCCTAAGCTATAGAATCTACCTCCAACTCTTAAGTGCTGCTTTGGGGAGTTTTAACTGCCCAAAAGCTTTTTCCTTTTAGAAGATTAATCTGAACCCATGCTACCTAAATAGATCCTGCTTGAGCAAATACATTCCAAATAAAAGCCATAATAGCAATTATATTCCATTCCTCTAGCCTCCTAAGACCCAGACCTCTTCTTTTTTTGGCTTGCAAACCACAATTTAGGCTACCTTTGCTCCTTATGAAGTAGTTCCAGTACCTTTCATTAGAAAATTGCTGAGTTTTTGCTCTATTTCCTTAACTGCCTTTTTAGGTAAAATGAAGATCTTGGACCATTAGATTTGAAGGCTAAACAACAATGAGAGGTGTTTGGTAGCCTGTTAGTGAATTCGTTCTGTAATCTTGTCCACCAAAGGCTAACGATATTTTTCAGTTAGCCTTTTAGAGATCGAGGGTACCCCAAGATACCTCACTGGAAGCTTGTTCTCCTTAAAATTTAGAATATCCAGAATTTGTTTTTTCAGTTAGGGACTACAGCCATAAAAGCCTCACTTTTGGTTGGATTTTCTTTCAATCCTGATAACTTCTTGAAGTATTCAAGGACTTCTTGTATTATGCTAACTGATTTAACATCAACACTTGAAAATATAATGAATTCGTCTATAAAGCAAAGATGTGATAGCTTTAATTCAGCACACTTGGAATGAAACTTGAACAAACTGGAAGCACTAATCAATTTCCTTGAAAACCCTCTATTGCTAGCACAAATAGGTATGGTGATAATGGATTAGCCTGCCTAAGTCCTCTTCCCCCTTTAATATAGCCCACCTAACTCCAAATGAAAGCTATTGAAAATTTAGGAGTTGTTATACACTCTTTGATGACCCAAGCAACAACTCTTTTTTGATAAGTAAGGAATACTTCATTGAATAAAAAGAAAATAACACAAAAAAACCAAAGCACACAGGTAGTGTGCTAAGGACACAACAATGAAAAACTAAAGTGTATGAAAATTACAACAATCAAGCAAATCAACAAGAGAATCAAAAGTAAAAACACCTGAAGCATTTGTCCACTCATAAAGAGTCTGGAGAAAGAGCCGCTTCAAGTTATGAATTGATCTCTCGTCTCCTTCAAAAGTACGAGCATTCCTCTTTCTCCAAATACCCCACATAAGACAATGATGGATCATGGCCCAAATTGGCGCATACCTATGCTTGTTGAATTTGTGTGACTAGCTAGCTAGAAGATCCACAACCTCACTCGGCATCACCCATTGCACCCAAATAATGAAAATACCAAGTTCCACAACTCTCTAGCTATAGGGCAGTACATAAGTAAATGATCAATAGTCTCCTTATCTTTCTTACACATACAACACCTGTCAATCACTGCTCAACTCAACACCTCCTCTAGTTATCAGTAGTTAAGATCAGTCCCATAGCGCAATCCAAAGGAAGAAACTAACCCTTGTTGGTACTTTTGGCTTCCATATGATTTTCCAAGGAAAAGATATTTGGGCAATAGAAAGTAAAGCCCTATAATAGGAGCTGACATCAAAAATCTGCTTTGGAGAAGGATTCCAATAAAGCTAATCCATTTCATTACGTCTCACCAAACTGGAATAGATTAGATCTAAGATCCAACAAAGATGCAACTGATTCCAACTCCCAATCTTGCGCTAGTTGAACAAAGCTGACATTCCAATGATAACTATCCTTGAAAGAGAACAAATCTGCCACTGAAGCATCCTTATTGGTAGCAATGCTGTAAAGTTTTGGGAAGTTCTCCTTTAAAGAAAGTCCCCCACACCACAAGTCATGCCAAAATTTAATAGAAGAGCCACTCCACTGAATCATTTGCCTTCATAATGTCCCTTTTCAAAGCAAACGTAGCATGACCCTTCTCCTCATGATAATTCTTGACAATTTCTTGTGCTAAAAGCACATTTTCAGCAATGCTTTCCCTGGGAAAATGCTGCTTGAAATTGGTCAATCAGTGTATTCAGACTTGGAACCTTTTGGCTTGGATCTTGGTTATACACTTACAGATGATGTTGCAACATGATATAAAACCACACACACACGAGTATTTTTGTTATGTGGGACAAGTTTGATCATTACAAAACACTCATCTATTTTCATAATAGAATTTTAATATATGATGAATGGCCTTGGCATCAATTATAATAAATTGCTTGAATGGAACTCAAACAATTGCGTAAAAGTTTGATGTTTGATAGAATAGAATTAAAGAGGAAGAACATCAATAAAAAAGACAGACAGAGAAGCTCCTGCTCCAAGTTTATATTAAAATGGCTTTAACGGGTTTGGTAACATTATACGAGGGCAGGCTCTAATTAATAACTGAAATTTGTTTGATTCTTATTGTGTAGGGTTTCAGTAGTACTGGAAGGGATCGCATCAGTGAGCTGCCTGATGATATTCTTTCTTGCATTCTCTCACATTTGACACTGAGGGATGCTGTCAAAACAAGCATATTATCACATAGATTGGGAAGAGTCAGTGCATCCAGATCTAAACTCCACTTTAATTGGTAAAACATATTCCTCTACAATGAAAATGATATATCATGTGATGAAAATGGTAAATTTTACCGATTTAAGAAAGATCCCTCCAGAGAAGAAAAGGATAAATTTGTAAAAGCTGTAAATCAGTTCTTGAAGTTCCATGCGGGTCGAAGGATAGTCTCGTTTGTGGTCTCTTTCCGTCTTGGGAATGACTACAAAAACGACGTTGATGAATGGATTAGATCTGCCATTGGAATGGGTGCAGAACGACTTACTCTTTGCTTATCTGTTCAGGATGGAGAACAAATTGATAAGTATGTGTTTTGTTGTGAGCTTCTTTCTCAAGGTACAGAGTGCAAGTTAAAGACTCTAAGCTTGGTAGGATGTCTGTTGGCACCAAATTCTGTCAGCCAATTCAGCTGCTTAAAAACTCTCATTACATAATACATCCTTAGACATACATGAGTTGCAGAGCATTTTTCATGGTTGTTTGAACCTTAATATTTTGCATTTCTTTGATTGTGGCCTTCCTCTTAAATTAAGCATTCTTGGTTCATTACGTTATTTGAGGTTGTTACATATTTCCTCCTTGTTTTGGGGTGGAGCCGTTGGGCATCTTAGCATTATCTATTCATTTTATTTTGCTTTTGGCAACAGAATCCAAGCATGGCAATTACTCTTGGAATATGAACATTATTTTTCTGTTTGTAAATAATTATCTACCATTTTTTGCAGTTTCCGGTTACCCTCTGAGTGCTGCATACTGTATTGGAAAGATTACCAATGCTTTCGAGACAAAGTATAACATCTTGTGAACCCCACTCACTCTTTTGCTAATTGCTATTTATCAACTATATGATAGCGTTTCTACCAAGGCAAATACATTTGATCAATCAGAGAAATATGGCACAAGTTCGCAGCAAGTGGTACTAGTCTCTCAGTTGCAAGGGATAAAAAATTTCTTTTCTTTTTAAATGTAATTTTGTTTTGCAAAGCATTTTGGGTATATTAGCTGACAAGTTGAGATAAGTGAGGGACAGAAATATGAAATACACTAGTCTTATTGGCATTGATATCTAACGGATCGAATGGAATGGTCTCAATCTATTTCATGCATATATGATTAGTTGCTCAACAGTATATGAAAGTAGTACCAAAACACAAGCCGCTGCCAGTAGTGAACACAAAGCAGTAGGCTTAATTGACATCACAACAGAACAACAAAGACTAGTCTAGCCTCAGTGGCCTTTTCACGGCACTAACACCTGGTTTTTCTCTTACAAGTATACAAACTCCCATTCCTTGCCTCTTGTACGTCTACATTCCCATGTCAATGTTGAAATAATTTATAAAAATCATCCTCCAAGTCTGTAGGCCACTTATGAATCGTCCTCCAGCTACAGCCCAAACATTTCTAGCCATCGGACTCGTCTGAAGAATATGCTTCACTGATTCCACTTCTTCATTACAAACTCGATAAAATGGTGAATGTGCCAAGCATTGTCTTTCAATGGAGATCCTTAGAGCCGAGTCCTCCATTTGTCTTCGCATTGCACTACTTACTCCCAACTTTTTCAATGAATCTTCTCTTCCTCTACTTGTTGGCCCCACCATTATCTATCTGTCATAGAATTAAGCTCATCATACCATGCCTTTGGGAGTTTAAAACAGGACATGGTGTATATGGGTATTGCTTGGAGCCTTGGACCATTGTTTTATAAGAATCTCCCTTCCTGCTCTTGATAAGGTTTTTTACTTCCACCCTTACAACCTCTTCATCACTCATTCTTTTACACTAGTACTGAGAGCCCGTGTTTGTTCTGGCTTGTAGTTTAAATCATGGATCATGGTATCCTTGATGTATTTTTAATAGTTGTCTTCTCCCTATTTATTTTTTGTGACCAGAGGCCTTCTCATAACAGTACAAGACTTGCGAAATGTTCATACTTTCTTCTGTTGTAGCCTGACTAAAGACCAAACTATCATCTACAAATAACAAGTGGGAGACCTTAGGGCTGTCTTTTACAGGTTAATAAGCCATAAATTTTTTTGTCTACCTCAGCTTTTCTCAATAAAGCAGAGAGACCTCTGGCACAAATCAAGAAAAGTTATAAAGAGAGAGGATCATCTTGCCGAATATCCCAGGATGGTTAGATGTAGCCTCTTGGTTACCCATTGATGATGACTAAATATGATGTTGTAGACACACTCCATGATTATGGTCACCTATCTCAAATCAAACCCCATCTTCTGCATCATGCCTGCAAAAAACTTCACTCTACCCGATCATAATCTTTATTCATGTTCAATTTCAGTGCCATTTGCCTTTTCATCTAGTTCGCATGTTGTGTAACCTTTGATAAGCTATCGCTACATTACCAGTAATAAGCTATGAAGCACGGGTGCATTTTCAGATTCAGATGTGGGAGTGGGTGTGGGACTCGGTAATTTTTGAAAAAGTAAGGTGCTGGCAGGGGCGTAGCCAAGAATTTCCACATGGGGGCCGGATTATAAATTCATATGTTAGCTGTTATTTTGTAAATATATTATATATATATATATATATATATATATATATATATATATATAATTATCAAATTAAAAAAAAAATATAATATTTCTAAACTCAAATGAATATATAAAAATTATTTATTTTGCTATAAAGATGTACAAAATATTTTAATGAAGAATTTAGCATCTCTCATCAAAGTTATGCTTGAAAATGATCTTTCATTGAATAAAATCATCCATTATCATCTCCTTAATCTTTAATAAAATGGCTAAAAAATTAATCTAGAAAAAATCATATAATTTTACGTTAATTAATAATCCCTCTAATATTCCTTTAAGCACAATAAAAAAAAATTATCTTTAGTCTTAATCAACCATAACAGACAATTGAAAATTTAAGCAAATAAAATATATATTTTTAATACTATGTATAGCATACGTATTTATTAAAATCATTATACATAACATGAGAAGATTCTACTGTAAAAGGGAAATTTTAGAAAAATATATATCTTCTCTCTGCAACAAACCCAAATTATCTTTTATGAACAAATCACTATTGGAACAACTTATTTGGCATCAAAGTTCAACCCAAAAGAAAACAAATCAATTTTGAAAAAAAAAATAATATATGATGATGATGATGAGAGAAAATTATATCCAATTTAAAAAGAAAAAAAAATTTATGATGACGATGAAGAGAAGTAAAGGTTGAAGTTTAAAGATTAAAAAGAAGAACAACAACAAAAAAAAGAAAAAAAACCACACTAAAGCCCAGTACACGTTTTCAGTTTCTTTTCTTTTCTTTGCCCCTCATGATAATGGGCTTTTAGTGGACTTTTAGTGTGTTGCTGCATGGGCTATTAAGAAGAAGAACAAAATAAAGTTTGGTGTTGCATAGTGCACGTTTTCACACTTGCACACATAGGTTAGACAAAAGTTAAAAGGTAAGAAACCCAAGTGACATTTGGACGGGATTTAAACTATTTAGATGTAAAGTCCATACTTTGGGGGACCACCTAATATATTCTAGAGGGGCCAACTATTAAGTTTCAAGACCCCAACTAATGTTTCAGACCATATATTATAAAAATATTTAGAACTTTTGGGGCCCCGCCACCCAACAACGTGCCTCCGCCCCTGGGTGCAGGAGCAGCGATTAAAAAATTATTAAAAATATTTTTATTTATATTTTTAATATATTGCTAAGCATACTTTTTTATATAACTAGTCACTAACCCGTGCGATGCACGTGATAGTTAAATAAAAGGACAATTAACTAACATCACGTTAAGGTAAAAGAATTAGTGAGAGACTAATTTGCCCACCAAGAATTTAAAAGAAAAAAAGATTGATATAATAAAATCTAAGAAATTTAGAAATAGAAAATTGGGTTAATAATATGCATATTATAGACATTTTGCTAGTTAGCGTTTAAAAAAAAAATGGATCTATCATAATTAAATAAAATACAATGGGAATAAATATTTAACTTTTATGCTTTTCATTAGTTTAGAAGTGTTGTCTAACGTAAAATGTTATTGGGTTGTAAGAAAGATTTTTATAAAATGTTAATACCATGTATATATGCTTATATTGTCAATATCTCACTGCAGGTACATAGTTACTGAAACCTACAAAGTAATTTACAATTCTTAAGTTAATAAAGCAAAATTCCCAAAAGTTATATATACACACACACTCAAAACTGATATAAATTACAAAGATAAAAGCAAATCTTATTTAGTCGTATTAATAACAATATAAATAATTCAAAACATGGAACATTATCAAATTTATAACACATAATTCCATTATCTTTTACGTTGAATCCAAACAAATAATTAATTGAAATTAATCCAAACAAATAATTAATCAACCAAAAATTAAAACTTTAATTAAGAAAACAAAAAATCACATGAACCCAAAATAAAAATTCTCAATAAAGAAAAAACATATAAGGTAAAGAATTAAGATCAACCTACTAAGACGCAAATACTAAAAACCTCAAAACTTAAACCTTCCAAATTTTATAGAATCCCCAAATTCTACTTCAAAACCAAACAAAACCCTTCAAATTCAAAAAATTCATATATAATATACCAAATAAAAATTTACCACACCTTGGGTTGGAAGACATATGTTGCAGTTTTGATTTTTCTCCAAAAAATAGAGATGCTTCATTTGCTGTATACAATATAAAATAATTATTAGAAATTTCAACCCAAAAACCAAACCGACAAAAACACTATCAAAATATAGAGATTACCCAAATACTTAGAATAAAATAAATTCTAAACATAACAAAACAATAAGATAAAATGAAAATTTCAGGCACATATGAAAGCAAATAAAAAAGACAAAACTTACGTTTTTTTTTTTTTTTTAGTTGAGTCTCTCTCCTTCTTATTTTTTTAATTTTAAAGTGAAGTTAAGTTTATGGTTTTGAGATGGTAATTGCTAGGGTTTTAAGGAGAGAAGAGAGAGTCTTACTAAGAATCTAAATAATATAAACAATTTAAAACATGGAACATTATCAAATTTATAACACCTAATTTCATTATCTTTTACGTTGAATCCAAACAAATAATTAATTGAAATTAATCAAAACAAATAATTAATCAACCAAAAATCAAAACTTTAATAAAAAAACAAAAAATCACATGAACCCAAATAAAAATTCTCAATAAAGTAAGAACATATAAAAATTTACCACACCTTGGGCTGAAAGACATAGGTTGCAATTTTGATTTTTCTCCAAAAAATAGAGATGCTTCATCTGCCATATACAATATAAAATAATTATTAGAATTTCAACCTAAAAACCAAACCCGTAAAAACACTATCAAAATATAGAGATTAACCCAAATACTTATAAGAAAATCAATTCTAAACATAATAAAACAATAAGATAGAATGAAAATTTCAGGCACATATGAAAGCAAATAAAAAAAGACAAAACCTAGTTTTTTTTTTTTTTTTTTTTTTTTTTTTTTTTTTTTTTTTTTTTACGTGAGTCTCTCTCCTTCTTATTTTTTTAATCTTAAAGTGAAGTTGAGTTTAGGGTTTTGAGATGGTAATTGCTAGGGTTTTAAGGAGAGAAGAGATTTTGGTATTTTTATGCAAAAAACGTTATTTTAGATCTAGGTGATTTATTTCCTTGTTTTTAGGCTCTTTTAATGTTTTTTTAGGTCAAATTTGGTTCCTATTATGGTTAGGTATTAATCAGGGCTTATTTTAGAATATATTTTCTTGTCCATCAAGTTTTATGAAGCCCTTAAATAGGCCTCCAAGTTTGTATACGTTTTTTAATATTATTGTTATAAGATATAAAACCTAAAATAAAAAGAATCAAAAATAAAAAGAAAAAGAAAATAGTGATGATGTGGAAAATTGTGAGAGCTTCAAAAGCTTCGGTTTTATATATATATATATATATATATATATATATATATATATATATATATATAGATAATAATAATAATAATAATGATAATAATAGTAGTAATAGAAAACTCATATTATAATAATAATAATAAAAAATAAATAGATAGATAGTAATAAGTACACTAAAGTTTTTGACACTTGAATTATTGATAGATATATTAAAATAGATGAGGCTTCCCATAAATAAATAAATAAATAAAAAGATGTGGTTTAGTGGCTCACGTATTTGGTCAGCCCAAAAACAAAATAAAGGAAATATGTGGCAGGTATTAAAATAGGTGTAGCTTCTTTCGTTTACAAAAGAAAAAAAAAGAAAAAAGAAAAAAAAAACAAAGGAAAGATGTGGCTAGCTCAAGTGTTTGGTCAGATAGGCACAAAAAACAAAGTAAAGTTAACAAAGGCATTTAACTTATCCAGTTATCCTATCGATTTATTATAAAAAAAAAAAAAGAGAACAGAAGGCAGGGGCTCTGGCGAAAAAAAAAGGAAGAAGAAAACGAAGAAGCAAAGAAGAAGAAAGGAGTTAAGGCCACCGGTATCACAATCACACAAAGAGAGAGAATGGTTGTAGCAACTGCAACTTCGTCTTACCAAAACCACAACTTCTTCTCCTAATAATTCTAACCTCTTTCCTCTCCATCTTCGCTGGCTCAAGAGACAGTTAGTCACAAGTTTTTATCCATTTTTTGTTTGTTTTCATTTTCTTGTTCGGCGTGGGCACGGTGTGTTTCGCTGGTTTCAGCCGATACGGATCGATTCGACTTGAACCGGCTCGATTTGGAGTGAGTTGGGCCGAGTCGGCGCGTATCGCGAAATGAAAAAAAAATGGACGCAGTTCGACGCACAGGCAGCGGCGTCCTTCACGTGTCGCCACATCGGACGCAAGTGCAGCGGCCATTTTGCCGCATCTGTGCATCCCAGGTAATAAGATAAGATGTCCTAATAAATGCATTTTGGGAGTCCAAAATAACATACAAAAGAATAAATTGTAAATTGTAACTTGTTGTCCACCCTCCCTTAAAAATTACCATGGCTTTTGAGTGGAGTTGTGATGTGCTTTTGTATTAGAACCTCTTTCCCTCTCCCTTGTGTGTGTGTTTGTTTCTCAAAAAAAAAAAAAAAAAAAAATTGTAACCTGTTGGCTAGGATTTTAAACACTATTTTATATAAGAAATTACACAAGCTTATCAGCTTATAATATAATATTTTCTAGGGATGTCTATTTTTGGTATGAAGGCAATATGCATAAAATTAATAATTTGAGCATACGGCCTGAATTTAAGGCAGATGATATTGCTTTTGTAAATTGATTCACAAACAATAGTGAAATATTTTGAGTAGAAACCAAAATTGGATCTCATACAAGTGACAACCATATGAGAAATCATGGGGGGGGGGGGGGGTGGTCTGTTCTTTACACCCTAAACACATGTCTTGAATTGTTCGACATGTGCCACTTTTGGACCCAATATATATATATATATATATATATATATATATATATACATACACATACTAGTTAAAGGCTCGTGCATTGCACAGTTTTATCATAAGCTTATAGAATACATATTTTATAAAAGAAGCAATTACCAAATAAATAATTACTATAATAACAAAAGGAATAAATTGTATTGGTATAGCAACCATCAAAGATAAAATGATAACACCTCAATAGAAAATTATTAGTTTTTATTAATAAAAAAAAAACGTTAGAAGTTGTTTGACCTTTGGGAGATTGTTGAATACCTCTTTATACACTATATTTTCAATGTATCCTTGTTCTAATTTGTCATTGTTCTTTATTAAAATCTTTGGTCCTTCGTGCAATTGGCCGTGGCTGAGCACTGGACTCGGCAAGTCCTTGATTTTTGTTGATTGTCATAGCATAACAAATTGTCTTCTTAATCTTAAAAAAATATTAATTGCGATAAGTTTTTTTTAAACTATATTAAGCATGTTTAATGATTGATTTTCAAACCATAATCATATAAATTGGATAAAACTTAAGGAAATTAGGTTAAACAAAAGACAAAAAATACACAAAACCTATTCAATTTGATGGAAAAAAAATTAGAGTAAACAAATATAGACTTGTATGGTTGTAGGTAGAAGAACAAAATTCGATGGAAATCAAAATTCATCCACACTCATCAATTAAGTTTGGATATAACTATTTTTTTGTATATGTTTGTAGCAATGATCAACAACGTAACATAGCAATTAAACCACTTTCCATAACCAATAAAAAAAATCATTAGACTTCCGTATACCAAATAGGACCCACGTAGTTTTTGTAAACATACAAAGATTCAAATAATTTTAACCACATAGAAAATTAATCATCATTCTAAAAATTCTCTATGTCAAATTTTCTCACTTTAAATCTAGATTTGCAATACATGCAATAACTCTAAAATTGAAATTACATCCATCAATTTGGATTTAAAATTGCTTGTGAAATCTTAAAATTCGTACCTTAAATGTTCAATCATGAAACGTAACTTTTAATGCATCTACAATACAAAAAAAGTATCACTGTCTTACCAACGAACGTGATTCTTGGTTATCCAAAAAAAAAAAAAGAACGTGATTCTTGGTTTTATCCGAAAAAAAAGAATATGATTCTTGCTTTCTCCAAACTGGCTGGAATAAAAGAAATTATATATTAATCATCTTCTCTCACTGTCACACTGTGTTTCTCTTTCTTTTATTTTTCATTATTCCAGCGGCACTCTTTGGCTGCCCTGCTCTCCCTCTAATTAGTTACCTCACACGCATGTCTCCATTTATATAACAAAAGCAACCGTTAATCAAAAAAAAAAAAAAAATGTTTACGCTTTTATACTTAACACTTCTTATTAATTCACTTGGGACTCCTATTCCTTTTTGAAATAGAATACTAAATAAGATATACAGAAACGAGTTTATTTGTTCCAGAAAAGAGTTTATAAGATATACACCACTAAAATTACAACGCAATCCGATTACAAAAATGAGCTGATTTTTAAATTTTTCTACAATGCCTATATATATATATATACACACACCACACTGAAGAAGTTGATAAAAACAAAAAGTTTAATGCCTGTTTAATTTGTGGAAATGTGAAGCTGAAATCTAAATCTAAGTGGCATTGTGGTTTTTTTTTTTTTAATCAAATTAAGATTTTTATCAACTTAGAAATTATAAGAAAAAAAAAAGATAAGAAAAAAAATTATATTTATTTTTTTTAAATCTAAAAAAAAAAAAAAGAATTTTGGATTGTAATCAAATTGAGTATATGATATATATATATATATATATATATATATATATATATATATATATATATATATATAGACAAAACCAAGGTGGGGGCCCCTGGTCAATTTTTTTTTTTTTTAAAGTTATTATATATTTAATTTTTGTAGTCAGATCCTCCTTCCAAAACCTTAGGCCCCCTTATCCTTAATAAGCCTAACTAGCCTTACTCAAATAACAACTATCTAACCCAAAAACAATAAAGACATTTACAATGGTGATTGTATTTTAGCAAAAAAAAAAAAAAAAAACTATTTACCACCAAGAATGTTATTGGAGAAGTTAAAACTAAACTTTTTGCAACTACAGACTATAACAAATTGTTAAAAATAAAATACAATATTTTATTAAGATTATATCTCTTCCTTCAATTAAAAAACTCAAATTCTCTCTCTTCCTTTATTATTTTAATGAGTTGTTTATATTATTTTAAATGAAGTGATAAAAAAAAATAGAACATTTGATATCAGGTGTATTGTAAAGTGAGGTGGTAAAATAGATAAAATAACTTTTTGATGTGCTAAAAGCTAAAATTTTTAACACCACCACTGTGAATATTCTAACTTCAACAACAACAACAACAACAACAACAACAACAAAAAACTAAGATTTTTATCAACTTAGAAATTATAAAATAAAAAAAAGATAAGAAAAAAAATTATATTTATTTTTTTTAAATCTAAAAAAAAAAATAGAATTTTGGATTGTAATCAAATTGAGTATATGATATATATATATATATATATATATATATACACATAGACAAACCCAGGTGGGGGCCCCTGGTCAATTTTTTTTTTTTAAGTTATTATATATTTAATTTTTGTAGTCAGGTCCTCCTTCCAAAACCTTAGGCCCCCTTATCCTTAATAAGCCTAACTAGCCTTACTCAAATAGCAACTATCTAACCCAAAAACAATAAAGACATTTACAATGGTGATTGTATTTTAGCAAAAAAAAAAAAAAACTATTTACCACCAAAGAATGTTATTGGAGAAGTTAAAGCTAAACTTTTTGCAACTACAGTAAACTGGTATAAATACCAGTTGACTATAGCAAATTGTTAAAAATAAAATACAATATTTTATTAAGATTATATCTCTTCTTTCAATTAAAAAACTCAAATTCTCTCTCTTTCTTTATTATTTTAATGAGTTGTTTATATTATTTTAAATGAAATGATAAAAAAAATAGAACATTTGATATCAGGTGTATTATAAAGTGAGGCGGTAAAATAGATAAAATAACTTTTTGATGTGCTAAAAGCTAAAATTTTTAGCACTACCACTGTGAATGGTCTAACTTCAACAAAAAAAAAAAAAAAAAAAAAAAAAAAAAAAAAAAAAAAACCCATCCAACTTAGTATTACAAAAAAACTTTATTTTGTTTTTGTTTTTGTTGATAAATAATTGCATGTTAATGTATATAGAAACAACACAAAATATAATTTTTGTCTGTGTGTGTATATATATATATATATATATATATATATCCCTCTTCGCTGTCACTCACTCTCCTCTCTTTCTCTCATCTGTTTCAACACTTTTTAAAGGTGTTTTAACATCTACCATCCGCTCTTGATGATTACTTTTTATCATCAGAAAAATACATTAATTGATTTTTGGTATTAGCGAAGATCAAATTTCAAATCTCTTATTCAACAATGAGAGACTTTACCTAGCACCTAGTGTGCCATATTTACAACAAATTTTCTCTCACCTATTTCAGCACCTAATGTGCCACTTTCACTCAATTTTTTTTCTCCCCTCTCTATTTCTGGGCATGAGCAAACCAACGAACATACACAAAAGTTGGGTAACAAATGTGGCACCATGGGTGTTTAATTCAATTTCTCTCCTCTCTCATCTATCACGTCATTCTCTCTTCTTACTCTTATCATAGATTCATAGGCGGTGGCGTGATGCTACTTTTCTAAGCAATTCAACTACCTTGGAACCGAATTTCACCTTTCTCCTCTTTCATTAAAAAAAAAAAAAACTCTGAACAATACTTATACGCCAATAAACTCTAATTTGGCCAATATTTAGTCAAAACACTCAAAAAGGTGACGGTGAAATGGTAATAAAATTAAAAATTCTTCAAAAAAAAAAAAATCCAAAGTTAAGATTAAAAGTGAACATTTTAATTTTTAAAAGGAGTCCTTAAAAAAAGTAAAAACTATTTCTGTTGCAAATTGCAATCGACACATCTCAATAGTCAATAGTGTGATAAAAAAAATAAATAAAATAGTCAATAGTGGGACCCAAGCGTGCAAAGTACGCACGGTATCATATGCTTGCTCAAATGTAGTGTGGTGTGTGCGTACTTTTGTCTTGAGTCCTTGACTCCAACGCTGTAGACGTGAACTCCCATCACCACCGTCCATTCCTCTCTCCCGTAATATAGACCGTCAAAAACTCTCTCCCACAATTTTTTAAAAAAATAAGGAAAAAGAAAAAGAAAACCGAGTTGAGTGGAGTGGCTCAGAGACTTTGTCTGTAGCTTGTAGTTATATAAGTCTTTCCGACCCACAGCATACATATCTCTTATCTCTCTCTCTGACTCTCTCTCTTTTGTCTCTAGCTCTTCAAAATCACCGTCCTCTTCTATCTGGTATCTTCTTCTTCTTTCTATTACATATTGTATGCTGTTGCTTGATCAAGTTTTTATTTTTATAGCCTGCCTTATTTGATTTTATGTGTTGTATATATTTACACATGTCTCTGTGTTTGTTATGTTAACTTACCATGTTCCATAATTCTTTACTTTTATTTTTATTTTTTTCATTTTAGTGCACAGTATTGTATTGATTTTTATAAATCCCATGTCATTCCTGGTTTCTTTTGGATAAAGGGTATTCTGTACTGGGTTTTTTTTTTTTTGGCTTTTGGTTTTGGTTTTGTTTTTGTTTTTTGCTTTTGCTTTTCTCCTAATGATGCTTTTTAAGTTTGAAACTTTTATGTTGGCTTTGCGTCACAGGCAGGATTAGGAATCTGTGATTACTTAAAAAAGAAGAAGAGTATTTTGGTTTCTTGGGATATTTTATATTTGATTATATATTTATTGTGGTTTCTTAATTAGTTTAAGTAGTGTTTTTGTGTTTGATGCGATGGTTGATTGTCTAGTTGGTTATGTCAAATAAGAATAGAGGACAACCAGGGTTTAATTTTTTTTTATTTTTTTTTTATTTTGATAAGACAACCAGGGTTGAATATTGGATCATTTTTTGTTTGTTATAGGAGTTTGTTGAATAATTGATAAATTCAGGAGAACAACGAATGAAAATTTGCGGATGGTTTTATTTTTTCTATATTACTGTTTAGGTAAATTTTGGTATTTTGATTATTGCTGTATTCTAAACTTCTAAACTAGATTCTGGTTCAGTTTTTTGTCACTGTAGGGTCATACTTATACTTGTGGGGCAGATAATTTACAATTTAGCTATCAAGTACAGGGTTGCCTCCTTCTTTTTTTTTTTTTTTTTTTTTTTTTTTTTTTTTTTTTTTTTTTTTTTTTTCTGGAGATTGTATTGGTTTATTGTGTGTGTGTGTGTGTGTGTGTGTTTTAACAAATCCATGTCTAAGAATAGAGCAATCCAGTCTAGAAAAAATGAAATAAGACCTCTATTGAAAGTTCAGAAGTGATTTTTTACTATTAATTATGGTGATGGGATCTACTTTTTTGGGACCACCCCAATCCAAATGAGGGATTTGTGCTATAAAATTTTATGAATAAAAGTTTATGGTAATAATTTCTTAGGATAAACAAAGAATGCCGAAAGGTTTGGCCATTTTTTAGCAGTTGACTATTGACTCTAAAAAGGTTTGGTTTTAGGTTGACGAAACGTGAAATGTTAACTTTTAAAAACTACATGGAAGAATGGAGGAGTGGATCATATTAAAAATTATATTTGGAAAATATCTGGTTTTTTTTTTTTTTTTTTTTTTTACCCCAAGTACTTGTGAAACATGTCTAAATGTGTCTGTTCCCATTATTTGTGAAAAAAAGAAAAAGAGAAAAGGGGTTGGTGGGGGGTGGGAGTCTTTTTAAGCATAGAGCATGTGGATTTGAGTTGGGTAGGTGAAGTGAAAGCAGTTTTTTGGATCCTATTCTTATCAGCTAGATTGAAATGAAAAAAAAGGGAGTTGTCTAAGATGGCTTAGGTGGTCAGCATTCTTGGTATACAACGCTGGGCAGTCAGGGTTCAGTGATTGTAGCTGAACCAAAAAAAGATGGCATGAATGAGTAAAAAGAGATGAAAGGGTACTATGAGAAATGAGTGACTGCATTCATGAAAATATTGTCAAGCAATGAAATGAGGACAAGATAAGAAAGCTGGATGATATGAGTTGGTATGTAAAATGATGAATACTAATTGCAATAGTAAGTATAGGTTTGTTCTAAACTATAGTCTTTAGTACAGCAGGTTCAGGAAGGAATGGGCAAGGCTTGGGAAAAATGATGGCCCAAACTTTTATTTAGGATTTGGCCTTTTATGAAGTTGGAAGAAGAAAATGGAAATGTGTGCAGCTGTTTTCAAATAGTTAAGAAGGTTATGTGAATGGGCCTAATTTAGGGATTTATGTAAATTGTCTTGTTTATATTATAGTAACAAAATGATGTGGGGGAAAAACTTGATTTTGCTAAAATGTTATATCTGTTGTTCTCTAGACCCCCAATTTAAATTTGAAGTGTACTTTGTTCAGTTATAATGATACCCCTGGTGGCTTCTTGTGTTGTTTGAAGGCTTGTTTTTCCTTCTTTATATACTTAACATAAACATTGATAACTGCTTAATTAAAAAAAAAAAAAAAAAGCAGCAGCAGAGAATGGTATTTTTTATTTTTTATTATTAATGAGTAACACGCCCATCCAGTGGGTCTTCAACCGATGAGTGACCTTGCCATCCACCTTGTACTTACAAGCATATAATGATATTGTTATTAATGTATCTTTTAAATGTGTCATTCTGGACAGATGGCAGTTCATGTCAAATCTAGATTTTGATCAATTGAGTTTTGTCTACCTTCTATTTCAGTTTTCAGCAGTTCTGATCATATAAACAAAGGATTTTTTTGGTTACTTTTCTAATTCCAACAGCCAAGTTTCATGTCTGAACTCGACGCTCAGATTCCCACTGCTTTTGGTAGGTTTTCTTTTCCCTCATGAATACGTTTATTGATTTGATAAATCAGAAGCCAAGGATATCTGTCTCTTGACCCTGGATATAATCTGAGTGGTTGTTCTGTAACTGGGCAGATCCCTTTGCTGAGGCAAATGCTGAGGACTCGGGTGCTGGGACAAAAGAGTATGTTCATGTGCGTGTACAGCAGCGTAATGGGAGGAAAAGCTTGACTACTGTGCAAGGGTTGAAGAAGGAATACAGCTATAACAAGATACTAAAGGACCTTAAGAAAGAGTTCTGCTGTAATGGTACTGTTGTCCAGGATCCAGAGCTAGGCCAGGTTTGTTTCTATCCCACTGGTGACATGGGAATTCGTTTTTTTCTTTTTATATTTTTTGCCATGTTCTTTACCATCAATGAAAAGTACATGTAACAGAAAATTTAGAAAATTACTGGCATCTCCTTCCCTTATAAGTTCTAGGGGAAGGGTGAAGTTGTAGGTTAAAAATAAATAAAAAATAAAAAAACAGAAAATTTTGAATAGCTTTAAAGTAGACTATTTGTATTTGTACACCTTACTGTTCATGTGAAGCACTGCAGAATTGTTGTTCTTTGCATATTTTTTTAATAGCAGCATTACCTTAAGTAGCTTTGTTTTATTTTTCTTAGAATCGAACAAAATTTTAACATCGTCGTTTCATGCATGCAGGTTATACAACTTCAGGGAGATCAGAGGAAGAATGTTTCCACCTTCCTTGTGCAGGTTTAATATTGTCACAGTTGTTTTCTTTAAGTTGTGTCTTGTATATTTGTGGTTCATGTAAATATTCCTTTTATGTTTCTTCTTTACAGGCTGGCATTGTGAAGAAGGAACATATCAAGATTCATGGTTTTTGAATAGCTGCAGCCTGCAGGTCAATCTCCATATGTGGTTTACATTATTCTCGTCACGCAATAGTAGATAGTTTATGATTTGAATCTTAGACTGTAGCCATAATACATGTGACTTTGTTATATGTACGTCCATCTTCTGTGTCAATTTGGTAGTTCTGCTACTTACTGTGTTATGTGGGAGGGTCATTATGGATTGTACCAAAGCCTTTATCCATATCTTAATCTGTAATACTAATTTCCTGTTTTCTATAGATGATTGTGCATTAAATGGATGTATTTAAATGTCTAATTGATTTAATTGTCACTTAACTACATGCATTAATCAATTGTCATTTAATTAGGTATTGCCACTTTCAGCTATGATAAATTGATAATAGAGCAGAGAAATTTACAGAAAAGACCTAGGGTTATTCAAACAAGGATGAACACCATGCTTATGCTTCCAAGTACGTTTTTTTGTGGAGCAAAGGTTCTTAAATCTTAACAAGCAGTATCAAGACTGTCAAATTCTTGCGTCAAAATTCACAAGTCTCACCTGCCATTTTTGTTTACAGTATTAAAATGTCATTGGTATGAAGTATACATGCTGCATTTACCATTAGTTTGTGGACACTTTCATCCATTAATCGACAATCAATGTATGTGCTCACTTGAATCTGGAAACCATTATTCTGCAGTTGTACTCTGCATATCAGTCTTCAAACAAGTATGCCACGGTAGTTTAAATGCATGATCTGAGTTACTCAATCTTCTAAGCTATCATTTGGATGATTTATTTATTTATTATTATTACTAAATCCTTACCAAATTTAAACTATTTTATTATTATTATTATTATTATTTAAAGATATTTTTATTATTATTATTATTTTTTAAAGATGATTACAGAGTCATCTAGTGTTTAATTTTATTTATTTCTTTTTATAGTTTTGGATAATTTCAAAACATAAGGTTATGGTCCTTATGGATGATAAAAAAGAAGTTACTAAGTTGCATAACATAATAAATAAATAAATACAATTGCATCATGTGTCTGGCTGCGAAGATAGAGCTTGGTCTCATATCATATGATTTAATTCCACGTCCTCCTATTATGTATTTTAATAATATTATGGGTTTTCATAAATAAATAAATAAAATTATGGGCACATTATCCTTATCATATATTATAATAAAATTATAAAGAACATATGTAGCAAATACCACGTGTTTGGTGGTCTTTGAAGGTATTTGTTCAAAATTCACAATCTATTTTTCCACTCTTAAGAGCATTAGCATATTCAATTCTAAAAATTCTAAAAAAAATTACTCATTTTACACTCTAAAAATTTACTTTATCTATTTTAACACCATTTCACAACTTACCTAACATCTCATTTTTTATTTTTTCACATCACATCTAATACTATTCATTCATCTCTCTCTTTCTCTTAACCAGCAAACCCACACAAGCTGCAAAAACCCAACAATCCACCTCCACCACTAGCCACCACCACACCTAGCCATTGGCACCGCCACCACCAACCACAAAAACCATTGCCATCACCAAAACAACCCACCACAACAACAGACAAAATCCACAACCCACCAAACAACCTGCAAAAACCCAACCATCCACCACCACAAGTAGCCACCACCACTACCACAGCCACAGCCACAACCACAACTAGCCAACACCACTGCCACAGCCACCACCACCACCACCACTCCTAAAACCCATTAACGACCTGCAAAAACCCAACCATCCACCTCCATAACAAACCACCGCCACTGCCATCGCTATCACCAGCCACAAAAAGCTCTGCCACCACCAAAACGACCCACCACTACTACACATAAAACCCATAACCCATCAAATGACCCACAATCCAACAACCATTAACCACCAAACCCGATCTGAGAGAGAGAGAGAGAGAGAGAGAGAGAGAGAGAACAAAAAGCAATAAAAAAAAAAAAGAGTAAGAAAGTCCCAATGCTAATACTCTAACAATTCGTTAGATCACATTTCTAAATGATGAGTGAACATAGTTAAGGAATTGTGATCTCTATATAAACATGGTTAAAGAATGAAGCATAAAATTCAAGTTTCTCTAGCATGGCTAAGGATTTTTGAAATCCTATGGGATTAGATGTTATTTCAAATTCAAATATTTTAAGGTTTAAAATCTTGGTAATTTTAGCCCAAATCCAAATCCTTGACTTTTTAAACTATCTAAACAAGGTATTTTGACTTAAACACCTAAATCTTAATTCACAAGTCCAAGTCCAAATCCTAGAACTTTTTAAACATCCGAACAATGGATATCTCATATTCACATGAATTTGGATTATTAATTTACTTTTGGGCAAATTATAGTAAACTACATGTGGTTTGGCCCATTTACACCTTGCCTACTTGTTGTTTAAAACTTAGCACTTTGCCCACCTGTGTTTAACTCTGTTTAGTTTCTGTTACCCACCTCCATTAAAACCAAGAGTAATAATGTATATTCTCTTCCCTTTTATGTCTCTCCTCAAAAAAAAAATAAAAAGGGCTATTTTCAAACCCAAGAATATGCATCCCTTAGAACATGGCTCAAATAAAAAAATTTTCAAACCCAGAACATAAGAACACAACATTTGCAAATATAGTTTAAAGTTTTCAATTACACACATCCAAAACCCTTTAAATCCTCTGAATCCATACCCAAAATCCCTCTCATTTTTAAAATACAAACTGTAATGAAAAAAGTTTTAGAACCCAATCATAGATTAAACAGAAAATAGAAACAAACCAAAGAGAGAATTTCAATCACAGGCAAAATAAATCAAACAAGGGGGAACTACAAAAATGGAAAGGGAAAAAAAAAGAAAAAAAAGAAAGGAAGACAAATAGCACCGTCGTTCATCACTGCCAGTGGTGGTGGTCGAGTGCTTTGACCTAGAGTTTGATGGTGGCTTGTATGGCAGCTTGGCTATCGTGGTGGTGGCTCGTAGTGGTGCTAACGGCAGTCATGGAGGTCAACCACCACTAGCAAGCCAAAATCAAATCAAACCCACAAATATATATATATATATATATATATATTGAAACGCACGAAGTGTTGTAGTTCAATTGCCCTCATAAAGCAAAAATAGTGGTGGTCAATCTGGGTTTTTGCTGTGGTGGCTAATTAGCGTCAACGCCACATCGGAGAGAGAGAGAGATCAACTAATTTACGCAGATCAACAACCTAGATTGACTTTCGGTGCAGCGGAACAAAGGGATAAATCTGAGTTTGAGAGAGAGAGAGAGACGATGGGAGTGAGAGAGAGATGATGAGAGTTTGAGAGAGAGAAATGATAAAGTAAATGAGTTGGCCTGTCAATTTGATCTTGTTTTGACACACAACACAACTTGTTTCTCTGCAAAATCTCCTCTTTGATTATGCTTGTTTGGTTTTTATGTTATTTTTGTTTTTTGAGGAGAGACATAAAAGGGAAGAGAAAATACATTTTTACCCTTGATTTTAATGGAGGTGGGTAACAGAGACTAAAGGCCCGTTTGGATCACGTCTGTGTCTACACATTTCTGCTTTTTTTTTTTTTTTTTTTGACCAGCGCCTCTTACATTGTTCATGGGATATGAACAGTGCATTAAGGCAAAGCTACAATAACCCAGTGAATAGTAATCCAGAAATTATTTTTTTTATTGTTTTCAGTTTTCGATTTTCAATTTCAGTTTTTAGTTTTCAGTTTTCAGCAAAATAAACGGTAACCAAATGCACACTAGATAGAGTAAGCACATGTGGACAAATGGCACGTTTGGTAGACTGTAATAGACACTGTAATGTAATAGATATTCCTATTGCATAACTATTCTGTTGTTTGGTTATGTTTTTATTACAATGAATAGTTATTCCTTATGAATAGCTATTCTTCATAATAAGGAATAACTATTCCTTATAAAAAGTATTGAATATCTATTCCTTCACCTTATATAATAACTTTTTAAAAAATTTTCTTAAAAAGCCATTAGTTGCTATATCTTCAAAAGGAAAAAAAATAAATTTTCCTTGTTATTAATTATTAGCTCTATTTTGAACACCCTAAAATACAATAAGCGTATTTTAGGAAATTTGACTTAAAAATAATTTAATTACACATTCTTTTTATACTCTACTAAATTGTAGATGCATATTCAGGATTCTATTCCTAAATGGTCACCAAACTAATGAATAGTAATACTTATTACATTCTAATTTAATGTATTTCTTGTAATACTTATTCCTATTCTCATTTAATAATCATTACAGTGTATCAAACGTGCTCAAAGTGTTAGGTTTTAAACCACGGGTAGGTAAGGTGCAAACAGGCTAAACTATAAGTGGGTTTACTATAATTTGCCATTTACTTTCTTACTATGAAGTCATGTAGTTTTATTTGAAGGGATTTTAAACACAAACCTTATGGAGGGACGGAAACTGTCACAAAATTAGTCCATTGGTTGAGAATCTTGAAAAACCATCAGATCATTGATTTATTATGCCATTGGTTGTGATTCTTGCGAAGTCATGTAGTTACAATGTGATTTGTAAATAAAAAAAAAACATGGTAGGGTCTCTTTTTAAGTTTTGTTTTAAAATCTACTTACACTCTTTATAAATTTTGGAAGGAAAAAGTTTAGCTCAAAATCAGTTTAGAGCTATCTTCTTTCAGTCCACTATGTGGCTATTGAATAGATTATTTATGTGTAAATTTAATCACATAATTTTTTTAATAAGTTATGTGAGTTGTTACTTCTTTAAATAAACATATGAATAATCTTATAAATTAGCATATAATGGGTTAGAAAATATAGCTTTAAACTATTTTAAAGCCAAATTAACTTTGTCAATTTGAGATTGTTTCTAAATTAGTCCCTTAATTTCAAAATGTATAACTTACACTCAACTACTACAACAATGTTAACGTGCCCCTCAACTTCTACAAGAATGTTAATATATCCCTTCCATTATGTTTCATCACATTTTTTGTCGTTAATTCACCTAAAAATGAATTTTCCCCCCTGTTCAAAGCAATGTCGTTTATGCTTGGACTAACTAACGGAAAGATTTTTACTGATGTTGATAAAAGGAGTATGTTAAGATTATTAATAAATATTGGAGAGGGTAATATATAAGTTATTTTTAATTAGAGATTGATCTGGAAGTGAACTCAAATTCAAAGAGCATATATATATATATATATATATATATATATATATATATATACAGGGACGAACACATGATTTTAAGTTGTGGGGGAGGGGGGGCCGAAGATAAGCGAAAAAAAAAATTTTCAAATACGCATTATAGTTGAACCTTTTCTTTTGAAAAAATCAAGCATTGTAGTTGATTTTTTCATGATCTACAAATAAATTAAGAATTATATAAGAATCACCATTATTTTCTTAAATTTGTGTGAAAATGTTCTATATTATATGATTTGTTTTTTTCTTTTTGTGTTTGGTCTGCCTTTATTTATGTCTTTGTGTTGTCTCGCTCTTTCTAACACTGACCCACTAACCCAATGAATCCCATTGGCCACTACCGACACCAATTGACCTTACAAGAAAAAAAAAAAAAAAGTAAAGTTAAAAACTTTAACTTTACCTTTTGTCTGTTGCCCAACTCCCCTTGTCCCTATTATGCCCAACTACCCGTCAACAATGAAAAACTAATCTCTACAACTACAAACTCTACTCTCTCTCTCTCTCTCTCTCTCTCTCTCTCTCTATCTCTCTTATCTATATAGAGAGTCACAAACACAAAGTCATAGAGTCACAAAGCCAAAAAGCCAAAAAAAAAAATAAATAAATAAAACACCACAAGCAGCAGCCACAGCACAGATTCAATTCACAATCAGTCAATCACCAACATCAGTTCAGTTCATCAGTAAAAACACAAACATGAAACACCACCAGTCCACAAGGCACAAGTACAGTTTCTGTGAATCTCAGATTCTCAGATCAGATCACAAACATTTTATGTTTATTAAGTTTTGAAGGAAAAGATAAAGAGTAAATACCAGTGAGCAGTGGGCTGGTGGCGGCAAGTGGGTCTCGTCGGCGTGGGTCTCTGGTAGCAAGATCAACTGATCAAGATGGGTCTCGCAGCACTCTCACTCTCGCAAGCGTCACGGCGACACGGCGTGGGCATCGGCGGCGGCACGGGGTGGATCTCTTTGTCTCGCCTCTCTATCTCTGATCTCTCTGTCTCGCCTCTCACTTTCCTTTCTTTTCTTTTTGTTTCTTTTTTTTCCTTCATTTTTTTGCTCTTGCTTTCTTCGTTTGGTTTGGTTTTGGACTGAGAGCTGGTTTTTTTTTTTTTTTTTTTTTAAGATTTACATGGGCCATCAATCATGGGCTGGCCGGATGATGGGCAGGGGTTCTTTTTTTTGGGAGGGGGGCCTAAGCTAAAACTAAGGGGGGGCCCAAGCTCTTTTCTCAGTTGTTTTGGAAAATTTTAGCTGCTAAAATTTTTTTTTTTGGGCCCAAGGGAGGCCCGGGCCCCCTTTGCCCCCCTCTGGGTCCGTCCCTGTATATATATATATATATATATATATATATATATATATATATATATATATATATATATATATATATATGAATATGATATTAAAACTAAATATTAATAAGTTTTTAAATATCTGATAGTCATCTGCACTCTCTAGTTGGGGTATGAGAGTGCATTGAAAAATAAATAAAGAGGAAAAAGGACACGAGAGAGAGAGAGAGAGAGAGAGAGAGAGAGAGAGAGAAATGGATAAGGAAAGCAAGAAAAAGGGTAATAAAATATCAATAAAGAAGAAAAAGGCCACATAAAAGTGAGACAGGATGGAACCTGTCTCGCAATTTTAATGAGCATCACTAGCTACGGTCTCTTAAGGCATGTTTGTATCTTCATTTGGCAGCGTCTAAATTAATGCTAAAACACAACCAGGATAACCTAATTCTTTACCAAACATTTTCCATGGAGGGTCCACTTGTGTGTATATTGCTCACACCAATCCATGTTGCATGGACAAAACCCTGACCACGATATTGCAGCCTATGCGGGGCCCACAGCTATCGAAGGGTCTCAGGCAAAGATAATGTACTGATTCCAAAGCCTTTTGATTCGAAGATTTATTCTTACATTTTCTTCTTAATTATACCATCCAAGATAGGATCATAACCCCAGATTTATTCCATCATAAAAAGATCAAATACTGTACTCCACAACAAATAACTTAATAGATGTTTTTTCTTTTTTCTCGAGAGAGTTTTAATCTATGACGTCCACTTAGATTAAGATATCAATCAATTTTTAGTGTATGCAGAAATTGAACTCCAAATCTCTTATTCAACAATAAAAAACTTTACTAATTGACCTAATTAAAACTCATAACTTAATAGATGTTTAGTTATGGTACCCAACACCCCTTTTTTGTGTCATTTCACTTTTTTGGCAAAATACTATTTGATTTTGTAGTTGAGATCATTATCAATTTGGTTATTACATTTTTGTAGAAATCATGTTGTTTTCATTTTGTAATTAATTTGATCCCTATCATCAACTCATTAATGAAAATTTACTGTAAAATGACATGTTAAAAATAACATTGACTAAATTGATTGCGACTACTTTTATGTGGGTTACTACAAAATTTGCATAGAGGTGTAAGTGTGAGCACTAACACTTAAGATTTGCCAATCTGCAAAAATCTACACCAACAAACATTGAAGTGTTCAACTACCTATCAACGTAGACCAAAGTCCTCTCTATCAACTACCATTCTTCTTTCGCTTTCTTTCTCACCGCCCATTCTTCTCCACCCATGAAGACCATGTTCCTTGGAATCTATCCTCTTCTATTAATACTACGTAATGACTACTCTCAATTCAACAGGCCCTACTCTATTCTGTTTCCTCTTATAGCTTCACTTGTGAAAGAATTGTAACTCTTGAGTTTGTCTTACATTTTCAACTCCTAAATGGCTGACTTGGATCACACTTCAGATGAGTCTTCCGTGGATTCTAGAGGTACCCGTTTGAAATTGGTGCTAAATTCTTTTTAATTCTTTGACTGTTAATTTTCACTTTCAACCGTGGGGTGTGACTTGAATTAGTTTTCTGATGATGACTTTTTGTGGATTCAGTAGGTACACAATTGAAAATATAACACACCTAGATTATTCTTACTCATGGTTTTACAGCTTTCTATTTGCTGAGTTTTTTCTCTGTGAAAGTGTTTTTTGCCTACTAGGTCTTCCTAGCTTCCGACCCAGATCACTATTTCAAAGATATACCACTAAAAGAATTGGTCTTTTTGATTAAAACATGAAAGAAACTCTCTCTGGGATTAATTACTAAAATACGTGGATCTTAGTTCTGAAGCTATATATTTAGAAACTAATAACTTTTCTCCCTTTGTTGCAGGGGAAAGTAATAGCCAAGATTCCAAGCTTGAATTCTCAGAAGATGAGGAAACCCTTATCACTAGGATGTTTAACCTGGTTGGTGAAAGGTGGGCATGCTTTTCTATCTTTTTTGTTTTTTTGCCACACTTTTTTCTTGGTAACTTTTTGAAGTTTCAACGAGCTTATGAGAAAAATAGTGCAAATCCTTAGGTGGACTCTAATTGCTGGGAGAATTCCTGGAAGAACAGCAGAGGAAATTGAGAAGTACTGGACTTCAAGATACTCGACAAGTGAATGAAAGGCCAAAATATGGGTGGTGTTTCTCCATTAGAGCAGGAAAATTTTGGGGGGTTTTAGTAAAGTTTGGTTGTGTGGAATATTTCAAATTCCTTTGCCTAAAAAGGGAAACTGTATTATGGGTTTTTTAACCCTTAACTGAATAGGGAATGTTGCTAAAGCAACTATATGTACAATGGGTTCTTACTGGTATGGTGATGAATGTGTGGAATTCCAATATAATTTTCTATCATTTGAACGTTAATACCCCAAAGTAATCAAATAGTAAAGTTAGCTGGTAATATAATCTTATGTTCACTGCACATTCTCTGACAAAAATTAGTTTGGATCTTGTACAGAGTCTACCTTACAACAGAGTAATGCCCCTTGTCGGATTTATTGTTTCAATATATATAAGTCATCTCAAAGGATTCAGGTTATCCAAACTGAAATATCTGCCCCATGTTTTGTTACCTCACAGCAATTTCTGTAATATGAACAAATGAAAGGAAGATGATTTGATTTCACCACTGGTCCACTGTCTAGCATGAAGAAAAGCACATGACACCCCCACTCACCCCCCCCCCCCCCCCCCCCCCCCCCAAAAAAAAAAAATTACCTTCTTCTTTTTTTAACAAATGAAATCTAATGCAAAAGCTGTAAATATTTGTTCACATACTCTTACATACTATGTCTATAATTGCATGCACAATTTACACATTTTATTCACATTTAAATCGTAGGGGTGTGAGTAGGAGGAAGACATGTTTGATGTGGTTAGATGAAGGTAAGACTTGTTTAAACTTTGTTCTCGTAAAAAAAAAAAAAAAAAAAAAAAAAAACCAATATAATTGTTAATTTTTTGAAGCTCTTGGTTCGACACCTATATTTAATTAATATTTATTTCCCTCCAAAAGAAGTTCATTTTTGAAAGAATTTTTTCTTTGGAAAGGAAAATATATACTCTCATGATATATTCAAAATGCAAATTCCAAATAACAAAGACCAATGAGGCAATTCTGTTCTGTCTTCTGTGGGAAATGGACTCTGTGAAGAGAGCAAAAGAAACTGCAAGTCATCAACCCAATGAAAATTATAGTATTTAACATAACCAAAAAAGAAATAAATATTGTAAAATAAATCTTGCATTCATATTCTAAGGGCAGTTTATTTATCAAAAATTATTCTAAGGGCACTTTGGAAAGGTACTTCGTACACAATCATGGCCCTTGCGTCAAAAGCACCGTTAAGATGGAGATATAATAATCATGAAAAGGAAACTCAGACCAATTACAAAGCAAATTTTATACTTTTAAGTCAGTGACCACAAGGCACAAATTAACTCTCTCTTTTAGCTAGTCATAGGCAAAGACCGTTAGTTTATGCAGTTAACTAGCTACTAAGTTTGGAAACCTTCACCTTTCTTTAAAAAAAAAAAAAAATTAGAAACTTTAATGGAATGAAAAGCAATCGGAAAAAAACGCATGAAAACGTGGACACGAAACAACTAGCGCCCATCCATGGAACCGCACATCAATCTTCATTCCGTAGGAACCTTGCATGCTTCCATCTTGCACAATACTGTCATTTCTAATACAAAATGAGGAAAAGATAAGAGTAATTATTAGGTGTTTCCAGTATCCATGACATGGTATTATTTTCTTTTCAGATTCAAGATGATTCCACAATAAATGTGAAAGGAAATGTCATTGTGTTTTGAGAACACCTTATAATTTTCACTTGAAAATACCTACGTAAAGTTTTAATTATAAGGGTGTAACTTAGACACATTACCTTATGTACAATACATTAAAGAGAAGTTCTATATCTACAATATTTTGGTAACATTTTCACAACAAATCGTCAAATTAATTTAAGGTGGTAAGTTGTTACTGGTTATCATTTGAACTCATCACTTAAATTATATTTTTACCTACCAATAACAGTTAGTAATAACTTGTCATTTATGATTTATTGTGAAAGTGTTGTGAAAATGTTGTGGACATAGCATTTTTCATACATTAAATTACCCAATTGCATTCAAACATTTGATTATTTTGAATTTAATTATTTTTTGAAATAATAAAACTATTCTTATCTTATTGGTCAATGTAACCAATTGTTTGAATTTAATTGAAAAAACTAATGTAATTGGTAATGTATCTAAGTTTTACCCTTAATATATAATATGTTTGAATACTATAAACTTAAAAGATTAAGCTTAGGTTGTGGTCTTTCTATTGTTGTTATCTTGAAGAGCAACCAAGTACATGTGTAATGTGGTTTCTGGTTTTTAGAGTTATTTTAATCTCTTCTTCACGTTTTGGGTTTCCTTGTATTTTTTAAGGACAAAGTTTAGTTATAAAATTGGTTGTAATCATAGGCTACAACCTTACTCAATATCTTTTTATTGAAAGTGAAATTTGACAAATCCACAATTGGATTATATCTTCATCTTATATCCTTCATGCTTGCAAAATTTCTAGAAAATTAAAGATTAATAGATATCTCATTAATAAATTGTTTAAATTGCAAGTTTTTGTACTTTCAAATTATGCATAAATTATAAACTTAGATTGCTACAACTAATTTTATAGCTAAATTTTTTCAAAATTATATCTATTGTGTAACAAAGTTTCATTGATCAAGTAGGTTCCAGTTAGCTCAATCGATAAAATCTCTAATGGTTGAATAAAAGATTTGGGATTTAATTTCCATCTACACCAAAAGTCGATTAGTATCTAGATCTGATAATAAAGAGCACAATCATCAAAGCGGATGCTATAAGCTGAAACTTTATAATAATAAAAAAGTTTCAATGAGCAAGGAAGTAGCTTTTAAGGAGGAATATTGCTCAATAATGAGGAAAGCTAATACCCAATGGGTGTTATTGATTTTCCCGTCATTCAACAGGTCTTGAAGTGATTCAAGCATAATTAAAAAATGAACAAAGTTAGTTTCAAAATTATTTGTAACCTAAGGGTATAACCTTACCTAATAAAATAAATATTATTACATATTTTGAAAATCTAACCGTTAAATTAGGCTACAACCTTACCTAATAAAATAAATATTATTATAGTTTCAAAAAAAAAAATATTATTACATATTTTGAAAGTCTAACCATTAAATTGTATGGTCTTTGCGTTCTTAATACACATGTCAAATTTTGTATCAATTAAATATTATTTATTATATGATCTTTAAGTTTATATTTCATGCATGATTTGAAAGTACAAAAACTTGTATTTTAAGGAATTTATTGATGAGATAACTATTGATCTTTAATTTTCTAAAAATTTTGCAAGCGTGGAGAATTTAAGATGAAGATATAATTCAATAATAGATTTGTCAAAATTCATCTTTAATAAAAAGATATTGAATAATTTTATAACTAAATTTTGTGCTTTAATTTTATTTCATGAGTTCTTTGCTTACATATGACATCAAACATGGGTCCAATGTTCTCATTTTCTTTTGTATGGGCTTGGTCCATATAATGAAGTAGCAATTTATTTAATCTTGGCTTTTTTTCCAACTGTGGGCCTGGGTTGGCTGGTGCTAATTTTGGTGGGCCCAAGTTGACCAATTTCATCAAGAGGTATTGAGATTCCGTTGCCCAAATGAATGGGCCTTGGCGTCGAAAATATAGGGCTTATTTAGGCTTTCCCAAACATATTAACTGTGTTAACTGACTTTGTGGGGGTTTAATTTAACCAAAAAAAACCCCATATGCTAATTTCGCCAAATGCATGGGCCACATTAATGGCTTTTGGGGCTGAAGTTGCTGGTGTATGATGCTTATGGGCTTGAGCTATCAATGCATAACATTCATGAGGTTTGGGCTGGTAACATGGGACCAAAAATTAACCAGTTTTTATGGGCTGACTTTTGTCAATTTATGTAAAGTAATGAGTTTTTTGGATTCTATCTTACTTATTTTTTGAGATAGTATTTTCATAGGCCCAAAGATGTGCCTAAAGTGTCCTCAATACCAGCAATAAAAAGAATCTATACCAACAACCCATAACATTTACAACTCTTATCAATTTGAATAGACCCCAAGTACCAAATCCAACAACCCATTCCATCAAAATCCTATAATACAAACAATCTCATCACCCCCAAAGTCTCAAACTTCGTGATCTACCCTATCAAAGTCAAACGCCGCCCACATCTCCTAAGAGAAAAATGAAAAATTAAAAGAACTTGCATTTGATTACACAAAATTATAAACTATCAAATGCATATTATATAACAAAAATTAAATGAGATTAGAGCCCAATGAGCAAAATCTAAATTTTGTACCCACACCCCCATTCCAAAGGACAAAAATATCTTTATACAGTTGCACCTCTTGTCTTCGGGCCAATTTGGAAATTTCATTGGTGTATCTGGAAAATGAAACAGGTAAAGACATGATGAGGATGCGAGTGAAAATTGAAATTTTTTTTTTTAAATTGAAATTTGACAAGCAACTTCAATCTAAGAGAAAACAAAACAATAATTAAATTTGAAAGCTAAAATCATTTTAGCGGGTGCATAATTAAGTGATTCATTTTATTCCTTACGTAGCATATTTAAAATTTTAATATGTATTACATTTGAATTTTGAATCCATATGACTCATGTAATCTCTAAAACGTGAATTGGTATCTTGTGCTCTGGACCAAGGTTAATAGGATCGAGATCCTACATGGGATCGGTGACATGGTTTGTAGATTGGATTGTAGGATTGACACGAGGATCGAAAGATCCTACCTATCGATTAAAAAAAATACTAAAAAATACTCATAATTATAATTCATAATATATATTAAATAAACATTGAAAAAAGTAATTTTTGATATAAATTAGTGGCATTACTAATAAAAATTAAAGTACCAAATTACAAATACATAAACAAATTTCAAAGGAGTAGGTGTAGATGTATTAGGGAAAGTGACAGTGCCACTACCACTAATGTCACCTTAAGACATTATCACTACCTCACTGGAAACACAATTTTTCTCCTACGATTAGTTTAGAAAATTAAGCCATCACAATTCACAATAAATAACTATAAGGAATTAAGTCACACACTAGCCAAGAACACATTATATCAATTATAATTTTATTGATTACAATAAAAAGTAAGCAATTGATACCCAATACATCTCATGAGTAAGCAACTAACAGTGGAATTAAAAAAAAAAAAAAAAAACTCGTTGTTGTTAATGGTCTCTTTCACAGTGGTTGCACTGTCGGATTCTCAGCTTTTTGCGCTTGCTATCAACTCTTTAGTACTCTAGTCTCCTCTTTTCTCTTCTGTCTTCTGTGATTTTGTTTGTTAGGTTACGTTGTTAAGGTGACTACTTATTACATATGTGAGCCTCAGGGTTTTATTTTTTATAATCAATTTGGGCCATGACCACTGGGCTAAGCTGTTTGTTACATATTTTTTTTAGGGCATTTGGGCTCCATTTGGAGGACTAAAAAAAGAAAAGAATTTTGAATTTTCTTTAATGTCACTGGATCTTTAGGATCTGTTTGGATACAGCTGAAAATTGAAAATTGAAAACTGAAAAACACTATAACAAAATAATTTTTAAATGTGTGAATAATACCGTGAGACCAATTTTTAATGAAAAAGTGGCTGAAAAGTGAGGTTTATGGGTCTTGGGACTGAAAGTTGCTGAAAAATTACTAAAAAGTTGCTGAAAAAGTTGCTGTGTGTACTATTCACACCCATAGTCAGTACTGTTCATACCCCTAAAGTCAACAATCACGACTTGAGGAAAAAAAAAGAAAAAAAAAAAAAGAAGAAGAAGAAAACGCAAAACGTGGACGTGGGAAGCGCAAAACGCGCTTCCCAAACGCACACTTAGTATCGCTATAGGATTGAGATCCTATAAGATTCGGATCAGGATCCCATACAGATTTAACCTTAGTAGAGATCTAGGATGGTGTTGAGATGTAGGATCTTAGGATCCTAAAATCTAGATTGGGATACTGATAACCATGATATGAACGTACGGAGCGTGTCTCTTTTGGGCATGAAGAGCTCCATGTTTGTAAGAGGCATGTTACATATGTTTCATGCCTACAAGAGGTGCGCTCTATGCGTCAAGTGCATAAGATAATTTTCCCTTAAACATGTCATTGGAAATACATTCTCTTTCTTGATTGTATTAATTTTTTCAATTTTAACTTTGGATGATCATAGTCATACCATTTGAAGAATGGAGTCAATTAGGCACGGACTCAGTAGGGGGTGGGGCCCCCCTAGCCCAAAAAAAAAATAAAAAATTAGGTATATATAATACTCGAAGCCTAGCCCACCCTTCCTAGTCCCCCTAGGCCAAGCCTGACCAACACCCTCAGTCAGCATTGCCCAGACCAAGAGCCCAACCCAACCCAAACAAAATTTAAAAACCCATTATCCTTTAACCCTACAAACCAATTCAGATTAAAAAAAAAAAAAAAGGAAAAAAGAGAGAAAGTCGAGAGAGAGACAGAGAGACAAAGATAGAGAGAGAGAGAGAGACAGAGACAGAGACAGAGACAGAGAGACAGAGACAGAGAGTAGAGATAGAGATGAGAGAGCACAGCACAGGCTATCAGCCATACACGACTCCGCCATAGCCCTCTAGTAGTCTAGCGCCTCAGACAACTTGATCTGCCCAACCCACCGCCGTCTCTGGCCATTGCAACCTCCACCTCCATTCCAAAATTCCGATATGCCCTTTCAAGTATTTTTTTTTCTCTCTCCTTAAACTTCAAAACCTAACATAACATTGACATAATTTTTCTATCCACACTCCATAGACCATACCTTATGATGTTTGTGAATTTGTGATTGTGTTGTTGTTGTGTGTGTGTGTGTGTGTTTTTTTTTTTTTAGGATGATTACAAATTGAATTTGAATATGTGATTGTGTTTGGGACTTGGGAGTCTTTATTTGTCTCAAAGTTTTTTTTTTAGCCGATAAGTGGGAGAGTGTTTGAATTGAGAAAGTGAGATGAAAGTTGGATTTATATAGTTATAATAAAACTATATATAAATCATTTGGCACTTTGACTATTTGTTGTTTGTTTGTAGTGGGGCAATATTAGGAAATAGACAATATACATAAATGAAAAAAAAAGTTATTGCATTATAAATTAGTAGTGAGGGTAAGGTCGCAAGTGACAAAGATAAAAGTGACAAAACGACAGAGATAAAAAGAAATACATAATATAATAAATATGTGACACAAATTCATCAAAAAAAATAAAAAGTGTCACTTGCCCACATTGCTAAGTGGTAACACATAATGCTTTAACTAATATTTATAAATTATATTAATTTATAATTGAAAACTTGTAAATCTATAAATTAAGAAACAATGATTTTATGTATTTGTCTTCATTGATAGTTTGTTAATATTATATGGACACTTATTTGCATTTTTTTTTCTGCTTATCTCCTGCTCCCCAGCTTGAAATTCTAAGTTTGTCCTTGGAGTCAATGGACATGTTTTTTCCCCATGTTCTTTTCTTTTTGATGAGTATGATATGAATATATATATTTTTAATTCTTGTATATTTTTTTTTAATTTTAGTTTTTGTTTTCTAACGTTGACTTTAAATAAATCAAACACTTATGTGGCATTTTTTAAAATATTATTTTATTTTTCACATAAGCTTTAAGTGTACCAATTGTGCATGTCATATGTCACAAATGCATTTTTAATTAGTGAGTTGATGATAGGAATCAAATTGATTTCAAGTTGAAATTGTCAAGGACCAAATGATTGATACCAAAATGGTAATTTTGCCTAACTTCAATCTACTTTATCAAAACTAATATGATAATTTTTTTTGAGAAACAAATTAACTAATATGATAATCAAAATTGAAAGCTGAAATCATTTTAATGGATGCATAATTAAAGAATTAATTTTATTCTATAATATATCATATCTGAAATTTTAACATGTATTACATTTGAATTTTGAATTCATACATCTTATGTAACTTCTAAAGCACGAGCAGGTATCTTGTGCGTTAGACATATAGAGCACACTTCTTACAGGCATAAGGCGCGCTCTCATGCGCTTTATATGTACAACGTATAAGATAAATTTCCCTGAAGTAGGAAATATGTTTGTTCTCCTTTATTATATTAAGGGTGTGTTTGGATATCGCTTATTTTGCTGAAACTGAAAAATTATTACTGAAAGTATTGTAAATAAAGATAAAGTTAGTTAAAATAGTACAGTGGGGCCCATAAATAGTGCTAAAAAGTATAATGAGGCCTATAAATAATAGTAGAAATAAGCTGAATAGTAAAATAATTTTCATTTTTCATTCTAACCCAAATGCACACTAATTTTTTCAATTTTGATTTTGGAGGGTGAATGGCCATAGTCATACTTAATACCTTTGAACAATGGACAAATGTTTTTTTTTTTTTTTTAATGAATGGACAGCTATTAATATATATATATATATATATATATATTTTAAATTTTTTTTTATTAATGGTATAAAAAATTACTACATAGGAAATTCAATCAACACAAATCTTCTTACACTTTCTTAACAAGGATACAAATCTCCAAAGAAATGTGAGGTGGGGTATATTAAGGTTCTTTTTCCTCGAAATGCTCAAAACCCAACCCTACAACTTTGAAGGATCACCACCAGCAAAATCGGGACCGCCATACTTTGTCAATTTTGTACGTTTACAAATCCCAATAAGCAAAGTCTATGAATTCCTCTATTTTTCCCAATCCCACCATCGTCATTTTCTAGAAAATCAGCTACAGTCCAAGAGCACCTCATCTCTTACACACGTTTGAGACTGAGAATAATTGCAAGGCATATATGCATATCCTCCCATGCCATGTCCATGACGCACGGTTCCACTCCTTTTGCACGTATTTAGAAACCAACAAATCTAGACTGCATTAGAATGCCACTATTTTAGACTTTAAATTTGTCTACAGTCTACACCGATATGTGCGATGTATTTATTTATTTTTGAGAAACATGTGATGTAGGAGTATTAGTCGTGACTCGTGATGCGTATGAGTAACTAATCACACAGAGAACGGATTTAGTCATGATGTATGAGTTAATAATCAGTAAAACAAAAAAACAAAGATAAATAATATATTTCCACCCTAGATTATCACCTTGATTATACTTGAATTTCTTCCCAAAAAAAAATTATACTTAATCTGTTGAACTATTGAATTGCACAATCAACCCCCAATTCTAAAAATGTTATACTCAACTTTATGATGTCTGTTCTGTTGTTAACTATTTAAGTATTAAGAGACCAATTTACACCTCAATCATATGTTTTGGAGAGGAGTAAATAGGTTTTTTAATACTAAATTTCTCCAATTTTAACCAAAAAAATAAATGGTAGGAGGAACATAGAAACAAAGTTATAACTTTTCATCAATTAGTTCATAGAGGAGGAGTTGGTCCCTACTAAGAGATTTTGTGTGGGTACAAAAAATTTTGAAACGGTGGAGGTTGTTGATCAGCCCCGTCGAGAGCAATGAGTTGCTTAGCCTGGAATTGCCGCGGGCTTGGGAACCCGCGTGCAAAAAGAGAGCTTAAAGATTTAATTCAGGCGCAAGCTCCCCTAATTGTTTTTTTATCTGAAACTTGGGTTGATAAGGAATAGTTAGTTCGGGTTAAAGTGTAAGGTTAAGTGTGCAGGTGTTTTTTGTGTTCAAAGTAAGGATAGAGGGTGCGATTTGGCGCTCCTATGGAAACATGGGGTCTCAGTTTGGGTTGATAGTTTTTCTAAATTTCATATTGATGCTTTGATTAATGGTGGTGCTAATGATGTTTGGAGATTTATAGGTTTTTATGGTGAACCGGATATGAACGCAAGAGATGAAGCTTGGAATATGCTTCGTATGCTGAATTCAAAGCCGTATTTGCCCTGGTTATGCATGAGAGATTTTAATGAAATTCTTTATACTGAAGAAAAGCGAGGGGGAGGGTGAAGGCAGTGCGCCTTCATGGATAGATGCAGGCTTTTAGGGATGTCTTGGACACTTGTGGTTTTGTTGATCTTGGTTTTACTGGTCCTGATTTTACTTGGTAAGGAAATCGACATGGGCATGTAGTTTGGGAGAGATTGGATAGAGGTGTGGCTAATTATGATTGGATGGCGAAATTTCCGGCTGCAACTGTTAGCCATCTTCATTGTATTGCTTCTGATCATAGGCCAATCCTACTCTTGTTTGATTTGAATGGTGAGTCTGTCAGGTGGAAGCGTAAGCCTTTTCGCTTTGAGGAGATGTGGTAAGCGGATCGAGGTTGTAGTGATACTGTTAAGAAGGTTTGGGAGGTTCGGCCTAGGGGGCAACCTATGTATAGGGTGGTGCACAAGATTAAAAAGTGCAAGCAAATGTTACATTCCTCAAGTAAGAATCATTTTGGAAGTGTGAAGGATCAGATCAAGAAGAAAAAAGATCTCCTATGGAAGGTTGAAGAGGTTTCAGCCAAGGGTGGTTCTCATGATATGGTGGTCCAATTAAAACAGGAGCTTAATATTTTGCTTGATAAAGAGAATCACATGTGGTTTCAAAGGTCGAGAGCTTTATGTTTGGCAGAGGGGGATAGAAATACAAAATTCTTTCATGGGGTGGCTACACAACATAAGAGGAGTAATTTTATTAAAGGGATTCGGGATGGGGATGGAGTTTGGGTGTCGGATGAGAAGGTAGTGGCTGATATCTTTGTTGATTTTTATGCTCAGCTCTTTACTTCTTCTAACCCTATAGAGTTGGAGAGAGTCCTCGCAGGGGTTCAACAAGTTGTTGATGATTCTATGAATGCAGCTCTCACTAAGCCCTATGTGCGTGATGAAGTGGATATTGCTATTAAACAGATGGCCCCCCTGAAGGCCCCAGGTCCGGATGGGATGCCTCCCATCTTTTATCAGAAGTTTTGGCCGGACATTGGCATGGAGATCTCTGATGCAATAATTTCTTGCCTAAACTCTGGTACTTTCCTTAAATCCATTAATCACACTTTTATTACTTTGATCCCTAAGGTAACCAACCCTGAAACTGTTGCTTAATTTCGGCCCATTAGTCTGTGTAATGTTATCTATAAAATATTGAGTAAAATACTTGCAAATAGATTGAAACCTATTCTGAACTCTATTATTTCTGAAGCCCAGAGTGCTTTTATTGTTGACAGAGTTATTACTGATGATATTTTGATAGCCTTTGAGACTTTGCATCATATGAAAACACAATGTTCTGGCAAGACAGGTGTTTTGGCCTTAAAACTTGATATGAGTAAAACTTGATATGAGTAAGGCTTATGATAGAGTTGAATGGATTTTTCTACAGAAGATCCTTTTGAAGATGGGTTTTCAAGAGTCATGGGTGTCCCTAATTGTGCAATGTGTGACTATAGTTTCTTATTCAATATTGGTGAATGGTGAGCCTCAGGGTTTTATTCATCCAACAAGGGGTTTATGATAAGGAGATCCTTTTTCTCCTTTTTTATTCCTCTTTTGTGCAGAAGGACTGAATGCTCTTCTTTCTAAAGCTCCTTGTGATGGTGATATTCGAGGGTATTCTATTTGTAGAGCTGGGCCAAGAATTTCCCATCTTTTCTTTGCAGATAATTGCTTGTTGTTTTGTAAAGCTACTCCCTCTGATTGTGCCAAAATTCAGAACATCCTGGCTTGGTATGAAGTAGCAACCTATCAACAAGTTAATTCTGATAAAACTACGGCCTTCTTTAGCAAGAATACCTCAGAGGAGGTTCAGGAAGAGCTGAAAGTTATGTTAGGGGTGCCTGCTATTAAGAGTTATGAGAAATATCTGGGGCTTCCTTCTTTTGTTGGGCGTCAGAAAAAAGCTTGCTTTAATCATATTAAGGAACGGATTTGGACTCGTATGAAAGGGTGGAAGGAGAAATTACTATCTTAGGCTGGTAAGGAAATCATGACCAAGGCGGTAGTTCAATCTATCCCTACTCATTCTATGAGCGTTTTTTCATCTTCCTATTGGTTTGCTTAAGGATATTGAAGCTATGATCCGAAAATTTTGGTGGGGTTGTTCTGAGAACTCCAGGAAAATTCATTGGGTTCGATGGGAGACTTTTTGTTCTTCCAAATCAGTTGGGGGCATGGGGTTTAGGGATCTTCAGATGTTTAATGATGCTATATTGGGGAAGCAAGTTTGGCGTTTGTTTCATGATAGAAATTCCTTGGTATATAAGGTGTTTCGGGCTAAATATTTTCAGCCTGGTAACATATTTGATGCTAAAGAATCCACGATGTGTTCTTTTGCTTGGCGTAGCATTTTGCAAGCTTGAGAGGGAGTTTTGAAGGGAGCTAGGTGGAGGGTGGGTGATGGAAAGAACATTTCGATTTGGCAGCATTGTTGGCTGCCTACAGTAAGGGGTGGTCGTGTTCTGACTCCACAGCGGGATCCTTCTCTTTAGATTGTTAGCAATCTGTTTTTGCCCGAATCTAGAAGATGGAATGAGGAGTTAATTGACTTAAATTTCTATCCTTGGGAGGCCAAAGTTATTAAAGGTATCCCGGTGAGTCAATTTGTGAATTTGGATACACTTGTTTGGCCTTTCTCTTTTGATGGTGTTTATTCGGTGCGGAGTGCGTATAGATTGTTGGTGGAGCTAATAGACAGCACCTGCCTAGTCCTTCGTCTTTAGAGCTGGGTAAAGGATTGTGGAAGGGCATTTGGAGGCTTGGGATGCCTTAGAAAATTAAACACTTCTTATGGAGAGTAGTTCAAGAGGCGCTGCCTACAAAGATTAATTTGTGTAAATGGTAGGTGGTGGTTGACGGAATGTGCGAGTAGTGTCGCAATTTAGTTGAAGATAGTATTCATGCGCTGTGGTTTTGCGATTGAACAAAGTCCATATAGATGTTAGATCAGCGTTTTTCCTTTCTGCGTTCTAAAAGGTTCTCTAAGTTTGAAGATTTGTTTTGTTTCCTGTATAGGGAAGCTTCTTCAAAGTTGGTGGAGTCTTTTGCCATGGTCGCTTGGAGTATTTGGGAGCGGCGAAATCGTATTAGGGAGAGACAAAAGGTGTGGGGTGTCAATGAGGTGTGTGCTCGAGCTTCTGAGATGCTAAAGGAATTCCACGATGTGCATAGGAGGATTCCTAGGTTGGTTGTTCGTAGTGGGGACATTTAGTGACAACCTTATGCTTCTGGTTTGTTCAAAGTCAATTTCAATGGTGCATTCTTTGAGTAGCAGGCGTGCGCAAGTCTTGGGGTGGTCATCAGGGATTCGGCTGGGTTAGTTATTGGTGCGTTGAGCCAGAAAATTAGATATTCGGGGTCTGTGGACATGGTGGAAGCTTTGGTTGCCCGAAGAGCTATTGTATTTGCCCAGGAGTTGTGTCTTCAAGTTGTGGAGGTGGAGAGTGATTCTTTAAAAGTTATCCAAGCCCTTGTTGCTGCCAAGCCTTCAAGGACTTTGTTTGGAAATGTTATTGCTGATATTCATTGTTTAGTGGATAGTTTTAATTGTAGTTTTTTTTCATGTTAAGAGGGAGGGCAATAAGCTTGCTCATGCCCTTGCCCGTAGAGTAGTTCTATTTGCAGATTTGGATGTGTGGTTAGAAGATCTACCACGTGACTTGGAGGATGTTTTTCAGTTTGATTTGCCTTAAATAAAAGTTCTTACCTGATTCTCCACAAAAAAAAAAAAAAAAAGAAGTGTAATCTAGGTGATAATTTATGGTGAAATACTGTAATTTACCACCAAAAAAAAAAAAAAAAAAAATCTATGTGAATTACAATTAATTTTGTGGGTGTGAGCCCAACACTACGAATTGGGCCTATGGCCCAATTTGTATACCCTTGTTTGTCCGAAGAGGTAAAAGGGATCAGGGCTGGGCCCGTTTGGTGGAAATGCACTCGAAAAGGAATGGTGGGATACGTCCGAAGACTATCCTATTTGTCCGAAGAAGTCCCATCATCGGATCATTAGGGTGCTTGATCAAGCAAATATACTGAAGGCAAGAGCGACCTTCCCAACTGATTCCACGGAGGAGAGCAAATCCTGGGCGTGCTTAGGGATGAGGAGAGCATAAAAATATCTTAAAGGAAAAGCTGCTACCACCGCATTTAATGCACTGCAGCAACTTTCTTGGCCGCATTTATGTGGAGAAGACACCTGAACAGTTCAGCCTCAGCTACTACCACTCACGTTAGACTAAAGCAAATGTCTGATGTGACATGTACTCAAGTGAATGCTTGGATGAAGAACAAGTGTACGGTGAAGATGAGGAAGAAGGAGGATATATAAAGGGAATAGGTCTCTGAAGAAATGGGGGGGGGGGGGAGAAAATTGTATTCATTAAGTTGATAAATACTAAGTTTCTTCGGACCCAAGAGAATTTTTACTGAATACTAGTCTGAACATCGTCTTATCCTTACTTACTTGCACGAACCGTCGCTAAATCCTTAACAAGCCCAGCTGTTTAACCCATTCTCTACAAATTTATTGTTGAGGATTCGTTGGACTCATAGTTCGCAAAGTTTGTATCTAGCGCATCGAAATTGCACCTTACAAATTTATTTGGTTCTCTTAATTAATGTTATTTACTTCATAAGGTTAAAAAATGGTTAAATAATTTCTTGTTTAAAGTTATGTAATTATGACAAGTAAATTAAATGGGACTTTTTCTTTCTTTCTTTTCTTTATATCGATTATTGAGAGTGAAAAAATTTGAAACCTTAGAAAATGTCTTTGTAAAAAAAAAAAAAAAAAAAAGAAAAAAAAAAAGAAGGGTGTTGAGCTACGCAACTTTACTCTTAGGATTTAGGAATTATATCATGTAACCTTCTTTTTGATGAAATTTCATATGTGTTTATAAAGCGTCCCAAATGATTTTTCATCCTTAAATATTACCATATTCCCTTCTCAAAAATAAGAATACTACCATATTCCTTTCTTAGGTGAATATGACATAATATTTACTTCGATCCAAACGTTTGGTCCAATCATATAAGGGGGCCGTGCGTTTCCTAGTTACAAGTGAAAGTCATAAAATAATAATAATAATAATAATTCCAATAAAAAGAATAATTAAAAAGAAAGAAAGAGCAAGATAGTTTATTTGATTTCTGGTATCAGTGGTGGCAGAGCATGATGGATAATAAAAAGGGGAAATTTTTTTTTAAGGATATAATTGGCAAGTTGGTTCGAGATAGGCTTATCCTTCACCTCCTCGGGAATCCCAATTTCCAAATTCTCAACCGTTTTGTACGTTGTCACCGCAATAACAAACACACGGAAAATGGTGTACAAAATATATTTGTTCATGCCCCACGAGTTAATACTTATACACTATTTGCACAATAATTCCAAGAAATATGTTATTGGCTGGAAAAGAAGAACAACTCTATCTATATTACAAAAGATAACCATGGAACTACTCTATTTTATCCATTTAGCCTCCAAATTTGACACATAATTGATAATACTGCTTTTTAATTTCATCTTCCCTAACGTGTCACATTTTCTCTATAGCCACGTGGAGAGAGAGGCTTATTAATCTGCAGGAAGGAAAAAGAGGCGTAGGGGGGAGTGGGAGAGGTTAATGCGGTTAAGTTATGGCCATGGAAGGAGAAAATAGAACACTTTTGACTAGGAGTGTCAATGTTCGACCCAATCTGCGAATACGACATGAACTCGACACGAGTTTTATCGGGTTAAGGTTGGGCCCTAATGGGTTTGGGTCATAAACAAGTCGACTCGAAAACGACACGATAAGAAATGTGCCATAAGCGGGTCAACCTACGTAATCCGTAATCCGTAATATACACGTTTGACATGCCAATTTATTTGTGTTAACCCAAAATGACCCACTTAACACAACCCGTTTAACTTGTATAACAAATAAATATTTATTTTATTTTAGATTTGTCAAATACCTTTTATATTCAACATATATTTTAAATTTAAAAAGAAAAGTGAGTAATTACAAAAATTTACAAGGGACATAATTGGAAATTAAAACTTTACAAACCCTAGATCTCTAAACCCTACAAACCTTAAATCTCTAAACCTTCCTATAAATATATATATATATATATATTTTTTTTTTAAATTTCAGCCGTACTACTCACTCTACTATCTTATAGTTTCACGTCCAATTCTCAAACTTAAAGTTTCAAACCGGTTATTGCTCTCTCTCTCTCTCTCATGTGTTTATTTTTTCTGCATAATGCTTTTGTTCTATAAACTTTGAACCCATGTGCTGTTATTAATATATGAGATATATTAATTGTTGATTAAGGCCATGGTTGTTGCTTTTGTCTTGTGCCGTGTGTTTTTTTTTTTTGGTGTTTGTATTAGTGTTAGACACCGTCTGCATATCTTGCAAGTGGGTTTATTGAGATAGTTTATAAACTAGATTTGATGGGTAATGCTTTTAAAGATTACAACAATGTGGGTTGAAGACTTGAAGTGTATGCATTGCTTTTAGGATATAAAAAAAATTATTTCTAGATGGATGTTATATCTAATATTATGCAAGTTGAAATGGGTTGTGTTACATTCGTGTTAACCTAACACGACTCGTTTATTTAGCGTGTTAAATGGGTTGGGTCAGGTAAACCTGCCTTATTAACAGGTTGGGTTAGGGTTGAAAGATCATGACACGATTATCAAATGGGTCAGGTTAGAGTTAAGTCATTTAGTCAAATACCCCTACCTCGACACGACACGAACCCGACACGCTAACCTGAATTAACAACCCTACTTACCATTGGGTTTTTGGCTTGAGCCTAATGTTTGAGTGCTCTATCCTTAACACAATACTGATATGTTTTTAAAATTGACCGCATGTCGTGGTGGTCGGGAGCATAAAAAGAGGGTGGGGTTCAAATTTAACCCTACACAAACAAAGATATTGGTTTCCTTGATGGTTGATAAGTCAACCAACCTAGAATCAAATTGGTTTGTCTTAGCATACTTTTCTGGTCATTCCATCATTTAGCTAAAATTGTTCATATTCTCTAATTTGGTTGGTTACCGGTTTTTGACTTTGAGTTGTGATGTAGTCCTGAAAAGTCCATACTCAATTTGGTTGGAAGGATAAAAAAGATTTAGTTTTTCACCATTTAATTTTAGTATAAACGATGAAAATGTATAAGGATGAAAAACAAATATAAGTTTCATTTTTTGGTTGAGAAGAAAAATGAGAGAATGAAAAAGATAATTTAGTAATAATTTACTATTTTACCCTTATTACATAGTACAAGAGAAATTAATTTTTTAATTAACACATTACATATGTTATATATAAATTTTTTTTTTTGGCTATATATATATATATATATATATATATATATTGTAAGAATGAAAAGCCCAGATTTAGGTATTAGGCCGTGGGCCGCGCCCGAGGACGTTAAATAGCCCAAGGATAGATAAGTATTAGGGAAGGCATACGGATTAATGGGTCGTGGAAGAGGTCTGGTCACAATGAGTAGAAGACGTTGTCCGAGGAGAAATACCTCCTCGACTAAATAGAGTGGAGGCCTAAAGTCCGACCATCTACCAAGAACAGGACAGCAGGCAATCATGCTTGGTAGGATAAATATTAGAAAGGGATGAGACAAAAGAGAGTTGGGAAATATCTGAGAAGAAAGCTGCCACTATCGCATTGAATGCTCTGCATCTAATCCCTTAGCCGCATTAATGTGGAAGTGATACTTGAACAGTAACTTTCAGCTTTACAACTACCCTCAAATGAGTAGAAGACGTTGTCTGAGGAGAAATACCTACTCGACTAAACAGAGTGGAGGCCTAAAGTCTGACCATCCACCAAGAACAGGACAGCAGGCAATCGTGCTTGGAAGAATAAATACTAGAAAAGGAAGAGACAAAAGAGAGTTAGGAAATATCTAATAAGAAAGTTCCTACCATCGCATTGAATACTCTGCATCTAATCCCCTAGCCGCATTAATGTGAAAGTGATACCTGAATAGTAACTTTCAGCCTTACAGCTACTCCCAAAGATTTCAGGAAGGTACTGATGGGACAAGTATCAAGAAGATTAGCAATCTAATCTACACATGGAGGGTTGAGATGAAAGAAAGGAAGGAAATATAAAAGGGAAGAATCCTATTACAAAGGGGATCATGAGAAAAACTAGAGAAAAATCATTGTGTACCTAAGAACTGTAATTTTTGTATAAGTCTAAGAGAGATATATAAGAATAGACCTTCCTCGGACTTGACCTATGAGAACTTTTCTTGTTCAAAACTGTTTGTGTCATTCTTTCTAATAATGACTATCCTATTTTGATCATTATCTACTTAACTCTTTGAAAGTTTAATTTCAAGCCCACTCTCTAACGAATTCATTGTTTTGGGCTTATTGGGCCATTGCTCATCCATTTGGGTACATACATACATACATACATACATACATACATACATACATACATACATACATACATACATACATACATACATACATACATATATATATATATATATATATATATATATATATATATATATATATATTAATAGACAAAACTTAGAGAAAGTTCAATTATAAACCAATTTTGTGCCATGTATTTAAATTTATGTGAGACCACACTATAATTATCCACTTAAGTTTGTACCATGTTTCCACTCAAATTTTTTAATTTTTATGCCAAATGAGTTAATGAGTGCAAAATAATAAGAATCTAATATTAATGAACTATAAAATTAAAAAAAAAAAAAATCACATATACTCAATAAAAATCGCCACATGTTCTATTTTATTAAAAATTAGAAGAAAAAAAATGATAATAAGTAGTATTAAATTTAGGTAAGAATTTTAATATGTGACTAATTACGTTTACTTAAAAAAAATAATTTAACTAATCTATATATAAATTATTAGGCAAAACTTAGAGAAAGTTCAATTAGAGTTTGAAATTAGAATTCAATTTTGCGACATGTGTCTAAATTTATGTGGGGACCAAACTATAATTATCCACTTAAGTTTGTGTCATGTGTCCACTTATATTTTTTAATCTTTGTGCCAATTGAGTTAATGAGTGAAAAATACTAAAAATTTAATATTAATGAACTATATGGAAAAAAAAAATCACATATACTCAAAAAAAATCCATACACCTTCTATTTTATTAAAAATTAGAAAAAAAAAACCATAAGTAGTATTAAATTTAGGTGAGCATTTTAATATGTGATTAATTACGTTTATTTTAAAAAAATAATTTGACTAATTATTTATATTTTTATGATAAAAATTGTGTTTAATTTTAAATGTATCTATACGTATGCATTAATGTCTGTGTTACGTGTTATTTTTTTATATTAATAATTTGACTAATTATTTACATTTTTATAATAAAAATTGTGTTTAATTTTAAATGCATCCATGCGTTTGCATGAGTTACATGCTAGTACATATTAATAGGTAAAACTTGGAGAAAGTTCAATTAGAATTCTAAATTAGAATCTAATTTTGCGCCATGTGTCTAAATTTATATGGGGATCACACCACATTATCCACTTAAGTTTTTTAATCTTTGTACCAAATGAGTTAATAAGTGCAAACTACTAAGAATCTAATATTAATAAACTATAATTAAAAAAAAAAAAAAAAACCAATCACATATACTCAATAAAAATCACTGTACAATAAATATCACCACATGTTCTATCTTATTAAAAATTAGAAAAAAATTATTATAAGTAGTATTAAATTTAGGTAAGAATTTTAATATGTGAATAATTACGTTTATTTTTTTTAAATAATTTGACTAATTATTTATATTTTTTATGATAAAAACTGTGTTTAATTTAAAATGTATCTATATGTATGCATATGTTACATGCTAGTTTTTTTATAAAAAAAAAAAAAAAAAAAAAAATTGACTAATTATTTATATTTTTATAATAAAAATTGTATTTAATAACTTAGCATCATTTTCCTTATTCAACTTTTTGACTAATTTATTTTAACAGGCATGCTATAGAAAAAAAAAAAAGAAAAGATGAAATGTTATTTAACTTATTTTACCATTTGGCTGGCCGATACCTAATAGAGATCAAGCAAAAAATGACAAAAAGTAGAAGAAGATAGAAAAGATTAGGGGTGTTCGCGGTGCAGCACGGTGTGGTTTTAGACCATTTTTAGTACCACACTTTATGGTGCGGTTTAGCCAAAACTATAACCGCATCACACTTCATTTTTGCAATCATATGTGTAGTGCTGTGTAGTACGGTGTGATTTAGAGTTTAGCCAAAACCATAACTGCACCGCACCTTATTTTTATGGTCACATGTGCGATGTGGTATTTAAGATACAGTTTGAACAGTGTGAAGTTGGTATATTTTTCAAATTTGGGATTTTCTTGTCCAATGCAAAACTAATTTTTCCCTTTGTTTTGGGCTAAGTTTTAAACTATTAAGCTAGTTTTTCTTTATTTTGGGCTGACTTTCCTAATCAACACTTGCTAGGGTTATTAAAGTATATATATATTTTTTGGAAATTGGGGTTATTAAACTACTAATAATATATTTAATACTAAAAAAATTAAATATATTAATAAATAAAAATGGTGTGGTGCGGTTTGTGCGTTTTTCTCATTATAAAATCGCAAGCTGCGCTACATCTTATAGTGCGATTCAATTATAACATTTTGAGGACGATTTTGGTGCGGTTTTCCAGTTTGGTGAATACCACTAGGGAAGATAATAGAATTTAGTTGGGTTGTTGAACGTTGGTGGGATGGTAAAATTGTAAATTTGCTAACTAGCCATGCTTTCTCTCATTTACTTTCAAGCATACTTATTTTATGGCACATTATTAATGAGAAATGTAAAGGGATAGATAAATAAATAGCCTGAAAAATAAAGAGCTTGAAATCTAAATGACAAGAATGTAAAGACTTGGAATTTAAATGACATAAAAGTGAAGAGCTAGAAATTTAAATGGCATAAAAGCAAGTCTTTAAATGACATAAAAGTAAAGAACTTGGAATATTGAAAGGTTGATTAAAAGGTTTTTTTTTTTTTTTTTTTTTTTTTTTAAATAGATTTTAATCTCTTTCAAGCCTTATGGATCCTTCAACATAAAGAAATGGGAGTTCTAAGCCATCACCATTCTTATGAGACACACCCATATTGTGCTCTAATGGAGGTTTAAAAACCATTTAAGAGAGATAGTAGAAAATCTTTTCTTTTTTAGGTGTCTAGATATTGTATATATATAAGTACAATAAAATAAAGGGGGATTGGGGATGTGCAAGAAATTAAATGGGATGACAAGAAATTAAAAGGGAATGGGGGTTGCTTGAAAGTAAATGGGATGACAAGAAACTAAAAAGCAATAATGAAATCCCTAGATGCCTAGGTGGGTAGGATTTCTACCCCCTAATGGTACTTCCCATACATAGCCTAGGAGATGGTCCAATACCCATCTAGGGATACCAACACAATAATAATAACCAACAACAATATGAACATTGAAGTAAATGATTAGATATATACACAATATGTACAAGAACATAAACATAAAGCAACTATAAACATACACAAAGTAAAGAAGAGATTTATATATATATATGAAAATGATGATTACAATAGTAAAAGGGATGGGATGAGTTTAGTTATTAAGAAACTAACCCATCCCAAAAAACCTTACCCACAAAGATTACAAAAAAGAAAATGACGAGGCTTTTTTGGTGTAGGATTTCGTAGAGAGAGAGAGAGGAGAGAGAATTTTTTTTCTAAGGCTATTTTTCTAGAATTTCCTTACTTTTTATGATTTTTCTCTCTACTTCACTCTTTTTTTCCACTCTTTTTTCTATATTTTTTCTTCATAAAACTTTATATATATATATATATATATATATATATATATATATATATATATCCAAAAGATAGGGGTATTTGTAGGGGAATGTGGAAAATGGGAGGCTAGCATTAGTGTATCTGGATACACTAGTGCTAGCCGCCCCTTCAAAGAGGTAGCTAGCATTGGTTTATCCTAATACACTAATGCTAGCCTCCTCTTTTTGCCATGTCATCAGCCCTTTTTGTGTTTTTCTAATTTTTGGCCCAATCTTTGTGCAGCTTTTTGGAGGCATTTCTGAGCTTTGTTCCCTACAAATTTTATATGAACGAAAAGCTCTGGTTGTCTAGTTTTCAATGGTCTTGGCCTTGTTTGATTTGAATTAACGGTCGTTGAGATATTGTGCTCGGAAGGAAGGTGACGCAAAACTGAAAAATTCTGGACGTTTTTTCTTGAAAAATTTATATCTTCCAACTTGAAGCAGATATCGTCGAGCCTTTTTTGTGAAATTAGCTAAGATCTTGTTCTTCAAGATGGTCCAACCTGCTCATTCCAGTTTTTGTCCAATCGGTTCAGTTTATTGTGCGAAGTCAATAAAAAACTGCTAGTTTCTTGAAAATTACAGTGAAGATTTTGTTAGTTTCAGTATTTTTGTGATATCTTATCCGTTTTAACTCCAATTTTGGCATGTAAACTATGCTTTCGAAGGGAAAAATATTCCCTACGAGACGGTCCAAAATTCGACACGATCCAACAGTCGGATCAAAAAGTCAACTTTTTGATATACTCGGTTAGGGTTTTAATCATATTTTTTTGTAAAATGAATTTTTCAAATGTTGTGACTTTTTGATTTACTATTCAAGCATGTTGTATTTGTTTTTATCCTTTTTGGCTTTGAAATTCATGATTTTGCACATTTTCTAATTTTTTTGATTTTTTTTTTTGTCTTTGTTTTGATGTGTGAATCTGGGCCAAACAAAATATAGTGTTGAAAATCCTTAAAAAAATATGAGAAATAACGAGGATTTTGCCACAATGCAAGCCTGTCTTCTTCTTCTTCTTCTTCTTCTTTTTTTTTTTTTTTTTTTTTTGCTGAATAAAAAAATAGGGTCTCCGTTGTGGGTTCATCGACCCTATGCCATGTAACGGCAATAGGTAATACCATGTGTACCACACAGGCCTTACTATTGCTATCGTTCAAACTGCTCTTCTCTAGGTGCCGGGACAAAAACTCCTACCATAAAACCACACGCCGTGTCTGTGTAGTATGCAGGCGTGTCTTTTGGGATGTAAAATTTTCCCCTTTCCTATGAGAAAAAAGTATGGCCGATCACGCTGCATTTATTATTGTGTACATATATGGCTTTGGTGAACAGTATCAATCAAATAATTATTTGTTATCATATAAAACTATTGACATACTTCAGATTCTCATAGGAAAAAAAGGCATATTTTATCTTGTATCGATTCTGCTTTAAAGAGTATTGCGTTTCACAATCTAAAACTATTGAACTACGAAGAATTGAGGTCAGATTATATAGATCAACCACTTTAGATTAGGGGCTATTATAATCAAATCCAAATAGAGAGTGAAGTAATTTATAACTATTGGAACTAACTTGTATCAATTCTAACCTGTGCAATGACCACCTAGGTCATGGCCAAGAGTTTAAGATCTTGATGTAGAGTAAGACCTGAGGTTGAGTCCTTTGGACGATGTGACCTTTGTTTGGTTCAAATCATCTAACTCTATTGAACTAGATAGAACTGAGGTCAAATTACTTATTAAGCCACTTAAGATTAGAAGCTATTTTAGTCATGCGGTGGTTCAGCTCAATGGTGTCGGGATTTTTGGGCTTAGACCCCCAATTTACTTGTATTTTGGGTTGAGCTTATTTCACAATGGGAGGTCTAAGAAATGGTTTTGTAGGTTACTAATGGAGTTAAAGTGTTGTTAGGGCCCTAAGCTCTCTTGATTTTGGCTCAGCTGAGGTGACGACTATGTAGCCGAGCCCTTTCCCTAAAATCCAAACATGATTTCTTAACTCTAGGATGTCTTTCCTCGTTACTCTCATGTGTCCCTTTCCCCAATTTTTTCAACCTTCTAATTTGTGTCTGTATTCCCTTATTTGTATCATTTCCTTAGTGGGATTGTCATGATTAAGGGGGGTCTTCCCCAAGCCTGTGGGCCCTTCTGTGCTATATTCCTGACCAAAGGGGACCCACTGCATACTGTTGACACAACCTCCTTGGAACTTGTGCTAGACACCAGTTAATGCTCCGCGGGCGGATTCCCTTAAGGCATTATCTATCATTCTTGGCATGACGAGAGATATGCAGTCTAGGTGCTTGGTTAGGCTTGATTAGGCTCGGTCTAGTGCCGAGACAGGACGGGCCAGGCCGGTTCTGGGGAGCAAGCCGTGAGCTCAGGTTGGACTGTTATTCATGGTCTGTATAATATATATATATATATATATATATATAGAGAGAGAGAGAGAGAGAGACAGAGAGAGAGAGAGAGAGAGAGAGAGAGAGAGATGAGTTTGAGTTACATTCGGTATAACTTCGAGTTACATTCGGTGTAACTTTAAGTAATGTTACACCACTTCATATTTTTTAATTAGATACAGATTTTGATAAATTCATAGTTGGATTACATTTTCTTTTTACATTCTCCATACTTGTTACCAATTAATTTTTAAATTCAAGTTTTTGTAGTTTAAAATAATGATTAAAAGATAAGTTTATAGATCAAATGGTAAATAACATCTGATTGGCATGAAAATTAGCATGCATGTTAAGAATATATAGAACATGTAATCCAATAATTAATGAATTTTCAAAATATAGATTTAACATGTTATTGGATAATGTAATATTATTTAGAGTTACGTAATTTTAAATCAATCCATGTATATAAATAAAAAGTAATCATATAGTACAACAATACTATTCATACAGAATAAATTCTACAGTATGTTACATGGGTCTATAAATAACAAAGCTAGTATATAACTCGTCAATAGTAATTGGAGTTTGGCTCAAAATAATAATAATAATAATAATTTGGGTGTAAAAGCCCAACGTCAACTCGAATATCACTGTGTTCGAAGAGAAGAAAAGGGTTATGAAGGAGTCCTGGTGGAAGAAATGTACCTGGAAATGAACGAGAGGAGCAATCCGAAAAGAACCCTATTGGTCCGAAGAGGTCATTCTCCTCGGATTCCAAAGGGACTTGATCAAACAAATATACTGAAGGTCTAAATGATCTTCCCAACTACTTCCATGACAAGGACAAGCTTTGGGCATGCCTAGAGATGATAAGAACAGAGAAATATCTAAAAGGAAAAGCTGTTACCACCGCATTTAATGCATTGCAACAACTTTCCTGGCTGTATTTATGTGGAGAAGACCCCTGAACAGTGCAATCTCAGCTACCACCACTCACGGAGAACTAAAGCAGATATTTGATATGACATGTACTAAAGTGAAGGTTTAGATGAAGAACAGGTGGACGGTGATGATGAAGGAGAAGAAGAATATATAAATATAATAGGCCTCTGAAAAGAGGGGGGGGGGGGGAGAGAAAAAACCTGTGAAAGAAATCTAGGCGTTGTATTCACTTTTCAATCAAGAACAATCCTCTTCGAACTTGAGTTTATTTTTAAAGCGTGTTCATTTGTCATTTGATTGTTGCTAAATTCACAACCTGCCTAGTTTTTTCACCCACTCTCTACAAATTCATTGTTCTAGGTTCGTAAGGCTCATAATCCTGATCTTTTGGGCTTGGGCCACAAAATTTGGACCCTACAATTAGCGCCATCTGTGGGAAAGGCTTGAGCTAAAGTGGAGGCAACACCCTATAATGGCTGAACCAGGGCAACAACCAGTAGAGTCCAGGGCATCTCAGCATGTTGATCCTTTCCTCAACTTGGAACGGAGACAGGATCGTGAGGGTAGTGTACACATCGCACGTGATGATTGAAGCCAGTCACATAGAGGAAGTCATATGTCTCATGCAGAGAAAAATCAGAGCATGCAGCTAGAAATTGAAAAGCTGAAGAAGGAACTGCGCCATGTAAAGAGGAAACGGGTTTTGTCGTATTCTGATGAAGATTCTGACGATGAACAAGACGTTACTTACAAGCAGAAATCTCAGACACTAGTCAGTGAGTCTTTTTCTTATGAGGAAGCGCACCGCCGTGAGAGGCAGCCTCGAAGCCTACCACATGGAGGCGTAGGGAACGATACTATGAGCAAGGCCTTGAATCAAATTTCCAGGTCCCCATTCACACGTAACATTGAGGATGCAAGACTCCTTCGACGTTTTCACCAACCGACATTTACCACTTATAATGGCCATACAGACCCTATGGAACACGTGAGTCATTTCAACCAAAGGATGGCCGTTTATTCCAGAAATGAGGCTTTAATGTGCAAAGTTTTCCCGTCCAGTTTGGGACCGATCGCCATGAGATGGTTTGATAGCTTGAAGGCGGACTCTATAAGCTCTTTTCAAGAGCTCACTCAGGCATTCGGATCCCGTTTTGTCACATGTCGCAGGGTTCTGCAGTCTTTGGCCTCCCTATTATCCGTAAGCATGCAAGAAGGCGAAACTTTGAAGTCTTATTCGGATAGATTCTGGGAAATGTACAACGAGATGGAGGAAGATTGTGACCTGGTAGCCATCAGCTACTTTAAGCTCAGCCTTCCCACTGAACACGGCTTGAGGACTTCTATAACGAGCAAACCTGTTACCAGTGTACGCCAACTGATGAACAGGATTGACAAGTATAAAAGAGTCGAAGAGGACTAGCAGCAGGGCAAAGGAAAAGATAAGGTTATCCTTCAAGAGAGGATGGATTTCAGGTCGGATAGGCAAGGCCACAACAGGTCGTGGAGAGACTGGGGTGGACAATAAGGTTCAGCGAACCTTCAGACAGTTAATGCTGTGTTCCGAGAGCCAGTGCACCAAGTCCTAGAAAAGATCAAGAATGAGCCTTTCTTCAAGAGATCGAACAAGATGATTGGAAATCCTGAAAAGCGCAACCATAACCTCTATTGCTAATATCACCAGGATCATGGACATACTACGGAGGACTGTAGGAGTCTATAGGATCATCTGGATCAACTTGTCAGCGAAGGCAAGTTAAAACAGCTTTTTCACCATTCCTCTGGTTAAGGTAACCAAGCAAATGCAGGATCTCGAAGGGATGAATCTTCAAAACCCCCCCTTGGCACGATAAACATTATCTTTGCTGCCCTAAGAAGAATGAGGTCTTGTCCATCCAGAGTACTATCAGTTGCTCGGCTGCCCTCGAAAAACGTTAACAAGGAGCCGAAGAGGGCTAGGATGGAGATTCATCCGGTTCTGGAATTCTCGGACGAAGACAAGATCAGAACTATCTAACCTCACAATGATGCTTTGGTGATCACTCTCAGGATAGAGGGGTACGATGTGAAGAGAATGATGGTGGATCAGGGTAGCAGCGCAGAAATAACGTACCCAGACCTTTATAAGGGGCTGAACTTGACGCTTGAAAGGACGAACTGATAGGGTTTCTCAAGACCAACATTGATGTATTTGCATGGGACTCCACAAAGGCCCCGGGAGTAAACCTAGAGTTCATTTGTCATTATCTGAACGTTAACCCAGCCATCATCCCTAAAAAACAACCGCTCCGACATCCATCAAGAGAACATGCAGATGCTGTCAAGGAAAAGGTGATAAAACTCAAACAGACTGGAGCAATTAAGGAAATATTTTATCCTAAATGGTTGGCTAACACAGTAGTGGTGAAGAAGAAGAGCGGAAAATGGAGAGTATGTGTGGATTTCACAGACTTGAATCGTGCTTGCCCAAAGGATTCGTTTCCCATACCAAAGATCGATCAACTGGTTGATGCTACTGTTGGCTATCCTCAGATGAGTTTCCTGGACGCTTTTCAAGAGTATCATCAAATACCATTGGCTGTGGATGATCAGGAAAAGACAGCTTTTGTCACCCCTACTAGGAACTACCGTTATAAGGTAATGCCATTCGGCCTGAAGAATGCAGGAGCCATCTACCAAAGGATGATGACAAGAATGTTTGAACCACAGTTGGGTAAAAATATGGTAGTTTATATCGATGACATGATGGTGAAAAGCAAGATCATAGCTGGGCACATTGGGGATCTCAGGGAAATTTTCGAGATCCTCAAGAAACACAAATTACGTTTAAACGCATCCAAATGTTCATTTGGTGTGGGGTCAGGCAAGTTTTTGGGGTACATGGTGACTCACAGGGGAATTGAAGTTAATCCCAACCAGATAAAAGCTATCAGCAACTTACGAGCTCCTCGGAACCCTAAGGAGGTTCAGAAACTGACTGGAATGACCGCTGCCCTGAACAGGTTCATTTCTCGATCGGCAGATAGGTGCAGACCTTTCTTCTCATTGATCAACAAATGGAAGGGATTTGAGTGGACTGAGGAATGTGCTGTGGCTTTTCAGCAACTCAAGAACTACCTAGCTCGGCCTCCAATCATGTCCAGCCCTGAGCCAGATGAAGTCTTGTTTGCTTACATTGCCGTAGCTCCTAGTGTTGTAAGCTTGGTGTTAATATGAATAGATTGTGGCATGCAAAGGCCAGTTTATTATGTAAGTAAGTTGCTGCATGAAGCCGAGATTTGTTATTTGCCATTGGAGAAGGCTATTTTGGCTGTGGTGCTTGGTACACGGAAGCTGCCTCACTATTTCCAAGCCCACACAGTTATTGTTCTCACCCAGCTCCTACTTAAAGCTATACTCCGAAGCGTTGACTATACTGGAATAATTGCTAAATGGGGCACGATCCTAGGGGCTTTTGATATCAAATACATGCCTCGCACGTCAATTAAGGGCCAAATCCTTGCAGATTTGGTGTCCGAGTTCACGGAGCCCCAGTTAGAAGAAGTAACGCCAATGTCCAACATGGATGAGAAATCGGTTGGTATGATTTCCCAAAAGGGCCCCTTACACTGGAAAGTGTACGTGGACGGCGCATCGAACCAGAAAGGTTCCGGAGTGGGGCTAGTGTTGATATCCCCTAAAATAATCATCATTGAAAAATCGTTAAGATTGGACTTTTCAGTGACAAATAATGAGGCCGAGTATGAAGCTTTATTGATGGGGATGACTATGGTTCGAAGAATGGGAGGAAAGGCAGTAGAAGTGTTCTCGGACTCAAGATTGGTCGTAGATCAAGTGCGGGGTGAATATGAAGCGAAAGATGAGAGAATGCAGGGGTACTTGAGTCAAATTAAATCTTTGCAGTTAGAGTTTGAGTCTTTTAATTTGCTGCACGTCCCTAGAAGTGGTAGTACACATGCTGACTCGTTGGCCACACTCGCTACCTCTTTGGCGCAAGATTTGCCAAGAGTTATCCTTGTCGAGGAGATGCATAGGCCTACGGAGGCAAGAAGAATGGCCCAAGTTCATCAGATCAGGGCCGAATTCAGCTGGATGGATCCCATAATCAAATTCTTGAAGGACGATATCTTACCCGAAGGAAGGGGGGAAGCTGACAAAGTACGGAGGAAGGCGACTAGATTCTGGCTATCCGAAGACCAGAAACTATATAAACGCTCTTATTCAGGGCCATACTTATTATGCTTGCATCCTGAAGTGACTGAGTTACTACTAGAAGAGTTACATGAAGGAATCTATGGGAGCCATACTGGAGGTAGATCTTTAGCTCACTGAGCCATTACTCAAGGTTATTGGTGGCCGAATATGCAGAAAGAGGCCCATGAATATGTTAGGAAGTGCGACCAGTGCCAACGGTTTGCGCCGAACATACACCAACCAGGCGGAAACAGGAAGTATCTTTTGGTCTGTGCAGACTATTTCACCAAATGGGTCGAAGCTGAACCTCTAGCTAACATCAGGGACGTGAATGTAAAAAAATTTGTTTGGAAAAGTATCATTACTCGGTTTGGGATCCCTCACACCCTCATCTCAGACAATGGCCTTCAGTTTGATAGCAAAGCGTTCAGGAACTATTACAGCGAGCTAGGAATCACAAACAGGTACTCCACCCCTACTTATCCCCAGGAAAATAGGCAGGCAGAAGCTGTTAACAAAGTCATAGTTAATGGATTGAAGAAAAGGCTAGACGATGCGAAGGGTAGATAGGTGGAAGAATTACCACATGTACTTTGGGCATACAGAACTGCGCCTCGTAGGTCTACTGGAGAAACCCCCTTTTCAATGACCTATTAAGCTGAAACTGTCATACCTTTGGAGACTGGGTTCCCAACATTGAGAACTAGTTCGTTCAGTCCGACCGGCAACAATGAGCAACTAGAGAAGAGTTTAGACCCGATTGAGGAAATGAGGGAAAATGCAATGGTTCGATTGGCACATTACCAACAAAAACTCAAGCAAGGCTACGATGCCAACGTAAAGCTAAAGCCTCTAGAACCTGACGATTTGGTGCTGAGGAAAGTTGTGGGCACTGCAAAGAACCCAACTTGGGGAAAGCTAGGACCAAACTGAGAAAGACCATATCGTATTACTTTTAGAGCTGGTATTGGGGCGTATTTCTTAGAAAATCTAGATAATCATGTAATACCACGGCCTTGGAATGTAAATAATCTCAAAAGGTACTATTATTAAATGAATCTTTTATTCAGTCAATATGCCATTTTGTTGTATTAAGAATTCTCTTAAGTGTTTAAACTTAAATTCAATCATGTCTGTAGTCCTCGGACCAGATGATTTTGGTTAGTTAACACTCGCTTACAATTCTCATAAGTGTTTAAACTTAAATTCAATTATGCTTGTAGTCCTCAGACCAGATGATTTGGGTTAGTTAACACTCACTTACAATTCTCATAAGTGTTTAAACTTAAATTCAATCATGCCTGTAGTCTTCGGACCAGATGATTTGGATTAGTTAACACTCGCTTACAATTCTCATAAGTGTTTTAAACTTAAATTCAATCATGACTGTAGTCCTCAGACCAGATGATTTGGGTTAGTTAACACTCGCTTACAATTCTCATAAGTGTTTTAAACTTAAATTCAATCATGACTGTAGTCCTCGGACCAGATGATTTGGGTTAGTTAACACTCGCTTACAATTCTCATAAGTGTTTAAACTTAAATTCAATCATGCCGTAGTCCTCGGACCAGATGATTTGGGTTAGTTAACACTCGCTTACAATTCTCATAAGTGTTTAAACTTAAATTCAATCTTGCCGTAGTCCTCGGACCAGATGATTTGGGTTAGTTAACACTTGCTTACAATTCTCATAAGTGTTTAAACTTAAATTCAGTCATGCCTGTAGTCCTCGGACCAGATGATTTGGGTTAGTTAACACTCGCTTACAATTCTTCAAAGTGTTTAAATTTAAATTCAACCATGCCTGAAATCTTCGGACCAGGTTGTTTGAGCTAGTTAACACTCTAATGCAGTTGTTATTATCACAAGGCCACCTTAGTCATATTTAAATCAAAATCTTTGGATAGTAACATTCTCTATGCACGATTTGTAAGACCTGTAAAATTTCCATGTCATTCATTGTTTCCATCGTTTGTTAGCAATTCTCATACAAACAGCTTTCTCAAGTATTAATTTAGATTATCTACATTGTCAGCATAATACGGTGGTTAAGTTTACAAGTTATTGTTATTTGTAGTAATGATGCATCATAATATGTACTGCGAGGGCATTAAAGGTAAAAGAGAAACGATTGCATTGATGAAAAGGAAGTAGCTTACAGTCCCTTAAAGGGCTAGCTGATACAAGTTTAAAAAAAAAAAAAAAAGTGATAATAAAAATCAGACTCCTAAACATCTAATCCTTCATTTGAGGAGCCGAGGAGTCAATAATCTGAGCAACAGCAGCATTCGACCCTTGAGCGTTCCCAGATGGCTTGCCCACACCACCAGCCTGATCAGGTGCCTGGATTGCATCAGTAGGAGCTAGAGGGGTTTGGCCGGCAGCAGGCTGATCCAAAGCTTCTGGGAGTTCGCAGATGTCTGAATGATAGTAAACACTCCCAAGTTGCCTCAAGGCAGATTATGGAGGGACTCCAACCGCATCAAGGTTTTTGTCCCAAGTTACATCGCAATACTCTCTACAGACCTTTGCGAACTCCTCAGTAAGCCTGACTTGGGTCTCTTTCACCCCCAGTGTGTAGGCCGCCTGTTTTTCAGCCTCAAGTGCCTCATTGGCCAATTGGGCGTCATCTTTGGCCAACTTGCCAGACTCTCTGGCTTTATCGAGCTCAATTTGAAGACCCTTCACTATTGCCCTCTCTGTTTCCAGATTAATCTCAGTTGTGTACAGTTGCTGGCGTTGGTCTTCGGCCTGTTTCTCGGCATTTTTAAAACCCGCTTCTAGGCTTTTCTTCTCCCTGATCACCTCTTTCATTTCTTCGGACAGACGGGCATACTCATCCTTCAACTTGCCCAAAGATTTTTCCGCCTCACCCTGAGAGTAGGCCACCGTTTGGGCTTCAGTATGAGTCTTCTTATTCCACTCCTCGGCCACGAAAACTTGCTAAGTGATCTGCATAACAGAAAATTTGTTAATATAAAGCAATGAAAAGTGGAGAATGCAAAAGACCAACGTTTTAAAGTTGAGGAAACAGATCAATTCACTTACCATAGCTAAATCCCTTTTAAGGGATAAGAAAAGTTCTTGCTGGCTGAAGTGCCTGTATGACTCTATGTCTTTTGGGAGGAGAAGAGGTTGCTCCAATGCCTCTGCAATGAGACCAGCTTTCCCTCCGCCATAATTCCTGAGGGAGGCATCCCAAGGGATAGTAGCACCATCCAGCGCCAACTTAGGAGTCCATGTACGGGTTCCTCGGCGCACCTCTGCTGCCAAAAAGTCATCTCAACTCTCAATAGACGAAGCCCTTCTGTTCCGTGTATCTTGGACCACTTTCTGTTGCTTGGGTCCCTTCGGAGGGGCCACCTCCTTTTCTTCAGTATTAGTGACAGGCCTTTTCTTTCTCAGATCCGGCAATGGCTTTAGGCCGAGATCCGAGGGAGCCTGAGGAGGTGGTGGAGGGAGAGTGACTGTTGGTTGAGATCTACCAACCTCTTTGGTCACAGATTTTTTGCCTCTATTCTTCATCAGGTCCTTTATGCTCTCCATATCTTCTTCAGAAGAATCGTCTGGTATGTCTATTCTCTCTGGAAGAACACTAGATTACCTATCGATTCCCTCTTCGGCATCTGAAACCTAAACCCCTTCTGAAACTTCTCCTTCAAACTTGAACTTATCAATCTGCTCGTCAAGTGAAGGGGTTGAAGAAGCAGCTCTTTCACCTTCTGCTGCTGGTTCTAGAGGAGCCTGTTGAATGGGTTAGATGAGCAATGGTATACCCTACGGGTTTGGATGTGGCACAGGGGCAAGATCAAACGGAGCTAAAAAGTCCTTCCGAGCAACGTCAATGCAGTTGATGCGACGGTCTCCTAGTGTTATCGCGTTGCCGACCGGTTGAAAATCGGTTGATTTTGGGGTAAAACCAAGGATAAGGTGCACGACCCTTAGCTGCCCGTCTTCACTTACAAAAATTTCTGATCGTAAAAGGTAATTGAGCGCTTCGACGTTTGTAAGGCTGAGCCGAAGAGCAACGTGCCTTCTATCTGTTGACATCACAATAGAATTTAGTCAGAAAACTTGAAAATCATGAAACAAAGAGAAGACCGAATTAACAAAAGGCAAAGATCCTAGATCTATTGTTAGGAAACCTAAATTTAGGATGTCCCACCTGGCTCTCCTAGTTGGATTGGGCAATGAAGTCCATCATGCCACGCGCCCGAGACGATCAGATAGTCGTCTTTCATCCCTTTGTTAGATTTGGGAAGACAGGAGACGAGCCTAACAATGTCGGATCGGGATTTAAGATAGTATCCCGATCCTTTTTTGGTACAACATTTGTACATATGTACCACATCGAGCTAGGTGAGTCCCAATTCTAGATGACGATTCAAATCATCAACCGCTCCTAACATCCTAAACATGTTAGGCGCACATTGATCAGGGCTAAGCCTATGGTTTCGGAGATAGTTTCTGGTAACGGGGCCTATAGGGATGGTCATTCCTCCCTCTAGGATGGCGATGATAGGGATTATAACTTTACCCACTTCTCGATCTGTTAATAACTTTTCTAAAGGACAATATCTCAAACCCACATCATGTGGTATGCGATACGTCACCCTAAATTCCTCCATCTGGGCGGGACTATCCACTAAATATCGAATCTACCCATTTCAATTAAAACAGAGAAGGGGAAGCGCTAAATGTAGTGGCTAGGGAGCGAATACTCGAGGGCTAAAGAGGCTAGCCGAAGAGAAGATGAAAGGCTCGAGTGAAGGAAAACTTACGCAAAACTGAATCGAAGAATGATCTTCAAACTTGTTGAGAGATTATCACAGATTCTGGGGAAAGTTAGAGTTGATGACTAGAAGAGCTTGGAGGGCGTGAATGCTTGAGTTCGTTGAAAATCTGAAAATCTGTAAAGTAAAGGAAAAACAATCCCCTCTAAGGTTTTATATAGGGATAGGTGAAATGGTGGGAGTTATCCCGCCCAAATCTGGAGGAAAAACCACGTTCGTTGGATCAATAGTCCACCGTTGGATGCCAGAGACAAGACACCGCCTAGAGTAATTAATAGCACCTTGGAAATGCTGAAATGACAGCGACAATAATGAAACGCCTAAATCTATGCACATACACATGTGGACTCAGATACTTGGGGATTTTAAAACTTTTATTTCGCAGCAAATCAAAATCCCATTTTTTCTCTTCGGATACGAGGGAAAAGTTAAAATTTTGAGAGGCTATTGTGGGTGTAAAAGCCCAACGCCATGTGTTGGGCCTAGGGCCCAACTCGAATAGCACTGTATTCGAAGAGAAGAAAGGGGTTAAGAAGGAGTCCTGGTGGAAAAAATGTACCTGGAAATGAACGAGAGGAGCAATCTGAAGAGAACCCTGTTGGTCCGAAGAGGTCATTCTCCTCGGATTTCAAAGGGACTTGATCAAACAAATATACTGAAGGTCTGAATGATCTTCCCAACTACTTCCATGACAAGGACAAGCTTTGGGTATGCTTAGAGATGATAAGAACAGAGAAATATCTAAAAGGAAAAGCTGCTACCATTGCATTTAATATATTGCACCAACTTTCCTGGCCGCATTTATGTGAAGAAGACTCCTGAACAGTGCAATCTCAGCTACCACCACTCACGGAGAACTAAAGCAGATATTTGATATGACATGTACTCAAGTGAAGGCTTAGATGAAGAACAGGTGGACGGTGATGATGAAGGAGAAGAAGAATATATAAATGTAATAGGCATCTGAAAAGAGAGGGGGGGGGGGGGGGGAGAAAAAACCTGTGAAAGAATTCTAGGCGTTGCATTCACTTTTCAATCAAGAACAAGCCTCTTCGGACTTGAGTTTATTTTTAAAGCGTGTTCATATGTCGTTTGATCATTGTTAAATTCACAACCTGCCTAGTTTTTTCACCCACTCTCTACAAATTCATTGTTCTGGGTTCGTAAGGCTCATAATCCTGATCTTTTGGGCTTGGCCCACGAAATTTGAACCCTACAAATAATAATAATAATAATAATTTCTTTTGAAAATAATAATAATAATAATTGGAGTAAGATGTTGCCAACAAGAAGATCAGTGTGGAATAAAGAAATTAACATAGTAAAATGATAAGAAAAAAAAAAAAAAAAACAGGAAAAACAGAATCAGTAGCTATTAAATTAAATAAAGGAGTGACATCACGCAGAACGAAAGACGAACATCATGGTGGCACAGGATAGTTGGTGCCATCACCTACGTGCCTGCAAAGTGCAAATCAATGCAGCTCCCATTCAGACAAGTGTCACTGACTTTCTGAAAAGATAACAATGACAAAGGTTTTATGTAATAGATTAATAGATAAACATAACTGAGAGAAATGAAGTGTGAATTTTCTTGGTTTTTGTTCTTTTCTTATCCAGAAGGGCATTGGTTTTCCTATTTTTTTTTTCCCCACAAGGGGATGTGAGAATCCCTTTACGTTATAAATTGAGGGACATGGAACAGGTTCAGCATGAACTTCTCCTACTTAGTTGTTTACTTCTTATTGTTTTAGAAAATATTTCATACAAAGAAAAAGTTTTGCCATGGCTGCATCTTACTCAGTGCCCTCAATGGTAAGCACACTGGCCAGAAAGCCTTTATTTAATTCTCTTCTCGAATCTCTCGGTCTGTTCTCACTGGAAGTTTGATAGCTTGAGCCATGCTTATGGTTCAAGATAATTCAACACTTTGGTGTTCATGCAATGAGCTAGCCTTGCATATGTTTTGAGCTATTCTGCTGCATTACAATTTTTATTCTAGTTGCCCCAGTACAGATTATGTGGATGAGCCACACCCAGATGCATAAATCACGTTCGATTAACTACAAAGTAGCAGACTATTTTTGCATGACAATATCAATCCCGATGTTCTCTCATCTCGTATAATAGTGTATTCTATTAATTAAATTCTGTTATGTATATGACATTTTTTGAGTTTTTACTGCTTACCAAAAAAATTGATTAAAACACGTGGAATATCTTTAGGGAATTGGTTTTGATTTTGTACTGTACAGTGATCAAAACGAGTTGTATATCATTTTTTCCTCTCTCTGGGTTGCCTATATAGTTCTCTAATCTCATATAATAGTGCATTCTATTAATTAAATTCTGTTATGTATTTGACCTTTTTTTGAGTTTTTACTGCTTATCCAAAAAATTGATTAAAACATCTGGAATATCTTTAGGAAATTGGTTCTGATTTTGTACAGTACAGTGATCAAAACGAGTTGTATATCATATTTTCCTCTCTCTGGGCTGTCTATATAGTTCTCTCATCTCATATAATAGTGCATTATATTAATTAAATTCTATTATGTATATGACATTTTTTTTATTTTTTACTGCTTACCAAAAAAATTGATTAAAACACCGGGAATATCTTTAGGGAATTGGAATATCTTTAGGGATTTTGTACAGTACAGTAATCAAAATGAGTTGTATATTTTATTTCCCTCTCTCTGGGCTGCCTATATAGTTGTAATTTTTATATTCAAACTTTAGTTTCGTTACTCTCAACAGTGGTTAATGCATATTCTAGTTTAGCCTAAATGGATCTGTCTCTAAATTTTTGATGCTATCCCCCAGAACCAAAGTAGTAAGAAAATATTTCATATAGTGACAAATAGTTGGAAATTTAAATAGACGGTTGACTATACGCCTATAACACAACCAATAAAAGATTATAAAAAAAAAAACACAACCAATAAATTTTTTTTTGAAAAACAACTCTATTTCACAACAAGATTATAAGATTGTTTTTTAATTTATTTAAGATTATTATCAACTATAGAGAAATAAAATAGTTTTATAGAACATAATTTTTAAAAAATAACTCAATTTCTAAAAAACATTATCGTTGAAATAAACAAAAAGTCACAATAGATTGTTGAAAATTTAAACATTTATTGACTATAACACAACCAATAATAAAGTTGACAACAACACTTTCATTTTCTTACCTTTAGTTGCATTTAAACATATCCAACACAAAACATCTTGTACCAAGTATCTTAGAAGATTAAGAGGTTGTTTGATTTTAAAAATGTTCTCACTCGTCACTTATCACTTAAAATATCCTAACTTCTTACTCTTGGCACGTTTGGCACACTGTTTTTAACCTCTCATAACTCAAAAATTTGTACTATTTGTGAGACCCACTGCCTGAGCACCATGTCAGGCATTCGGTTAGCATAGCTGCATGTATCCTCTCTCTCCCCATAAATCCCCTTTTCTCCTCTTTTTTTTTTTTTTTTTTTTTTTCATCACTTTCCCCCAATATCCAGACACACGGTACAAACCCCTCTCCGGCCCTCCATTCTCTTCCTCTCACCGAGTCCAAACATCTTCCTGTACTTTCTTCTTCACTCTTATGCTTGTTGGTCACGGTTAGCCCTGTTTCTCCCAAAACTCTTGACGAACCAAGCAATGGAAATCCACCCAGCGCCGATCTCCACCGTCACCCAACTTGTAAGATCATCTCTGTCGGGCAACAGCGGTGCCGATCTCCTCCATCATGACCCAGCAGCACCAATCAAGAATGCAGGAAAGGACATGCAAGACCGATTCCATCCCTCTTCTCAGCCCCTTTCCTCTCTTTCATTTCTTACTTCTGGGTTTTGTTTGTGTTTGGAGAAGAAATTTTTAAGTTTATTGTGTGGATGAACATGTTTGTGGGTTTGTGTTTGTGTGTTAGTGTGTATGATCGGTATCATATGTTTATGGGTTAGATTTTTGGGTTTGAGAAATCGGTACCCACGTGTTTTTGGATAAAATCTTAGGTCCCAACTGTAAGAGGTACAAATATAACAGTAAAAGTAATACACAGGTGCAACAGGAGAAAAAGTCTCTTATGTGTTTTTACAGAGTACATGTAATATTTTTTTGGTTCTTTTTCTTCATATAATAATCAAAATTCCCTACAAACCTTTGAAATATAAAATATTCTTCTTACGGAATTAAAAATTAATTCCCTTTCTGCTTACAAGCATGAAATCGTACGTGGAGAGAGTTTATGTAAACGTACTTAGCAGAGGCAGATGTACCTGGAGTCTCTTTGTCTTAGCGAACCTCACTAGGGACAACTTGGCCATTCTTCTATTGGATTTGCTTAAATTAAATTCTAATGCCTATCATACAGTGTTCAATAAGGCATAGCACTTGTATCATTATGGCATTATAAGTCATTAATTTTGTAAACAGATAATGGAGGAAGAAGGAAGGTTTGAAGCTGAAGTTGCAGAGGTGCAAGCATGGTGGAACACGGAGAGGTTCAATCTAACCAGGCGTCCATATTCAGCTAGAGATGTTGTGTCAATACGAGGAAACCTCAGACAAAGCTACGGTTCAAATGAACTGGCGAAAAAACTATGGAGAACTCTCAAGAGCCACCACGCCAATGGCACAGCCTCTAGGACTTTTGGTGCTCTTGATCCTGTCCAGGTGACCATGATGGCCAAGCACTTGGACTCTGTATACGTCTCTGGTTGGCAGTGCTCATCCACCCACACCTCCACCAATGAACCTGGTCCAGACCTTGCTGACTACCCCTATGACACTGTCCCAAACAAAGTGGAACATTTATTTTTTGCCCAACAATACCATGATAGAAAGCAAAGAGAGGCAAGAATAAGCATGAGCAGAGAAGAGAGAGCTCGAACCCCTTATATTGATTACTTGAAACCAATCATAGCTGATGGGGATACTGGCTTTGGTGGCTCCACAGCAACTGTTAAGCTTTGTAAGCTTTTTGTGGAACGTGGTGCAGCTGGAGTTCACATTGAGGACCAGTCCTCAGTGACCAAAAAATGTGGCCACATGGCTGGAAAAGTACTTGTTGCCACTAGTGAACACATCAATAGGCTAGTGGCTGCAAGGTTGCAATTTGATGTCATGGGGGTTGAGACAATTTTGGTGGCTAGGACTGATGCAGTCGCGGCTAATAATTTGATCCAAACTAATATTGACCCAAGAGATCATCAGTTCATTTTGGGTGTGACAAATCCAAACCTTAAGGGGAAAAGTTTGGCTACTCTTTTGGCTGAAGCAATGGCTGCTGGTAAAACAGGAGTTGAACTTCAATCTCTTGAAGACCAATGGATATCAATGGCAGAGTTGAAGACATTCTCTGATTGTGTTGTGGATGCCATTAAGAATATGAACACTGGGGAGAATGAGAAGATAAGGAGAGTACATGAGTGGACGAATTATTCTAGCTATGATAAGTGTCTCTCAAATGAGCAAGCGCGCGAGGTTGCTGAGAGACTGGGGCTCAACAACCTGTTCTGGGACTGGGACTTGCCTAGAACCAGAGAAGGCTTTTACAGGTTCAAAGGGTCTGTGATGGCAGCTGTTGTCCGTGGCTGGGCTTTTGCTCCACATGCTGATATTCTTTGGATGGAGACTGCAAGTCCTGACTTGGTAGAATGCACCAAGTTTGCTGAGGGGGTGAAATCCAAGCACCCGGAGATCATGTTGGCTTATAATCTTTCACCTTCTTTCAATTGGGATGCATCGGGAATGACCAATGAACAAATGATGGAGTTCATTCCTATGATTGCCAAGTTAGGCTACTGTTGGCAGTTTATAACTCTGGCCGGTTTCCATGCCGATGCTCTTGTGACTGACACCTTTGCAAGGGATTATGCAAGGAGGGGAATGTTGGCTTATGTAGAGAGGATCCAGAGGGAGGAGAGGAACAATGGGGTTGACACACTTGCTCATCAAAAATGGTCTGGTGCAAACTATTATGATAAGTACCTCAAGACTGTCCAGGGAGGCATTTCTTCAACTGCTGCAATGGGCAAAGGCAAGTATCTAAATTCCTTCCATGTAAATGTACCTGAGTAAAATATGAAAGCACGTTGCTAATGTTTCTTTTTATCTTTTATCTTTTTCCAGGTGTAACTGAAGAGCAATTCAAAGAAACATGGACTAGGCTAGGTGCTGTGGACATGGTTGATGGACCTCTTGTGGTTGCCAAGGCAAGAATGTAAAAGAGCTACCTTATATATGTTGAGTTTGGTCTGGGAGCTGGGAACATTTCCCAGTTCCAAATTATATATATATATTCGAACTCATAAGAATAATGTGCTGTAATAATTTCATAGGCAATTGGTTCATTCTGGGCAATTTTGGGCCGCATGATGCCTTTTTTTTTCTTGTTTTAGCTCATTGCAGTTGCCTGGGGCGAAATTTCTGTAATTTGGTTTAATTCGATATATATATATATATATATATATATGTTTGAAACACTATCATTATTAAGCATTTCAATTTCTTTCTCATATTTTGTGGGTGTCTCTCGATGATTGCATAGAATCAATTTTCTGTATTGAATGATCTAAAGTGGAAGGCAACGGGAAGTTCGTTCTTAAAACAGTGAAAGAGGCAAGGTCCACTATCTCTCAATATTTGTGAGTGCTAATGAGTAAGCTTAAGCCCTTCTCGATCTTTATTAGGAATGGCAACGGGTCGGGTTCGGGCCGGGTTTCTTAATGCCCGAACCCGACCTGCGGGTTTGCCCAAAAAACCCGAACCCGCCCCATTTAATAAACGGGTTTTTTTTCTGCGCCCCAGACCCGCCCCATCGGGCTCCACGGGCCCCGCGGGCCCCGCCACTCAGACCCAATCCGTAACCCAAAAAAAAAAATTGCCTGAATCTTTAAGCCGTGTAGAATAGAAACCATCACAAGAAAAATGCAAAACAAAGTAAAAAGCACAAAAATTATGCTCAATACTACAGATCAGAGTCTAAGACCATAAATACAGATCAAATCTTACATAAAAAAAACAAAAAAATACAGAATAAATCAGAGTTTAATCCTACCTCTATTTCAACCCCTCCAAAACTTCAAAAACAAAACCATGAAAAACCCCCCAACAGATCAAAGTTTAAGACCATAAACATAGATCAGATCTTTCATAAAAATAAAAATAAAAATAAAAATACTGAACAGATCAGGATCGGCGTCTGCGGCAAGGTGAGAGATGTGGGAGGAAGGATCGGCGTTTGCGGCGAGGTGGAGGAGTGAGCAGCGAGATGGAGTGAGTGGCGTGGTGAGGGAGGAGCTAGCGATCTTTGTGGCGAGGTGGATGAGTGAGTAGCTCGGTGAGGGAAGTAGGGACCGATGATACCACTGAGGTGGAGGAGAGCCAGCGGCAGCAAGTGAGAGAGAGAGAGAGAGAGAGAGAGAGAGAGAGAGAGAGAGTGAGGTAGAGGGAGGGGTGGATGAGAGTGATTGAGAGAGAGGCGGCTGAGAGGTGAGAAATTAGGGTTATGAAAATGATTTAGAAGTAAAAGAGTATTTATACCTAGGTTTTTTTTTTTTTTTAATGATATTATATACGGGTCGGGTTCGGGTCGGGTCGGGGTTGGTTTTTACAAAAACCCGAACCCGACCCTATTCCTTATCGGACCGGGTAAAATCCGGCCCATTAGGGTCGGGCCGGACCAGGTACCCGTGGGTCGGGCAAAAATTACCATCCCTAATCTTTATAGGACCCTAAGGTCCATCTTGTTCTTTCTTTAGGTTTTAAATGACATAAATGTAAAGAGCTTGAAATTTAAATGGCATAAAAGTAAAGACTTGGAATTTAAATGATATAAAGTAAGGAACTTGGAATATTGAAAGGTTGACTAAAAGGTTTTTTTATTATTATTATTTTTTATTTTAATTTATCTCTTAAATAGATTTTAATATCTTTCAAGTCTTATGGATCCTTCAGCATAAAGAAATTGGAGTTCTAAGCCATCACCACTCTTATGAGACATACCCATATTGTGCTCTAATGGAGGTTTAAAAACCATTTAAGAGCGATAGTAGAAAATCTTTTCTCTTTTAGGTTTCTAGATATAGTAAATATATAAGTACAATAAAATAAAGAAGGATTGGAGATGTGCTAGAAATTAAATGGGATGACAAGATATTAAAAGGGAATGGGGGTTTCTTGAAAGTAAATGTGATGACAAGATGCTAAAATGCAATAATAAAATCCTTAGATGCCTAGTGAGATGAGATTTCTAGCCCCTAAAGGTACTGCCCATACATAGCCTAGGAGATGGTCCAATACCTATCTAGGGATACCAACACAATAATAATAACCAACAACAATATAAACATTAAAGTAAAGGATACATACACAAAGTAAAGAGGAGATATATATATATATATATATATGAAAATGATAATTACGTTAGTAAAAGGGATGGGATGAGTTTAGTTATTAAGAAACTAACCAATCCAAAAAAACCTTACCCACAAAGATTACAAAAAGAAAAGGATGAGGCTGTTTTGGTGTAGGATTTTATAGAGAGAGAGAGAGAGAGAGAGAGAGAGGAGAGAGAATTTTTTTCTAATGCTATTTTTCTAGAATTTCCTCACTTTTTATGATTTTTCTCTCTACTTCACTCCTTTTTTCCACTATTTTTTCTTTTGTTTCTTCATAAAACTCTCTCTCTCTCTCTCTCTCTCTCTCTCTCTCTCTCTCTCTCTCTCTCTCTCTCTCTCTCTCTCTCTCTCTATATATATATATATAATTTTTTTTTTTAAATGGGGGGCATTTATAGGGGAATGTGGAAAATGGGGGGGCCAGCATTAGTGTATTAGGATACACTAGTGCTAGCTGCCTAACTGCCCCTTCAAAGAGGCAGCTAGCATTGGTCTATCCTGATACACCAATGCTAGCCTCTTTTTTCCACGTTGTTAGGGTATTTTTTTTTTTACACCTAATTTTATTTAAATACCACATATTTATTTTCAAACACCACTAACCTTCAAAGAGGCAGCTAGCATTGGTCTATCCTTATACACCAATGCTAGCCTTTTTTTTCCATGTTATTAGGTTTTTCTTTTTTTTTTTTTTACACCTAATTTTATTTAAATACCACATATTTATTTTCAAACACCACTAACAAGTTATTGGACTTTCCCAAATATTATTTGTCCTATTATTATGTTAACCACAAATATTTCATATCTTATTATCTAAATTGGGTCATGATATAAACTATCACAAAAAACCTAAAAAACTCATATCTTATCTAATTTTATTATCATTATTTTTACTAAACCCAAAACCGGCCCTACAAGCCCAATGCACACATCCCATCTATTTTTTAAAACCCAAGGCTACTAATACTTGACAATATTTCAAATGCCCAATTCTTATTGGCAATATATCAAAACCCAATTCTCATTGACAATATTAAAAGCCCAAGCTAGCTACTTGATACTATTTTGTAAAAAACCCAAAGTTATCAATATTTGGCAAAATACTATATCATAAATATTTCACTTAAAGTCCAATGATAAACAATGTTTTAAGTTCTTAAACCTATTACTAAAATATTACAAGCCTATGAAATCTATCTTATAAAACTCATGGTAACCATATATGTTACATGACACTATTTATTTTTCCAAAACCTATGGCAAACATACATCAAGACCATGGAGAATTATGAATTTGTGTTACTAATATAAAAACCCATGGAAAGTTATGATTTATTTTAAACCCATAATATTTATTTATTTCATACCATATTATAAACCCAGGGTAACTATTTATGTTACGAAACACTGTCCAATTTTCCAAAACCCGTGGCAAACATATATCATGCCCATGGAGAATTATAAATTTGTGTTACTAATATAAAAGCCCATGGAAAGTTATGATTATTTATTTTGAACCTATGACATTTATTTATTTCAACCATAATATAAACTCATGGAATTTTTATAAGAACTTATGGTCACTATTTATCTTACATCACAACATTCATAATATCTATTTTCAAAACTCATGATAATTATTCACCTTACAAGCATGTTATGATTATCTATAGAAAAACTCATGAGAATATCACATTATTCCATTATGGTGGTTGTTACCATATTTTATTTGAAACTCATGGATATTGCCTCTATTTAAAACCCATGGTAAGTATTATTCTCAAGAAAATATTGGAGGTCATTATTTAAAAAGCCCCGAAGAAAATATCATTTACAAAGTAATCCATAGCAAAAATTATGAGAAACTATACAAGTTGTTATTTAAAGCCCATGGAAATTAATACCCAAAACCTATCATAAATATTTATTAAAGCTTATAGATTCATTTTATTTCTACTAACAATTAAAGCCCATATGGAATAAAAATCCATGGCAATATATGGTAGCTTTGTCCATATGTAAGGCTCACAATGAGAAAGCAAAAGGATAGGGTCAAGTGGAGAGAACCACCAGGTCAGAGGCCCACCAAAATACTTAGCCCTCATGACCAAGCCCAACATGAAATCTCAGCCAAAACAGCCCATGTGTGCAAATTGATCCTGCTGGAGAACTCCATTTAGTTCTGCCTTCCGCTGGAGATAACCTTAAGAAGCAACCAAGCTCCCAAACCAAATTAGGAGCTGGCCATCTGCCCACTGCCAACTCTGATGTGAATAGTACCAGAGGCTGACACCTAAAGGCTAATAAATACCATTCTTCCCCAAGTTTTGGTCACAACTCAAGGAAGCCATAACTAAGGCCTTTAAGCTCATGAAATCCTCAACCAAATAATTTATTTTATTACTAAAAATGTATGTGATTGGTTCATGAACCAAGCCCATGAATTCTAAAGGGAAAAATTTGGGAATATTTGGTTTGGAGGGTATAAAGGGATCTCCAACGGAACCCTTTTAAGTGGACTTAAACTTTGACATTTGGCTTGGGGTGTTGATTCCTACTTCCTAGGGTCCAAATCTCAGTTGCAACACTAGGATTCTTCCTTAATACCTGCCTTAATCCCATTGGCTGAACACAATCTCAGAATTTTTAGCATTTAATGCAAGATTATGTTGATTTTTACCCATGTGTGACATTGCCCAAAGAAGCAGCCTCAAAAGCAAATCTCCAATTTTAGGCCAAATCCTAGGATAATTAAGTTTGTTGTCCTGCCCCTGATCAGTCCTACGTTTTTGGACTTTTCCTAATCAATTCCTTAAGCTTCACTATAAAAGGGAACTACCATCAACTCATGGAAGATAACAAATTTTATCATAAAATTCCTCACCCATCATGCAATTTTCAGCCCATAAGTCAGTCCCTTAGTTCAGAACTGAGCCCTTAGTCCATAAATGCTCATATATTCTTACCCATAAACATCACATTCCATCTTCTCAGAAAATCCCAACACCTTAAAATAGACACCAAACCCCTCCGAAATTTCTAATTTTCTTGTCACTTTGCTTGTGGTTCAACTCTCCCTAAGCTCATAAATCATTCTCCTTAGCCCACACTCACTTAGCCTCAAACATTCCCTTTCTTTTTCTGCATATTCACAACCCGTAAATGTTTCCTAATTAGTCACAAACAACTCTTTACCCATAAAAGCCTTAGTCCCAACATTAGCTCCATCACACCACCATAAGCTTAAATACCCACTCACTCAAAAATAGTCTACACTACACCATTCATGCCCCCAAATATAGATATTCCAAAAAACTTAGTTCAATATGTGCTGCACTGAGCTGGAATCTCTCTCTCCCTTCATTCCATCCTATTTTTTCCTCTTTTACTTGTAATTATGAAGCCTTTAATCCTTGTTTATTGTTGTTATGATGAAAGCCATAATTTTTTGGATACTATGGAAGTTTTCCCTCATGATAACTTGATAATAATAAAGAAATTATATGATTTTTATCATGTAAACATATTTATTGACTAATCAGACATTACCGCTGGAGGTCTGTCATATTCACTGCTAGACCGTTTTTCCTCTTGTGTACTTATTATAATGGGTCAACTTCTTTATTAACCAACTATGGAGGAAATGCATAATTTTTACTTTGCAAATACATTTATTGATTTTCCAAACATCTATTGTTGGACTTTTCTCTTACTTACCGCTAGACTATTATTTGAGCACTTGTTGTGGAAGGCCATCCTTTGTACTAGCTTATCTTTGCAGGAGGTATTTTTAGGGCTTATTATAATCTTTGTTGGATGCATCCTAGACTTTCAGCAAAATGAGCCTTTCACACTTCACCGATAGCCTTTGGGCCATGTTCCAAGCCTAAAGTTGAGTCTCAGTTTTGACTCTCCTAACATCATGTGGGCAACGAATAACAAATGCCCCCAACACATGTCATTAGCCCTTTTTGTACTTTTCTAATTTCTGGCCCAATCTTCACGCGGCTCTTTGGAGGCCTTTCCAAGCTCCATTTTCTAAGAATTTTATATGAACGGAAGGCTCTAGATGTCTAATTTCCAATGGTCCTGGCCTTGTTCGATTTAAAGCTAGGGTTAATGAGATATCACACTCTGAAGGAAGGTGATGCAAAATTGGAAAATTCTAGACGTTTTTTCTTGAAAAATTTATATTTTTCAAATCGAAGTAGATATCATTGAGCCCTTTTGGTGAAAATTAGCTAAGACCTTATTCTTCAAGATGGTCCGGCCCGATCATTCTTGTCCAATCAGTTCAATTTATTACGTGAAGTCGAGTAAAAAACTACCAATTTTCCTAAAAAATACAATGAAGATTTTGTTAGGGTTTTAGTATTTTTGTGATATCTCATCCATTTTTACTCCAATTTTGGCCCGTAAATTATTATTTCGAATGGAAAAATGTCCTATAAGACGGTCCAAAATCCAACACGATCCAACGGTCAAATCCAAAAATTCAACTTTCTATCATACCCTGTTAGGGTTTTGGTCATATATTCTATAAAATGGATTTTTCAAATGTTGTGACTTTTTGATTCACCGTTCAAGCACATTGTATTTACTTTTACCCTTTTTGGCTTTGAAATTCATGATTTTGCACTGTTTCTATTTTATTTATTTATTTATTTTTTGTCTTTGTTCTGACGCGTGAATCGAGGCTTCCTTTTTTTTTTTTTTTGCTGAATAAAAAAATGGGGTCTTTGGTATAGGCTCATTGACTTTACGCCACGTGACAGTAATAGAAAATAACACATGTACCACACGGACCTTGTTGAGGCTATTACTCAAACTACTCCTCTTTAGGTGCTGAGACAAAAACTCCTGTCATATTGTATGCATGCGTGTCTTTTGGATGTAAAAATCTCCCCTTTCCTATGAGAAAAGAGTATGGCTAAACACGTTACATTTATTATTGTGCACGTATATGGCTTTGGTGAACGGTATCAATCCAATAATATATTTATCTATATATATATATAAAACCGAAGCTTTTGAAGCTCTTACAATTTTTCACATCATCACTATTTTCTTTTTCTTTTTATTTTTGATTCTTTTTATTTTAGGTTTTACAAATTTGGAGGCCTATTTAAGGGCTCCATAAAACTTGATGGACAAGAAAGTATATTCTTAAAACCGAAGCTTTTGAAGCTCTCACAATTTTCCACATCATCACTATTTTCTTTTTCTTTTTATTTTTGATTCTTTTTATTTTAGGTTTTATATCTTATAACAATAATATTGAAAAACGTATACAAATTTGGAGGCCTATTTAAGGGCTCCATAAAACTTGATGAACAAGAAAATATATTCTAAAATAAGCCCTAATTAATACCTAACCATAATAGGAACCAAATTTGACCTAAAAAAACATTAAAAGAGCCTAAAAACAAGAAAATAAATCACCTAGACCTAAAATAACGTTTTTTGCATAAAAATACCAAAATTTCTTCTCTTCTTAAAACCCTAGCAATTACCATCTCAAAACCCTAAACTCAACTTCACTTTAAGATTAAAAAAATAAGGAGAGAGACTCACGTAAAAAAAAAAACGTAGGTTTTGTCTTTTTTTATTTGCTTTCATATGTGCCTGAAATTTTCATTCTATCTTATTGTTTTATTATGTTTAGAATTGATTTTCTTATAAGTATTTGGGTTAATCTCTATATTTTGATAATGTTTTTATGGGTTTGATTTTTGGGTTGAAATTTTAATAATTATTTTATATTGTATATGGCAGATGCAGCATCTCTATTTTTTGGAGAAAAATCAAAACTGCAACCTATGTCTTCCAGCCCAAGGTGTGGTAAATTTTTATATGTTCTTACTTTATTGAGAATTTTTATTTGGGTTCATGTGATTTTTTGTTTTTTTATTAAAGTTTTGATTTTTGGTTGATTAATTATTTGTTTGGATTCAACGTAAAAAATAATTGAATTAAGTGTTATAAATTTGATAATGTTCCATGTTTTGAATTGTTTATATTATTTAGACTCCTGGTAGGACTCTCTCTTCTCTCCTTAAAACCCTAACAATTACCATCTCAAAACCCTAAACTTAATTTCACTTTAAAATTAAAAAAATAAGAAGGAGAGAGACTCAACTAAAAAAAAAAAAAACGTAAGTTTTGTTTTTTTTATTTGCTTTCATATGTACCTGAAATTTTCATTCTATCTTATTATTTTGTTATGTTTAGAATTTATTTTCTTCTAAGTATTTGGGTTAATCTCTATATTTTGATAGTGTTTTTGTGGGTTTGGTTTTTGGGTTGAAATTTCTAATAATTATTTTCTATTGTATACAACAGATGAAGTATCTCTATTTTTTGGAGAAAAATCAAAGCTGCAACCTATGTCTTCCAATCCAAGGTGTGGTAAATTTTTATTTGGTATATTATATATGAATTTTTTGAATTTGAAGGGTTTTGTTTGGTTTTGAAGTAAAATTTGGGGATTCTATAAAATTTGGAAGGTTTAAGTTTTGGGGTTTTTGGTATTTGCGTCTTAGTAGGTTGATCTTAATTCTTTACCTTATATGTTTTTTCTTTATTGAGAATTTTTATTTTGGGTTTATGTGATTTTTTGTTTTCTTAATTAAAGTTTTGATTTTTGGTTGATTAATTATTTGTTTGGATTAATTTCAATTAATTATTTGTTTGGATTCAACGTAAAAGATAATGGAATTATGTGTTATAAATTTGATAATGTTCCATGTTTTGAATTGTTTATATTGTTATTAATATGACTAAATAAGATTTGTTCTTATTTTTGTAGTTTATATCAGTTTTGAGTGTGTGTATATATATAACTTTTGGAAATTTTGCTTTATTAATTTAAGAATTGTAAATTACTTTGTAGATTTCAGTAACTATGTACCTGCAGTGAGATATTGACAATATAAGCATATATATATGGTTTTAACATTTTATAAAAATCTTTCTTACAACTCAATAACATTCTACGTTAGACAACACTTCTAAACTAATGAAAAGCATAGAAGTTAAATATTTATTCCCATTGTATTTTATTTAATTATGACAGATCCATTTTTTTTTTAAATGCTAACTAGCAAAATGTCTATAATATGCATATTATTAACCCAATTTTCTATTTCTAAATTTCTTAGATTTTATTATATCAATCTTTTTTTCTTTTAAATTCTTGGTGGGCAAATTAGTCTCTCATTAATTCTTTTACCTTAACGTAATGTTGGTTAATTGTTCTTTTATTTAACTATCCCGTGCATCGCACGGGTTAGCGACTAGTTATTATATAAAACTATTGGCATACTTAAGATTCTCATAGGAAAAAAAATTATGGCATATTTTATCTTGTATCTATTCTGCTTCAAAGAGTATTGCGTCTCATAATCTAAAACTATTGAACTACGAAGAATTGAGGTCAGATCATATAGATCAACCACATTAGATTAGGGGCTATTATAATCAAATCCAAATAGGGAGTGAAGTAAGTTACAACTATTGGAACTAACTTGTATCAATTCTAACCTGTGCAATCACCACCTATGTTATGGCCAAGCGTTTAAGATCTTGATGTAGTGTAGGACCTGCGGTTTTGTCCCTTGGACGATGGGACCTTTGTTTGCTTCAAATCATCTAACACTATTGAACTAGATAGAACTGAGGTCAAATTACTTACTAAGCCACTTAAGATTAGAAGCTATTTTAGTCATGCGGTGGCTCAGCCCAATGGTGTTGGGATTTTTGGGCTTAGATCTCCCAATTTACTTTTATTTTGAGTTGGGTTTATCCCACAATGAGAGGTGCAAGAAATAGTTTTATAGGTTACTAATGGAGTTAAAGTGTTGTTTGGGCCCTAAACTCTCTTGATTTTAGCTTAGCTGAGGTGACGACTATGTAGTCGAGCCCTTTCCCTAAAATCCAAACAAAATTTCTTAACTCCCAGGATGTCTTTCCTCGCAACTCTCATGTCTCCCTTTCCCCAATTTTTTCAACCTCCTAGTTCTTGTCTATATTCCCTTATTTATATCCTTTCGTTAGTGGGGTTGTAATGATTAAGAGGGGTCTTCCCCAAGCCAGTGGGCCCCTTTGTGCTATATTCTTGACTAGAGGGGACCTATTGCATACTGCTCACACGACTTCCTTGGAACTTGCACCAGAGGCCAGTTAATGCTCAGTGGGAAGATTCCCCCAGGGCATTATCTATTATTCTCAACATGACGAGAGATAAACAGTTTGGGTGCTCGGTTGGGCTTGATTAGGCTCGGTCCAGTGCCGAGACGGGACGGGCTAGTAATATATATATATATATATATATATATATAGAGAGAGAGAGAGAGAGAGAGAGAGAGAGAGGAGAGAGAGAGAGAGAGAGAGAGAGAGAGAGATGAGTTCGAGTTACATTTGATGTAACTTTAAGTAATGTTACACTACTTCATATTTTTTAATTGGATATAGATTTTGATAAATTCATAGTTAGATTGCGTTTTCTTCATACATTCTCCATGCTTGTTATCAATTAGTTTTTAAATTTAAGTTTTTGTAGTTTAAAATAATGCATAAGAGATAAGTTTATAGATCAAATAGTAAATAACATTTGATTGGCATGAAAATTGGCATGCATGTTAAAAATATATAGAACATGTAATCCAACGATGAGTTTTCAAAATATAGATTTTTAAGAAGTTATTGGATGATGTAACTTTAAGTAATGTTACACCACTTCATATTTTTTAATTGGATATAGATTTTGATAAATTCATAGTTGGATTGCATTTTCTTCATACATTCTCCATACTTGTTATCAATCAGTTTTTAAATTTAAGTTTTTGTAGTTTAAAATAATGCATAAAAGATAAGTTTATAGATCAAATGGTAAATAACATTTGATTGGCATGCATGTTAAAAATATATAGAACATGTAATCCAATGATGTGTTTTCAAAATATAGATTTTTAAGAAGTTATTGGATGATCTAACATTACTTAGAGTGACACAATGTGTAATTTTAAACCAATCCATGTACATATATCAAAAGTAATCATATAGTATAGCAATACTATACATACGGAATAAATTATACAGTGTATTATACCGGTCTATAAATAACAAAGCTAGTATATAGCTCGTCAATAATAATTGGAGTTTGGCTCAAAAAAAAAAAAAAAAGGAGTAGGATGTTGCCAACAAGAAAATCAGTGTAGAATAAATAAATTAACAAAGTAAAATGATAAGAATGGAAAAATGAAACAGGAAAAACAGAATCAATTAGATGTTATGTGTTATGTGTGTTAGCCACACCCGGATACATAATTCACGTTCAATTAACTACTAAGTAGTAGGCCATTTTTGCATGAAAACATCAATCTCGACATTCTCTCACCTCATAATAGTGCATCCTATTAATTAAATACATGATAAAACTCACTATTTATGTAAGAAATGGGAGAATAATTATCATGTATTGCACTATTTATGATAGAACTCACTATTAATTAAATACATGATAAAACTCGCTGCTAACTTTATATAAAGAACAGATTTGGCTTTCAAAAGATCTAACATCAAATTCTGTTATATATATACTACATATTTGGTCCCTGTCCTATAAATCATATTTCAATTTGATCCATAGTTTTTTAATTGTGTTGATTTGGTCCCTAACATTTCTGTACCGTATCAATTTAGTCATTACCGTTATTTTTTGGATGAAAATTGATGACGCATCTAATTGTAGCCTAAAAAATAAATCTTTCGTTGATGTGACAATACACTAAATTTTTATTTTGGCCATTTGAAATGTCATCAATTTTCATCGAAAATATAACAACATGGACTAAATTGACACGACACTGAAAGATTAGGGATCAAATTGATACAATTGAAAGGCTAGAAACCAAATTGAAATATGTTGTAAATGATAGAGATCAAATATGTAGTTTACTCATATATATATATATATATATATATATATATATATATATGACATTTTTTGAGTTTTTATTGCTTACCAAAAAAATTGATTAAAACACCTGGAATATCTTTAGGGAATTGGTTTTGATTTTGTACAGTAAAGTAATCGAAACGAGTTGTATATCGTATTTCCCTCTCTCTGGGCTGCCTATATAGTTGTAACTTTTATATTCAAACTTTAGTTCGTTACTCTCAACAGTGGTTAATGCATATTCTAGTTTAGCCTGCATGGATCTGTCTCTAAATTTTTGATGCTATCCCCAAGAACCAAAGTAGTAAGAAAATATTTCATATAGTGATAGATAGTTGGAAATTTAAACATTGACCGTTGACTATAACACAACCATTTTTTTTTTCTTGAAAACAACTCTATTTCACAGCAAACTAAATAAGGGAAGTTAGAAGATTATTTTTCAACTTATTTAAGATTATTATCAAATATAGAAAAATGAGATAATTTTATACAAAATAATTTTAGAAAAATGAGTCATTCTCTAGAAGATATTATCGCCTAAATAAACAAAGAGTCACCATAGATAGTTGGAAATTTAAACATTGACTCATTTGGTTGGAGATTTTTAGTATCATTGTTTAAAATGATGTGAAACCTGTGGTTTAAAAAGTGTTGTAGAAACACGTGTTTATAGTATTTATAAAATAAAAAATGTGTTTGGTACCATGTTTCAAATAACATGTTTCAGTGTATGAAAAAACATAATTGTATATTTGGTATGTGTGGGTTTTATTTTTAAAAAGCTTGACAAGCACATGGTTTTGTCTAATCAAGTGAGCTCCATGGTTTTCAACATATTTACAAAAGTGTCATTGAACAACGTTTTTTTTTTAATTAAAAACTATTAAAAGGAGTTTTCTAAATTCAGTATTTATATACCCTAAAATGAGCAACATAATTCAAACACTCCAGTAAAAAAACACGCTTACCAAACACGTTGTTTTTTTGGGCCCACAATTTCAGGTTTAAACACTGAAAATTGTTGTTTAAACATCTTAACCAAGTAGCACCATCCATAACACAACCAATAATAAAGTTGACCACGACACTTTCATTTTCTTAAATGAATCCCATTTTTTCTCTCTCAACTCATCATCTCTCCATCAAACAAATAGCTAATGTTTATACTATTAATAAATTTCCAATTGAATCCAAATTGCTTTAAATTCAGCAATCAATCCTTCTCTCTCTCTCTCACTCTGTCTCTAAATTTTCATCTCCTTAACAAACAAACAGTTTCTCTCCCCATCAAAATAGTCAATTGTCTCCCCTTGAATTTAAAACCCACTGATTTAATTTTTTATATAAAGATTTTGAATTGCTTTCTCTCCACATCAAAAGTCACCAAATTACAACTAGAATTGGAAAGTACATTTGAGGTCAGTTTTTCTTTTTCTTCACTTGAACTTCTTTTTTCTACTGCAATTTTTATGGTTTGTACTGGTTTTATTATTATTTTTTTTTATTTTTTTTATGGGGTTGTAAATACCATGTTTCTTTTTTCTTTTTTCAATTTTCAATTGATAGTTGATTTCTTTGTATTCTTGTTTACAATTTTTCTTTACATAATTGCGTTTTACCCATTGCAATTGTTTATGTCTAAAGAACTAGAATGTGTTTTATTGACTTAGTACATGATCATTTGCCGCGCATTTGTTTATTTTATTTTTGGAATGGTTTTGTAAAATTTTTAAAATTAAATACGGCATAAATTCTTGCTAATTTTCTTTTAATCTCATCTAAATCTATGCTAATTTCTAACATCTTAGGATAACTTGGAAGATGAAACAAAATATTTTGATTGATAGGTGTGGACTGTATGGTGTTCATCATTTTCTTTGAATTTGGGATTATAACTTAGCTTTATATGACCACCGCGCACCCTTGGTGCGGTGGTAACTCTACAAGTATAAATGCTTGTGGAGTGTGGGGGTTCAGGATTGGGGTTCAAGTCTCCAAGAGGGATCTTCACACATATATACACTTAGATTAGGTTAGAGTAGAAATTCTATCTTGTATAAAAATAAATAAAATAAAATAAAATAAACTTAGCTTTATATGGTTATTTTTATTAATTTTTCGCTAAATTATGATGTAAATTACATTAAGGAAGTCAGACATACTAAAGTTTATATATATATAAAGATTTAATCTCTAATTTTTACCATATATCTTCTCACAAAAAAAATCTTACAATTTATAATTTTTAAGGAAATAACTTTGGGACGCTTACAATGTTGAACTATTGCATCCATTTTATGACTATGGAAATGCATGCAATATTGCTTTATGTTTTCTATGGAAATATTAATGTCCATTACTTTAGAATTAAAAAATTCTTTCAATTGAAGCATATACCTCGATGTGATCTCATTCTTAGGAAACTTTGCAACTTAATTCAAATCATGCTAACCAATAGATATATATATATATATATACAACACAAGTTAAATCATATTACCTTAGTTAGGCTAAATAAACTTATCTAATTCTCAAGAGGAAAAAAAAAAAAAAAAAAAAAACCTTAAACTTATATCTTATATCTTATTCTGAATTCAATTTGGCTATTATATGTTGCGCTTCAATCCATCATACTTCTTAAATATACAAAAATGTGATAGAAATAACATGAGAAATATAATAGATAAATATAATACGAAATCAACTAGGCATTTCTTTTGTACTTAAAAATATTCTTAATTGCATACTATAAATTCCACTATTATAATAATTCTTAGATAATATGTACTTAAATATTCACTATTAGCTCTTTTAGATACACAATCAATTATTTTTACCCTATAGTGGGTATATTTTCCTCTTAAATTATTTCTAACACACACACACACATATATTAATAACTAAAAAGTCATTTTGGGGGGGGGGGGGGGGGGGGAGGGAGAAGTAACCTAAAAGGCAAGAGTTAAAATAATTAAATGGCAAGAAAAAAACCATAAAATTCTCATTTATGAAAGAAATTACTTTCTCCGATAAAAATTTTTGGGAAAAAAAATAATATGAAAAGTCTCAAATTTCTCATAAACCTATATGGTACCCCAAAAGTCCTCTATTCAAACTTTCTACTTATGTTACCACGTTCGATTTGATGAGTTTATATATACACACACACACACACACACACACACACACATACTATGCAACTTACCAGATATAAATACATTTTTCAATTATCAAAACATACAATATTAATGTCTCTTCCTCTTCCCTAACCTTTCCTCCTACAACACTTCTATATCATGTATACCTTTTTTCCCCTCCCCTACATTTTTTTTTTTTTTTTTTATATTTATATATGTTTTCTTTTGATCTCTCTTAAATCCAATAAGCATAGTGTTTTTTTTTTTTAATTATCACTACATATTTGTTTTTGAAATCTACTATCAAAGGTATCTCTCTCTCTCTATGTCTCTCTCTTTGATTTCTCTATAATCTTGATCTTCCATTTGTTAAAATTTAGAAAATTTAGAAATAGTGCTTGACTTCATCTTGCTATGTTCTTTTTTCATGATCATTGATTTATGTGTTGTGAGTTGGCTAAAATTGAAGACTTGGGAGAGATCAAACAAGATATAGTTGCTATATGAATATTTTAGAAAACAAGAGTATTAACATATACAAAAACAAATATGGACATATATAAACAATTATATCATGAATATGTTTGCTTTCCCCTACCCCTTTTATGTTATTTATTGATTGACTAAAATCAACTACACATTTAGTTTCCTTAGTTTTTCACATTTTTTTAAATTGTATGGAAAGGAAAAATAGAAGTCAGCATATGTTTTGGAGAGACAATTTTTTGTAATACTTGATTCTCATATATGAGTTTAGTGATTATCAAAATATAATTTGTTATAATGTTGGATAAATTGCTTACTAACTTCTCCAAAAATGCAAAATAATGTTAGCTTTCATATGAAATCATCAAAATTCATTTTCATGTTCTAATAAAAATTATACATTTTCCATTTTCTAATTCTGTTGTATTTTGATTCATATCTCACTCTTTTATAATTATGTCATATATAATAATTGAAAATAAAGTGCAATAAGATTTTTTTTTAAAAAGTGCAGTATGTTTCCTTGCCAAAAAAATTTATGTATACAAAACAATCAAGATATAGACTTCTTTTCTTAGATAAAATATATTATATATATATATATTACAATGTAATCATATTATTGTGAGATGAGTTTGGTACTATTACTTATTAGTCTCATTAATTTTGTAAACAGATAATGGAGGAAGAAGGAAGGTTTGAAGCTGAAATTGCAGAGGTGCAAGCATGGTGGAACACCGAGAGGTTCAAGCTAACCAGGCGTCCATATTCGGCTAGAGATGTTGTGTCACTACGAGGAAACCTCAGACAAAGCTACGGCTCGAATGAAATGGCGAAAAAGCTATGGAGAACTCTCAAGAGCCACCAAGCCAATGGCACAGCCTCTAGGACTTTTGGTGCACTTGATCCTGTCCAGGTGACCATGATGGCCAAGCACTTGGACACCGTATACGTCTCTGGTTGGCAGTGCTCATCCACCCACACCTCCACCAATGAACCTGGTCCAGACCTTGCTGACTACCCCTATGACACTGTCCCAAACAAAGTGGAACATTTATTTTTTGCCCAACAATACCATGATAGAAAGCAAAGAGAAGCAAGAATGAGCATGAGCAGAGAAGAGAGAGCTCGAACCCCTTATATTGATTACTTGAAACCAATCATAGCTGATGGGGATACTGGATTTGGTGCCTTCACAGCAACTGTTAAGCTTTGTAAGCTTTTTGTGGAACGTGGTGCAGCTGGAGTTCACATTGAGGACCAGTCCTCAGTGACCAAAAAATGTGGCCACATGGCTGGAAAAGTACTTGTTGCCACTAGTGAACACATCAATAGGCTAGTGGCTGCAAGGTTGCAATTTGATGTCATGGGGGTTGAGACAATTTTGGTGGCTAGGACTGATGCAGTCGCGGCTAATAATTTGATCCAAACTAATATTGACCCAAGAGATCATCAGTTCATTTTGGGTGTGACAAATCCAAACCTGAAGGGGAAAAGTTTGGCTACTCTTTTGGCTGAAGCAATGGCTGCTGGTAAAACAGGAGTTGAACTTCAATCTCTTGAAGACCAATGGATATCAATGGCAGAGTTGAAGACATTCTCTGATTGTGTTGTGGATGCCATTAAGAATATGAACACTGGGGAGAATGAGAAGATAAGGAGAGTACATGAGTGGACGAATTATTCTAGCTATGATAAGTGTCTCTCAAATGAGCAAGCGCGCGAGGTTGCTGAGAGACTGGGGCTCAGCAACCTGTTCTGGGACTGGGACTTGCCTAGAACCAGAGAAGGCTTTTACAGGTTCAAAGGGTCTGTGATGGCAGCTGTTGTCCGTGGCTGGGCTTTTGCTCCACATGCTGATATTCTTTGGATGGAGACTGCAAGTCCTGACTTGGTAGAATGCACCAAGTTTGCTGAGGGGGTGAAATCCAAGCACCCGGAGATCATGTTGGCTTATAATCTTTCACCTTCTTTCAATTGGGATGCATCGGGAATGACCAATGAACAAATGATGGAGTTCATTCCTATGATTGCCAAGTTAGGCTACTGTTGGCAGTTTATAACTCTGGCCGGTTTCCATGCCGATGCTCTTGTGACTGACACCTTTGCAAGGGATTATGCAAGGAGGGGAATGTTGGCTTATGTAGAGAGGATCCAGAGGGAGGAGAGGAACAATGGGGTTGACACACTTGCTCATCAAAAATGGTCTGGTGCAAACTACTATGATAAGTACCTCAAGACTGTCCAGGGAGGCATTTCTTCAACTGCTGCAATGGGCAAAGGCAAGTATCTAAATTCCTTCCATGTAAATGTACCTGAGTAAAATATGAAAGCACATTGCTAATGTTTCTTTTCATTCTTCATCTTTTTCCAGGTGTGACTGAGGAGCAATTCAAAGAAACATGGGCTAGGCCAGGTGCAGTGGACACGGTTGATGGATCTCTTGTGGTTGCCAAGGCAAGAATGTAAAAGTGCTACCTCATATATGTTTTGGTCTGGGAGCTGGGATTATTTCCCAGTTCCAAATTATTTATATATATACATATATAATTATATATATATATATATATATATTCGAACTCATAAGAATAATGTGTTGTAATAATTTCATATAGGCAGTTGGTTCATTCTGGGAAATTTTGGGCCGCATGATGCTTGTTTTTTCTTGTTTTAGCTCATAGCAGTTTTCTGGGGCGAAATTTCTGTAATTTGGTTTAATTCCATATATATTTTTGAAATACTATCATTATTAAGCATTTCAATTTCTGTCTCATATTTTGTGGATGTCTCTCGATGATTGCATCGAATCAATTTTCTGTATTGAAGTTGGATTCTGAGTTTGATCTAAAGTGGAAGGCAACGGGAAGTTCGTTCTTAAAACATTGAAAGAGGCAATGTCCACTATCTCTCAATATTTGTGAGTGCGAACTAATGAGTAAGCTTAAGGTCCATCTTGTTCTTTCTATGGGGTTTAGCCCTATCTTTATTTCTTTTAGAGAACTTAGCCCGTTAGCCATATCCATGTACTATTCTAGAGGCCCTAGGTCCATATTTTCTTCATTTCTTTTGGAGAACTTAGCCCGTTAGCCACATCCATGTACTATTCTAGAGGCCCTAGGTCCATATTTTCTTCATTTGAGCCTTAAGCTAATTTCCGTGTTGTCAGATGATATTAACCAGTCTTCAGTTCTATGATAGATTCTCAAAATTTTAAGTTGATTTGATTTTTAATACATGAAGCTACATGTTTGGCCCTAAATGAATGATGAAAAATGGGATGAAGAGAGACCATCAATTCTACTAAATTATACACTTTTCCTTTGTTCACCCCTTTTGGACCTTTAAAATTATTTTTCCTAAAAATAACTTTGGTCAAGGATATTCCCACATTAAAGGAAAAACACACCCAAAAAAAAGATGAAAGAAGACAAAATGACAATGAGAGATTCAGATAATGATGAAATAGTAATCCTTAATGAAATTTTAACCCTCATTAAAATAATATTGACTTTTGATATTATTTCCTTCATATTCTTAATTTACTTTTATAAAATTTTATTTATTGGATTTGACAGTATAGTGTAAAATCATATTAAAATTTTAATAATGCGGTCCCAAATACATTTTGATTTATAATATTTAATGTGAACCATCAAATGAAGAGAATCATGGATATGAATATAGATGTAATTTGTTATTGTTATTATTATTATTATTATTATTATTATTTTTAAAGAATCAGTTCAACATAAATTTATTCAACTAGTTATTCAAACTCTATCCAAACTAATAAAAGAAAAGAAAGTCTAACTCTCTTAGTTAAGATATGCGTTAAAACATTCCCATACCTATAACATGAGAGAAGGATGAACGATGAAAAGAATTACAATAGGACAAAATGTCTTTTACCAAATGACCATAAGTATAAAGGAGCATATCTCCATGACGAAGAAAATTGATGACAATTTAAAAGTCGCCTTTGAACCTCTTTGAAAATTTTAATATCACACAACTTTTCACAACTATCTTATATTATAGACTTGCAACTATAATGGTTTCTTATTATTATCACATGGACTTAACATTTTAAAAAACTATTTTAAAAAAATAATTAACTATTTTTAGAAACTATTTTTAAAATTTTCCTAGAGAAAAAAAAATAAATTAACTTATTTTACATATGTTTATATTTTTAATAAAAATGATATTAAAATTTTCTTAAAATACCCCAACAATAAATTCCCTAACTTCTCTAAAAAAAAAAAAAAAATACATTTTATCACGACCCATTAATAACCTGTGTGGCGTTTTAATAGGCAGGCCTCTTCTCTCTCTCTCTCTCTCTCTCTCTCTCTGGCTTTTGCGGTGCGACTAAGATCCAGTATCGCTTTCATTTCATTTGTCTCTCTCTCTCTCTCTCTACAAGACGATTCAGAGGTTAGGTTTTTCTACAAACTGTCAACGCGTTAGCAGCAGGTAATGAATTTTCAACCTTTTCGACTTTACAGTTGTCTTGTAATTTTCATATCTCTTCGTTGCAATTCAGTATTTTGGTACTTTGTCTTTTTTTTTTTAAAAGGTTATATTGTTCTTGGTCTTCGTTCAATTATTCAATATTATAATTTGTTAGATTTGACTAATTATACTTTAGATTTAATAAAGAGAATGATAAACTCACCTGAACTATTACTAATCAGTTGTATTTGTTAGATTTGCATTTGGATTTGAGGATCAAATTCAAGAGCTTCACTTGATATAAATTTTAACAAAGGGTGATGGATTTTAAGTTTTGAGGATTTTGCTCCAACAAAAAACACAAATTTTATGTATATTTTACACTTAAAAATCATTTCAAATCCACATATTTCATAACGCTTAAAAATCCATCTATTGATTTGAACAATATAAACAATTTTTCGTTTTAGGTTTCAATTCTTCCTGTCCCATTAGTCCATGATTTTCGCATAAATGGTTGCTTGTTATAGTATCATAATATGCTGTTTGGATTTTGTCTCTAATATGTACTATGTAGTGTACTTCTCATTTCGAGATAAAAATTCCACACATTGTGATTTAATTTATCAGTGATGGTTGATGGAGGGTCAATCTTGTCCTACCTGTAAGTAAAGGGCAGAATGAATCCACTCGATAACTATTGGATTCCAAAATCTAAGATTTTCTTATTGTAGATAGCAATTTGGAATTTGTTCAGTTTAGGGCGGGGGACAACAACCTCCCTTTCATTCCTTCAATCTATAATGTTTAGATCTGGGGAGACAAGAAATCCTTTATATATACTTATCAAAAATACAAATAAATCCTTTACATATCACTTAGTTCTTTGGTAGGTTTCACTATCCATAAATAAACCCTATATTCAGGTCGTTGGCTCGTTGTTTCAGTCTCTTATTTACAAATCTGGGTATTTATTGCACAATGAGGAAATAAAGTTGCAGTGACTGCTCGCTAGTTTAATCTAGATAGTGAGTGAAATCCCATTTTTCATTTGATTGAGAAGATAAATTGTCGGAAAATCATTGTTGGTTGTCAGAATGGTCTCCTTGTGATCTAATCATCACATTTTAGGATCTTGAACGGTAGGGTATAAAATGCATTGTCCTCTACCTTTGTCTGGCACATCTTTTGTGTGTATAACTGATGGTAGATATGTCAAATGCATTTTCAATTTTTTTTAGCATGTAGGAGAGCCACTGAATGAATTTGTAAAACTAGAATTTTTTGTTCATAGCATGTAGGACAACCACTAAATGAATTTGTGATATTAGCAGTGCACACACGGAATCTTGTGCTTACATTGTGTTTGACTTCCTTCGTCTCAGTTGGAACAAATTTCCTTTGTAGTAATGAAGTTTGCAATATGAAATCATGTTTATAAAACACTGACCATTTGCTGTATCTGCAACTGTCCAGTTTATGGCTCTCTCTCTCTCTCTCTCTCTCTCTCTCTCTCTCTCTCTCACACACGCACGCACACATGCACAAGTGTATACATAATGACTACGAACTCATATACCCACACGCAATGCCTTTTATTAACCCATTATCTATTGACTCTGCTAAGTAATATCTTACTGCATTTGTGCTAGTATTAAGCTTTTACTGTGGTTGGATTTCCACCATTAAGAGCTATCATGCAAAAGTAAACATGGACACAGCTCAATGCTCAGCCAGGCAGCCCAAGGTGCTTTTGATTGCTTTGAACTTTTTACAACTGAGGTGATTTTGGTTCACAGGATTCACTCAAGATATATATATATATATATATGCACTCACTGGGAAAAAAAAAAAAAGATATAGAGGAATTTACTCTCTCATCTCTTTTTCATTGTATACTTCAATGCACACTAATCTGTCTGTGTGTGTATGTATGTATTGATTTTAAGTCCTTTTAGGTGTTCATGGGTTTAAAAAATTATTTGAATTAAATTCATATGTAAAACACATTATCAAATGAGAATGGTTCTGAGAATCTCGGAAGAAGTTGTAAGAACATTCCATTCTAGAATAGATATTAGAAAAGAAAGTCATAGATTTTTGGCAATATATCAGTATGCTTCATCTATTTAGTACTCTGTAGATTGATGTGTTTGACATCATTGTGTACCTAAGGCCATTGAAAAAAGCTGAGATCGTGCCCTTGATTGTTGTTATGTACCTATACAAGTATTAAGTAAATTGAAGGAAGGCCAGGACTAAGAACTTTGTTGATGGTTAGGGAAAGAAGATGGAAGATGATTCAGACATAGATAGAAAGTGTAGAAAGTCTCGACACTTTCTGGATAGTTTATTCACTTCATTGAACTCTTGGATAAAGTAAATTATAAAATATTGAGGGAGAACTTTTACATGAAAAAGATCTCAAAGATGGAGGACAATTAAATTGGATGGAGAGATTATAGTTGAAGAACTGATGCAACTAGATAACATGGAGAGGTGGTGAAAGCTAGAACATTGTGAGCTTGCTGGACATGCTCAGGGAGAATGTTCAGTCTTACAAAGATTTTTCATGATGGATTCCAATTTTAGTTAAGGATGTTTTTCCATGAGTTCATGTTTCCAGGAGTAGTTTTTTTCCCTTCAGATTTAATTTTTAGGATTAATTCCCTCTACTATTGATATAACAAAGTAGAATTTCAGAAGTTTTGTCAATGCTTTCTGTTGCCCTAATTTTGTTTCAATTTCTCAATGAGCTCTAGTTCAAATTGCATTTCCTCATCTCACAAGAATAGGTGGAGGGGACAGTCATGAGCTTAAAACCCACTGGATACTTCTATCAACTAACTAACTAACTAACTAAACAACAGCAACAAAAAATCTATCAATTTTAACCCCAGAGTTCTGTGGTTTCCCTGCATCAATTGGTTGATTTGACAGAGTTTCAGATACCAGTTCTGTTTGTTTTGTAATGCCCTAAGTCTACTGATTAAGATATAGACTCATGCCACAGCTAACCCTGGATTACACCGTAAAAGGAGCTGTTTTTCTTGCAGCTTCCCCCCACCCCCTTCTTTTCTTTTCCTTTCCTTGTGTATGTGGAGTTTTTGTATGATCATTTTTCATTATTTATGCTAATTTACTAACGGTTAGGGGCAGAAAAAATGAAACTTACCTCATGAGGGTGCCGTCCATCAAACCTGACTTGAGTTCTCTAGCAGTTGATATTCTTTCCTAAATTTGCCTGAAATCAATAGTTGAATATATGGTTTTTGAATTGAATTGTTTAACTCGCCCAAAGCAAAGAAAAAAATATGGATGGTGAGTCTGGAGAGCCTTGCAAAAATGCTAGATTTCTTTTTGTCTTTGTCACAACCCCTCCCCTCCAACCAAAAAGGAAGCACAGAGAGAAATAAGCAAAAATAAAAAATCCTTCCATTATTTGTGTATATGTAATGTCAAAAGAACTGGTATACAGAGATGCAATTAAATTGAAAAGGAAAGAAAGAAACCATTACACAATGTAATGGTTGTAAACTTATTGGTTTCTGTATGTATAATCGTATATACGGGGAAGTTGGTAAGAAAGAGCAAGCAGATACAAGTTCACTTTCCTTAGTTCCATGGTTTAAGAATAGAGAGCACGATGATGATTGCAATAACCAGGAGCAATATAATGGCGATCATCATGCACTTTCTAGACTTCCTTTGCAAAGTCTTTGCAGTTTGGAGAGCATCTGTACCCGACTTTACATGGTCCACTGCATTAGTCACCTGTATCCAACGATTCAAATAATAGTAGAAAGCATTACTATAACCCAAAATGGGAGGAACATGGCATTATAATAGCAGGACAACGCATTAAGTACCGTCTTAAGCACTAAGTGAACAATGTCAACCAATACGCCACGCAATGATCAGATATGAGAAGTTCATGAATGTCTTAGAGTTATGGTTTCGCTTAGTGGAATCTTTTGGGCCAAAGCTTTTGCAGATTTGCCATGATTTGTGACCATTACCTATGACCCTGTTCTCTTGCGGGCTGGGTTGCGTCTCTATATGTGAGGGCAACAAAAAATGGCGCATTACTGCATTATGAGACAAGTTTTTGTTTCACTTACCCAAGAAAAAATGAAAAGGTTTTAATTTTAACTGTCTTTCTTCGCTGTGTTCAGTTCTCAAAATGAAATAATCTCAGGGAAATGAAAGAGAAAACCAAGCCTCTGACGTTTTCTTTCCTTCTTTTATTTGGGATAAGTATTTTGTATTAAGGTTAAATACTGACACAATAACTATAAATTTTAAGTATGGCAAATTAGACAATTTACATAAAAACTACAAGTTGAGAAAAATATATTTTAATACTAGTAACAAGTAAGACCATTGTGATGCGTATAATAATGATGGTAATATCAATCTTCTAGGTAAATATAGAAAAGTTAAACAGAGATATGTAGAAACAACAGGAGTGCAGTATAAGTCTGCTAAAAACCATGTATATTTGGGTACTCGGAACAGTAAGACTATTGTGATTCGTATAATTATGATAATATTTATACTCAGAAGTGCAGTACTAGTATGATACATCAAAAACCTAAGACGAGTTGAACATCAAGGGTTCATTCAAAATAACAAAATCTAGTAGGTGATGACAACCCCTTCTTACCAGACTGGTAATATTCAAAGTATTTAAAAGCAACACCTCTCTCTCTCTTCTCCTTTATATTTAGTTATTTTGGTAATTTTATTTTTCCGTAGCACCTGATTTTAGCAAGGCAGTAGATGCGAGAGAGCTCAAGAAAAACGAAAGATGCCAAGACAAGTAAATCTCAGATGGATTTTTTTTTAAAATACAGATTAGTCAGTTAAAAATTTTGGGGGATAACATTATCTTGGTTTCACCCTCCTTTTGTAGAAAACAAGAAACAAAAACACACGCACCCAAGAAAGAAGAAGAAGATATAATCATTGAAAAATAACATGTCGCCAGCAAAGGCCAAATCAAACTTCCAATTTTATAAAAACTGTATTTAGAGGAGAACCAAATCCTTCGTCCACAAAGCACACCACCAACATCAAACCAACTTCAAAAAATAAACAAATAAATAAATATATAAAAGACACAACAAAGAGGTAAGAAGCGCTGCTGACACAGGCAGAGTAAAATCATGGACAAGTTTGGAAACCAACTCTACTATATTACATGGACAAGAAACAAAACGGGGTAAACTCAAGCACCGTTGCTACTCTTCCAAGGTTGGATGACACCGACAACTATAACAGCTACTATTACTAAGAGAATAATAATGGCAATGCACATCCATTTTCTGGAGTTCTTCTGGAGTTTCTTTGCATTTTGAAGTACAGTTGTCCCTCTTTGGACATGATCGACTGCAGTTGTAACCTGGACAAGGTTCCCATTAACACCCAATACCAAGCAATACATATTCTTTGATTATACATATACATGCACAGACCCACATGCTTGATGATGTAGAAGCGGAAACAAACCTGATTTTCGATGTTATCTAATATCTCTCCTTGAGCCTCGACTAAGACCGCCATATCAAGGTAAATCTGACAAATTATTTCAACATTGTATTAGAAATCTGATTTCACGTAGTGTATTATATATACTTCAACTGTAGATATACCTGATGCAAGTCAAGCAGCTTTTTCTCAATTTCTTTTACAACATCATGTCTCTCCTGAATTTCTTCAAGGGTGTTTAGCACCTGCAACCATGGCCCAAAAAATAATTAATGGGCTTTTTTAACCCCCTTTTGTCTTTTGTTTCTTCTCCTTGTGCCCTTTAAGCATAATAAAGCTATAATGTAGTCAAGAAGGTTGTGGGAAAATTCTCCTTATAACCGGAATTAAGCTGCAAATATATAAGTAAACTTGTCCAGTCCTCAATATGCAACTTGCAGGCCTGGGCAATTCACATAAACACTCTTTGGGTGGGTGTGGGTTTTGGGGACGCAGGGGAAGGGTCATTCATCCAAATCTCTTTTATCAAGACAAGTTTCTGTGCTATCCACTGAGATATTATTAGCATGATGAAGTGATTAAGATACAAATTCAAACAAATATTAAAGTTTTCATCAGTAGGTATATAATCAGATTGGTCGAAGGAGGCAGGATTATTTAACTGTGGACCTAAATAATCCATTTGATGGGAAATTATTAGTAACCTAGATCAGAACATGGCAATAAACTCTCTGTAGTTAGATTGCCATGTTAGCCAAATACTATACCAACACTCTGTTCATTCTATCATTGATTACTAGCAAAATGGAGCTCAACAAGAAACATGCTTCCCATTGCTCCATCACAAATTCCAAGTCATGCACTTAAATATTCTACCTTTTCATATGGCAAACTGACCTCGACGTAACTTAAACAATGGCAATTTTTTTGAAAAGTAAACATTGCCATTATTTATGATCTTATTTAAAACACAAAATACAGCAAACCCATTCCAGGATGTGCTTGTTAAATAATCAATGTCATTTCTTGTGTTTATGATTTTAAAGTTCAGTAAAAGAAGCAATGACAATGTAAGATGCCTCCAAAAATAATTATCAAAAATGGGCTATAACTAAAGTGGAAAACAGAAGGAAATCTATTCAATATATTTCATGTTAGATATCAAAAAGAGCACACCTGTCCTCGTCCTGCTTCTTGCATTGCCTTCTGAAAGATTTGCTCACTATTTCCAGTTTCTATCAGGTGGTCAATTGTCTACAAAAGTCATTACAATTTGACCAATTAAAATAATATCCAAATTTATCAATCCTCAAAGCACAATAGAAGGATTCAGGCTCACCTCATCATCTGGTCTGGTTCCTGTGACTGCTCAATCAAATCATACAAGCACAAAAATGTATAAAAACATTATCACCAACTCAAAAAAGCAATGATAGTACTATAACACCATTACTTTAACATGTAACTCATAATTTTGTCATTTTGCATCTTTCATATTGCAGGCAGAAGTTTTCTAACCTGTCATGACTCTTCTCTCCACAACCTCGCGATATTCATCTTGGATTCTCTGCCTAAGGGTCTGAAACGTACCATACAAATGAGAAGACAGTGGAAACTAAAATCAACATTAACAATCATAAGATGTAGTCATGCCTGGAACTCTGTCATTAGCTCCTTGAACTTCTTCATCAAGGCACTGCCATTCAAAATTAATTTTAAGTCAATTTGCTAGATTATCTAAAGAAAGGAATTCAGAAGCACTCTAAGAGTTAAATATTTGCACTCGTGCCAGACTTTGTCATATTCATCCTTGCTCTGTCTACACCGGTTCCCTTTTCACATCCAGGCTTTTGCCGATTGGAAATGTTCTGGAAATAATGAAGAGTCAGTAACCTTAAAGAGGGTAATGACCCTCAGAAGAAACTAGCAGATTTAGACACAATTGATCAAGGTATTACATCTTTGCTAATGGCTTCTAGTTTTCCTTTCACATTTCGTGCAATCTTTCCCACTTCATCAATATCTTTCTCCATCCGCTTTTTAATAGCTGAATATAGTTTAACAGTAAGTGTTGTTATGAGAATAATTCTACAAAACAAGCTCAAAGATAAATTAGATACTCAAAACTGGAAAACTTAATGCATCTTGTAGAAGTTATTAAGAGTTTTCCCCAAGTTAAAATCAATTGGCTAAGTCAGTAGGCATAGACAAGATTTTGTAAAACAAATCTGCAGGGGACCCTGAAGGCATGGATTCTAACAAAATCTTCTTGCCAATTTTCTGCCAATGCTTTATTTCTTTGTGCCACAGTTCAGGCTTTCAAAATATCAATCTGTGCTTTGGCCAATATTGAATGAACATTATCAACTACCTGCCTATGTTGGTTCATACTTAGCCATGCAACTTACTCATAGCCAACTTTTGATAAAATGATAAAGAGGTGACATTTTGTTCCAAATACAAGCCTTTCAATTGTAAGGAATATAGGAAATATTGTTACCTTTCATGGCAGATGCTTTTGTAACAGCCTTTGATTCCTCATTAGCATCCTGTACAAAAGTTTCACATTCTGTTTTTAAAGTACTATCTGAGAGATTCTCTAGTTAAACCATTGTGCCATTTGGAACAGAAACCATCCCGTTGGCCATCCAGGTAGAAGGCCAGTCACTAGGATCAGTATCTGATCCAACTAAATTTGAAATAATTACAAAATCATTTAGAGTTTTTAATCAAATTTCCAAAATTGTTTCTGACATTTATCTTGTCCTTCTTAACCCTATTACAGTTCTCCTAATTATATCATGAGCAGGGTGGCTTTACTAAGAAGTTGAAGAACTGAACTCGATGCCTACCATACAGGTTTTCCAGCTTAACCTTTGCTCTGGATGACAAATATTAGGTGCTAATAATATTCCTATTAGGAGCCATAGAGATCAACTAATAAAACTATAGAATTCATCATGTGTGAACTCTAGTGCTAGACCAAAATGAAAGATTTAGAAAATCAAAACCAAAAGGTTTCACACTACAGCACATGCAACACATTTACTAACTAAAAGGCAATGAAATTTTACATGAATCAGTTCTCATTTTCAGAAACATTGCTTATATACTTCTCAATAGAAAACCCAAATAGAATTTAGCCCTGGGAGAGAATCAACATACCTTCAGTTGTTTAAGAAGCCCGGAGAGCTTCTCCACCTGTTTCTCAGTCTCTTGTATCTAATAACAAAGAACAGCAGGAAAAGGAGAGAGGGGGGGGGGGGGGGGGTGGTTGAAGTAACTTGTTAGAAAGCAAAATCTAATTGAAGATAACAGTGCTAGATTTGTTTTTCCCTACTGGAAAATAACAGAAGTAGAAAGAGAATCACATGCAAATTTGATTTCTCTTGCCCTGCCTGACTAATGTAAACTATTAATAAATGGTCACTAAAAATCAAATAAAATTCAACATTATCAAATGTGATGGATTTTCATTTCTCATCTAAGCTTTGCAAAAGGAAATAGATCATCATAGATAGGACATACCTGCTTATTGAAAGCTCCCATTCCCAAATCAGGATTGCTCCCAGGAACACGCATTCCCATTTCAATATCATTTTCTCTGGAAGGCTGACCTTTGGCATCACTAACAAATGAATCCTAAACCACAACAAAAGCACGCAAAAATGAAAATTCTTTAACATTTGACCTGAAAGAAAAAAGCTCCGCATATTTATCTCTGAATCAACAATTAAATTACCCAAACAAAAAAACTCAAAAGTTTCAAAATTAAGCAGTCTCTTCTCTCCCATCCAAATTCAATTCAATCTCTAAACTTTCCAAGAGAATAAGTTTCTGAAGTCTTAGATAATGGTGCTATGATAGTCAAATAAATTACTCACATACATAAATTATTGAGCAGTACCATTAGCTCAGTTTGGTTGCCAATTCAAGTTAGAGAATTTTATCAATGAAGAAAACCACATAAACCCAAAGTGGTGGAGATATATAAGCCATCTAATTGTAAATAATTCTTAAATCGCATGTGGGTATTCCCTAAAAGGCTTACTTATCAAAAAAAAAGTATTCCCTAAAAGGCTCAATTTTACATGGAACTCACAGATAAAGGCATCTTAGACTATAAATTCATCATCATAAAACAGAGTGTCAAATCCAACACAGACAACACCAATCTTGCAGTCATACACAGAGCAGAAAAAACCAACCCAAATAGCAAAATCATCACTTTTAATATCCCAGTCATTGAAAAGGATTGGTTAACATAAGACAGTGGTTTCAATCCACTAGTATACAAAACAATCACATATACACACATAAATGACAAAAGTTAAAGAGAAGTGAGAAACACAAGTACCGTAAGAAGGTCGTTCATCTTGAAAATCACAGATTCAGAGGTAGAGGAGAGAGAGAGCAAGAAAATTTTCAACGAATAGGAAAGACAAGGAGCACAAGAGCTTTGTGTCAACTTAAAAAAAAAAAAAAAAAAAAAAAAAAAAAAAAAAAAAAATTGTGTTAACTTAATAATGCTATAATAAATAATAATATTGTGTGATCCTTCTCAAAAAAAAAAAAAAAATGTTATTGTTGGTTGGCCGGCGATCCAAATATGACTAAAACGACACACATGCGGACAACTCACTCACGCCACGCGTGACGCGCACAAAAACTCAAAAGTTGTCACAAACTAAATTTATTTCTTTACCCTTAAAAACGTTCTCTTCACTAACACATAAAATACATAGAAAATAAAATAGACTTGAGGAAGCCATTTTGATAATTGTGATAAAGAGTTGTTTGTAGGGTATTTAAACAATAGTTTTCGTTGTTTAAACAATATTACACGTATTTTTACATTTTTTCACCTACACGTATTTTCCAAAAATAAAAATAATATTACTAGAACAACATTACCAAACAAACTTAATTCTTCATAATACAATGTGGATACAAGTTACATATATATATATATATATATATATATATATATATATATTTGCTTGAAGGAACAAGTTGCATTGTTTTATACCAGGGACGAAGCCAGAATTTTGAGTTAGGGGGGGCAGTTTTACTGTTGGTTGTGTGTGGCGGTTTTAACCTCTGATTCTCTTACTTAGCTGCTAAATTTTTTTTTTTTGGGTGGGTAAGAACAAAATTATTTTTGTTTAGAATTTTTTAAAAGGTAGGCAAGGTTATTTATTTGGGATAAAATTAGTCAATTTTTAGTTTTACTTATAATTTTTTTTGTTGAGTTATTTTTTTTAGGCTTGTATATTTTGTTTTAGATTTTAGATCTATAATTTATTTTTTTATTTTTTTTTATGGTCATTTAAATGAGGAAAATGCTAGAGCTACAAGTTTTTTATAAATTACCGATATGATAAGTGATTACTAGTAAGTAAAAAAATGATGTGAGTGGTGTGCCCGTATGCGAACCAATAAGAATTTGCTACCATAACAGTTTGTAAAAATGTTATAAAAAAGTTTGTGAGTATAGCATTACTCTTAAAAGAATCGATGATATTGTTAAAGGGAAACAAAATATAATTTTATAGAACAAAATTGCTAAAATTAGTACACACACATATATATATAATAATAATAATAATATTTTTTACAAAAATTTAGGGGGGGCCATTGCCCCCCCTAGTCCAAGTGTGGCTCCGTCACTGTTTTATACACTACTAAGTTATATAGTTATTTTAAGGACACGATTTAACCCAAATGTATGGGATGTTGGCCCAATGAGCCCAATACAATAAATTTGTAGAGAGTGGGTCGAAGAACTTAACCCTAATGAAATGGACAACAACTAGTATGGATTTAGAGAATGATCAAACAAAAACAAGAAGCACCGATCTGAATGAATTCACTATTCGAGGAGATGAACTCACTGTCTAAGGAGGTAAGTCTCCATATAAATTGATTAAACAGAGTACAAGTGCAATTTAGATTACTACAGTGCCTCTTCTCTATTTTTCCCCCGGCCCCCCTATCTTCATGGAGTGTCTCTTATATTATATAACTCCCTTTGGACCATCTTGATCCTATACTTGTTGATCATCTGAGCCCGTATTTGAGTACCTGTCCCATCAGACACTCTCTTTAGCTTTTTGTGAGTTGTGGTAATCAAGGCAATACTGTTCAGAGGTCTTTTCCACATAAATGCGGTCAAAAAAGTAGTTGCAGTGCATTCAATACAGTAGTAGCAGCTTTCCCTTATATATTTTTGGGTTCCCATCTTTCTTGTACATTTATGACACACGTCCCTATCATTAGAGCTTCCTGGAAGGTCACTTTGATCATTAGGATCTACATCTGATTTATATTTAACTTATTCGAGGAGATATTTCTCCTCGAACCACCTTCCCATTTGTATCTTGCTCATTAAGTTCTGAATCTGAATCATTCATTACCATTCGTTCTTCCTCGGACTACTCATGCTCTTGGCCAAGGCCCAAGGCCCAAGGCCCTATGTATAAATTTAAGCCCTTACCCCCACCATAGTCGTTCAAAACTCCAGTTATTCCCTCTTATCCAAGAAGAAAAAGTGGGGTTTTGATCTCACAATAATTGAGGACTTTAATTTGCTCAAAGCCAGCCATTCGAAGAGCTGGATGTCTGAGGTTTTGTTTTGACATTTAGTGAAAAACCAAAGCAGGTGGTCCAAGGATCCAAGCATGTTTGAGGTTCTGTTTTGACACTTAGAAAGATGTCTTAGAGTGTTAATTTCTCCTTAGCATCTGGTTCGAGGACAGAAACATGACTAAGGTTCTGTTTAAGCACTTATAAAGATTTCATAGAGTGTTAATTTTCCCTTAGCATTTGGTTCGAGGACCTAGACATGATTAAGGTTCTGTTTAAACACGTATAAAGATGTCATAGAGTGTTAATTTCCTCTTAGCATTTGATCAGAGGACCAAGGCATGACTAAGGTTCTGTTTGAACACTTATAAAAATGTCATAGAGTGTTAATTTTCCCTTAGCATCTGGTCCGAGGACCTAGGCATAACTAAGGTTCTATTTAAGCACTTATAAAGATGTCATAGAGTATTAATTTCCCCTTAGCATCTGGTCTGAGGATCTAGGCATGACTAAGGTTCTGTTTAAGCACTTATAAAGATGTCATAAAGTGTTAATTTCCCCTTAGCATTTAGTCCGAGGACCTAGGCATGACTAAGGTTCTGTTTGAACATTTATAAAGATGTCACAGAGTGTTAATTTCCCCTTAGCATCTGGTTCGAGGACCTAGGCATGACTAAGGTTCTGTTTAAGCATTTATAAAGTTATCATAGAGTGTTAATTTCCCCTTAGCATCTGGTCGGAGGACCTAGGCATGACTAAGGTTTTGTTTAAGCACTTATAAAGATGTTATAGAGTGTTAATTTCCCCTAAACATCTGGTCCGAGGACCTAGACATGACTAAGGTTCTGTTTGAACACTTATAAAAATGTCATAAAGTGTTAATTTCCCCTAAGCATCTGGTCCGAGGACCTAGGCATGACTAAGGTTCTATTTGAACACTTATAAAGATGTCATAGAGTGTTAATTTCCCCTTAGCATTTAGTCCGAGGACCTAGGCATGACTAAGGTTCTGTTTTAGGACTTATAAAGATGTCATAGAGTGTTAATTTCTCCTTAGTATCTGATCAGAGGACCTAGGTATGACTAAGGTTCTGTTTAAGCACTTATAAAGATGTTATAGAGTGTTAATTTCCCCTTAGCATCTAGTCCGAGAACCTAGGCATGACTAAAGTTCTGTTTGAACACTTATAAAGATGTCATAGAGTGTTAATTTCCCTTTAGCATCTGGTCCAAGGACCTAGGCATGACTAAGGTTCTGTTTAAACACTTAGAAAGATGTCATAGTGTGTTAATTTTCCCTTAGCATCTAGTTTGAGGACCTAGGCATGACCAAGATTCTGTTTAAGCACTTATAAAGATATTATAGTGTTAATTTCCCCTTAGCATATAATCCAAGGACTTAGGCATGACTAAGATTCTGTTTAACACTTCCTTGATAGTCCCTACCTACTTGAGCTTCATCACCTCATCTCTAACAGGATCTGCATGTTCCTTGGATGGGTGCCGAGGTGATTGCTTTTTGGGAGTGATGGATGAGTCAATATTTAAATGATGACAGATGAAGTTTGAATCAACCCCCAGGGCTTTAGCCTCTTGTACAGGTCAGGGTACATAATCTTTGCACTACTACCCTCTTGATCTGTTCATGCTCACGATCTCTTTCACGCTCAAGGTTAAGAAAATCATCTTGTCATAGAAACCTGCGGGTTCTACCCGGTGGATCCTATCATAGTCAACCGTTGCACTCATTAATACATAAGTTCTTCCCACAAACAACACCAATTGTAGGGACACGATTTGTAGCCTAAACCCAAGATGTATGGGATGTTGGCCCAATGAGCCTAGTACAATAAATTTGTAGAGAATGGGTCGAAGAACTTCGCCCTAATGAAATGGACAACGGCTAGTATGGATTTGGAGAATGATCAAACAAAGACAAGAAGCACCGATCTGAATAAATTCACTATCCGAGGAGATGAACTCACTGTCCAAGGAGGCAAGTCTCCATATAAATTGATTAAACATAATACAAGTGCAATTTATATTGCTATAGTGCATCTTCTCTATTTTTCCCCCAACCTCCCTTTTCTCATGGAGGGTCTCTTACATTATATAGCTCCTTTTAAACCGTCTTGATCCTACACTTGTTGATCATCTGAGCCCTTATTTGAGTACCTGTCCCACCAGACACCCTCATTGGCTTTCTATGAGTTGTAGTAACCAAAGCAACACTGTTCAGAGGTTTTGTTCACATAAATGTGGTCAGAAAAGTAGCTGCAGTGCATTCAATGCGGTGGTAGCAGCTTTCCCTTAGATATTTTTGGGTTCCCATCTCTCTTGTATGTTTATGGCGCACGTCCCTATCATTAGAGCTTCCTGGAATGTCACTTTGATCATTAGGATCTGCTCTGATCTATATTTAGCTTATCCGAGGAGATATTTCTCCTCGGACCACCTTTCCATTTGTATCTTGCTCATTAAGTGCTAAGTCTGAACCATTCATTACCATTTGTTCGTCCTCAGACTACTCACGCTCTCGGCTAAGGCCCAAGGGCCAAGGCCCTATGTACAAATTTGGGCCCTTACCCCCACAGTTATATATATATATATATATATTGAGAAACATGTTACATTGTTAATATATGGTTTACTATTTGATAGAAAATTGTGTTAGAATGTTACATTGTTAATATAAGGTTCACCATTTGATAGAAAATTTTATAAGAGTGTTATTTACAAATTCTCACTAGAACAATTATGTAAGTAATACACATATTTGCAAGGTTGTAAACAAACCAAGCCGAATTGAGTATTAAAAATTCAAATTTGTTCATTTAATTTTATTTCAAACACTAGCTAAGCTTGAGTTACCAAAGGCCTACCTAGGTGTACTATGCCCTAGTAGTTCTTCATCCACTGTTTCTTGGCTTCATATTCTTCTTTGATCTATTAAGCAATCAAATGTGAATCATTATGGTCAACCAAAGATACTGCTCTTAGTGTCTTTGCCAATTTAAATAGAGTATTGAGCGCTTAATGCTCTACCTCATTATTAGTGTCTAGAAATTCAAGTCACATCATGTATTCAAGATGACCCCTTCAGCTTTGGAAGAGTTGACCAGTGGAGGCTTTCTCAAGTAAACCTTCAAGTTTTCAAACGCTTTTTGGCATTTACTCATCTACTCAATGCTTTCTTCAACACCTTGAAAAATGGAAGACAATTTTTAGTAGCCCAAGAAATGAACTTGTTAAGTCGTTCAAGTGTTTGACCTTTTTATTTTGTTTTCACTAGCATGTCGTCCACATAAACTTCTATGTTGTTTCCTATTTGATCTTTGAACATCTTGTGTACCAACCTTTGGTAGGTGGCCTTTCTATTCTTTAGGTCAAGGGGAATCATCCAGTAGTAATAAAGGCTATGGTTAGTGACAAACAACTCTCCTCTTGGTCTACCTTGTCTATTAAGATATGTTTGTTTTTTAAAAATGCGTCCATAAAGCTTAGTAACTTTTGTCCTACTATAAATTCAATAATCTAATTGTTGCATTGACGATGATAGCTATCTTTGGGGCAAGCTTTGTTTAGATTAGTGAAGTCCATGCACATTCACCACTTGATATTAGGCATCCTATCCATTACTATGTTGGCTATCCACTTTCATTGTAGCCTTATTTTGTTTAAGGGAAAAGTTTTAGTTTCGTTATTGGATGGAACAAATAGTGGGGTTCATGTTCATCTTGTGGACCATTACCTTGGGGTTTATACCTTACTTGTGCTTATGGAATTATGCAAACACACCCTTGTTTTGCCTTAGAAATGTATGAGACCGTGCCCCCAGGCCTAAACCTAAAAATTGCAAGTTTTGGTCATGTCTTACACAAATGAGGTGGAGTCATGTTATAACCTCTCAAAACACAATGGAGGGGATCTTACTGATGTTATTCTCCTTTCTAGGTCAAGAGTTTTATAGTGGAGTTGCCACTTATTTGATTGGAAAAATAAGAAAACCAAATTGAAAAGTACATCGTTGTATTGATGAATTGAAAAAGACACATCTTTTTTATAATAACTAGAAAATTACATGGTTTTGGTCCTTGATGCAATCTAAAACAAAAATACTTTGCTTTGATTCCTACTTACAATCTAAAAAGAGAAAATTACAAGGATAAGCCTAATCTACTTACCCTAATCTAAGTTCAAAGGCTAGGTTACAAGATTGTGAAGGTGTTAGGCACCCAACCTACCTAGTGAAACCACTTTTCTAGACTTTGGTGGCCAATAACCATATCACATCATTCAAACAATTATAGCATCCAAGTACAAGTGATTGAAGAGTGAAACAAACATTGATAAGCATGATGAAATCTTATCCTAGGCATGCAAATAATTGAAATTGAAAGACATGGTGAATATGTGTGTGATGTGTGATAAACCCTAATCTAGAACATGTGAACATGTTAGAGCATTAACATCAGGTGTGTCAAATGCCAAATTGGCACACCTCTCAATAACATAAATTATCTACGTGGCAGACAGAGTACATTGTTAGCATATTGGATGCTGATGTGGCTTATAAAATAATAATAAAAATTTTTATTTGGCATTTTTTAAACACCAGGTTAGCATTTTATAAATAATAATAATAATAAAAAAAGCCATGTCGGACAATTTAAACTAAAAAAAAAAAAATCAATCTAATTAAATTAACTTTTTCGAAAGAATATTCATGTTTTGGGTTCATGTTCTTTCCCAAAGAACGTATTTGGCTTTTCTTTTCTTGCATGTTCTTAACAACCAAACATGCAAAAGAACATACAAAACCAAATCAAGACATACCTAACCACTCATGATCAACCTCAGCAAATTTTAACACAATAAACAACTTGATTACCAACAAATAATCAACTAGGAAAAATTTGAACCTAACATAGACCATCAGACCCAAAAAACCCAGAAAACCTACACTTGCAAACCTAGAAAATGCACAAGATCATTCAATCCAACCCTGCACATTTAGAAAATTTCTTTGAATTATTAGGCATTGAAAATCTAAAACCCATAAAGTCATTCAAACACACAAAACTTTTCTCTAGCAAATCTAAAACCTATAGAATCAAGAAAATTTTATACATATGGATGAACAAAAAAAATCACACTTAGCATATGAACATAATGAAGAGCCAACAACAAAAACAAACCCAATAGATTTTCAACATCATTTTTTTCCTCTCACAACACAATGAACAACAACCCAAAAAACTGAAATTAAAAAAAAAAAAAAAAAAAAAAAAAAAAAAAAAAAAACAACCCAAATCAACCTTTACAAATCTTAGTTGTAGATCTGAAAAAATTCTCTGCAACCAGTTCAAAACTCGATGGACAGTTGATTCTCTCACCTTAGATCAGAATTGAACTCTATGGGAGAAGAGAGAGGAAGCTCCACCTCGTGCATATGGTAGAGAGAGAGAGAGATAGAGAGGTTTAGGTTAAGAGAAGAGAAGGTAGAGGCAAGGGAAGGTGAAGAAGACCTAGATATCACTCACATGGCACACACCTACCTTATCTTCTCTCTCCTTGACCTACTCTTTCACAAACTAGAAGCCATTAGGTCGACTCGCTGTGTTGAGCTGTGAAAGCACAATTAGTATGAAAACACTAATGCTTGTTTAGACCCCCAATTTTAAATTATGGCTTAATTGTTTTTACTATAACTTATCTAAGTGCGGAACAAGAGTAAATAAAGCGCAATAAATCAAAACTCTACTATAAGTCATAAGCAAGTACAATAAGTGATAAATGTAAAGCTTAAAGAGTAGGGAAGAGAGATGCAAACACAAGATAACACCGAGACATCTTATCGAAGAGGAAACTGAAGTACTCAGCGAAAAACCTCTTCGCGACCCTCCAAGCTGAAACCACTAGTGAATAAGTTAGAGTACACGAATATCAAAAAAACCTTCCAAGCCTTATCTACTCAATGTACTTAAGCCTTCTAAGCTCCTGCTACGGACTTCTCAGGGTCTTGTCTTTACTAGTTATCCAGATCTCCCAATTCCGCCCGATTGCATTCGCCACTCAATAGCTTCTTCCAATGCTTCCCGTAGGCACCAAAACTTCTCTCAACACTCAGAATTGGTAAGGTAAGTGTTTCGGCTAAGAACCTCTCAAAAATGTATAAATAGAGAGCTAAAAGTAAATGGAAACTCTAAAGAAATGATATAGAGAATTGTAGGTAAACAATCTCTAACTCTCAAGTGTTTGATTAAGGTTTTCTCTCTCAAAAGTTTCTTGTGAATACTCCTTGTTCTTCTTACATTTCGTGAGTAATAAGGGTTTATATAGTGCTGGTAAAGGAATAAGAAAAGGTATACTCCAAAATAATCAGACAGAGAGTTTCATGGGTCACTCACGACTTGGCCTGAGTCATGAATGACTCGCGAAATCCAATCTGGCAAAGACTCTTCAAATTCCTGCATGTGCTTCTCACATGGTGTGTTTTGCGGGTCAGCAGTCACGAGCTAGTCGCGAAGTCCTTATCTTCACAAATTCTTCACCAAACTCTCACACACAGCCCTTACATTAAATCTCACAAAAATATAGGAAAATGATTAAACAAAATTACAATAAAATTTAACACAAAATTAAAGCCAATATAAAATAAAGTTGTAAATCATAACTTTACAAGCTGTCTTTGTTTGTTTAGAATGGTGGTGGGTTTGAGAGCCACTACTTTGGGTGACGGCACTGGCTAATGACAGTTGGCGAAGTTGAAGAAAAGAGGGGTAAGGAGAAGGCAAGGGATTAGAAGAAGAAGAGAGAAATAGAAAAAGGTGAGGTAGAGAGGAATTGAAAATGGGTTGAATTTGGAGAAGAAATAGTAAGAAACAAATGGTTTTGATATGAGATTTTGTATGTGTTTGTGTTTTTGCATGTTTGGTTGCTAAGAAAATGTAAGAAAATAAAAGAAAATTAATATTTTAATTTTTGCGTTTGTTTTTGTGTTTGTGTTTTTTTTTTTTTTTTTTCAATTTAAATATTGACATGGCAGCTTCAAAAAATAAAAAATGCTAACAAGGCATTTAAAAAATGCCAAATAAAATTTATTAATAATATTATTTTATTAGCCATGTCAGCATCTAACATGCAGTAGTGCACTCTGTCTGCCACATAGATAATTTTTGTTACTAAGATGATGGTAGAGACTAAAATAGTAAAGATTTTTTATTTTTAGGGACCAACGGGGACGGAACCAGGATTTGAACCTAAGGGGGGCCAAAGCTTAAAACAAATTTTTTTTTTTATAAAAATAAAAACTAACATTTATTTCATATTCAATAAAATACTACAAATAAAATAAGTGTTTCTTAAACATTTGATATTATAAAAATGTTAACAAAGTATAACATATAAAATAAGTGTTTCTTAAACATTTTAACAGATTTATCAAAATGGAACTCGACGCTATTTTAGAGTAGATCCAAAAATATATATATATTTAAGGGTAAATCTTAATTTTTCAAATTACATATGTATACCAGTTTTTATTTATTTAATTGGGGGGCTATTAGGACCAAAATTTAAAATTTCAACACACACACACACACACACACACACATATATATATTAGCTTTTTTTCTTTTCTTTTTAGGGGGGGGGGGGGGGGGGGGAACCCCCCCCCCCCCCCTGCCCTACTGTAGGTCCGCCCCTGGGGACCAACATAGGCTCTTCAGAAAATGAGGGACCAAAACATGAATTAGCCCAAAATGTAGAGACCAAAATTGTATTTTCACCATTTTATTTCAATAATTGTTAAAGCAACTAAATCTAAGTAAAAATGTCATATTACAATCAGTTATTTCTAATATTAATTTTAAAAAATTAACCATAAAAATTCATTTTACATAATAATATATATTTTTTTGTACAACGTAGAAGTTCTACTCTAATTTAATCTAATTATATATGTGTGTGAAACTCTTTCTTGGAGACTTGAACTCCTGCCCTTACCCCCCACCCACCCCACAAGAACTTTGTTCTTGAAAATAAATGAAAATAAATGCTTTCATTTTGGCCCTTCATATTTGCTTTAGTTTTTTAAATTCTCTTTTTTCCTCTTCATGCTTTATTCAATTTTTTGTTTATCTCTTCATGACAAAGAAAATTTTGAAATGTAGGGGCCAAATAGATAACTAAATAAAACATCAAGAGCTAAAATGAAAATTTTGAGATGTAAAAGGCCAAAATACAAAACTCCCAAGCTTCAAAGGCCAAAAGTAAATATATATACGTATATAACTTGCCATACTTTCTCTTAAAAGTTAAGAGAAATTACGCTTTGCCACCCTAAACTATCTCTATATTACATTTGCACTCTAAACTTTTTGAATGCACATTTTTAATGCCAAACTATGACTCATGTTACACTTTACACCTCGACGTTAAGTTTGCTATTAACTTGGATGGAAATTCAAAGTTTAGGGAGTAAAGTGTAATCAAGAGTATAGTTTAGGGTGGTAAAGTATAAATTCTCATAGTATAAGGTGCAAAACGTGTATTCAAAAAGTTTATGGTGCAAAGTGTAATGTGAAGTACAGTCTAGAGTAGTAAAGTATAATTTATCATAAAAATTACCAACTTATCATGATTTTTTAGTGGAGTTTGTGGTGCACTTACAAAATTCAAAATGGACAAAGTTTAGTTACAAAACCAGTTGTAGCCTAAGGCTACAAACTGCTCTAATAAGATGACATGTGTAAAAAATAGCATGTGCATTGCACATGATTACTTAAATAAACTTAACTCAACTAACCCTAGTTAGCTACACTATCTATTAAAAAACTAAAAACTAAAAACTAAAAACCCTCAAAAATTCTATACGTATGGTCTCTCTCTCTAAACTGTAACCCAGAAGGCCAAAACCCAGCTCCAACCTGTTAAGGACATATTTTTATGTAGTTGGCTAATCCTTTGACAAAACGTACTTTACTTGTAATTGGGTAGATCTAGGATGTGTTTAATACTTCAAGAAACCATGTTTCAAGATCAAGTGTTGAAGTCATCAAGTCTGTCCAAGAAAAACAAGCTGAAGTGCAATTTCATTAAATCTCGACACCTTCTCGATAGCTACCTCGACACCTGGCTATCTGTCGAGATCTTCAGCTGATGCTTATCGCAATCTTGATAGCTTCTCGATACCTGGTGGATCGATCGAGAAGTCTCTGTCTCCTCGATACCTTCTCGATACCTTGTCGATCGATCGAGCTTCTATTCTAATTCAAGATTCATTAAATCTCGACACCTTCTCGACACCTCCTCGACACCTGCTATCTATCGAGGTTACGGGAAATCAGAATTTTCAGCTTTTTGATTTTTGGGCCAGGCTTATGTATTTGAGTAGGGTTTCTTTTCCCACAACCCTAGACCTATATAAAGCTTATTTTGGAGGCCGTATCACAAGAGAATAAGAGAATACAAGGTTTTAAACATTTGAAAAAGATTATTCTCTCTGAAAGAAGCTACTGCGTCTTTGCGCCTTAGGGTTTTGTAACCAAGTGCTTCTTGATCTTCATTGTTGATGAAGTGAAGAGCTTTGCAGCCAACATTCTTCTTCCTCAAGTTGGTGAGTGAGTCACGTACTGGGATTCGTGCAAAGGAGTTAGTCACGTATTGGGATCCGTGCAACAAAAAGGGTGGCGTTCATATATTGAACAGTTCAGAGGTTCTGAAGCGGTAGAAGGTTTCTGCTGTGAGTTCATCTACAGGGATTGTAGAGTCTAGGGACAAAGGTTTTGTACTAGATCTGAAACTTCTCTTTACTATAGTGGATTGCTTTTCGGGAAGGTTTCCCCCCAGGTTTTTTACTGTGAAACTGGTTGGTTTCATTGGTTTTCCTGGGTCATCATATCTTGTCTTATTTATTTTTCCGCTGCATATTATTTTGACATGATATTGATGTTTGTTTGTCTTAACAAGTTTTCTTGATAATAAACCTAATTAACAACTTGGGTTTAAAACTTGTTAAATCTATCAATCGGGGTCATAAATTTCCCAACACAACCAATCACCCTTAGCCTCCTATCTCCACCGCCGGCTAGCCAGCCTAAATCCTGTACTGTCTCCACTGCTAGCCAACCTCAAATCCTGTACTGTCTCCACCGCCGGCCAACCTCAAATCCTCCTCTGTCTACACTGCCGGCTAACCCACTCTCCACTGCTTCACTAGTTAGAACTAAATTTCCTTTTGTTTTATTCATAGATAACTAAATTTACCTTTTTAATTCTATTAATTTTTTTCTGAATGAATTGTGTTTGATTATTAATGTGAGTTCTGGATTTTCTGGTTTTTTTATTTATTTATTATTAATGTGTGTTTTTTAGTTTGATTGTTCATTGATAACCTTGATTCTTTCAAGAACTGAAGAGGATTTTCTAGCGTTTGTTTATAAGTTACCAAATCTAGTTTAAGTTACTTATTAAAAAAAATGAATTTATGTGTATTTCTTCTCTAATATGTAATAGTGTTGTTATTTGCTGTCTTGTACTATGGTTTTGTTGTAGTTTTTATGATACTAAATTTAGCTGAGTTGTAGAAATTGTATTCATTTTTCGTTAGTATTGAATTTATCTTTGATTCATCTAAAAAAATTGTTCTTGTTCATATTGACTTGATTTTCAAAAGTATAAGAACTGAGAGTAAACTTTATAGGCTTCTAGATTTATACATTCTAAAACTCTAGTGTTTGTAAGTAATTCATGGAGAGTATTCTTTAATGGGTCCTGAATATTGGAATACTTTTTTTAAATATTGTTTATAAAATTTTTCCTTTTTTCTGAT